>CM053583.1:355238627-355290598 GCA_028627135.1 Pseudochirops cupreus
GCCGCCCCTCCAAGGCTCGGATCCTTTTATCTACCCCAGATCCACGCCCCACACGTGACACAGCCCAGGGATTAAGAGAAGGGAGGTAAATTGTAATTACAAGGGCATGAGGACCCCAAGGTGTGGAGACATCAATCGGGAACCTCAGGCATCCCACGCAAGAAAGTTCTGAGCAATGCAACATCCCCTGGCCAGGGACAGCGGCAATATGCTCTGACCTCCACGTGACCCAACTAATTCCCGGGCCTCAAACACATCCCTGTGTCTCAACATTACCATTTGCAATCTGGCACTATTTTGTGACCCTTACAGAAGCCTACATTCTTAAACTTTTCCTTCCTAAAGAGCCTACTTTGACCCTTTGACCCCCTTAAATTATTGTACTGTATCTCTCCTACCCTTAACCACCAATTTTTTTTTTTTTTGCTTTTTGGAGGGGGGAGGGCAGGGCAATTGGGATTTAGTGACTTGCCTAAGGTCACAAGGCTAGTTTTGTGTTAAGTGTCCAAGGCCACATTTGAACTCAGGTCTTCCTGACTCCAGGGCTGATACTCTATTCACTGTGCCACCTAGCTACCCCTAATCACCAAATTTTTAAAAGTAGTCTGTATTCATCACCACTCCCTCACAATTTCCAATATAGATTCTTCCAAAACATCTTTCTCATGAGTCGCCAATAATCCCTCTTGCTAAACCCAATGGCCCTTTTTCAATTATCCTCCTTTTTTTTCCTTTTCAATGATACTTGTCAATATGGACCACCTAATACTTTATGATATTTCCTCCTTTACATTCTATATAACTTTCATTCTTAAGTTCTCCTAGTTCTCTGACTACTCCTTTATTATCTCCTTTTTGGTCTCTTATTTTCCTCCCTGATTTCAAATGTGGGGTGTTCTTAAACAGCATGATCTCACACCTTTCATCATGCTGACCCATTTCCTCAGGATGCCATGCAGTTGATCACCTATTCTTCCTAAAATGTGGCACTCCAACCTGAACACGGTGCTACTGATGTGATCTGGCCAGGGAAGCATTGTCTCCCTCTTTCTGTATTTATACTCTTCTCCCTTAATCTACAGGTAGTTTAATGGCACAGTACATAGAGTGCCAGCCCTGAAGTCAGAAAGATTTACCTTTGAGAGTTCAAATTTGGCCTCAGACACTTTCTAGCTGTGTGACTGGGCAAGTCACTAAACACTGTTTGTCTTAGTTCCTTCTCTCTTCCTGGAGAAGGAAATGGTGAACTACTCCAGTATCTGTGTCAAGAAAATCGGAAATGGGATCATGAAGTATCAGAAATGACTGAACAACTCCTCATCTGGCCTAAGATTTCATTCATTTTTGACTGTTTCTGACTGTTAACTCATGCAGTTAAAAAAATGAACACTTTTTATGAAGTTATTCATTATAAAAAATGTGGGTCCCTTTACATATACATATAGCTATAAATTTTAACTGATTCCATATTAATTTTACTTTTTGGCTTGGCTTTCTAATCTTTAACTTCATTGATTTTGGCTGTCAAAAAAAGAGGGGAGGGTGTCTTTCCTTGATCTGGTATTTCAAGAGCATGATTAGTCAGTATCCCAAATTTTCTATCTTTTGACTGTAGAGTTTACTACTAATATTAATGGTGCTCTAATTTTGTCATTTTGGGTTCTGACCCACCTCTCTAAATAACTACCTCAGAAGGTAGATTTGGACAGACTTTGAATAATTTTCTTTTCTTTAGGTCTGACCTGCTTCTTTACTGTCTTTCTCTGACCTTTCACACTCATTCAGACAATTAGGCTCCAGACAAATATTCCTGCTTTCAGTCCCTCCCCTTCCAATGCATCCTTCAGATCAATGCCAAACTTATCTATTTTATGTGGGTGCATCCATCCTCCCGTCCTTCCTTCCACCCCCCACCCTTGAGACAGAAACCTACAGGAATTGGATGGAGGAGAACAAAGACTACATTTCCCAGAAGTTAATGGGATTAAGGGAAGGCATGGAGCACAGGTACTGATTGGAGGAAAGCAGGAATTGATAGAAGGAAAAGGTAATCAGACCCAGAGAATCAAAAAGAAAGGTTTTTATGTTTATTGCAGACTTGGGGGCAACTAGTTCGCACAGAGGGCATTCTCATGGGACTATGAGACTCATGGGACTATGCCACTGTAGACTGTGGTGGTGGCAGGAGCAGCAGCAATAAGTAACAGGAGCAGATGAGAGTTGCTAAGGCAGCAGCCTATAGCAGCATCTGAGAGAGATGGTTGTTGATCGATGGCACCTGCAGGAGCGGGGGACAGCAGAATGAATGGAGCAGCCCTCCAACAGGGATGCTATCTTGTACCTGCACTTGATTTAGGACCTGGGACAGCGGTGTACTCAGCGCAAAATTGGGTCTTCCTTACTACTGTTACTGGTATGTTCCTTGCTGCCAGACTCAGGTTTGAGTCCCATTTGTGTCCTTTTCTGTCCATCTTTGTAATAAATGTTTACGTTCAAAAATGCTTATTTCTTGGTTGCTAATAGACAAACAAACTTAGAGACTCTAGAAATTAGCCAAATGGTGGTATTCCTGGGGGAACCGTGGTAGGGGAATGAGTCATATAGAGATATTATTTTTTGTAAATCTCTAAGATTCAACTCTATTCACTTGTCCTCAGCCAGCACAAGAGTGGCTAGGTCAGTCTTCTGCTCAAAAATGTCAGTGGTTCCCTATTACCAACTCAGTCATACCAGGCTCACAAACACTTTCCCCTTTGTCACTAATTGCATTTATACCTAGATTCTGGAACAGAGTACACATGAAAAGAGCCTTGAGTCTGGAATCAAAAGACCTGGTTTCAAATTCTCCATATAATACTTGCTACCTCTGTGATGGTGGGGAAATCACTCAACTTTCCTGTATCCTAATCCCTCATCTGTAAAGTGGGGTGTTGAAAGAGATAGCCTTTGAGGTCTCTTCTAACTCGAGATCTATATGTAATGATCTGTATTCATTGACTTCTCCCAGTGGCAGTGTATAACATCAAAATTTCACTTGTACTATAAAATCTTAAGAAATAATATTTTGACAAAGTTCTTGTCCAAACTGCATATTGCATTTCCCAGAAGTAAATGGGATTAAGTACTATTCTAAACGCAGGCATTGATTGGAGGAAAGCAAGAACTATTGGAAGGAAAAAGGAGAAAAGGACTAGGACCATGAGAAGTAAAAAGAAGGGTTTTTGTTATGTGGTGTTGTATGTAATGTGTTGTCTTACCCCGCCCTCCACCTGCCCATTAGAATATAAATTCTTTCAACTTTCATAAACTTGACTCTTCTCAGCAATGCAAGGATCTAAGATCCAAAATACTTGTGATGGAAAATGCTATCTACATCCAGAGAAAGAACTATGGAGTCTGAATGCTGATCCCAGCAGACTATTTGCTCTCTCTTTTTTGTTCGGTTTTGTTTCTCCTTTCTTGTAGTTCCTCCCATTGGTCCTAATTTTTCTTTACAAAATGACTAATGTGAAAATATGTTTAATGTGAATGTATACATAGAATCTATATCAGATTCTAAGCTATCTTGGGAGGTAAGAAGGAAGGGAGGGGGAGAGAAAATTTAGAAGTTTAGTGAAAGTTAAAAACTAAAAACAAATAAATTTTTTTTTAGAGAACATGGGTTCCTTGAGGGGAGGGACTGTATTTCTTTTTTGCTTCTATTCCTAACATTTAACAAAGTGCTTGACAAAATAGTTAAGAAATGATTGTTGAAAGATCTGAAGTCCTTAATGTCACTTTAATCAAAGATCCACTTAGTCTACTTTGGATACCGAGAGGCATCTTAATTATCCGAAACTAAAATCAATAGGGAGAGTTCTTGTTTTTGTGACCAAATCAAGAGTGGGAATGCCCTTTTGTTTAATCCAATTAACAGAGGTATTTCTTTGATCGCCTTTAATCCCCTTAAAATAGGAAATAATTGATTTTAGGAAGAGTGTCTTGCACAAAATTACACTTTTTAAAAAAATCCTAACTTTGTCTGATCATGCCTACTGTCATCCTATATATCTTCTATCTTTCATGACCAAGCCCCTTATGAAAAATTTCTGCATTTACTGCCTCCATTTCTCATTCAATTCTAAACCCTCTGCAATCTGACTTCCTATCTCATCACTCAACTGAAACTTAACTCTTCAAAGTTACTCTTTTAATTATTCTTTTAGTAAGCAAGTTTTTCTCTTAACTACCACATCGAATAGCCTGTTCTTAGTCCTCCTCCTTGTTGACTTCCCTGAAGCCTTTGATACTGTTGACCCCCTTCTGCCCCCAGAAATGGACTCTTCTCTAGTTTTTTGTAACTCTGCTCTCTCCTGGTCCTCTTCCAACCTGTCTGACCAATCCTCAATATCCTTTTCTGGATCTGCATCTCTTCACCCACACTCACCCCAAATATCCAAAGTTACCAAGACCTGTTCTTTCTGCCTTAGCAACATCTCTCATGTATATCCCCTTCTCTCTACTCATAAGCAGCTGACACACAGGTACTGGCCCTTATTACCTGGACTATTGCAATAGCTTTCTAATTAGTCTCCTTCCCTCAAGTGTCCCCTCACTATTCCATTCCCACCCAACTGCCAAAGTGGTTTTCTTAAAGCACAGATATGGTCATGTTATCCTCTTCCTCAATAAATTCCAGCGACTCCCCATTATCTCTAGGAGCAAATATAAAATCCTGTTTGGCTTTTAAAGCTCTTCATAACCTGACCCCCTCCCACTCAGTATTTTTATACCTTACTCCCAGGACACTAGGTCCAAATCTGCCATTCTATTTTTCAGAGAATCTCCTATTTTGGAGAGTTTTTTTTCATCATTTGCTCAAAACTATCTGCTCTCTTATTTGTCTTTAAATTTTTTTTCTTTGAGAGTTTTGATTTTTTCAGTCTTATTTGTGGAATTCATGCAATAAAGTTGCCCAGAAGTATTAGCAACAGATGGTAAAGTATAGATTTCTAAAATCCTTAGGGAACCAAAAGAAGGAAATTCCATATTTAACTTCCAGAAAATGTCATGATGTCAAATTTCAAAACTTCAATTTCAGAAAAATAAAATTTAATTAAAAAAAACTTCATCAAACAACAAATGATACAGGCAGCCAGGAAAAAGTTCACATTCACATTCACATTGTTCAAGACTTCTCTTTGCTTATGACAAATCAAAGGGTAAAATGAAATTTGATATTCCAAAGGGCAAAGATTGGTTTGTACCTCAAATTGCATATCCTATTAAGCTGAATTTAACCATAAATTTAAAAAAAGATGGACTTTCAGCAAAAGAAAGAAGTCATTCCTTGAAAAGAATATGAAGTAATTGCACGTATGTAACCTATATCAAATTGCTTACTGTCTCAGGGAGGGGAGAGGTAAGGAAGGAAGGGGAGAAAATTTGGAATTCAAATCTTTTTAAATGAATGTTAAAAATTATCTTTAAATGTAATTGGGAAAAATAAAGTGCTATTTTAAAAAAGGAAATAGTATGAAGTTAAGAGGGCATTTTATATACAAACTTATGAAAGAAAAGAAATAGATGAAAGCCAAATAACTATTATTAGCAAGGAAAGAAACAATGTATTCAGTACTTTCATATTTCTAGGTTTAGGCAAGGCTACACACACACACACACACACACACACACACACACACATATTTGAACTCTCATACTCTTTAAGGCTGATATTTAAACCTCATTAGAGCAAAAATTTTGCAGAACTGTCATGAGCCTATGCTGACTAATGATAGAAGCAGATTACTACTATATCAAGATTTGATATACACTAATTCGAATATGTCCTTGTTTGCACACAGAATAATAAATAATTCTTGTTTCATTCACCCTCATTTGTAATGAATTTGTGTTTGTTTTGCCTTAATTGACTTTGATTTGAACTTTATTTTCACTGGAAAAAAATATATGTGTTTATGTGGAAGTGCTGTATTAGAAAACATACATTTATTTTGTCCATCATTTAGGCATCTCCCTCCTCCCAGAGGGCCTCTCTGCCTTTCCCCACAGTGGGGGGCTGTGACCTACAGTTTAGAAAACTCTTCTCTAAGATGAGCAGAGGAGAGAGTGGGTCTTGGGCTCTGAGGAGAGAGTGACTTGAGTGAACTGTGACTGAGGGGGTCATTGAAGGGATCTTACAATTGCCTTGTATTTCCTTCCCTTAGCTTAATTTAGTTTAACTGACCACAAGCTCAATATTGAACATAGTTGATGCAACTGCTTAAAAAAAATCTTAGGCCAAATCAGTAGCACTCAACCTTTTCAAGTATGAAGGCCCCCCCAGAAGAGAAGACTGATACTATTAGTTTTTGTTGATTCAGAAAATGCATCATAACAAACAGCTATAGAAAATCTGGTAATACTTCTAAATGGATTTGAATAATTTTTAATTGCAACTGAATTTATATTTGGAAAAAAAGTTATTCAATCTATGAAAGATACGTTTTCTTCTGAAAAATTATATTGTCATCGAATGAGATGACTAGTGTTGTTTTGCACTTTCAGAGACTGGAAGTCAGGTAAAATAATAGCTAATAATAATAGGTAGCATTTAAATAGTGCTTAAAGGTTTGCTAAACACTTTATATATGTTATCTCATCTGATCTTCACAACAACCCTGTGAAGTAGGTGTTGTTATTATTATTATTCCCATTTTACAGGTGAGGAAACTGAGGCTAAGAGAGGTTAAATAACTTGTCCAGGGTCACACAGCTAATAAGTTACTGATCAGGATTCAAACTCAGGTTTTCTTGACCCTGAGTCCAGGGCTTTCTCCATCAACACCATCTACCTACTTTGGATAAACTGTGGAGGTGATGGGATAGGGAGAAGAGAATATGTGACAGACCTCTGTCCCGGTTATACTCGATCTAAAGCATCATGTTCATCTGTGGACACAACACTTTAAGAAAATAATTAACTAGAATGTTTCTTGTTGAGGAAGCAAAATGAGGAGTTTAGAACTTATATGAAGAATAGAATTCATCAGTTCCTAGAATTTTCAGCTAGAAAGGACCTTTGAGAATACATTTTTGAGGGCTGAAATACAATAGCTTTGCAAAAGTTGCACAACCAGACAAGGAGACCAGCTAATTGGTTTATTTTTCACATAAGGAAACTGAGGCTTAAGGAGAACGTCTTATCCAAAGTCACAAAGATAAAATGTTGCCAAGGAGGATTTGAACCTGAGTCCTCTGGCTTCAGATCCAATGCTCTTCCTGTGACACTACATATCTGGAGAAGGACTGATTCAACACCACAGTGCTGCTTAATGGTAATCAAGGCTAGTATTCAAGTCTTGGTGTAGTAGAAAGAACTTGGGTTATAGGGTCACAGGTCTCATCTTCAAATCCCAGCTCTACTTTTTACTACCAGTTAGGCATTGGACAAGTCACCTACCCAAAGTCTCAGCTAAAATCCCAACTTTTATGAGAAGTCTTTACCTTCCCTCTGTTATAATCTCCAATTTTTTCTACATAGAGCTTGCTTATATATAATTTACATATTGTTCTTGTTTACATACGATTGTTTGCATGTTGTCTCCCCAATTAAACTGAGCTCTGCAAGAAAAGGGACCATCTTTTGCCTTTCTTTGTATCTCCAACTATTACCATAGCACCTCGTACATTGTAGGTGCCTAATAAATGCTTATTGACTGACCAGCAGTTTCCTCATCAGTAAAATGAGGGGGTTTAATTAATAATCTTAAAGCTTTCTTCCAACTCTAAAACTGGTTTTTCGATCCTCTGAGTGACCTGTTTCTCCTTCCCCTACAGCATGCTACCTCTTGGGAGGGCTGAAGTTACAGAAGTAAAGAGGGGACTGTGCTTAGAGGGGATGTGATGACTGTCTGCACATGTCTGCCATGAGAAAGAGGAATTATATGTGTTTTATTTTTATATTTATTTATTATATATAGTATAATAATATATTTTGTATATATATATATATATATATTGTTATATATATATATTGTTATATATATTTATTTTCCAGGGGGAAAATCCAGGTGACCTAGACTGAAGTTTCAGAGAGACTGATTTAATTCATTCTGAGAAAGGACTTTCTGACCATCAGAATTGTCCAAAAATAAAGAGAATTGTTGAGTAAGATGATGAGTTTCCTATGGAGTAGCTGTGTAGAAGTTGGATAGCTACCTGTCAGGAGAGCCATAGAAAGGACTCCTGTTCTGGGCAGAAGTTGTACCATTGAGGTTCCTTTGAGATATGAGATTCTGTGATACTTCAAGGCAAGTCCTGGAAGGGAGAGATCAGTCTAATAAGTGAATAAGAAAGTCATTGGGAAAGAAAGATAGTTTCTTTCCCACATCTACACAATGGTTTTAGGCTCAGGAGTTCCTCTCATGTTTATGAACCTCCATGTTACAGTTGGACACACTGAATCCTTGACAGCTCTAATGTTAAAGTCAATTAGCCAGGCAATGAAGATACAGGAGAGCAATTCAGGAAATTTGGCTCCAAGGTCTGAACTGTGTTCTCTCAAGTATATAGCCAGACCATGGAAAACTCTTAAGATTTTTTTTTTTCCTTTTGCTATTTGAATTCAACAAAATTCTCTACTACTAAGATATAGTACAAAATCTGCAGACACGCAGACAGGCAAGGAGGCAGAGAGACAAATAACATGTGTCTCCTCAGCCCTCCTTTTTGCCAAGAACTCCCTCCTTAGGGACTGGGTTGAGGTAACATAATTGCTATCTTCAGATATCTGAAGGGCCCTTCTATGGAAGAGGGAACAGAATTCATCCTGCTTGGCCCTAGAAGGCAGAAGTAAGAATAACATTTTACAAATGTAATGGAGATAACTAGGGGAACCCTCTGATGATAGGACTGGAACCTATATGGGGCCATTTCCATGCATGTTCCATGAATGACTCCCATAGTTCCCATACAGCTGATCAAGGAGGCTACCTTAATCATTCTCATTAGACAAAGATCTAGGTTTTGATCTAATTCAAATAAGAACTTTTAATGATTAGGGATGCCCAGTAATAGAATGATCTTTCTTGTGACAGAAGTAGTTCTTTGTCATTGGAGGTCTTCAGTAGAGGAAGAAATGTGGTAGGAAAAGCACCAGATTTCAAAGTCACAAAACCTGGGTTCAAGTTCACCTCCAGATGTAGCATAACTACTAGAGGAGTCTTCTCTGCTACCATGGACCAGATCCAAAGGTCACTCCCAAACGAGTGACCCTTCCTCCTCTGGGCACCAATGTTGAACTGGTTGCAAAATTCACACGCTGGAAGTATAGACTTTCATTCTCCTGATCAGAGGCTCCAATCCCTTTTCCTAGAAAGAGAAAGAACAAACACAAAGGTCAAGAGATGCTTATTTCTCAGGGCCAAATGACTTAGAAAGGGAGAGGTACCTAAGCCCTTTAGAATGTTGTGTCTCGCTGGACATCATAGGCAAAAGAGTCCAATGAGGAGCAGGACAGCCAAAAGGAAAGGGCAGAGGCTGACATAGCCCTTTTTGAATGTCTTCTCTTCATCACATTTTTTAGCTGACTAGAATCTGTTATAAAATATATATACATGGTCTGTGGTCTCTCCAGGGTACTTCCATCATGACTCTCCTGGAAGAAAGCATCCTCGCATCATCATATAGGAAGATACCAAGAAAGGCACTACGTATGAGACCCAGACCCTGTTACACACATTTGCTGGAACCCTTTCCTGCTTAGCAGGACAAACAGTCAAGGAGGAGCTGAGGATATAAGTCCAGAAATGTGGGTACAAGCTGAAGTGGTGACTGAGGCTAATGAGAAGCACTCACTCAGTTGATGGCACTCCCCTTTTCCTTCTTACATTCCATCATTAGGGAAAACAGTTTTTCTAATTTGCCAGTAAAATGTTCATTTTCTGCTTTTCCCTCCGATTCGATGGATAGCAGAAATGGAAGAGAGAAACGCTTGTTCCATCCTTTCTCAGTCACCAATCAAAGCAGCCAACTTGCTTTCTTTTAAATTTTTTTTAAATTTTGAGCTTAAACACCTCCCCCCTCCGCCCCAAAGCATTTCCATATATACAGCAAAAGATAAAAAGAAGATTGTATAAAACTGTGGCTCTTCATTCCATACCACTTGTTTTTTAAAGGACGTAAGAAATTCTACATAGTACTTTTGAAATTGTTCCGCTTGTCTGTGCTTCCTCTGAAATGCCTTATGTTTTTTTTTGCAAATTTTCAAGTGTTACTACAGTAGCCGTCTTTAGAAGGAGAGGGTATCATTGTCACTAATCTTTTCCCTGATTCCCACCTCCCCCCACCTTAACTAAAAGAAAGAATGAATCCAGCTTATTTCATTTGTATGCAAATTTGCCTATTATTAAAAGAAGCTGTGAGGGATAATTTATAGTGAAGTTTCCCCATTCTGGAAAAACAAATCTAGAATGGCTTCAGTATTCACTAGGCCTAGGTTTAGGTCACCTGATCTTCCAGCAATCTGGACTTTAGAGCAATGGAGACCCCTCTCCAGTGCCACCTCAACACAAGGTATGCCAAATAAGGTTAAGACTGCTTTCATTGGACACCCACATGTTTCTGGGTCCTTTGTCTCAGAGATAGATTCCCTCCCTTAGGTTGTGGGTCAGCCCCTCTACCAACAAGAGTGAAGGCCAGTTGGGATGGGGGTTGGGTTTCTGCATTAGAAGATTATATAACCATGGGCTGGCTTCTACCTGTTGCTCTCTCCCTGCCACCATGTGGGCCTTTCTCATGAGAAAGAATAAAGACCCTTTCTGACTTCAGATTGAGACTCTGAACTCTTTCATCTCACACAAAGCTACATGGTCTAACCATAAATGTATTGGTCTGGTATCTGGTATCAGCGTCTGCAGCAAGACTGAGAGCTGGTTATTCAAAACTCAAAGAGGAGACATTCTGATTCTTTTTTTTGGGGGGGGAGGGCTAAACTGAGGTGGGAGCCAGATAAAATGCGAGTTCATTTATTACCTTAAATAATTTTCCTAAGGGCATGTGGTTAACTATATAAGTTTGTACTACAGGATTCCTGAATTTTATTTTATTTTTCTTTTTTTAATGAACCCAGTGTGAGGAAACAGGAGGTGCCTAAAAGCAGTGTTATGTGGTCAATGTAGTTGCTTCTTTTACCTGAGGACACCTCCTGGGGTGCGCTGGTGGCTGTTGAAATACAGGCTTTTCACAGTGACCTTAGACTAGGGAGGTGGAGAGATTGCCTATGCTTGAGTTTTGCTTAGACTGCAGTAGGACAGCTGGCCTTGTTTTTCTTGAGTACTCCTGGCTTTGTTCATACATTATCCCAAGTAGTTAGATAAGAAACTCTCAAGAGCCTGAACTGAGCATTTCTTGCCTTTCTCCCATTGCCCCTTGGATGCTGCCTTCTCAGTCATCTGGTCCACTTGAGGAATTGCTTCAGTGCTGTCACTGACTCTCCATAGTTCCCACATCTGGGGTAAAAGGTTTCTCTGGGGGCTTATGCAGAGGTGGAGACTTCCCAATCCACATACCCTCCTAGGACTCAAGTCCATTATGGGTGTTGCCCCTCTTTCAACTCTAATCTCACAAAGTTCTGTGCTCAGCTCAGTCAAGCTCACTCCTTTTGCCCTGTCAGCTCTAATCCTCTGGTCTCTTTTAAAACCTAGGTCCAAGGATTTGGGGATGATCTATATTAACTAAAACTTAAGTAATCATCCCTAATGATATATTTACTGGAGGGCCAACCAAGTACCTGGACCCTGGGTTCTCATTCCTATCTCCTCAACCAGACTGAAAATCCCAGATAAGACAAGTATATCCATACACTTTCAGTGAGGAGATACCTTCAAAATCTAATCAAAGTCTTCACACTTTATTAAGTTGACTAGGCTACTCCTAGGTACACCCTATCCCCATCCCCCACCCCACCCCCATGATGATACCAAAGAGAGCAAGGTAAGTGCAAAAGAAAGATCTAAACAAAATGCTTTGAAAAATCAGAGGCAAGAAAGATCACTTTTAAACTAGCGGATTGGGCAAAGCTTCAGGGAGGATGCAGCCCCTGAGTTGAGACTGAGGAAGGGGGCCACACTTAGAGGGTCTCTGAGGAGTTGTCCAACTCTTGTGTTCTAAGACTATTCAATCCCCAAAGAAATAACTATGGGAAAAGGACAGGCCATGAAGGGTAAGAAGCATCAGGAAGGGTGTGCGGGAAAAGGTGATGTTGTTGCTAGGATGCTAGTCAGAGCTCCACCCCTGTTGCCTTGGTGAAGATAGAAGGAGGGGAATTCCACGCCCATTGTATGTACATGAGTGTTTTAGCTCACTGGCAATGACATTGCCTCATTCACCCACCTTTTGCCACATCCCACAGTCAAGGTCTAGTCCCTGAAACAATGTTAAAGGACCCAAGAGATTCCACTATTTGCTTGTACTCTGAAGATAGCTCTGCTTAATAGTCTTTATTGTCTAGTCCTTCCATCATCTTTAAAGTGCTCTGACCCTTCTGGTATCTCAAGAATACCCAAGAAAGGATCCTGAAGGGTGACAGCATGATTTTTTCTCTGGTGGTAAGTGAGAAGGCAAGGGCCAACATCCCAAGCCTTCCCAAATCCCAGTCATTGGAATGGAGCCTCTCATTCCCCAAAGAGTAATAGAAATGCGAATGCCCCTGGGAGGGTTAACCCAATGTTTGATCTTCGATTTCTAGATTTGGAGTAGGGGGAAGGATTAGAGGAGTGAAATTTCTGGCCATGCAAAGAATGGGAGAGCTTTTTTAAAGTAGATACGTGGGCCTGTGGGCCCCCTTCCACAAGAGGGATTCCAGCTCTGTACTTAGACAAGTTTGGCCTTGGGATAGCCTGATGCCTAAAAGAAAAGACCATTGATTGAGAACACAGATTGATTTAGGGCACTTAGAAAATATCCAGTCAAGCTTCTTCTTTTCATAGATGAGTAAACTGAGGCATAGAAATCTAATCTAAGCCCAATGGCTTGCCCAGAGTCATGTAGCTATTAAGTGTCTGAGGTAAGATTTGAACCAAGGTTTTCCTAGCTCAATTCTTTATCTACTTAGTAGTACTATAGTACTGTTACTTATTTACTACATCATCCTGACTCAAAGTCCAGAGAAGAGAAGGGGTCCCAAGATCTGAAGGCAAGACATAAACCAAAGACATGGCAAAAATTAAGGATGACTTGGGCCTAAGATAACTTCCACAAGGAAGTACAGGTTCAAGGCCTGGACCCCAGCTTCAGATGGGCATTTTTGCCTAAGAGTACTGGGAAGACCAGGCAGAAAAAGGCAGCTTCTACCTCAGGGAAGCATTGAGGGTTATATCCACTCTCCAATGGGACGAGGCCAAAGGTCTAGGATAAACTCTGAGTGAGGCATTCAGTACAGGCAGTAGGCTTAGGGAAGGCATCCTTCTAGGACAGGTAGCCAGCTCTCAAACAAAACTTTGGTATGGCTAATATTTAAGGCCTCCCCTAAATGAGGTTAGAAAAGTTCCCTCTAGAAAAGGCACCTATAGATATCAGGCATAGGACAGATATTTATTTCCAAAGGAAATGTTTAAAAAACATAAGAGCGCATTGACATATAATTTAAATATGGAACTATAACTCATCCTTCCTTTTATCCTCTTCTGGCAGGCAAATACACCTTTGTTGTACTGATAACTTTGTTGGACTGATAAACAGGTACTTCACATTTACCTTGGATCTGTAATGTATGAACAACTCACAAGTCCAGATCTTCTGACCAGTCAGGCATGACCTGGGCTTTCTTGGCCCTTTCATAAATCTGTAGCATCCACCTGGTAGCACTCATCTCCTCCAAGAGGTTGTTGAACTCACTTCTGATTGGGCCACCAACTCTTAACCCTTTAAACTCACAAGTTAGCTGCCAAGGCTGAAAATGGCCATCCCTCAGGATACTTGTTCTGGGACCTGTACTGGGGAAAGAATCACAAAGCAGAAGTGCTGGTTAGGGCTTGAAGTCCCACTTCAGGCTCACCTAGGCAAGCACATTTTAATTGTTATAATCATGTGATGACTGCAGGTGTCATGGCAATTGGTGGAAGGGAGGAGAGAGGAGAAAGCAGAAAGGAGATAAATATCCTCCCCTGCCTTTCTGGGAATCCAATTGAGTACTGGCCTGTGCATATCCCAAAAGAACCACCAGTGGCTTTGGTCTCCCTCTGAGAGAGGGAGGTGGGGCTTTCCCACAGTTCTTTATGCCCTATTGAGGGGTGGCTTGGTTCTGACTTTTTTTGCTAGTCATTTTTGATACAGTCCCAAGTCACATGAAGATCAACAAGGAGATCAACAACACACACATTTCTTAGCAAGGAGCCAGAGTACAAGCTCATCTCTACTCAGAGTTTCTTAGATGATCCCTCCTACATATGTGATACTTTTTTTGGTTAGCACTATTTAGGTATTTAAAGTCTTAGTCAGCTTAAGAAATAGAAAATGTGGCATATATATTGATTGGTTCCTAGGGTAGAACAGGATAGAATGTCAGCATTATAAGGGACCTTAGAAATTATCTATTCCAATCCCTTTATTTTATAGATGGAGAAAATGAGACCTGAGTAGGAAGGGACTTGACTAATGAGTACAACCATGACTGGGACAGATGTCTTCTGATTTGAAATCTAGAGCTCTTTCCACTATATCACATACATTTCATTTTTTTGGTATATTTAGAAATGTGAGGACCTGGAAGAAAACTGGGCAGGAATGGGATGGGTTTATGGTGGGAATGTATTTGTTCTTTTTTATTTTTAGGGAAAACCAAAGAAGTCCTCAGAATATTCAGGTTTTCTTTCCAGTTCCTCTTTTGGATCCTGTCTTAATCTGGGGACATCTTCTATTGGATTGTACTTAATAGTTAAAGATCAAAAGTTTGAATAACTTCAGCCTAGGAGAAGAGGCACCAAATCGATGAATCTGGAGCCTTTTGACACTTTTGTGATTGTGTTTATTTACCTCTTATTGTGAGCACGACCTCACATTTACATAGCACTTGCAAGTATTTTCCTCTCCCCCTTATAGATGAAGAAGGTGGAGACGCAGAGAGGATACATGTCTTGCCCCAAATCACTCAGCTAAGTGTCTGAGCCAGGACTTAACTCGGAGCCTTTTACTTGTAAGACCTAATGCTCCTACCACTGTGCCACAAGGCCTCTCATATAATTTCATCTGCTTTCTTTTCACTGTACTAAACTCCTAGAAAGAGGTGTGAAAAATGCAGCCATGGACTGCATTGCAGCTGGCAAAACTCCCAGTTGGCTAAATGAGATTAAAATGTAATTGAGAAATATTTAACAAGAAAAATAAGGATACAATAGAATATTGATAATGTTATTATGTAGCTTTCTAAGTTAATATCCTTAAGAATCCTTATGTACAGTTGAGTAGTTTTGGTTTCTGTTAGAATTTGACCCCACTGGTGGTGTACACCCCCTGCTTCCATTTCCTTACCACTTTATTCCTCAGTCTCTGTCCTCTGCCTCTCTGCCACTCTACTGAAAATGAAACTATACTTTTAAAAAATGACAGTGACTTTTTAATTGCTAAATCTGATCAACATTTCTCAGTCTTCATCCTCTTTGATTTTTCTGGAACTTTTGAAACTGCTGACTCACCCCTTCCTCCGGTTGTGTCCTTTATCTGCTATCTCTTTTGAGAGATTGCTCTATTGACATTCTCTCTTGCTGGCTTTTTTGGTGCCTACAAATGTACTCAGGTCCCTCCTTTAAAAAAAATTCCCTCTCAAGTTTATTAAAAGATTTTAGAATTAAAACTAGAAAGGACAATCAAATAAATTTAATTCGATCTTCTCATTTTAGTGATGAGAAAACTAAAGCTCTAAGAGAAATTAGTCAACAGGTAATAAATGTGGGAGCTGAGATTTGAACCCAATACCTCTGACTCTAATTCCAGGACTATTTTTTTGACTTCAGAAGGGGAAATGAGCTGAATTCTGAAGCTAGGGATTCCAAAGGTGGAGGTGAGGTGGGATTGGATTCCAGGCTTGGCAGGAGCACTAATGCAAATTTGCAGGTCTGGAGATGGAATGGCCTGTATGGGGAATGGCCTATATTATAAATAGCTTCCTAATTGTTTTTGTTGCTTTAAATCTTCCCTCACTAATCTATCATCTTCACAATTGCCATTATAATATTTTTAAGGCACAGGACAGACCAACTTATTCTGCTGCTCAAAAAACTTGGCTAGTTTTCTAGGGCACTAGGATAAAATATAGCCTCCTAAACTTGTCATTTAATATTTCCCACAATATAGCTCTAACCTTCCCTTCCCCCCTTATTCCACATTCTGCCCTTTCCCTTTACATTGCTCTACATTCCAGCCAATTTGTATTGTTAGCTGTTTGCTAAACTTGACATGTTGTCTCCTGCTGTCATGTGGGCCATTCCTTCATGTCTGGAATGCATTCTTTCCTTATCTTCACCTTTCTGGAATCCTTCCCTTCTTTCAAGACTTAGTTTACTTGTGACTTAAATTTTGCAAAATTTCTCAAGTCTCCTCAGCTAATCTTTTCTTTTCCTTCTTAGTTTTAACCAGAACACTTTAGATTTCTCCTTTGCTTCCCTCTACCCCCCCATACTTCTTCCCTGGCATTATTACAGTTTTAAGTGTATTAGTTTATACATTGTATCATCCCTAATAGAATGTTAACTCCTTGAGGGGAGAAGCTGTCATTTTGTATCTTTGTATCACATCTACACACCTTGCCTCATGTTTATATAATTGAACTGAGAATCTCTAATCTTTTGCAATTCATGAAAATCTTTATTTTCTCTTCTAAAAATGCAACCAATTTACAATCTTACACAAATGGGTTTCTCTATTTCTATAACTATTTCTCAGTTTCCTCATTTCCTCATAACTGTCTGCCTCATAAGGTTGATGTGATGAAAGCACTTTTTGATCCCTAAAGGACTACACAAGGTTCTTGCTCTATCTCTGAAACAAATATTTCTTTGTAAAATCTAAAAAAAATTTTAAAAAAGAAGCAAGCAAAAAACTCTTGCTAAAATATTTTTGAGAATCAAAGGAATCCAGTGGAAGAGACCATTAGCCTATTTTAGAGCACAGACCTGTTGAATAAAGCATTGTCAGTGATGATGACCATTAGGTACAGGCATTACATAAAGAATAACTAAGGGAAACTGTGGCAAGTATGGAGAAGTAGCAATATGGTGGGGCAAAGAAAAGTTTGTTTCTTTTTTAAAGGAAAACTCATTCCCAGTAATCAGTTAGTGTATTGGCCCTCTCTACTGCCAACATCAGTCAAATGTTTTGTTATTTTAGGGGAAAAGTGTAATACTTACAAAGAGGACTTTGGAGTCAAAGAAGCTATATTTGAATCCCAGATACTAGCTGTGTTACAGTGATGATGTCACTTAATCTCTCTAAGCCTAAGTGTTCCTATTTGTAAAAGAGGGATAATAGTACTTCAACTGTTTACCTCATAGGGCTGTTGGGATGAATACACTTTTTGGTCCTTAAAGTGCTATACAAGATAGTGCCAAAAGTTTAAGCGTAGTTTTAAGGTTTTACAACTTTAGAACTATACAAATGAAACACTTGCAAAAAGGCAACATTCAAAGCATTAATTATTTACAATTTAAGAATATCGATATGTTCTTTATTAAAACGTTACAACATCTGCTATGCATTGCTGTAGTCAATTTTTATTTTGTAAAAATCTTTCATCAGCTGTTGCTTAGTGACTGAAAGGACTGCATCTATAATGCTAACTTTAAGATTATCCAGAAAAGGAGGTTTTGATATATACATGACAGTTATGATGTGATATCCTATCCTCCCTCTCTCAAAAAGATGAATGGAAATAGATGAAGTGACTGAGGTCACCACACAAGGACCTCCTCCATGTCTCCACTAGTTTGAGAAAGTGCCATCCAGAGAGAGAGAGAGAGAGAGAGAGAGAGAGAGAGATGGGGGGGGCACTTCATCAAAATATTATTCAAACTTGCAGAACCAAATGAATGTAAAAGAAACATAAATAACAAATTTTGTGGGGTTTTTTGGGAGAAGCTTATGGTATTTAGATTTTTGAAGTTCCTAAAGCTTAAAACTGAACTAAGTGTTATGGACACAGCATAGAAATACATATAAGTTTCTCCTGCTGCTGCTGTACCATTCTTGTGACTGAGTATAAAATGACTGCAATTGTGAAAAATTCTGCTTCCCCTTATGTCACTGTTTCTGCTTCCATGATGAAAAACTCTCAAATTTATTTCTCCATTTAGAACAGAAATGTGCTGAAACCAGCTCAAATTGGTTCTTCAGAGCTGGTTGTTAAATTTTCAGTTTTTGCAAAATTGACAAATGCTACAAATCAGGGCTTGATATATTGTTTTGTTCCTTGTTTAGACTTGAGAAAGTGATAGAAAAAATATTAATAGTACAGATTAAACTTGAAAATGTATCACGCATACATTCTGTGCTGCCACTACCACCCTCAAGTGGGTTGTTCCACATTTACCAGCATACTCTTGCCTCTCTTCCTCAGGAATTAATTTCTTGTGCCATTATCTCTGCTCACATTTGACGTTCACCCCCTTGCTACTCATGACTATTAATTTGACCCTTCAATTCTCTATTATCTTCTACTCTTTTTTTCAAAAGTTAGTTTAATTTTTTTTTTGGAGGGGGAAGGCAAGGCAATTGGGGTTATGTGGCTTGCCCAATAAGCATGTCAAGTGTCTGAGGCTGTGTTTGAACTCAGGTCCTCCTGATTCTAGGGCAAGTGCTCTATTCACTGTGCCATCTCTACTCTAGAAACCTTTCTTCCTTGTCTTCTTGGCCCACTTCTTGCTAAACCTCAACACTTTATTACTTCTACCATCTGCTTCTTCTGCTTCTCCAGTGCTGCTGAAAAGAGCTGGAGAAAGTCTTATCACTGCTGTCTGGGGACACTACAAATTTGTATTATCTAATCTCAACCGGACCCTCATTGCAGGAAGGCTATTTTACTTTCCTCTAATTCTCTACTCTACTCTCCATGTGGCTGTTTAAACCTGTCTCTATTCTTCAAACTCCTACACTACTTTCTATCCCTCCCCACCACAACTAAAGACCTCATCTCATACTTTACTGAGAAAACAGAGACCATTCACCATGAGTTCCTCCTTTTTTCCTTTCTTTTCATCTAACAACCCTTTGTCATTTTTTCTCTCCTTTCCTTTTGTAAGGGTGAGGTTGTTTGATTTAAAAAGAGGTGCCTAGTCTATCAAGTTCCAGTCCATGTATAATTAACTGCCTATTAGACATTTTTGAACTGACTGTCCTTTAGGTATCTCAGACTCGGCATGTCCAGAACAGAACTCATTATTTCTCCTCCTTGAGGACACCATCACCTTCCAGTCATCCAAGTAGGTAACCTTGTCATTCTTTAAATCATTTTTACTCTACCCACATGCCTCATTAGCCAAATCTTATCACTTCTCTCTCCAGATTTTCTGTATCCCTCTCATCTTCTCCAGTCTCTTCCTACCCTACTTCAGGTCCTTCTCATCTTTAGCCTAGAGCCAGGTTATGGAACTTGTAGCTTTGAGGCCACCCGTGGCCTTCTAAGTCCTCAAGTGTGGCCCTTTGACTGTGAAATTTGGATTCAGCCTCTGAAGTTGAGGTGCAACAAAGTATGGATCAATTCTCTGCTGCTTGTGCTAATTTTGGCCTAACAATTAACACCAAGAAAACATAGGTGCTCCATCAGCCACCACCACCCCATCCATACATGGAACCATTGGTTACAGCAAATGGAGAAGTTTTGAATGTGGATAAGTTCACTTACCTTGGTAGTGTACTTTCCAGGGATGTACACATTGATAATGAAGTTGATGCATGCATTGCCAGAGCTAGCTCAGTGTTTGGGAGGTTCTGAAGGAAAGTATGGGAGAGAAGAGTTATTAGACTGAGTACCAACCTGAAGGTCTACAGAGCCATTGTGCTGACCTCATCGTTGTATGTCTGTGAAACCTGGAAAACCTGGACAGTCCATCAGTTCCATGCCAGGAAACTGAATGGCTTCCATTTGAATTGTTTTAGGAAGATTCTGAAGATCACCTACCAAGATAAGGTACCAGACACTAAGGTCCTTACTCAACTAAACTGCCAAGCATTCAAATTTTGCTTCAGAGAGTGCAACTCCAATGGGCTGGCCATGTTGTTTGAATGCAAAACACATGTTTGCCAAAAAGACTGTTTTATGGAGAATTCACACAGGTCAAGGGTTCATTTAGTGGTCAGAAGAAGTGATACAAGGACATTCTCAAGGTCTCTCTCAAGAACTTTGGAATTGATTGTGTGACATGGGAGACACTGGCACAGGACCACTTACTTAGCATGGCATGCCCACATCAGAGAAGGTGCTGTGCCCTATAAGCAAAGCAGAATTGGGACAGCTCAAAGGAAACATAGGATGCACAAATTTGGAGAATCTACCACAAATATTCACATGGACTATTTGTGCCTGACCTGTGGTAGAGCAATCCAAGCTTGTATTAGTCGGATCAGCCACAGTCAGACATGCTGAAACTTGACTTTTAACATAGTGATGTCATTTTGGTCCTCTTATAGAATGAAGGACAACCAATCAACCAACTCCATTTTTCACACTAAAGTTTGGATCTGGTCATTTTACTCCTCTACTCCATAAGCTGCAATGGCTCATCATTGCTCCTAAGATACTGTGTTTGGCATTAAAAATTCTTTGTAATTTGTAAATTGTCATTTTGTAAATTTGTAATTGTGAAAAAAAATTAAAAAAATGAAAGTGATCTGTGAACCATAAGCCATCATAGAAAGGCGACTTCTTTCAGTCTGTCCTCTCCAGAGTCCTAGCCAATATGATCATCTTAGAGGCTCCCCTAGTCCCTGAAACCCAGTTAGGAGATATCCTCTATTTTCTCAACAAGGTGCCTTGAGCATGCCCACAATCTTCCGTTGAGAAGTGCTCAACTGGTACCTCAAACAAAGGATCACCACTTTGTAAGGTAATTACGTTGATTAGGGAACTCCCCAGATCAACCATCCTTTACAATATTTACAAAGACACTTGAATAAAACCTTTAATCAAAATAGTGACAAAACATCAAAGCACTTTGATATCATAACACCCAGCAGGAGATTCATTCAGTTCTCATCACAACCTGCCACTGAAAGGGGAAAGCTCCCATCAATTCTCAATCACTCTCAGTGATTCTCCCTTGTTTACTCTAATGGAGTTGCTAAATCTTGTAATTACTTTGTAATAATAGCTCTTGCATAGGTGCCCTCACCGCTCACTGAGACATTACCCTAGTTCAAAACCTCTTCACCTCTTGCTTGAATTATTGCAATATGGTTCTAACTGGCTTTTTTCTGTCTCAAGTCTCTCACCACTCCAATCTATCCCTTTACTCAAGTGCCTAAGTAATTTAGGCCTGACTTTATCAGTTCAACTCAATAAACTTTACTGGATCCAGGATCAAATGTAAAGTCCTTTGTTTGGCACTGAAGCTCTTTACAACCAGCCTTTTCCTATATATCCACCCTTATGTTCTTCCAAACACTCTATAGTCCAGCTATAGGAACTGGCTTACTTGATGCCCCTTATTTACACCATTTCGAACCTTACAAGTGTATCTTTGCACTGTTCACTGTGCCTGAAATGCGGTTCCTCTTGGAATTCTGTGTTCCTTTAAGACTCGGTATGAGGACCATATCTTTAGGAGATTTCCCTCACCTTCTGAAGTTATTATCTAACCTGTATGTTCTGATCTAGACATGTTGCCTTCCCTATTAGCTTCTTAAGGAAAAGAGACAATTTTTACGTTTTTTTTTTTAATCCTCCGTATTTAGCCCTGTGCCTTGCATAGCAAGCAGTAAATACATGCTTGTTGATTGGTTGGTATCTTCTGGTCCATTAATATTCCATTCCATTCATACACTACAATTGTTTAGCAGGAGTGGGGAACCAACCTACAGCCTCTAGGCCACATGTGGCCCTCTAGGTCCTTGGGTTTTACAGAATAAATCCTTTTATTAAGAGGATTTGTTCTGTCAAATTTGCATGCAGTCAAAGGGCCGAATTTGAGGACCTAGAGGGCCACGTGTGCCTTCGAGGCTGCAGGTTCCACAGCCTTGGTAAGCTCTTCCACCAAGTGATAGGAGCCTACTTTGTGTCTAGTTCTTTGCCGCTTCAAAAAGTTCTGTTGGTATTTTGGTATACAGGGGACCTTTCTTTCTCCTCTCGGATTATGCCTAGGGAGATTATTCAATCAAAGGGTTTTACCAGTTCAGTGATTTTTATTCCCAAAATTCCACAAGTTTTCTTGAAAAGTTAGAGATATTTACACTTCCGCCAAGAGTGTGTTAGTGTGCCGGTCTTCCCACGGCCCTTTCAACACGCGATGTTTCCATTTTCCATTATATTTGCCAGATCGTTGGTAAGGGGCACCCTGAATGTTGTTCTAATTTGTAGGTCTCTTTAAATTGTGATTTGGAGCATTTTTTCCCCATGTAGTGGTTAAAAGATTGCAAATATTCTCTTGAAAACTATCAGTTGATCATTTATTGGTGAAAAACTATTGGATTATATACATGTGTACACATACATAGTGCAAAGCCTCAGTTTACTCAGCATGTGTACATTTTAACAAATACACATGTACACGCGCACGCACGCCGAGCCTCAGGAGGTTCCCCGCCGGGCGCGGGCGTGGGTCTGGGGGCGCCCCCGCCCCTGCGGCCCAGGCTGGCAGCGCCCCCCCCTCCCAGTCCAGCAATGTGAGTTATTGTTATCGCCGCCGCCTCTGCCGCCAGCCCGAGCCAGGGTCGCTGCGCTGGGCGCTGGGGAATAGAATAGGCTCGAGGGCCCGCTCGGGGGCCGAGGCGGGGAGGCGGCCCTCCGGAGCCTCAGCACGCGGCTCTGCGCCCCGGCCTGGCCGCTCCCTCGGGCCTCTCGAGCTCACTCCTCGTCACGTTCTCTTCGGGCCTCCCCCCTCCCTTTCTTCGCTTTCTCTCCCCTGGCGGGGGAGCGCTGGGTTTCCTCAGCGGAACCTTCCTGTCGGAGGTTCCTGTTTCCCGCCCGGGGGGCCCTGGCGATCACGCCGGCCGGGAGGGGGAAGCTTTCTGGCGCGGACCCCGAGCGGAGGCTGCAAGCGCCGCCGACTGAGGAGAGGCGCCGCGCGGCCGGAGGGAGCTAACCAGCAGCGCCCGGGCCCGGCGGGCCATCCCCCGCCGCCGCCGCCGCCGCCCCTCGCCGCCCTCCGCTGCCCGAGCAGCTCCGCGCGCCGCGGCTCGGCCCGGCCCGGCCCAGCCCGGCCCAGCTCAGCCCGGCTCACCCGTCCCGGCCTGGCCCGGCGCGGCCCAGCCCAGCGGGGGACCGCTCAGCTCCGGCGCGGGGAGGTGAGACGGGGCCTCCCGGGGCGGGTCACCGCGGGCTGCAGGGACTGGGCATATCTGGGGTTCTGCCCGGGCCGGGGGGGGGGTCCGCGGGGTGGCGGCACATCTTGGGGTCCCCAGATAGTGGGGGCGGGGGGCTCTGGCGGGGGAGATTTGAGGAGGGCGGACGGGGCACGGGGCTCCGGCGTCTCCTACGTGGGGAGAAGCGGGGGTGGTTTCCTGGGACCCCGCGTACTTAGGACCTGGGGAATGGAGGGAAATGGAGAGGCAGGGATGGACGCAGGCCACCGGGACTCGGTTCTGGAGAGAGAGGAGCTGATAGCTGCAGCCCAGAGAAGGTTGGGTCCCAGCGCAAAGTTCTTGGGGGTTCTCCTGGGTCAAAGGAAAGTCGTCTTGCCATAAAGTGGTTCGGAGGCAGGATAGGTATAGAAGCTGTGACGGGAGATGATAGCCATCCTGCTATGGAAAACAGGAATTTGGGACTAGTGTAGTCGTTAGTAAGGGAGGGTGGGGAGGGCAGTGCTAAAACAGGTTGTGGAGGTTGGGGTAGTCTGGGCGATGGCCCAAGACTAGGCAGGAGGACATTTGCAGAATGGGCATCTTGGTATACACTCAATTGACCTCAGAGTAGAGTGGATGATTCAAAACCTGTTGGAGTCACTGAAGCCCAGAAAGCCAACTGGGGAGAAATATATTGGTGGATTGACAGGGAAATGAATGGTGAAGGATTGTAGATTGAAGGATTAGAGCTCTTGATGAGATGTAGGGGTGGGATGAATTACTAATTATAAATTGGTCGATGAACTTGGGCAGAAAACAGAATACTAACCATTTAACTTTATGCTCCAAATTAAAATGGGGTATTGTAACTCATTTCTCTTAAGTAGTTGAAAGCCTGTTTCTGAGTATTTGACTGTTTTCTTTCCTCCTTTGTTCTGGAGTTGAATGACTCATAATTTCAGTTCAGTGATGCAGCCATTGTTTGTTATTGAAGGATGACGATCAAAACTGGCCACTGTGTATCCATGAGTTCCAGGGGGTTCAGTCTCTATATAGATTTCTCTTTGATTCTTCAGAACGCAAACTCTAATTTAAAAACCTATCTTCACATAGCTGGGTGTCATTGTTCAGATATTTTAGTTTGGATTTTCCAGACAATCATTGTTGAAATTCTTTGCAGGCAGAAGGAATTGGAACTTCGTTTTCCCATCATTCATCTCTGAGAAGGCAACTTTGAATCATGCTGATTATCATTTTGGTTCCACAGGGTAACTCTTTCACAGTAGGTTGTCAACACTGGAAATAATAGATGTTTTAAAATAACACAGTTGGTTTGTATCCGGTAATTTGGCCTTTGAGAAGCTGTTTCACAGGACAGTTTGCAAGTTCCAAATTTGATTTTTCAAAATTTGTTCCAGAGTAATTACACTACTTGCCCTGATCCACCACCTTATCAGAATTTGTGGGCTAAGGATTTGAAAATGTATTTCTGGGGGTGGCTAGGTGGCGCAGTGAATAGAGCATCGGCCTTGGAGTCAAGAGGGCCTGAGTTCAAATCCCGCCTCAAACACTTAACACAAAAAACTAGCCAGGTGACCTTGGGCAAGTCACTTAACTCCAATTGCCCTGCCTTCCTTCCTCCAAAGAAAAAAAGAAAATGTATTTCTGTGTGTGGATTCATATTAAAAGAGAAACTCTCCTAAGGAAAGGGGAAGGGAATAAATATTCATAGAGTACCTGCCATATGCCAGGCATTGTGCTAAGCACTTTACAAAGGTTACTTCATTTGGTCCTCACAACACTGTGAAGTAGGTACTGTTATTATCATTTTACAGTGAGAAGGCTGAGTCAGAGAGAGGTTAAATGTCCAGGATCATACAGCTGGTAAGCATCTTGAAGCTAGATCTTAAACTCAGAGTAATATTATTCGAGTTCAGCTGGCTTCTTCGTGTCTGCTTCTAAATTAATTTTGGGCCAGTGTCTCCATGTGGAGCCTGGGTTATGGCTTAATGGGAATTGTGGATTTATCAACTGAGATAAGACCACTTGTGGTCCTTCAGGGGACAACAGATCTCTTGAGGTATTGAGGGAGAAAACAAGCATTTTTTAAGCACCTGTTCTGTGTTGGGCGTTATGCCAAGCTCTTTACAAATATTATCTCCTTTGATTTTCACAACAATCCTGGGAGGTAGGTGCTATTCTATTTATAAAGTACAATTAAGGAAACTGAGGCACACAAAGGTTAAGTTATTTGTCCAGAATCATACAGCTAGTAAGTGTCTGAAGCCTGATTGGAACATAGGTCTCTCTGATTTCAGCCTCAGTGCTCTATATGCTGTGACACATAGCTGCCTCTATTGATCTAATGATTTGGTAAAAGTGCAGCTGTTCTAGTAATGATGGTTCCTGACTTTCAAAAAGCAATTCTTAACTTATTTCTCTTTTCTGAAATAGTTGCAGGTCCATGAGAAATTGATTCTGGTGGAGAGCTTTTTTTAAAAATAGATTTTAAAATCTATTGTGAATTGGAAGTTTTGTCATTGTAGAGTATTTGATTGGTTAAGATTGGTTATCCATTTAGAATCTGTGTAGGAAATATGTAGTCACAATTCCCAGGTTCTATGAACACAAGGTTGTCTTTGCACTGCTATAATTCAGTCTACCCATTTGCTTTAATGTATAACCTCATACACATGCTAGTGCATTAAACAAACACTTTATTCTGAGTGTATGTGTGTCTCTGAGTAATGATTTACAAATCTATTATGTTCTCAACTTCTATAGTAAGTTATAATGCTATCTTTTTTTGTCCCTTTAAGAATTTGAAGGTGCAGCTGTTGCTTTTGTTACTTTATTTTTCCAACTTGACAAAATATCACTAGTCTCTTTGAATAGTTAGTTTAAAATGATGGAGAATAAAAGTAGGCTTTTTGAAAATCACTTACGGGGCAACTAGGTGGCGCAGTGAATAGATCATCTGCCCTGGAGTCAGGAGGACCTGAGTTCAAATCCAACCTCACACACTTAACCCTTATTAGCCCTGTGACCTTGGCAAGTCACTTAACTCCAATTGCCTTGCCTTCTCCCCCCCACCAAAAAAATAATATCACTTACCATTTAATATATTGTGCTATACATAAGGTAAACCTGAATGTATTAATTGTTGTCGGGTCAACTGACCAATAGTCTGATAGAGTAAAATGAAATTCTACTTAATGACTGTATATTGTAATAACAATTGAAGGAATCAATAATCTGTGTTTGAGGGCCATAAGTTGTTTAAAACATCTTTCAGTTTCCATCTGGAATGTTCATTCTGAGAAGTTCCAAATGTTGGCTCATTTGTTGTATTATTATCTGGGAACATTGCCTTGCTGGAAGAAAGGTTTTGGGTTCCATCTTGGATTAAAAAGCTTCAATATACTTGTTGGAGGAAATCCCTGAGCTTTTTTAGTCATATTGAAAGCAATATTCGTGGTCTCATGTAAATAAAAATATACAGGTAAGAGGTGGCTTGATTTAAAAAATGATAGGGAGCTGTCTTATTCTGAATTAGGGGTACATAAAAAGTATTAATCAACTGATTGGCAAGAAGCATTTTTTTTAGTGTGTTCTATCTAATTCTTGCAGGGCAGTAATCCACTTTAAGATTTCTGTTGTCATTCTTGTGGGTCCTTTATTAAAACAGTTTTTGTGGAGAAGTCGTCATTTGCATGTCATGTGGATTCTGTCTAGGAATAGTGGTCATCCTCACTGGCAGAATGTCATTCAAGTGCCATGCGGCAACATGTTCTATGTAGCCCCTTTTTCTGGTACTTGTTCAACGTAGCTTTGTTGGTAGTGTTGTTCTAGTTTTCATCTTGTTTGGAAAAGCTCAATGTTGGGCATATTCCCCATCCTTGCCCATATGTGCTAACTTGATTCTTCACTTTGTGCTTTGATGGATAGTACATGTTTGGAGAACAGAACATGCACATACTTCATTCAGAGAACTATGAATTGTTCACACTTGGGATAATATCAGCACTAGAGATGAAAATGATAAATGAATAGGAGTTTAAAATGGTTCTAAAGGAACCAACCTATTTCTTGGATGTAAATCAGACCTTCTCTCTGGTGAATTTGATACGTGAAATGAGTAATAACTCATATTTATATATTGCGTTAAATTTTATAAATAACTTAACCCTGTGACATAAGTAGTACAAATATACCCATTTTGGAGATTAGAAAACTGAATCTCAAATGAAGTAATTTGCCCATGTTTACACAGTTAGTAAATGTTGGAGCTGAGATTTGGATCTAGGTCTCTCCTGACTTCAAACCTAGCACTCTTTCCACTATACTACATTGCCTTACAAAATGAAGGGAAACTTACATTTGAGATATTGCAACATAAATATAGCTCATTGCTGAAATTATTGCCATTTCTGGAATCTATTTTAGTAAAAAAATAGCATTTGTGCCTTTTTATTTCCTGGTGGTTAGAAGACCATGTCCTTATCTTCACAGTGAAAATACTGTCATGATTAATCCATATGTTCTTAGTGTCCATGAGGTCAGGAAAGTTAGATTGGTTTATGGAAGGCTGTAAATGCCAGATTGAGGATTTTGTGTTTTATCTTAAAGACATTAAGGAGTTATTGAAAATTTTGAGCAGGGAAATGACATGGTCTGTCCTGTGACTTAAGATTGTTTTCTTTTTCTTTGTTTCTTTTTAAACATTTTAATGAAACTTTATTAGAAAAAAATCACTCATTTCCAATTTCTGTCCCCACTCCATCTTGTAACAGATAAGTACAGTCAGGCAAAACAAATGAACACATCAGCTATGTCTAAAATATGTTTTATTCTGTACCTATAAAATCACCAATCTAGTTTTCCCTTCCCAAACTCTGACTGCCTTGTTATTTACACATTTATATTTCATCTTCTGTCTGTGCCATGGGCTTTGTCTCCCATGCCTGCAATGCATTCAGTTGTCACTTCTGCCTCTTAAAATCTCTTATTTCAATACTCATCTCAAGTCATTTCCCACATAAGGCCTTTTTACATCCCCCCTCAAATTACCTTGTATTTATTTTAATTGTTACTTGTATGTATTCATGTTTTCTTTCCATAAAAAATATAAGCTCCTTGAAGGCAAGGACTGTTTCATTTTTGTCTTTGTATTTCTAGGGCCTATCATAGCGCCAGTTTCATGATAGACACTCAGATGTTTGTTGATTTGCTTATGCTATGTTATTTTCACAAGTTTGTGGTTAGAGGGGAAAGACCAGCTGATATTTTAACCTATAAGCAGTAAAAACCGATTAGGAATCTCTTAGGTTCATTACTATCCCCCTCAATCTTCCCACACCAGTTTCATCCTGATTCCTCCTACCCCTTCCATTATGTTGTCTAGAATACCTGTTCCATAGACAACAAACTTCCCTTCATTTTAAATCTATTCCTCTTCCACTCCTTCCATTTACTAGCTCTTGCTGAAACTTGGCTTCCCCCTGATGATACAGTCTCTCTGGCCACTTTTTCCAGTATTGGCTGCACCTTCATTCCTTGTTTCCCATTGCCCCTTCTAGGTTCTCCTTCTTTCTCTGTCACACAGTAACTTTTCTTCCTTTGAGGTTCATGCTATTCATGTCTACCACCCAATCAAAATCTTGGTAGCTATTGTCCACCAACCTCCAGGTCATTCCTTTTCTTCCTAAATGAGCTTAATACCTGATTTATAATTTTTCTTATCTCCCCAACATCTGCCCTCAGGGAAGACTTCAAGATACATATTGATTCTCTTTCAAATACCCTAACTACTCAGTTCCTTAACCTGCTCACCTCTCCTGAGCTATTCCTCAGCCACACATAAATATGTTCATACCTTTGATCTTGCCATCACCCACAGATGCACCACTTTCTGGTTCCAGAATTCTGAAATCCCCTTATCTGGGCTTTTTACCTCACACTCTGCCTTCCCTTACACAACTCTACTCTTTATCTACACTGTGATCTCCAATCCCTTGACCCCCCAGGCCATTTCCCCTTCACTAGGTACTTTCTTTTCCCACTCTTGACTCCTTGAAGAACCAATTCAACTCTACACTGTTCTCCTTTTTGGAATCTTCTAGTACCCTTATCATATCACCTATTACTCCCACCCAAGCCTCAGCCCTGGATCACTTCTACCATTTGTCACCTTCACTTCTACACACATACTACTGAAGGAAGGTGGAGAAAATAAAAAAAAAAACCTTTCTGACTGGACCCACTACAAATTTATACTGTACAGCCTCAACTGGGTCCTTACTCATGCTAGGCAATCCCATTATCCTTACCTTATCAGCTCACTGTCCCATTCTCCACAGGGGCTCTTTCAAACCTTCTCATTCTGTCCTCAGACCTCTTATGGCTTTCCCTCCCTCCACTTTTTCAGAAGACTTTGACTCATATTTTACAGAAAAAATTGAGGCCATTCACATTAACTTCCTCTTCTTTCCTTTTCCTCATTTCCTATCACTCTGGTGTCTTCTTCCATTCTTTCTTTCTCAGCCTGTGTCATATGATGAAGTGACCTTATTCCTTACTGAGGCTAAACCCCTATAATTGTTCAAATGATCCCATTCTGTCTCATCTCCTCCAATAGATTGCCCTCTCTGTCAACTTCTGTCACTTGTTTTTAATCTTTCCCTGTCTATTGGCTTTTCCCTTACTGACTAGAAACATGCCCATATCTCTCCCGTTCTGAAAAAAAAATTCACTTGATTCTTCTACCTTGCTAATTATCATTTTATATGTCTTTGACCCTTGGTAGCTAAATTCCTCAAAAAACCCCATCTATATTAGGTACTTGCACGTTCTGTCCTCTGACTTTCTTTTTAATCTCTTACAATCTGGCTTCTGGTTTAATCATTTCAATGAAACTGCTATCTCCAAAGATATTAATGATCTCTTAGTTGCCAAGTCCAGTGATCTTTTCCTCAATCCTCATTTTCCTTGACCCCTCTGCAGCCTTTGACACTGTTTATCACTCTCTTCTTGGTAGTGTCTTCTTCTAGGTTTTTGGGACACCATTCTCTCCTGGTTTTCCTCCTACCTATCCGACTGCTCCTCCTTTCTTCTTTGCTGGATTCTCTTCCAGATCACATCCACTATCCATAGGTGTCCCTCAGGGTTCTGTCCTGGGTCCTCATCTCCTATATGACTTCATTTGCTGATCTCATAAGCTTCCATGGATTTAATGATGGTTCTCAAATCTGCCTATCCTGCCTAGTCTTTCTGCTCACCTCTCTAATCATACATGTCTAAGTGCATTTCAGACCTCTTGAATTGGATATCCAGTGGACATCTTAAACTCAAGATGTCTAAAACAACTCATTATCTTTCCTTTTAAATCCTCCCCCTCACCCCTTTGCGTATTATTGTAGAAGATAACACCATTCTCTCAGTCCCTCAGGCTTACAACCTAGGAGTTATCTTGGCTTAGATTTCTTATATCTCTTAGCCCCCCATATCCAACCTGTTGCCAAGGCCTGTTGTTGTGACCTTTGCAACATCCCTCATGTGTACCCATCCCTCTTTTCCTCTTGACACTGCCACTGCTGTAGTACAGGCCCTTATCATCTCATTGTTATTGTGTTGTTCAATTATGTCTGGCTCTTTGTGACCACATTTGGGGTTTTCTTGGCAAAGGTTCTATAGTGGTTTGCCATTTCCTTCTCCAGTTCACTTTATAGATAAGGAAACTGAGGGAGATAGTGTTAAGTGTTGCCTAGGGTCATATAGCTAGTGACTGTCTGAGACCAGATTTGAACTCAGAAAGATGAGTCTTCCTGGCTCTAGACCTGGCACTCTATCCACCTCACCATCTAGCTGCCTGTTACCTGAGACCTTGATTATTGCAGTAGCTTTCTGGTAGGTCTGCTTGCCTCAAAAGTTTGTCCACTCTAATCTATCCTCCATTCAGCCACTCAAATGATTTTCCCAAAGTGAAGGTCCAACCATATCACCATCCTATTTAATAAACTCCAGTGGCCTCCTCTTGTTTCCAAGAACAAATGCAAAATGTACCGTTTGACATTTGAAGACCTTCAAAACTTAGTCCTCTCCTACTAGTCTTCTTACACCTTACTCCTTGACCCATACTCTTTGATCCAGGGAGACTGGCCTCCTGGGTGTTCCACAAATAAGACATTCCATCTCTCTTGGCACCAGGCATTCTTCCTCATGCCAGGAATGCTCTCCCTTTTTCACTCCAACTACTGACCTCCTTGGCTTCTTTTAAACCCCAAATAAAATCCTACCTTCTACAAGAAGCCTTCCCCAACTCTTCTTAATTCTAATACCTTCTCAGCGGTAATTATTTCCTATTTTTCCTGTATGTAGCTTTTTTTTTTTATATATATTTGCGTGTTGTCTCTCTCATTAAATTGTAAGCTTCTTGAGGTCAGGAACTGTCTTTTACTTCTTTTTTGTATCTCTAGTACTTAGCACAGGGACTGGCACCTGGTAGGCAGTTAATAAATGTTTATTGATCAATCAAAATGAACAAAGAGGTGATGAGTGTTTCAGGGAAGGTAATGGTCATGTGAAATAGGGAGAAGGGAATTGATGCTGATGCTAGAGATGTGGGCAAAGAGGTGACATGAGTTGACAGTTGATTGGATATGAAAGGAGAGAAGTGTCAAAGATGACTTGAGATTGCAAATCTGCATGTCTGGAAGATGGGTACCATTTGGTAAGAGGGGCAGATTTTGGGGTAAAGATAATCAGTTAATTTAAGTTACATTAAGGCTAATGAAAAGTCTAGGTCAGTGGCTCTCAACCTGTGGGTCGCGACCCCTTTGGGGGTCGAATGACCCTTTCACAGGGGTCGCCTAAGACCATCAGAAAACACGTATTTCCTATGGTCTTAGGAACTGAGACACCACTCCTCTGTGTCTCCAGGAGGGTCCGCCCACATGCAGATACGCCCACATATGAGTATTAAAGGGTTGTGGCATTAGGAAGGTTGAGAACCACTGGTTTAGGTGAAGCTATCTATATAAAGGTAATTGATGGTGTGGGACTGCAGTTCAAGAGAGAGGGGAGGAGGATGTAGATGTATAAATTATCTGTATGAAGATATTAATTGAAATCCTAAGGGAGTAACTGATATCACCAAGTCAGAACGTAGTGAGAAAGGAGAGCCCAGAAGAGAGGCTTGACTTCTATTGGCAGTCTGTAAAATATGGTAGACTGGGCAGCTAGGTGGTGCAGTGGATAGAGCACCAGGCCTGGAGTCATGAAAAGTCATCTACTTGAGTTCAAATTTGACCTCTGACACTTAACCAGCTGTATGACCCTGGCCAAATCACTTAATCCTGTTTGTCTCAGTTTCCTCATCTATAAAATGGGTTGGAGAAGGGAATGGCAAACCATTCTAATATCTTTGCCAAGAAAACCCCAAGTGGAGTCATGAAAAGTCAGACACAACAGAAATGAGTGAACAAGAGAAAAAAAATATGGTAGACATTTTCTACTTTTGTGAGAAGGGGAGTTATTTGTCTTTTTTGTTCATGTGGTCTTTTGATAGCAACTTCCCAGTAGGGTATTTTTTGGGAGGGAATGGAGGAATATATGAAATTTTTTCATTTTTCGTTGCTTTATAACCTCTTCCCCAATAGAATTTTTCACTGTAACAAAGCATAATTAAGCAAACCAATTGATACATTGGCCTTATCTGAAAAATGCATGCTTCATTCTTTATACCTCTATCACCATTCTCTGCTTGATCATATTGTTGGTCTTCTGAAGTCATGATTTTCTCTATAGGTTTTAGTGTAATTCACGATAGGATATTTATGGTTTGAGATCTTCAGAAATGACTTTCATTTTTTCTGAAGGCCAAATTGAGTAACATTTTGCCATTTCTGAAGGGCCTATATTTTTGTCCAGTCTCATACTAGAAATCCCAACTCAGTGATTCAGAAAATATTCTTCTTTAGTACTTCTCAACCAGATATTGTGTAAAAGAATACACTTGTCTTTAATATCTGAAAATGATACTTTCTGTAAGACGTACTTTTGGAACTTGTTTTTCCAGAAGTTGATAGTTTTATACTAATTCATTTATTTTCTCTAGTCCAGCCTTCCTTCCAAGTTAGGCAACTTGAAAGAATATTTTCCCCATAATAATCATGTTGGAAGTCAGCATACTGATAAATGATTATTGAATTGAATTAAGAAAAATGGAATGGGATGGAAAATAATAATGATAGTGGACATAGTGCTTTAAGGTTTGCAAAACACTTTACTTATTTTATTTCATTAAATCCTTGCAATCATCCTTTGAGACAGGTATTGTTACACATGAGGAAACTGAGACTGAGAGAAGTTAAATGACTTTCCCAGAGTTACATAGTTCATGTTTGAAGCAGAATCTGAACTTGAGTCTTCTTTCTCCAGGCCCAGCACTCTATACATGTAACTTCCTCCCAAAGTGAAAAGCATTTATTGAGTGCTTTCCTTGTGCCAAGCACAATGATAAATGCTGGGAATATAAATAGAAAATGCCAGATGGTTCCTGCTGTCACAGAGCTCACATTCTAATTGGGGGAATCAACACATACAAGAGAGTTCAGCTTCAGGGCAGTTGGAAAGGCCCAGTGGTTCTTAGAGTCTGTTGGTAAGGTAGATGGTAAGGCCTGGTGATCCCCTATATTACTGGAAAGATTATAAGTTGGTACTTTTTTACTTATTGGAGAGGTGTGAGTGGCTATGTCCATCTGGTAGCCAGGGGCCTAGAGAAGTCCAGACCCATGAAAGGGGGAGGTCCTAGTATGGGGATCTGAATTAGTAGGGGTTGACCTGTCACTGTTAGAGAATGGTCCTGCACGGATCTTATGGCCACTATCACATTTTAGCAGACTTTGACCTCGTAGGGGATCACACTATAGTTATTGGAGGAAGGGACACTGTCCTTCATACAGTAATGCAAAATGGTTTGAGTATGGGTAGAGTAGCTACGTGGCGAAGTGGATAGAGTCCAGGGCCTGGAGTCAGGAAGACTCATCTTCTTGAGTTCAAATTTGACCCTCAGACACTTTCTAGTTATATTATCCTGGGCAAGTCAGTTAACTCTATTTGCCTTAGTTTCCTCATCTGTAAAATGAACTGGAGAAGGAAATGGCAAACCACTCCAGTATCTTTACCAGGAAAACCCAAATGGAGTTATGAAGAGTCAGGTACGACTGAAAAACTACTGAACAGCAATAACAAATGAGTATTAGTAAAAGAAAGCAGTGAAGAGTAATTGTAGTATGGGTTAACTACATAAGAGAAGAAAAGAAAAAACTGGTTAGGGATATAACACTCATTTTGGTTCACAGCTGCAGTAGTAAAGGCATTTCCTTTATGGTCAGAATTGAGGTGTAGCAGGGAAAGAAGTTGTGTTTATAAAGGTGAGAAGCAATGAAAACATGAAGAATTTTAGCAGAAGCAGATTTGTGGCTATAGGGTACAGTAATAGTTTTACTGTGTAACATATATGCAGAAATTATTTGTTGAGAAATTCATTTTTGAATAGTGAATATAAATGGGGAGAGAGAATGAAATTTGAGAAGCATTTGAAAATATTTTGTATTTCAGTCTGAAGGAAATCTCAGCATACTATTATATAGGAAGCATATTCCTGATGAGTTTGGATCTCTGTTGTGGAATTTGACTTGTTTGCCCAGACAAAGCTAACAGTTTCCCAAAGAATGTAGCCTTAAAATTTGAAGTCCTTAGTCACAGTGTTGATCTGTTCCTTAGTTACTGATTTGATTTCTTCCACTTTTTCTCATTTTCATTAACCAGTTAATCAGTCAACAATCATTTCTTAATCACTTGCTATGTGTCAGGCTCTGGATTTATAAGTACAAAGGCTGAAACCATCCCTGCTGTCAAGGAGCTGACATTCTGATAGGGGATACAACAAGTATATGTTAAAATAATCACAGCATAAACATTTAATCAAACAAGCAACATTTATTTAACTTGTGCTATGTGCTAGGCACTTTACTCATTGCTGAGAATATAAAGAAAAAGCAAAACAGATCCTGCCATCAAGAAACTTACATTCTTGGGGCGGGTAGGTAGCACAGTGAATAGAGTACTGGCCCTGGAGTCAGGAGGACCTCAGTTAAATTTGGCCTCAGACACTTAACACTTATTAGCTGTGTGACCTTGGGCAAGTCACTTAACCCCAATTACCTTGCCTTCCCCCCTCAAAAAAAAAGCAAAAAAAGAAGAAACTTACATCCTAATAGGAAAGATAACATATAAAAATTAGAATATTTTAATTTCTGTTTCTGTTAGAATACAAGATGAATAGCGAGTAAATGGACCTTAGAATGGATGACACAAACTGAGTGAGGGAACCAGGAAAGTCTCCCTGTCGGAAGTGGCTTGTGAACTAATGTATCAACAATACGATATTCACAGTGCCTACAGTAACTATAAATATGCTGATAGGGTTATTAGTCACAAAATGTAACAGGCTTTCTACATGGGAAATATAGCTAGAACATTTATTCAAATACCAGAGAACTGAGTCCCAAAACCAGAAAGTCAAAGCCATCACAGTAGTTATAAAGTTGGCACATGTAGTTAATGTAGTGAACACCCACATTATCAAGCCTTCAAAACAGGACAGGCTACCTCAGGCAAAGATCCTCCTCTCCTCACTCACAGCTACTGCTCAGCGTCCACACAGCTTGCTCCCAGCAGCTCTGGCCCACCGCAGTTCCCATCCCTGGCAGTTCTCAGCAGGAGTCCTTAGCAGAGATTCTGGCTGGCTCAAAAAAAGGAGTTTGTGCCGCAGCCACTGCCGCTGCTTCCAGTTACCAATGCACCAACTCTAGCTTGGCTCCGGCTTTCTCTTTCTCCACCCCTTCTTGCTACGTCAGCAGCAAGTTCAAGGGGCATGGAAGATCTTCAAATCCCTTTACCATTACATTTGGCCCCAAGATCTTTCATGTCCCTTACTTGGCAAAAATACATTAACAGTGCATTTCATTACATAGTTTAATAGGAGTTTTAGGAGTAACTGGTGTCAACAGAATTTTACAACAATATAATAAGGATAGCACACAATAAACACAGAAAACAATATTTTAGTGTGGTGCTTGAACACAAGCTGTCCGAACAAATGGGGTCCCAAAATCTTGGGGTAAGGGGCGAAGATCTCTTCTTCCATGGCTACTTGCTGCTGAAATTGGGCGTACAGCTGTCCCTGTCCCAAGGGGTCCCATTTGAGAGGTCAGTTCTTTAGCCAGCATTTGGAATGTGCTTGATGCCAGGTCTATAGGTAACACGTGACAGTTGTGGTCAGGGGGTGACATCCAGCGTAAGCTATCAGGCATCTACAGATGGAGGGTACCAAGCCTGCGGAAACAAATCTAGCAAACAAGGTGAACAGAGAAAAAGCCAAGAAGAAGCAAGGAGACAATAACCAGAAACAAGGTAGATATAGGATCAGCCGTGCTACTGGAGTCCGTGAGCCCACTATTGTAGCACCACTCACAGTAGAATATATGAGTTAAGGGTACAATTTTATAACCTTTTTCTATGGAATAAACAATAGTTACCGTGTTATCCCTCCCCTGTGCTATAATCTCTGCAGCCTTTGGAACATCATCTGGCTTCCGTTTTACCCATACTTTAGCTCCCAATTTTATTCTATCAGTCGAACCAAATCCTTCAGTTCCTCTAATAGTTATTTTGGAAGGAGGGTCAGTTTTTACAAGTGGTATTGTTTTACAAGGAACGATAATCACTTGAACTATCCTATCACTTTTACAAATCTGTATGGGCCCTTCACCTAAGTTATGGAATGTCCCAACAATTTCTCCTTGATAATTAAAATCTATCACTCCAGCCAATACATGTATTCCTTGAGCTGCGAATCCTGATTTGGGTAAAATCTGTCCAAAGTGATTTTTAGGGATTCTTATGCATATTCCAATGGAAATTTTTCTTATTTCTTTTCTGTCCAATGAAAAGTCTGCTAAACAATGTAAATCATACCCTACCGAACCAGGTGTTCCTGGGTACAGTGCTGGGACATCTGGCCTCAAAGTCCAATACTCAATATTTGGGATCTTATGTGTTTGCTATTTTCTAATTTGCAGATTTGGGGTCGTCATTCTGGCTAGAGGTGTACTTCCTTCCAATGGTCAATTATTCAGATTACATAAAGCCATGAACAAATTATCCTTCCAATGTTGATACAAATTATTGCAACTTAACTTCCTTAACTGTTCTTTCAATAATCCATTCATTCTTTTAATTAACCCAGATGCTTGTGCATAATATGGAATATGATGTATCCATTCTATATTGTTTAGCATACAATACCTCTTCATTTCATTACCTTTGAAATGTGATCCATTGTCACTTTGAATCTGCATTGGGATTCCATAATATAGACTTATGAGATCTAAGAGTTTTACAGATGTTTTTCTGGGTTACATTCTTATAAGGACAAGCCACTAGTACACCTGAATAGATGTCAACACAAGTACCCATAAATCTGCGTCCTTTATCTTGTGATAGTGGACCAGTATAATCTATTTGCCCGATTTGGGCTGGGACCTTTCCTCTTAATATTTCTCCAGTCACTACCTGAGGAACAGTTTGCTCCTTTTCCAATTGACATATATGACGTTCTTCTGCTATCTGTTTTAACAGTGAATGAGAGATACTAATACCTCGAGCTTGTGCCCACCGGTGTGTGGCCTGGACCCCCAAATGGCTGGCTGTTTGGTGGACCCATTTTGCTAATACCGGATCATCAGTTGTTGTCAAAGTAGGTACAATATGTTCAGTTGCAATCTTTGCCAGTCGATCAGCATGAGCATTGTACTCACGTTCTGGCGTGGTGAGGGCCACATGAGCATCTACATGAAAAACTGACAAGTTAGTGACCAAAGACATGTTCTAGATATCTTCCCATAACTCTTTGCCCCGGACTTGTTTGCCATGAATTTCCCAATTTTGATTTTTCCACATGGGCATCCATGTAGCTAACCCATTAGCTACCGCCCATGAATCAGTGAATATATGACACTGTCCTCCTTGTTCTGTTTTGATGGCTTCATGTACTGCCATAAGTTCAGCATATTGACTACTTCCACCTATCCCAGTACTTTCCAAAGTCCTTCTAGTAATGGGTACTGCTTTCTAATGTCTTTTTTGGCCTAAATATTTCACTGTCCCATCAGTAAACTATGCATGTCTCTTTTGTTCTTCAGTTAATCCATCATATCCCTCATTCCATTTAACAGAGGACTGTACCAACCATTGCTTTGGCTCAGGGGATGTGTCATTCCCCTCAGTTTCTATGTTTGCTACAGATTCATGTAGAGCAGAGACTCCACTTTCGCTCTATTTTGAATATACCACTTCCATTTGATGATACTAGCCTCTTAGGCATGTCCAATTCTGTGAGAAGCTGGGGTACTCATTACCCAGGTCATAATCGGGATTCCAAGTCTTAATATCACTTCATGGCCCAGAGTCAGTTGTTCAGTCTCCACCAAACAACTGCTTTTCAAAAGGTGTATACTGGACTCCAGATGAAGGGAGTTTCGTACACTAAAATCTCAAGGGTACATTTAGGCTCTGTTGTTTTTGCCATAAACTCCAGTTTGCGTAATCATCCTGTACAGTCACTTGTAATTCCACCAGACCATATTGCATTGGCCATAAATCTAGGGCCAATTGTGTGGTGGCCTTGGCTTCTTCAAAAGCTTTACTCTGCTCAAGTCCCCAATTGAATTCGTATTTCTTCTGAGTGACTTTATATAAAGGTTTCAGAATCTGTCCCAGATGTGGAATATGGTGCCTCCAATATCCAAACAATCCTATGAACTTTTGGGCCTCCTTCTTATTGGTAGGGATGGGAAAATCCTGAATCTTTTGTTGGGCTTGGAAAAATACGTTAGCAATATACAAATGTGAAAGTTGGTGCATGTGTAGGTATAAATCTTTCAAAAGCTCACAGCTGTTTTTAGAGGACAAAAACAAATTCTTTCTGGACCCACATGGCAGCAACTATTGTTTTTGAAATTTAAATTATACGTGTGTGTGTGTGTGTGTGTGTGTGTGTGTGTGTGTATTGAAAGAAACAAAGGTTTGATTTCCATAACTACATGGTTCATCACATATTTTTCTCTTTGGTCTGAATGTTTGATGTTGAGTGTAATATTTGTCCTGGCAGAAGGCTTATCACTCATTTCACTCATAAGGTGAAGTCTCTGGTATTGCTTAAGCTGTGCATTCACACAGAATGCTTTCCCACGTTCATTACGTTGACAAGGTTTCCCCAGTATAGATGCTCTGATGCCAAGCCAGCATGCTGTTCTAGTAGAAGACTCTCCCACTTTCATTATGTTCATAAAGTTTTTTCTAGTTGAATTCTGTGATGTCAGGTAAGCATTGCACAAATAGGAAAGGCCTTCCAAATATATACAAAGTAGTTAAATGTAAGATAGTTTGGGACTGAAGGCATTAGCTATTTTGTGGGAACACCCTCAGATTCCCATTCTTTGTCATCTCAGGAAAAGCTATATTTTTGTACATTCTTAGATGTTTTGCTTAGAACTAATCCTTCTCTTAATTTACCTTCTTTTGAATTCCCCCTTACTCCTTCCTCACTTTACCTGCTATGATCCTATTGAGTGAATATATTTCTGTACTCAACTCTGTATGTGACTAGGTCAGATGTGAGTGAGATTCATGTGTCAGCTGTTCCCCTTCACTCCCTCCTTCTTGGTTATATAGATGTCTACTTGTGCACCCTCATTATGTGAGATAATTTTCCTTAACTTTCCTTTTCCTTCCCTTACCCTTCTCTACCTTCCTCTTCCCCTCTCTTTCCACTCTTTCCTAAGATCTTCAAGATATAACTCAACTACTTCCTGGCCTTGTCTGATTGGATTCTCTCTATGAACCCTAATGGTGTTAGGGATCAGAGGGAACATGGGTATGTGTCATCTCCCCATATTTGAATGTAAGCAGTTTATCCTCGTTTGGTCCTTGATCATTGTTCACTGATGCTTATCTTTTAATGTTTCTTTTCATTCATGTGTTTATACATTTCTCTGCAGCTCTAGTCTTTTCATAAGGAATGCTTGAAAATCCTCTGTTTCTTTACAAGTCCACTTTTTCCCCTGTAGTATTATACTCAGTTTTACTGGGTAAGTTATTTTTTATTGTAAGCCCATATCCTTTGCTTTCTGGAATATTATTCCAAGTTCTTCACTACTTTATAGTGTGAAATTGTGATTCTGACTGTGCTCCTTGGTACTTGAATTAATTCTTTCTGGTTTCTTGCAGTATTTTGCTTTGACAGAAGTTTTGGAATTTGCCTATGATGTTGCTAGGATTTTTCATTTGGGGGCTTCTTTTGGGAGGTGTCTGGTGTATTCTTTCTATTTCCACTTTGCCTTCTGGTTCTAAGAGATCTGGGAAGTTTTTTTCTAAAATTTCTTCAAATATAATGTCTAGACTCTTGGTTGTGGTCCACTGATTTCTTAGATTTTTTTTCTTCTTCATATGTTTTCCTGGTCAGTTGTTTTTGCTCTGAAAGATACCTAATGTTTTCTTCACTTTTTTTTTTTTAGCCTTTTGACTCTTAATATTTCTTGCTGCCTCATAGAGTCATTGGCTTCTGTTGGTCCTTTTGAATTTTCAGAGTTTGTTGCTTGGGCAAGGTTTTATACTTCTGTGCCTGACTATTAATTTCCTTTCTATTCTTCCATAGCTCTCATTTCTTTTCCATTTTTTTCTATTTTTTTACTGACAAAGTCCTCCTGACTCCAGGGCTGGTGCTCTATTCACTGTGCCACCTAGCCGCCCCAATCCAAACAATTCTACCATTGCTTCTGGTAAGTGCAGATCTTCTGCTCCCTCTGACTCCACTTATCCTTGTAGCTTCCCAGACCAAAACACCTTTTCCCAGCCACCATTCCTCTTAAGTATTCTCTTCCCTTAATAGAATATAAGGTTTTCGAAGTTTGCAAAAATTGTTTAACTTTTGTATTTGTATCTCCAGTGCTTGACAAATAGTAAATACATAATAAATGCTTTTAATTAATTAATTCATTGAATTGGAATTCCTTCAGGTATATGGTATGAGAAATCATTGATATTTTGATTGGCATTGCATTAAATGAGAGGAAGCATGGCATAGTGCGAAGGTTCTTAACCATTTTTGTAACCTCTTTGGTAGTCTGGGGAAGCTTATGGATTCCTGCTTATAATAATGGTTTTTTTTTTAAAAATTCATAATTAATGGAAATGCTAATTTTTACTTAGCAGTTAGTGAAAATAAAGATGCAATTTTTTTCCCTTCCAAGTTCACAGCCCCACCCTGAAATCTATCCATGGGTCAGCTCTCATTGAGAACCCCTAACCTAGTAGATAGAGAGCCCAACTTGAAGCCAGGAAGTCCCCCTCTGATACATATTGGTTATCTGAAATTGATCTAGGTGATCATTGATTACATTGGAAAAAAAGTTTCTAGCAAAGTATTAGGTATAGAAATAAGATTGCAAGGGCCTGAGTGAACTAGTGACAAGAAGTAGAGGACCACATGGATGATTCGCTTGCAGCATTTTGCAATAAAGGGAAAAAAGATGGTGGCAAATTATAGTTGCACTTTTTGTTGGCTAGGGATACCTGAGTATATTACCTGAGTGTGTTTATGACTGTGACCTGAGTGAGAGTCAGTGAAGTGGGAAAGATTGAAGATTAGTCTTAGAAAGAAGGACACTACTTCCTGCGACAAAAACGAATGACAAAAGGATGGCTATAGTAACCAGTTTTGAGGTATGAAGGACAGCCCAGGGAATTAATTCATACTGGATAGTTCCTATCTTCTTAGCAAAGTGGTAGATGAGTGAATGAAGCTAGGGGCTTTAAGAACATGGAAAAGATTTGGAGCAGCCATAATGAGGAATATTACAGGGAGTTAACAAAATAAAAACAAATTGCATGGGAGTTTTCAGGACCCAATGAGTTAAGATAGTTTAGATTTATAGTCAACCAAGTCACCTTGGCTTTTTTTACAGCTTTTTACAGGAACAGAGAAAGTAAATAATGGGAATGACCCAGGGTGAACAGTTGACATGAAAGACATGGTAGAAGGTCATGTAAATAAGGCATTCTAAGGTGTTAGATAAGATGGCAATGAAATGACTGACCATGATGTGGTCTGGATTGGGCAGAGAAGCAAATGATAATTCCCGTAGTAATGTAAAGGAAAGCAACACTGAGAGATTCATCTAATAAATGTAATGACCTTTTGTAACTTCAGAGGACAGATGATGAAACAGGTTCCATTCTTTGGGTACAGTACAAGGCATATATTTTCAGACGTGGCAAGTGGCTTGATTTATAAGCATGACTCTCCTTTGTAATAAGGGAGAATTCAATCGGTGGTGTATATGGGAGTGACATTTTTGATCACAGTGATACAAAAAAGCATCCATAAAACATTTTTTAAAAAATTTTTGAGACTGAGGTGAAAGCAGAAGGCTGATTAGCTTTGAGAATGGGGAAGGCAGAGAGATATATGTCATATGAGTCATATGAGGGGAAAGAACATTATATTTACATAAGTTTCAGGAAATAACTTCTTCATTTCCTCTTTCTTCTGTCTTCTAATTTTTACCTAAAAAGTATATCCTATGGGGCAGCTAGGTAGCCCTGAAGTCAGGAAGACTCCTGAGTTCAAATCCAGCCTCAGATGCGTAACACTTACTAGCTATGTGACCTTGGGCAAGTTGCTTAACCCCAATTGCCCTCCAAAAAAAAGCAAAAAAAAAAAAGTGTATCCTAATATTCCCATGGCTTTATATGTGAGCTCATCAATGTGACTACACCTTTCAGTTTGCTGATTTGCAAATTTACAATTTTTAAATTGTAAAGATGTGGTCCACTGTAGAATATTATTCATCAAAGTCTTGCCTGTACTCTTTCTTACGTTCATCAAGGAAGTCCTTGATGTGTGTATCAATTATAACATTTTTGTAGAAACGTGTAGTTTAGGGTTATATCTTTCAAATGAGTCTATTTCTGTTGGTGGTGCCAACTCAATCCTTAGAGTCCTCCAGATTCACATTCCTAAAAACATCCTTGACTCTTTCCTCTCTTTCACCTCCCATATCCCAAGAGTTGTCAAGTCTTGTCTGTCCTACTACCACAACATCTCTTGAATCCATCTCCATCTCTCCACTCAGTCTCTTACCTTAGTTTAAGCCCTCTTTGACTCTCACTTGGACTACTGCATTAGCTTTCTAATTAGCCTCCCTGCTTCTAGTCTCTTTCCTTTCTATCCCCTAATTATCACCATCCTCCTTAAAAATCTTCAGTGGTTCCCTACTGGCTATAGGATAAAGTTTCACTTTAGCCTGGCATTCAGATTCTCCTTGTCCTTTTGTAACTTTCCAGCCTTATCTCCCACTATTTCACACCTACATGCAACCTCTCTTTTAGCTAAATTGGTCTATCTATTGTTATGTCCAGGTCATATATAAACCCTGCCTTTTCTAGTTTGCTCAAGTCTGAGGTGTTTGTGTCTGGAATGCACTTTCTACTCTTCGTATGTCCAAGTCCCAATCTTCCTTCAAGACTTAGGCTAAAGGCACACTTCCTTCATGAAAAGTTCTCTGGTCAACCTGCCCCAGCCAACCCAACCCTTCATTGCTTCTTCCTCTGAACTCTAGCACAAGTGCAGCCTGTAAAGTGCTGTTCCAACCGGAATTTGAGACATTAAAACCAAACTGCACCATAAGGGTTGGGACCCCAACTCAGCTTTAATAAAGTTAGGTTAATCATCGGAAATCAGGCAAGCTCTACTTCAGTTTTTCTTATTTCATCCTCCTCTATTTCCTACTCATGGCTTTCTTTTGCTCTATCCTAGATGGGAAAGTTTAGCTAGTTGCTGCTACAGTCCCATGGAACCATTTCTACTTTATTCCCTTCCATGTGCAAACTGTGTTACTTGTTTCATCTGAGGCAGTTGGTGCCATAGTAGATTAGAGTACAGGGTCTAGAATCAGGAAGATTTGAGTTCAAATCCTGCCTGAGGGTTTAACCTCAGGCAAATCACTTAACTAACTTCTGTTTGCCCCAGTTTCCTCTACTGTGAAATGGGGGGATAATAATAACATGTACCTCCCAAGGTTATTTTGAGGATCAAAAGTGCTTAAAGGTACAGTACCTGCCACATATTAGGTGCTGTGTATAAATACTTATTCCCTTCCTCTTTTTCCTCTGACTGATTGCTGACAGGCAAGGTATACCTTTATTATTCTTGATTGGGAATCAGGAGAGTTATATATTTCACAGGGTTGTTGTGAGGATAAAATAAGAAAGTGGGTGGAAAAGGTTATGTTAAACTATATGTAAATTTCACATATTTATTATTGATAGTAATAGTGTTTAACTACTCTGGTACTATTATTTATCATCTTTGTATGTACCCTGTATGCCCTACTATATTGTCTGAGTCCCTTTGGGGCATGAATTCTCTTATATTTCTTTGATCGTGTTATTTTGTATCCACACTGTCTAGTAGGCATTCAATAAATATTTGTCGACCATGACCCTCCTCCTGAGTGGGATTAGAAGGAGATTGGAAGGAAAGTTACTGAATAGTTTGTGCATGTACCTACTCACTATATTGTCTATAACCTGGCCATCCCCTTCAGCACTCATTCCCTTTTCCACTACCTCAACCGTGGTCTCTACCCTTGGAATACTTGCCTTTGATAGGTGAGTTTTTACCTGTGTTGCCAGGACCCAAACTTCCTGTGTCTTTTCCATTTCCTGGCTATTGCCACACTGTGCATCCTACCCTTTCCCACTTTTCAGCTTCTTTTTATGCATTGTCTCCCATTGTACTGTAAATTCCTTGAGAGCATGAACTGTCTTGCTTGTATTTGTACACTGTACTGTGCCTAACATGTAATAATTATTTAATAAATACTCTTATCTCTCATTTTAACTACTTATCTTTGACTAGGCATCTAGATTTTAGTACAGATAAGAGCAATCACTGTTTGAAAAGTATATCATGCAAAGGAAAGGTTTGAATCTGGATAGATGGTCATGCTTGAGTGGTTTGACTTTTTATCTGTCTTTTTAATGAACATCTTGAGTAGTAGAAAATTGTCTTTAAAATCCCACTGATCTTTGTTCTGACAGTATCTGTTTCATGCTGTCAGCAATGCTAATTTTCCAGAACAGTAAAAGATTCTTTGGCAGTGTTTGAAATGCTGGTGGATTTGGCTAGAAGCACCCCTGGCCGGTGCAAGAGCTGGTTAGGGTAAGGCAGAGTTCACAGACAAACTCAGTAATGCTATTAGCATGAATTAATCCTCTAGAGCAGTGGTTCTCAACCTGTGGGTTATGTTTAAATTTGTAACAATGAAAATACATCCTGCATATCAGATAGATTCATAGCAGTAGCAAAATTACAGTTATGAAGTAGCAACGAAAATAATTTTATGGTAGGGGTTCACCACAACATGAGGAACTGTATTAAAGGGTCACAGCATTAGGAAAGTTGAGAACCACTGCTCTAGAGACATTGGGACCTGATGACATCTATCAGAAGACAGAAGACATCTGTCTTGTTTTTGACCAATTGATTTTGTTTCAGATTTCTCTGTGAAATGAAGTGTTTGTTTAATTTGGATGTTTGCAAGGAGTTTTGATTGCTCTCCCATGATAAACATGTCCCTTTGGCAGCATCTTAAAGAACAATCAGCCAGTTATAGTTTAAGGGCATTTTGGCAGCTTTTCCTATCCAGCAGTCTTGACTCATTTTACTATAATTGGAGGCTACAAAAAAGTGTCAAGTATATTCTTCATAAGTATTGAAACTAACCTAAATACTACCGTAATTTAAAAAAAAATAGGTTGTTGAAAGTAGTAAGAAGGAGGCACTGTGTTAGACTTTTAGAGGGTTATTACGAGTATTTCTCTGTTTTTCCAAATACAGTAATCACTAGGACTCTAGCTTCTCATGTAGGAATGCTTTAGAACTTCATTGCTGTTGCTTCTTAGAGAAAAGTTGGAAAAATACCAATAAGATGGTCTCAGTAAAGCAAGATAGCTAGATAGAGCATTTTTTAAAGCCCTTATTATGTGGTAAGTATTGTACTAAGTACTGGAAATACAAGTGCAAGCAACAAGATAATTATGTATGGTGTGGAGATGGCCAGGAAGTGGAATGGACTAATGAAGCGTGGCTTCTGGCAACGTAAGGTGAAAAGTCTCCTATCAGAGGCAGCTGTTCCAGGGGTAGAATTTAAGTTTGAGCTCCATTCCCAGACGGATTTGCAGCATATATGTTTTCTGAGCTCAAACTACAGTTCCAGCAGCCTCCCTTTTTTGGACCTCAATGCAAGTGAAAAAGAAATTTCCATATTTCAAAATCCATTTAACTATGCCATTGAAGAGCTTCCACCTAACCTTCAACTGGAAGTGATTAATCTGCAGTGTAATGACAGGTTAAAAGGAAAGTATAAGAGGAATCTAATAGAATTCTCTAAATGACTTCAAAGTGATGAAAATATATATGTTCAATTACAGTCATGTGTGTGGCTTGGTGTTAGCATTCGAACATGCAGTTTCACACAGATGGGTACGGCCAAAGATGAAATATAAAAATCTCAGTGCAGATCACATTTCTTACTACAGATACAACATTAACAAATGAACACTTGTAATCAATTTTGGCGATAGGGAACACAAACTTTGGTTTCTTTTGGAGGTGGGAGGGCAGGGCAGTTGGGGTTAAGTGACCTGCCAAAGGTCACATGGCTAGTAAGTGTTAAGTGTCTGAGGCCGGATTTGAACTCAGGTCCTCCTGACCCCAGGGCCGGTGCTCTATTTGCTGGGCTGCCTGCTTGGCTGCCTCGAGAACACTAACTTGGAACTCCAGTTAGGCAAGATGTTATCCCCCCAAAATAATTCCATTCTTCTCATTAGTAGACCTGTATTACAAAAAAGAATTGTACTCAATTATTACTGTATTTTAAATTTCTTGAATAAATACTTTGTGGAAATTTGGTTTTTTCTTCTTAAATAAGTACTTATGTAATATTCTTGAATTTGCCTCTTCTTCTACTGTTATATAAGTATTTACATAATATTTTTGAATTTGCCTTTCAGGCCCACAAAGCCTGAAATATTTACTATTTAGCCCTTTACAGAAAAAGTTTTCTAACACCTGTATTAGAGAATATTAACTATGCTTATCTCCTTGACACCCTTTGGGGCAAGCTGTTTGAATTTATTGGGATACCAGGTTCTATTTTGACCTCGCTGGCTCTCTTTACCTCTGCCCCTTCTTTACACCCACTATTGCACTACCACCTTTTAGCTTTGTCTTTGAGCTTAAATTTTGGATCAGGTTTTATGATGTTGCAATGCTACCTCCAGAAATGAGCTGTCTTAACCAGTATAGAAGTTATTTTAATTTTTTTAAAAAAAGGAACAACTTAGATTCCCCTTCTTTCATGAAGCCTTTCTTCTTTCCCATCCCTCATTCCTACTTCCAGCTGAAGATGATCTCTTCCTTTTACTTTTCCCCAAAACACTTTGACTCAATCTTTCCTTTGGCCTTATCCTATTCAACTTTGTACTTACTTGTCAGAGCCCTCCAGTTAGATAGTAAGCTTCTTGAGGGAAATATTTTTGTATCAGAAATATTGATGTAGATCCAGAAGGTGCCTCAAATGTCTTCTACCCTAACTACCATGATTTACAGATGAAGAAACTGAGGTTCAGGAAGGTTAATGGGCTTGCCCACTTAAAGTCAATTTGGGATTTGAACCAAGGGCTTCTAACTTCAGAGCCAATGTTCTCTTTTACTTTGCTATGAATCCTCAGTGCCTTAGCAGAACTTAGCACTTCATGTAGTGGAATTGAATTATTTAAGGACTAGATTACATGTATTACCTGAGGAGATGATTGATCCTCTGACCTAGGAAATAAAAATTGGGTCCCACTAACTAAAATCCTGACTTTTCAAACTTTTAATGAGTGGTTTAAGTTTTGCAGTGCTTACTGATTTTTTAGGCCATGATAATAATACTGTAGAATTTTCGTAGGAAGTATAATTTTAAAATTAAATTGGTGTTCTAAAATAGTGATTCCTTAGTATTATATCTATTTTGTAGGTAGGGAAGAATTGGTTACATGCCTCCAAATCCAGGGTAAAACTTGAATCATCATTGTCCTTGTGGTGATCATTATCATCATAATCTTTGTATCGCTGGGAAGTAGCACAACTGGATAAGTTCCATAATTTTTGGCTTAAATGCTTCACAGGAGTTCATGAATTACTGGTAAATAATTTTTTGTCAGCTTTCTCTTAGATACAAGCCTGTCTCTACCTTTCTTAACACAAGGTATCACATATTATACCCCTAGAATAAGAATACAAGTAAATCTCTCAACATACTCCACTGATATGTTTATGTACATTATATTCATAGCATTTATAATTCATATCATTAAATGAAGTCTGTAAACACATTTTAAAAATACATTACCTGAAGAGCCAAAAGGATGTGCCAGAAAGTTCTAGGAGTTATAAGTTACTTATTATCCACTTGATAATTTTTATTTTTTAAGTTTGGAAATTGCTTTCCTCATGACATTGTGGTTTTTTGTGTGGGGGGGGTGTAAATGGTATTTTATTTTTCCCAATTACATGTAAAGATAGTTTTCAGCATTCATTTTTTGTAACATTTTATTACATTTTGAGTTTTTTCTCACTTTCTGGCTCCCATCCCCCTTCCCCAAGATGGCAAGCAATCTTATACATGTGCAGTCATGTAAACATATTTCCACATCATGAAAGAAGAATCAGAACAAAAGGGAAAAGCCACAAAAAAAACCCCCAAAGTGAAAATTGTATACTATGATCTGCATTCAGACTCCATACTTCTTTCTCTGGATATGGATAACATTTTCCATCAAGAGCCTTTTGGAATTATCTTGGATCATTGTATTGCTGTGAAGAGCAAAGTTTGTCATAGTTGATCATCATACAATGTTGCTAGTACTGTGCACAATGTTTTCCTGGATCTGCTTGCATCACTCAGCATCAGTTCATGTAAATCTTTCCAGGTTTTTCTGAAATCTTCCTGCTTATCATTTCTTATAGCACAATACTGTTCCATTACATTCATATACCACAACTTGCTCAGCCCTTCTCCAATTGATGGGCATTCCCTCAATTTGCAATTCTTTGCCACCACAAAAAGAGGTGCTATAAATATTTTTGTACATGTGGGTCCTTTTTTATGATCTCTTTGGGATTCAGACCTAATAGTGATATTGATGGATCAAAGACTATGCACAGCTTGATTGCCCTCTGGACATAGTTCCATATTGCTCTCCAGAATGGGTTGGTTCAGTTCATAACTCTACTAACAAGTGCATTAGCCACCCCAATTTTCCCACATCTTCAGTATTTATCATTTTCCTTTTCTGCCATATTATCCAATCTAATAGTGTGAAGGGGTGGGTACTTCAGACTTGTTTTAATTCGTATTTCTCTAATCAGTAGTGATTTAGAGCATTTTTATATGACTATAGATAACTGTCATTTCCTCATCTGGAAATTGCCCGTTCATATCTTTTAACCATTTAAGAAATAAACTTCTTAAGTGTTACAAGTATCATCTTCCTATGTAGGGATGTATACCTCGTTGTTGTTTTTTCTCTTCTGTTTTCCTTTTTATTCTTCTTGTGAGTCTTGTATTTGAAGATCAAATTTTCTGTTCAGCTCTGATCTTTTTATCAGGTAAGTTTGTAAGTCCCCTATTTCATTGAATGTCCATCTTTTCTCCTGAAAGATTATGCTCAATTTTCTAAGCCCTGTAATCCTTTAGTGTAGAAATTGCCAAATCCAGCGTAATCCTGACTGTGGCTCCTTGATATTTGAATTGTTTCTTTCTAACTGCTTTTGCAGTATTTTTTCTTTGACCTGATAATTCTGGAATTTGGCTACAGTATTCCTTGGAGTTTTCATTTTTGGATCTCTTTCAGGGTATTGGTGGGTTATTTGAATGATTATTTTTCCCTCTAGTTCTAGGATGTCAGGGTAGTTTTCCTTGATTATTTCTTGAAAGATGCTGTTCTGGCTCTTTTTTTGATCATGGTTTTCAGGCAGTCTGGTAACTCTTGAATTATCTCTCCTAGATCTGTTTTCCAGGTCAGTAGTTTTTCCAATGAGGGATTTAACATTTTATTTTATTTTTTCATTCTTTAGATTTTGTTTGACTTATTCTTGATATCTCATAGAGTCATTAGCTTCAGTTTGCCCAATTCTTATTTTTAAGGAATTATTTTCTTCAGTTAGTTTTTGTAATCCCTTTTCCATTTGATCAATTCTACTTTTAAAGGCATTGTTTTCCCTCCCTATTTGACCAATTCTGTTTTTTTTTTTTGAGGAATTGTTTTCTTCAGTCAGTTGTTGTGCTTCCTTTTCTAATCTGTAGACTCTTTTTTTTGATAAATCCCTTGCATAACTCATTTCTTTTCCCAATTTTTCTTCTGCCTCTCTTAAAATCTTTTTTTGAGCTCTTTTAAGAGTATTTTTGGGGCTTGAGACCAATTCAATGAATTCCCCTCTGAGGCTTTACATGTAGGTATTTTGACATTGTTGTCTGCATCTGAGTTTGTGTTTTCATCTTCCCTGTTGTCATAGTAGCTTTCTATGGTCAGGGTTCCTTTTAATTTTTTGTTCATTTTATAAAGTTGAGCTCTGTTTCTGGGGAATAGAGAGTACTGTCCCAAGCTTCATGCACTGGAGAGTCAGGGGCCAGGTCACTGGCTTTCAGTGCTATATAGATTAGAGATTTCAAGCTTTCTGCTTTCCTTTTAATCTTGATTTTATTGATTTTTGTTTGTACAAAAGCTTCTAATTTTAATATAATCAAAATAATCTGTTTTATATTTAGCATTGTACTCTATCTCTTGTTTGTTCACAAATCCTTCTCTTCTCCATAGGTCTGACACGTAAACTGTTCCTTACTCTCCTAATTTGCTTATGGTATCTCCCTTTATGTCTAAGACATGTATCCATTTTGATGTATCTTGGTATACAGTATAAGATGTTGGTCTATACCTAGTTTCTATCATATTTTTTTTCTAGTTTTCCCAGCAGTTTTTGTCAGATAGTAAGCTCTTATCCCAAAGGCTAGGGCCTTTGGGTTTATTAAACACTTTATTATTTTCGTAACTTACTACTGTGTATTATGTACCTTTTTTACTGATCCACCACTCTGTTTCTTAGCCAGTAAAAGATTACTTTAATTTAGTTTTCTTTTTTTAAATTTTATTTTAGTTTGCATCATTCATTTCCACAAGATTTTGAGTTACATATTTTCTCCCCCGCTTTCCCCCACCCACCACCCCAAAACAGCCATCCCAGTGTGTCCCCCCTCCCCCAGTCTATTCTCTGC
>CM053583.1:355291098-355318939 GCA_028627135.1 Pseudochirops cupreus
GAAAACACATACCTCTTCATGTTGTGCAATTGTTTAGGTCTTTCTTTTTTGAAAATATTGTTTGTTGTGAACTTTGTCTCCAAAAATATAAATAGAAATCACAATTGTTTACATTTTGATGAAAAGAAAATAGTATTAATTTCAACAGATTAATAGCAATAATTTATTCTATATCTCTTCCAGTCTTGTTTTTATGTATACATATACATACTATCAAGTTTTGGTGCTGTCATTATTTTTACATATTTATGACCAATATGTTTTCTGTTTTAATTCCACTTTCTTTTCATCATTTCATTTAAATCATTCCATTTTTCATTTTGTTCTTTATTTTTTCACAGTTCAGTAACATTTAATCACATTTGATGTACCATAATTTATTCAGTCTTTTCCCTGCCACTGGATCTATTGTCTGAGGCCAAGTTTTCTGATTAGAAATAAAACAACTTTACTTTTTGTGGTAGCAAAGAACTGCAAACAAAGTAGATAACCTATTGATTCCCGGGGAATGGCTAACCAAAATGTGGTGTGTGGATATAAAGAAATATTACTGTGGTATAAGAAAAAAACAAGTCATAATTGACAAATCCAGAGAAATATGGAAAAACTTATATGAATTGATACAAAAACAATATACATAATGACTACAAAAATGGAAATGGAAAGAACAACAGTCACAAAACAATTGAAAATAAATGTTGCAAAATTACAAAAACAAGCTTGGCTTCAAAGAAGAAATGCAAGAAGATACTTCTTTCCATTCCTTTGCAGAGATAGGAGGTCCACTGGTATAGAATATTGCAAATGTTTTCAATGTAATGATTTTTTTTTGCTGATTTTTGCTGATTTTGCTCTTCCTCTTATTCTTTAAAAAAACCTTCATATGGAATGGCTCTTTGGTAAGTGGGAAGGGACTATATAGAAGGCAACTTGAGCAATAAAAACAAAAGCTATCAATAAAAATTTTAAAAACAATAAAGTAGCTTTGAACATTTTTTCCTGAGTAGATCTATTTTAGGATTGTAGAGTTAGAATCGGAAAAGATATTTTTATTTCATCAAGTCCAACACCCTTATTTTACCTGGGAGAAACCCACTGGATTAATTTACTAAGAGAAAGTCTCAGAGATAGTAACTGATAGCAGCAGGATAAGAACCTAGGTCATTTGACTCCAAATTTGGGCCCTTTTCTCCCTCTACACTGTCTTGTTTGCTAATCTCATCAGCTCCTATGAGTTCTGTGTAGATGAATTTAAAATTTTTTTTTTTATCCAGCCCTAACCTCTCTTCTGATCTTTAGTCTTCTATCATCAATTGCCCATTGGATTCCTGAAATTGGGTGTCCTGTAGACATCTCAAATTCATCATGCCCAAAAGCAATTTATTATCTTTTACCACAAATTCTTCTTCCTTCTTTCAAACTTTCCTGTTGTTGTCAAGGGTATCACCATCCTCCCAGTTGCTCAGATTTATAACTTCAGTATCATCCTTGACTCCTTATTAGAACTCACCTCATGTATCCAGTCTGTTGCTAAGTCTTCTCCCTTTCTTACCTCACAACATTAGTGATGTGCCTCATTCTCTCCATTGACCATAGCTGCCACCCTGGTATAGGATGGTGATCACCTCATCTCTATACTATTGCAGTAGCTTGCTGTTTGGTCTCTGTCTCAAGTTTCTCCCCATTACAGTTCATGCTTCATTCAGTTGCCAAAACAAAAATCTGACCTTGTTACTCTGCCTTGTCACTCCCCCACCCCTGACCAATCAGCAAACTCTAATGGCTCCTTGTTCCTTATCAGGTCAAATATAAAATCCTTTTTAGCTTTTACATCCCTTATTAATCTGATGCCTTCATACTTTCTAGTCATCTGTAGTCTGGTAACACTGACCTCCTTGCTGTTGCTCACACATGACACTATCTCCCACTTCATGCTTTTTCACTGGCTTTCCTCAGTGCCTGGAATGCTTTCCTCCTCCACCTCTACCTTCTGGCTCTCCTTGCTTCCTTCAAGACTTAGCTCAAAGCCCATCTTCAGCAAAAGACCTCCTCTTTATACTCTGTATATTTTATACTCTGTATATGTACATAGTTTTTGCATGTTGTCTCCCACATTAGAATATGAGCTCAAGGGCATTTCCCCCCCCCCCTTTGTTTGTATCACTAGTGCTTAGCATAGTGCCTGGCACATAGTAGGTGCTTAATAAATTCCTTGTTGACTGACCAACAAATTTAGTACTCTTTACACTGTATTATGCTTCCATCTTTTTAGGATGTAGTTGCCAGGATAACTTATGAACTGTTTTGTAGCTTTTCCTTTATGTTACCAATTTGCTCTTTAAGAATACTGAAACAATTTATAGTCGTCACAGTGTAAGTGTCTCATATTCCTGTCAGAATCTAATTTTACCATTCTTAATCCTTTTTGATCTCATTTTTATTGATTTTTTTTTGTTTTTTACATCACCTTCATTTCCCACTATATCCCTTTTTCCCTCTTAGTTAGCAAGCCATCTCCTAGAACCAAAATTAAAAGAGAAAAATAGTTTAGCAAAACCAATAACCATGTCAGCTGTATCCAACAGTGTATATGAAGTTCTAGTCTTGCCCCTCCCCCCCTTCCCAGCTCAGCAGAGAGAGGAGTGAGGTTCATTTTCTCAACTTTTCTATGGAGCCAAGTTTGGATATTATAATCATTTAGTATTCGGTTTCTTTTTTTAATTTGCATGATTGTACTTATGATGTTTTTCTGGTCCTGCTTTATGTTAATTTTTTCCATGCATCTGAGTTCTTGGTATTGTTTCTTTCAATGCAGTAATTATATTTGAATTTTTTTTTATTCTGGACTTAGATAACAAAAATCTAATAAAATGAGCATTTCCAAAAAGGTAGTTGAACAGAAAAGAAATTATATATGAAATTGTAGGTCCCAATCATGTACAGCTTGCTTTTCTTTTTAAATATAAGTTCAACATTCAAAGCTGTCCTACTTCTCTGTGCTTCTTTCTGAAAGCCTTGCCTCTGTTCTCTACATTTTTTAAGAATGCCATAATATTCCATCATAATCACATAACACAGTTTGTTTAAGGAGTTACTCAATTGATGTGCACCTGCTTTATTTCTAATTCTTTGCTGTTATAAAAAAAGTGCTGCTGTGAATGTGATCTTTCTTTTTGTCTTTGATCTCATTAGAGTATGTCTAGCAATAAGGTCTTTGGGTCAAAGAATATGGACATTTTCATAACGTTTTTTTTAAAGTACAATTCCAAATTGCTTTCCTGGATGGTTACACCAATTTACAGCTCTTTCAACAGTGTATTATATTAGTATACCTTTTTGCAACCCTTTTAGCATGACTTTTTTCATCTTTTGTTGTCTTTGTAATTTACTGGGTATGCGGTAAAACCTTACAGTTGTTTTGATTTGCAGTTATCTTATCAGAGTTTAAAGAAATATTTCATATTTGGTAAGTTAAAATTCTTTTGAGAATTATTTGTTCATTTCTTTGTACCAGTTTACCATTGGGGAATAGCTCTTGATCTTATATATTTGTAGTCATACATACATATCTTGGCTACATACCCTCAAAGATAGTGATGCAAAGATTTTTCCCCAGTAGGCATTACTTTTTATCTTAACTACATTGATCTTGTTCTTGCAAAAGCTTTTTCATTTTATGTAATAAATTGTTTTATCATTCATGATCTCCTCTATCTCTTCTTTTTTGATTAAGAACACTATACTAACCAGAGTTGTTCAAGATACTTGATCTCATTATATTCAGGTCAAACATCCATTTTATAATTTTCTTTTAATCATTTTGAATTTGACAAACATAAACAAAAATGGATATTTCCTTATATGTAGAAGAATAGAGGTCTATGTGTGATACTATGAATCTCTGTTACAGCTTTTCTTAAAAATGATATATTAAATTTGATTTGGTAGAATCAATATTGTCCAGATTATTCAGGACCCCTTCTGAACTTTTTTCATGCACTCTTCATATTTTAACTTGTTTCCTTAATAGCTTTTCCTCCCCTGTGTATCATTATCCCAGGGTTCTCTGAATTTGTCTCTTTTGCTATTTCATACTTCAGAGTAATCTCTTACAACCCTACACCATAATTTGTCTAGTCATTCCTTAGTTAATAGGTATCTACTTTTTAAAAAATTTATTGATGTATTTTTTCTTGCAACACCACAAATATTCTTAGTATCTCTCCTTACTCCTCCAGAGAGCCACTCCATATAACAAATAATGTTTTTTTAAGGACAAAAAAAGAAGAAAAACAGTTAAAACTGATGAATAAATGCAAATGTCCAAAAATATGGGCATTGTGCCACATTTGTGGCTTTCCTGCTTCTGCAAAGGGTTCAGGTAGGATGTCTTCTTATGTCTCCTCTTTGGAGCCATGCTTGTTCTTTGTAGTTTTCCATTGTTCATTTTTAATTTTTTTTGTGGTGATTCTTTCCATTTGCATTGTTGTAGTGATTACATTTTATATTTTTATTGGAAGTCCGTAAGCGATAACAATTATGAGGACATTCAGAGAAATAAAGGAAGATGTGTATGAACTGATTCAGAATGAAATCGAGCAATGCAAAATAAAAAGAATAATAAAGCAAAGGTGAAGGAAGGCATTGTGACTGTAATCAAATTTTTTTTAGGGGGAGGGCAGGGCAATTGGGGTTAAGTGACTTGCCCAAGGTCACACAGCTAGTAAGTGTTAAGTGTCTGAGGCTGGATTTGAACTCGGGTCCTCCTGATTCCAGGGCCAGTGCTCTATTCACTTTGCCACCTAGCTTCACCTAATCAATTTTTTTAAAAATGAGAGGCAGCTTGGGGTAGTGAAGTGAAAAATAATTGACTACTTATCAAGTGAATTAACCCCTTAGTGCTGTTAAATTGCAGAGAAGATGCTGACCTGTATTAGTGGAGGAAGTTCCTCACTAGTTGGTATTCAAGTAAATGAATTACAGGTTTAATCTCTGTCTTGTCCCTTTCTTAATTTTATTTTTTTCATTCAATTTTATTTTATTTTCAGTTCTGGATTCTTTTCCTCCTACCCATTGAAAAATGTCTTTTTCTTTAAATAGCAAGCTCCATTAGTGCATTTAATTCTGTTGGATATGATTCACATAATTTTGTTGAGAAACATAGATGTTTTTTAAAGTGAGGTACATATATTATCACTTTTGTAATTCTTCAGGTTGAAGGGACGATCCTCTATAGGGGATAGTTAGATATCTTTGACATGGTGACTAGTGAAAATTTTTTTGCCACATGAAAGTTGAAAGCAGGGGGGGAGGGGGCCTGAAGGGGGTGGCTAGGTGGTACAGTGAATAGAGCACTGGCCCTGGAGTCAGGAGGACCTGAGTTCAAATCCTACCTCAGACACACTAGCTGTGTGACTTTGGGCAAGGCACTTAACCCTAATTGCCCTGCCCTCCCCCTAAAAAAAAAATTGATTACAGTCAAAAAAGCAAAAAAAAAAAACAAACCAAATCCCCCTAAAGAAAGGGGGAGGAATAGTTCCATCTTTTAGGCTGTAATTGTCTAGATATTGGTCACCAGGCCCTAATTTTTTTTTAACCTTTTTTTTTCCCTATGGAGGAGAAGGACTAATGGTATTTTGTTTATGTTATTAGTAGTAGTAATAGTAATAATAATAATATAAAGAAGCATCTGGTGGTACAGTGGATTAAGCTCTGGATCTGGAGTTAGGAAAATGAGTCAAATCTGGCATCTGACATTTAGTAGCTGTGTGACCCTGGGGCAAGTCACTTAACCTCTGTTTGCCTTGGTTTCTTCAGCCATAAAGTGGTGATAACAATAGCAGCTATCTTTAAGGGTTATTGTGAAAATCAAATGAGACATTTAAGTGCTTAGTACAGTTCTTGGCACATAGTAGACATTATATAATGCTTGTTTCCTTCCTTTCCCCTTTCCCATAAATCCCATTTTCCTATTGTGTAGATATCTCAGAGAACAGTATCTACAAACCTCAGCTTTTCCAATATTTGATCTAGGGAAAACAATTGAATGTATAATCTTAGTCGAATATGTAAATGTTAAGGTGCAGAAGCAAATGATGGAATGAATTTAAGGACTCCTCTTAGCTCTGCTGGGCAGAGGACAACCTAATGGTTTGGATATTTCTACTTTTTTCAGAAAAGATAGGTTTCCCTTGCTGAAAGTGGAGATCTTAAGGCCCGGGTTAGTGAGAAAGGCTGTGAGTTGTTTTGTGTTTGTTTCATCTTTTATGCTGTCTCATATGTTCTAGATAATCAAATGTTTATTAATAATATGAAAAAATTACTTGCACCTATATAAAAGGGGTCTTGGGTTTGGGGGAATTTTGAAAGCACATCTTGTCATTTGTGGAATATGTGGAAGGGTTGGTTTTCTTGGTTCATGAGATTAAAAGCTGGTAGGAACCTACAGCATTATCTAGGCCAAACCAAGTCCCTTCTATTGTACAGATAAAACTGAGACCCAAAGAAGTTAAAGCATAAGATCTTTTCAGCACACCAAAATGTCTCCTGAAATTTTTATCACATTTAGATTATGTGTATATAAAGGCCAGTTAAAACTTTACCTAAAATTTAGTCCACAATCATTTGTTCCACAATCAGCCAACATAGTCACTCTGAAAGCAAAATATTTACTCTTCCTTGGAGTAATTGCTGACAAAACAAAGTCATTCATTATGTTCCAAACATGAATCCGTTTATAGAATATTGTAGAAGCTGCTTCTGCATCCAAAGCTGTTAGTATTTGGTTTTTTTTCTTTTCTGACAGCCACAAATGGACTCAACACATGATAGAACCCATGCCAAGAGGTTTAAAAATCTGTTTTATAACTCTAGAACACAATGGAACATTAGTTTGTGTTTATAGATGAACCTTCATCTCTTTGCCTGAAGGCATTTTACAGATGTTTTATGGAAGTAATTATTATTATATTTTATTACCAAATCACTTTACAGATGTTCCTTGTTTGCTTCTCTTGAAAAACTAAATAAATGATCATTGTGGCCAAACAATTCATTCTCATATCCGTAATAATTATGTTATTTTTATCTTTATCTTAGGGGTCCTAAACTTGTCTTTATTTTTCTGAAAATAATTACTTAGCTCAAAAGTGATGCATCTAACTTGTTCTAATTTTTATATTTTTTCCCTAAGGAAAATGAAAAATTACATTTCAAATTTAATCTGAGCCTAAAATATTTCAACCATATTGTATTTGTTGTGATAGGAAGTGACACCCTTATAAAAAGACTGTATACCTCAGCTATTTTTGGCCATGAAAGAAAATGATCTCAATAAAAGTAAAGATTAATAAAAGAAAAAAAAAGGAAAGGAAATCTATATGTTTAGGCAGCTGTTATTATGATTTGAATACCAAGTTATTCTTGTATGGTATGAGTAGTAACTTTCTTAGCCTTCTCTCAGGACGCTAGAAAACTTTACATCTTATAATCAAGTCAAGTACTATTCTGTCTTACAATCTGGTAGAAGGAGCCATTTAGCCCTCAGACATTAAAACATCATCCTCACTGTCATCAATATACATTTTTTAGTTAAGTGTTATGTATAGAACAATATACAGGGTAGGGACAAAGATTAAGGAAGGCTTAATCCGTCACCTCAAGGAACCTGAAGTCTGGTTGCACCAGCTGAGATCAGTCTATGGTAAAAATCAAGAGTGGTAGTCACAGTTAAGTGCTAAGGAAAGTGAAACGATCACTGAGACCTGTAGTAAATTGTCTAGGCTTTGTGGAGGAGACATGAATTGAAATAAATAGAATTTAGGCCAAAAAAAAAATACCCCACAATTGGGGGAAGACTTCTGAGGTACAGGATGAAGACTAAGAGTGCAAAGTCTGAGTGGCAGTATTTGTATAGCACCTGTTCAGGTAACAGTGGCATTAGGAAGCATTTCTTTAGGAAATCTGACCTGGCAGCTCCCTGCTTGCTGTTCTATTATTTTTTTTTTTCAGAATTTTCAGAATAATTGTCCAAATAGACATAAACTTAAGCTGGGTGGGGAGATTAGAAGGAAATGGCATGGTATGTATATATAAGACTTGGTATCTAAAAGGGGATACTAAAGGAATGCAGTAATGCAAGTGATAATATTAAAAGCAGTCAGACTTGATGAATTATAATGAACAACCTCAGTCATGGAGAATTGATAAACTGACCTCCTTCCTCTTAGTAGAGAGATGGTAATTATGGATGTGAAATATGAAATGCACTGTCAGTCATAGTTGCTCACAGTGACTATCTTCAGTCTTTGCTTAAATGTTTTTACTTGTTATTGGGAAGGTTTCAGTTGGAGGAAGAGATTTTAAGAGAAAAAAGGTTTCATTTGGGGTGACAGGTGTTGACAGAAAAGTAGAAGGCAATAAATCTTTTTAAAAATGAAATAAAAGGACATGATAGACACTGAAATCAAGGACAGAATTAGGAGAGAAACTGAAAATACTATTCCCTGAATCCTCATTCTGGTGGCTCATTACCCTTAGATGAGGAGGATGTCATGAGTTTGTGATGCCTTGGGATTGGGAATTCTGAACTCTTTCTTCATTTCTTTCCTTCCCCCACAGGTCTGTCCCACTGTAGACCATGAGTAGGTAATGCACAGTGAGGACTATTGGGAGCCATGTCAGACGAGTCAATCTCAGGGAGTGATCCAGACTTGGACCCAGACTTGGAGCCGGAGGATATGGAAGAGGAGGAGGAGGAGGAGGAGGAGGAGGAGGAGGAGGCAATGGAGGAGGGCAATGATGGGGATGATGAGGAAGACTTGCTTGATGAGAATGGTAAGTATTTGGGATTTCTGATATACTTCAATCCATCAGTGTCTTTTCAATAATGGTTTGGTGAGAGTAGTGGAATTCTTTTTCTTGTTTTTGTGTAATCAAAAGTAGATGTTTTATTCCCAGAGAGTTCTTGATATTTTATTTCTTGTTGGATTTCTTTTAAAATTCATGGGAGATCACAGCAAAGTATTTTTTTTAACATACAAATATAGGAGTACAAAAGTAACAGACTTCATACTGCCCACTGCCTCCTGATCAAATAGTTCTTGGTAATATGGCTAGAAAATATTGTAACCTCTTTATGGAACTATAAGGCAGCCTGGTATAGCGGAAAGAGCTCCTGCTTTAGTAGGAATTAGGAGACTTGGTTTTGCCTCTAACTTGATTTGTGACCCTTGGACAAATCCCTTCCCTACCATGCGCCTCAGGTTCCTCATCTTGTAAAATGAAGTGGTTGGATTAAATAATTTTTCTAAGGCATCTTCTACCTTTAGTGGTAAGTGATTTCTCTGTCTTAGTCAGTGGAACCTCAGTTGAACGTTTTGTTTCTTGTAATTTTGCTGTCTCATTTCAATTCTTCAGGCTCTTCTGTGAGGGGACTGGCCCAAGTGGCAATAGACCTTTTATTTATCCCAAGTTCCTTCATTACAATGTTTGATGATCTGAACACTTGATGATCAACTGGTTAGAAACTTTTTTTCAGGCTAACCATAGACCTTCAATTCTATTCTTTCATAAGGTGATTGATTTTCAGCAAATAGAAGATGACTAATAGGATTGCATGATCATCATACTTTTGAAGAGTCCTGGGGCCTCTATACTGCCTGTTTTCCTTCTGTGGGTGAAAATTGCAGAGAAGCTAATTTCAGAAAAGAAACTCACTATCTTCTGAGTCGATTGATTATGCTTTGGAACAACTCAGATTGTTTAGGAAATGTTTATTTTTACTGGAGGTCTTTAGTCAGGGAAGATGACTGCTTGTCAAGAATATTGAAGTGATTCCTTTTCAGGTATAGGTTGAACTTGATGACCATAGTAATTAATAAGCTGAAGGATCTAAAGAGGCAGAGAAGGGAATTGTGATCTATATGGAAGGATGTCATCTAGAGAAGGGGACAAAGGTCGTTAGATTTAGTAATAAATAATTGATAACCCTGAGGAGAGCTGTTTATTTCTGGGGTGGGGACTGTGAAAAGATGGAGGCAGTGGATGTAGAGAGCTTTGTCTTCTCAGTTCAGTTATCAAAGGGAGGAGCAATATAGGATAGCAGCTAGAGGGAATGTTATAGTCAAGGGAAGTTTTTTTTCTTTTTTTTTAAGGATTGGGGAGATCTGGGGATGTTCTTAGACAACAGTAAAGGAGCCAGTGGTTAAGGATTGGTTGAAAAATTCAGGGTGGGGGTGGGAATGATCAAAGGGACAACCTTCTGGTGTAATCAGGAAGGCATGGGATCAAAGATATCAGCAGATGACTTGCTACAGGCAAAGGGAATGCCACCTTATCCTTCTAGATTGGAGAAGAGAAAGAGAATATAAGGAATGATGCTGAGGTGAGTTAGGAGATTATGATTTGGGGAAAAGAAGAAGCTCATGATAGAGGCCTGAATTTTGAGAGGTAAGGCTGATTGCAAAGGGGTTTGAGAAGAGCAGGTTTGAAACTGCCATTTGGAATGGAACGGCAAGTTAGTTGGTGGTATGTGAGAGCGAGGCTTAGGTTTCTTGAACATAGCTCAAAATGTGGGGGTAACAGGCCCTTTGGTTATGGATAAGCCTGTACCAGACAAAAGGCAAATAAAAATGCGTTTTTCTTGAGTATTGCAGATGTAATCACAAAAGAGCTTAGTTAAATGATAAGGGGATGTGTACATGCATCAGGCCAGGTACTATAGAAAGGATTATCAGCAGCGGCTTCAGAGAGATCTAGGATAAGGAGAACTGAGAAAAAGATCTTTGGATTTGGCAATTAAGAGATAACTGAAAACTTTGGAGAGGGCAGTTTTTGTGGAATGATAAGATTGGAAGTTGGATAGTAAGGGGTTAAGTAGAGAATGAGGGGAGAGAAAATGGAGGCACCTGTTATAGATGCCCTTTTTGAGGAGTTTATCTACAAAGGGCAGAAGAGTTATAAAATGATATTTAGCTGGGCTAGAAGGATGAAGTATGTTTTTTCAGGATGGGAGAGACATGGACATGTTTATAGGCAGTTTTTGCCAAATAATGAATTCTTATCACCAAAACTTAAATCTTTACATTTGTCAGACACAAGGTTACTAAAATCCTCAATTACTATGTATTGTATGTCTATTCTGTTCCACTGATCTTTTTATTTTTTAGCCAGTACTAGATAGTTTTGATATTTACTGCCTTATAATACAGTTTGAGGTCTGGTACTGCTGAGCCCCCTTTCTTTACATTCTTTTTTATAGTTTCTTTGAAATTCTTCATCCTTTCTTTTTCTCAATGAATTTTAATATTTTTTCTAACTCAGTAAAATAATTTTAAAATAATTTAGTTGGTATGGCATTTAAGAAATAGATTATTTAGGTAAAGTTGTAATTTTTATTATATTAACTTTGCCTACTCACAAACAATGAATATTTCTCTAATTATTTAAATCTTACCTTATTCATAAAGAGTGTTTTGTAATTATGTTCATGTGGTTCCATAGGCCTGTTTTGGCAAGTATACTCTCAGATATTTTTTATTGTCTGCAATTATTTTAAATGGGGTATCTTTTGCTATCTCTTCTTGCAGGGTTTTGTTGGTCATATATAAAAATGCTGATGATTTGTGTGGGTTTATTTTATCTCTTACTACTTGCTAAAATTATTGTTTCAGCATTCACTTTGAGATGTTCTATCTTTTTTGTGGAGGAAAGTTGGAGAGCCTGTAATTTTCTGATCTCCACCATCTTCTCAGAATCCTCCTTGTGTCTCTTCTCTAACAAAGTCCTTTCATTCTTTTTATGAGGAAATGAAAGGTACCATTCCATCCATTCTGATCCTCAACCTCCTGGGGAAGAAGTGAAGCAAATGCCATTTCATAGTGCTATACATATAGTATATCCTACCTCACCTTTAGCCTCCTATAGGAAGAGAAGTGCCATTCCACTGCATCAGTCTCCTATTTCTGGGATACAGGAAAAGGTATCATTCCATCAAGTCTCCAGCATATTTCTTGCCTTGGGGAAAGGAGAGTAACACAATTCCTTCTTTTCCAAGTACTTGCTTCCTTTCTTAAATTTCCTAAGCTCTAAAAAGATGCTACCTTAAGGCCAAAACCCTATGTACATTGAAATTCTTATCTAGATGGAAAGCAGAGGAATGCCCATCAATTAGGGAATAGCTAAACAAGTTGTGATAAATATGATTGTGATGGAATGCTACTGTTATAAGAAATGATGAGCAGATTGATTTTAGAAAAACATAGTGAGACTTGTATAAATAATGAAGAGTGAAATGAGCAGAACCAAGAGAGTGTTGTATACAATAACAGTAATATTGTTTGAAAAATAACTGTGAACAACTAAGCTACTCTGAGTAGTATGAATATTGAAGGAAGATGCTATCCACCTCTGGACAAAGCCCTTCAGAAGCAAAAGCTTACCAGGTGCTGCAACCTGGAAGTACCAGTGCTGCTAAGGTCTGAATTACTGGTGTTGGAGAAAGCAGGCTCTGAACTGCTTGTGCCAGTGTATTCTGAGCTACCAGTGCCAGGGAAAGTGGGCTCTGACATGTGGTGTCAAAAGGCTCTGAGCTATTTAGTGGTAGGGAAATCAGGCTCTGAATTTGCTGGTACTGGACCAGAGAATTGAGAAACGGGGAGTAGGATAGGCCATCTCTCTATGTAGCACTTCACCAAGCCTAGGTAAAGAACACAGCATCCAACTGGGGCCATTTCTAATTACCCAAAAGACAGCTGGGGCAGAGACCTTGGCTGCTGAACTGTGAATTGCTCAGTGTGGGAGACTGAGCCGATGTTAGATCCAGCCCCCAAGGAAACCAAGATCAGAGGCAGAAGGGGATCAGGAAGTGGGTGATAAAGAAAAGAAGGGAGGGGGTGGAGACTGAAATTACCAAATGCTTCAGGAAGAAAAAATCTCAAAGACTTTGAACATAAACAGATAAATCAACAGAAACAGAAGGAAACATGGCCTCTAAAGCTAGTAAATAGGTTCAGGCATCTATGAATAAATACTGCAGAATAAAGGAAAATGATCCCATACTTGACAGAGGAGGACCCTGTAAAATTTGAGGAGAACATGGAATCACAACATGCTGTTCCCAAGTGGTTTAAAAGAGAAATGAGAATTAAGAGAGCAGAATTTATGTCCAGCACAGCAAAAAATAATGAGCAGAATAGAAAAACTTCAATCTACAGTGTCAAGCTTCACCAAAGAAACAAAAGAGAGAACAATAGATTGGGAATGCAAATATACAGAAATGAAGGACAGCCTACAAAAGAAAAGCAAAAAACCCAACACAGAAAGAAACATTAAAAGAAAATATGTGCAGTTTGCCAGCAAAATTTTACAGATCCTGAAGGCAAGATATGTATAGACAACTGAAGGATCATGGGTCTCCCAGAAGATAATGCCAGAATCCAAAAAACCTCACACCATAATGAAAGAAATAATAGAAGAGAAATACCTAAAACTTAGAAGAATAGAAAATGAAACCTGAATTGAAAGAATTCACTGATTACCTTCAGAAAAATAAAATCTCCATGGCTGAACATTCTAAGACACATAATGGTTAAACTTAACAATTTAATTCAGAAACAAGAAGTTCCATAAGCCATCAAGAGAAGACCTTCAAATACAAGGGAAAGGATATTCAAATAAATCAAGACTGTTCTGCACCCATTAGATAAAAGAGGAGGGAATAGAATAATGTGTTCTGAAGACCATTGGACCTCAAGATGCAGCCTGAGGTGTCCTATCCTACAAATCTGAGCTTAACATAGCACAAAAGATAGATGTTCAAGAGTAAGGAAGAGTTTGCAGCATTCTTAGAAAACAAGAACTGAAGAGATTATTTGCTTCTTGAGCATCCCAAACAACAGAGTTGGAAGAGGAATGAATAAATGCAGGCAGCAACAGTAACAGTAAAAACAGAAAGACCAGTAAGAGACTTCTTTCTAAAGATGCACAAGGAGACAGGAGTGAAAGTGGGAATATGGTAGAAGTAACGGTGAAGAGGCACATAGGGGACAGCATTATGGACAGAACCGTTGTGGCAACACCTTGCCTATAGCTGAATGCTTCTTTTGTAGGCCTAGGTTACAGTATGAAAGGGTAAATGATAAAAGGGGTGAGGGAAGGAGGAGCTGGGCTGTAGAGAGGAATAATGTGCCAGGGTCAAATAAAAGGCTAGCAATGAAGGGAAGGTGACCTCTGTGGCTTCAGAAAGAGAGGAGCCTATGGTTGTTGTCCTTTGTTTTTGAAGAGGACCAAAATGATATCACTATGTTACTAAAGTCAAGTTTTATTGTGTCCAATTGTGGCTTCTCAAACCAGTACGAGCTTGGAATGCTCTACCACAGGTTGGGTACAAATAGTCCATGTGAACATTTGGGGTGGATACTCTAAATTTGTGTATCCTGTGTTTCCTTTGAGCTGTTTCAATTCTACTTTGCTCATACAGCGCAACACCTTCTCTGATGTGGGCATGCCATGCTGAGTGGTCCTGTGTCAGTGTCTCCCATGTCACACAGTCAATTCCAAAGATCTTCAGAGAGACCTTGAGAGTGTCCCTGTATCACTTCTTCTGACCACCGTGTGAATGCTTGCTGAGTGGTTCTTTTATCCTCTTTTTATCTGCTCTTTTATCTAATGGGTGTAGAACAGTCTTGATTTATTTGAATATTCTTTCCCTTGTATTTGAAGATCTTCTCTTGATGGCTTCTTGTTTCTGAATTAAATTGTTAAGTTTAACCATTATGTGTCTTAGAATTTTCAGCCTTGGAGATTTTATTTTTCTGAAGGTGGTTTCTGTGTGAGGAGTAGGGGAGAAAGATTGAAAAGAGGAGGAGAGGAAAGAGGCCTTATTTTGGAGGTAGGAGGGGTTCTACTGCTGAATGCCCTTATGGGTAAAGAGAAATAAGGACATTACACTGGATGAGACCTGGGGAAGTTTGGTGCCTGAAAAGTCTTATTTGTCTGGGTAGAAACCCTGCAGGGCAACTGCACCTGGAAGAATGCGAGAGCATGGACACAAGGAGATTTCCAAGCAAATTGGAGGGTGTGGGAGGTTAAGAAGAAAGGGTATAGGTCAGTGATGGGTGAAGGGGTAGGGGCCTACCTTTTGGGCATTGTCTTCTGTGACACCTATAGTAATTGACATTGTTCTGAGAGTGAGGCACAACCGAAAAGGGAATCCATGGCGTAAATAAACCCTACAAGGCAGTGGCAGAAAGCACCTACAAGACAGAGCCTAGAATGGATGCCTTGGAAGTTTTGATTGTATAAAGAATACAAAGGAGAGAGAGAAAGACCAGATGATTATATAGTTCATGTCATGAATCAGAAAATGAGGGTCTAGTAAACAGAAAAAGAATAATTGAGGGCGGCTACGTTGCGCAGTGACTAGAGCACTTGGCCCTGGAGTCAGGAGGATCTGAGTTCAAATCTGGCCTCAGACACTTAACACAAAAACTAGCCGTGTGACCTTGGGCAAGTCACTTAACCCCAATTGCCCTCCAAAAAGCAAAAAAGAAAATTATTTTTAAAAAAAGAATAATTGAAGAGAGTGAGAGAAATCCTTTTTTGGAAAGGAGTGCAAAAACATAAAATTTAAAAACTAATGACCAGGTCTAGCAGAAGGAAGGAGAGGAAAAGGGAACCTACCTGAGAGAAGAAAAAAGGGAGAAGAAATATATATAATCAGATAAAAGTAGGAAAGGGGAGCAAATAAATAAAACCTTAAAGGGAAGAGAGGGGATCAGAGGGCAAGGGAAGAGAGCCAATTGGAACAAGTCCACCTTAAAAAAAATTAAAGTAAAATAATTGAAGGAACACAATACTGTATTTATAGCAGAAAGGGGAGAAAAATCATAACTTAAAAAAAATTTACAGATAGATGGATGAAAACATAAACCTAACTTTTATAACTTTAAATGTGGACAGATTAAATAATCTAATACAATAAAAAAGAGTGAGATTGAACAAGGAAACAAAACCTTACAAAACTCTTAATCTACTGCTTAAAAGAAACACATTTATAAAACAAGGACATGCATAAAATAAAACTAAAGGGATGAAAAAAAATCTACATATCAGGTATCTTAAAAACATCAGGAGTTGCCATCATGCTGTCAGACAAAGCAAAAACAAAAATAAAAAAGGACTAACAAGGACACTATATTATGCTGGAAAAGGGCTATAGACAACAAACCAATATCAGTAATAAACTTATATGCTCCAAATGCCTTAGCATCCGAATTCATAATGGAAACATTTTCTAAATTTCAAAAAGACAGACAGTAATACAATAGTAATGGGTATTTTCGTTAGAAGTTTGACAGAAAGGTAATCAAAAGGAAAAAATATGGAACTGAAAAAAATACTGGAAAAACTGGAGTTAAAATCTAAATGGCACAGCAGAATAATATACATATTTCTCTGTAACACATGAAACTTTTACAAAAATTGACCATGTTGGAGGGCACAGAGATACTGCAAACAAATATTAAAAGGCAGAAACAGCCAATAAATCTTTTACAAACCATAGTACAATTAGAATAGAAACTGGCTCAGGGACCAAAACTAAAGATACAGATGCAAATGGAAACTTAACAATGAAATTTTAAATAATCAATAGACTTAACAAATCTCAGAAACAACAACTGTAAAAGAAAATGATAATGAGACAACATACCAAAATTCCTGTGATACATCTAAAGCATTCCTTAGGGGGGAAAATCATTTCATTACAATCTATGTTATCAAAATAGAAAAAAAATGAGCATTAATGAACTGAATATGGATTTTTAATTGAAAAATTAATGAATAAACTTATGCACAAAAGAAATACTAAAAATTAGAGGGAAAATAAATTGGAAAGAAAAAACTCTAGAATTGATAAATAAAATTAAAAGCTGGTTCATTGAAAAGACTAATAAAATTGATAAACCCTTAGCTAATCTGATTTTAAAAGAAGAGAGCAGAAAATCAAATCAATAAAATAGCAAATGTCCAAAGTGAAATTGTAGCAAAGCTAGAAGAAGTAGAAAGACTCATCAGAGCATTATTATGCAGATGCTAACAGTTATATGTTAACAGAAGAAATAAAGGATTATTTTCAAAAACTCCTAGTCCTGATTGATTCACAGGAGAATTCCATAAAACATTTAAAGAACAGTTAGTAATCATATTTCACGTGTTGGTGGCAGAATAGAACTTCTCTCTCCAAACTCATCTGAGGTATTTTCTGGGGTTTTCTTCCCACTTAGCTAGCAAAAACTTGCCTTTTGGTTGGAATTTTTTTGGACCCTAAGTCATCCTGACCTGCAAAATGGGGCCCTGTTGGAGGTGGAGCCAAGATGGCAGAGTAAAGGCAGGGACTTGCCTGAATTCTTCCTCAATTCCCCCCACCCCAAATATCTTTTAAAAATGATGCTGAACAAATTCTATAGCAGGAGAACCCACAAAAAGACAGATTGAAACAAATTTCCAGCGTAAGACAACTTGGAAATTCAATAGGGAAAAACGTCTGTTGCAGTAGGTTGACAGAGGCATGCAGTCCAGCACAACACAAGCATAGACAGGGTCCCTACTTATCTGGAGCAGGCCTCCAGGTGACTGAATCACTTGCAGCACTGGCATTTTCCAGACCCCTCAGCCCATAGATGCCAAAGACAACTTAGAAGGGCAGCAGGAAAGGTCTGTCACACCTAGGTGAGGGTAATGCAGTCCAGCACAGGCCACACCAGCACAGCCCTGGTTCCAGCAGACCAGAAGTAGACCTTGGGAGTGACAGAATCAGCAGTGTCAGTGGCTGCTTCTGGCCTCTCAGCCCATAGAAGGTATGGGGTTTGAACAACTGGTCAGAAGGAGATTACAGGGGTCTTTTTGCTAGCACCAAGACAGAACTCTGTTGCTTTGTCTATGCTTGGATCCAGGTTCTGGGTGGCAGTCCCAGAGTGAGGAGGAGCACTAACTAGCATAGCAGAGCTTACAGCCAGTGGAGGGAGGACCCTCCTCATAGTTCCAGGGCAGAAAAGAGTTCTTGTGGTTTCTCATAGACCAGAATACAGGCTGGGAGAGTATTAAGCAACTCTCCTTAGATCAGTGGTTCTCAACCTTCCTAATGCCACGACCCTTTAATACTCGTATATGGGCGTATCTGCATGTAGGCAGACCCAGCTGGAGACGGATAGGGTGGTGTCTCGGGTTCCTAAGACCATCAGAAATATATGTATTCTGATGGTCTTGGGCGACCTCTGTGACCCCTGTAAAAGGGTCGTTTGCAACCCACAGATTGACAACCGCTGCCTTAGATTATACCACCTTGGAAGAACTGAAAACTTACAGGTTCCTAGAAGTATCTCTGAAAACAGCTGCACAAATCCCCAGAAACTTGGGCCAGTGTGCCCTCCACCCTGAAAGCAGAGCCCCTACTTTAACAAAGACTTAAAAGTCAAGTAATAAGCTAGAGAAATGGGCAAATAGTGGGGAAAAAAAAACTGTTGAAAGTTACTATGGTGACAAGGAAGATCAAAACACACACTCAGAAGAAGACAACAGTAAAGTCAGAGTGCCTACATCCAAAGCCTCCAAGAAAAATGTAAATTGGTCTTAGGCCATGAAAGAACTCAAAAAGGATTTTGAAAGTCAAGTAAGAAAGATAGAGGAAAAATTGGGAAGAAAAGTGAAAGTGATGCAAGAAAATCATGAAAAATGAGCCAATAGCTTGGTAAAGGAGAAGCAAAAAGAAATACTAAAGAAAATAACACCTTAAAAAACAGACTAGGCCACGTGGTAAAAGAGATCCAAAAAGCCAGTGAGAAGAACGCCTCGGAAAGCAGAATTGGCCAAATGGAAAAGAAGATTCAGAAGCTCACTAAAGAAAATAATTAGAATGAAGCAAATGGAATCTAATGACTTTATGAGAAATCAAGTAGTGATAAAACAAAACCAAAAGAATGAAAAAAAAATTGAATACAGGTACAAAAAAAATTTATAATAGCTCTTTTCTTGGGGTAAAGAATTAGAAGTTGGGATACCCATCAGTTGGGGAATGACTGAACAATTCATGGGATGTGATTATGATGGAATGGTATTGCATTATAAGAAATAACGAGTGGGGGGTGGCTAGGTGGCACAGTGAATAGAGCACCGACCCTGGAGTCAGGAGGACTTGAGTTCAAATCTGGCTTCAGATACTTAACATTTACTAGCCATATGACCTTGGGCAAGTCACTTAACCCCAACTGCCCAGCCTTCCCCCCTCCAAAGAATTTTAAAAAAAAAGAAAAGAAAAGAAATGCTGAGCGGGATGCTCTCAGAAAAACCTGGAAAAACTTGTATGAGTTGATGCAAAGTGAAATGTACTGTATACAAAGTAACAGAAATATTGTAAGATGATCAACTGTGAATGACTTAACTATTCTCAGTAATACAATGATCCAAGACAACTCTGACTTATGATGAAAAATGCTCTCCCTCCCCAGAGAAGGAACTGTTGGTGTCTGAATACAGATTGGCGAATACTTTTTTTTTTGCTTTATTTTTCTTGAGTTTTTTCCTTGTCTATGTTTTCTTTCACAACATGACTATTATGACTATATTTTACATGATTACACATGCATAACCTATATGGAATTGCTTGCCTTCTCTCAATGGAGTGGGGAAAAGAGGAAGGGAAAGAATTTGGCACTCAGCATTTTAAAAACAGATGCTTACTGTTTTTAATATGTAACTGGGGAAAAAGAAAATACTAAATAATTATTTGCTAGCCATAATTAATAAAATTGATTATTAGTTACAAAAAAAGGATAGTTAGTACTCATACTTTACAAATCTAAAAATTGAGGAAGAAAGCATCCTACTAGAATCCTTTTATGTGACGAATATAGTCCTAATAGACAAATATAGTCCTAATACCTCAACCAGGAAAAGATAAAACATGGAAAGAAAATTGTAGGCCAGTATTATTAATGAACATTGATTAAAATTTTTTTAACAAAATCCTATCAAATAGAAACCAAAGTGATTTATCCAATGAATCATTCATTATGACCAAGTGGAACTTATACCATCGGTGAAAGGGCGATTTAACTTTAAGAAAACAGTCAGTATAATCATATAAAAACCAATATCCAAAGTCACATGATTATCTAAATTTTTTTTAAAGGCCTTGACAAAATAGAGTAGTCTTTTATGCCAAAAAACAAAAACAAAAACCCTACAAAGTATTGACATAGAGGAAACATTTTTTAAAATATAATAAAAGGCATCTAAAACCAAAAGTAAACATCATATGCAGTGGGTATATACTAGAATCTTTTCTAAATATGGGAGTGAAGCAAGGATGTCTACTTTCCCCACTATTATTTGATATAATTCTGGAAAAAAAGAATTAAAGGAATAATGATTGGTAGAGAGAAGAAAAAACTGTCCTTGTTTGCTAATATGGTGATTTTCTTGGAAAATCCTAGGGAATCAGCAAAGATACTAATTGAGACAATAGCTTTGGAAAAGTTGCAGGATACAAAAAAAAATCCTCAAAAATCAACATTTCTAAATAACAGTAATAAAACACAAGGAGCAATAATAGAGAAATCCCATTACAAATAACTGCAAAATAAAGAAAATCTCTGGGAATCAACCTCCCAAAGCACACAAAATAGTTATATAGATTCACTTACAAAGTGCTCCTTAAAGATATAAAAACCAACCCAAGTAGCTGGAGGAATATTCAGTGCTCATGGCAAGCCCATGCCAATATAAAAAAATGACAATCCTAGTAAAATTAATTTATGCTTTTAATGCTATGTCAATTAAATCACCAAGGGGATACTTTACAGAGCTTGATAAAATAATAACAAAATTCATTTTGAAAAACAAAAGATCTTGAGTATCAATGGAAGTGAAGAAAAGCCAAAGAGGAAACTGCACTTTCAGACCTCAGACTACATTATAAAGCAGCAGTCATCAAAACCATCTGGTTGGTATTGCTTAAAGAATAGAGAGAGAGATTGATGGAACCATCTAGTCAAGGGAGATTTAGAAACAAAAGAACTCAATAACTCAGTGTTTGATAAAGTGAAAAACAGAAGTTGCCTAGGGGAAACCCCCTATTTGATAATAACTGCTATAACATTTTTGGGAAAACTCAAAACCAATCTGAAATTACACCTTATACCACACACTACAATATATTCAAAGTGAACCTTAATATTAAAAGTCATACTATTAAAAAAATTAGCCAGCTTGATGGTGAAGTAAATAGAGTCCTGGACTTAGAATCAAGAAGATTCATCTTCCTGAATTCAAATCCAGTCTCAGGCACTTATTAGCTGTGTGACCTCAGCAAATCACTCATTTATTTGCCTCCTTTCTTTGTGTGTAAAATGAGCTAGAGAAGGCCAGTGGCAAACCACTCTAGTCCCTTTGCCAAGAAAAGCTCAAAATGGGATCACAAAGAGTTGGAGTTGACTGAACAACTACTACATATAAATTAGAAAAGAAACAAATGATACACCTTTCACGGCTATGGATAAGAGATTTATTCTTAACTGAATAAGAAATAGAGGCAACTACTAAAGATAAAATGGAAATTTTTTTTTACTTGAAACTGAAAAGTTTCTGCATATACAACATAAATACATCTGGGATTAGAAGAGAAGTGGTTAACTGGGGAAAAAAATCTTTGCATCATATTTTTCTGGTAAGACTTTGATATCCAAAATATATAAACTATTTAACTCTCTCTCTCTCTCTGTCTTTTCCCCTTTGCTCCCCCAACGTTTATGTGTGCGTATATATATATGTAATAGCCATTCCTCAACATATTATGTTCAAAAGGTATGAACAGTTTTCAAAAGAACTACAAAGTATTCACAGCCACATGAAAGAATGTGCCAAATGACTAATACTAAGTGAAATGCAAATTAAAACAGCCCTGAAGTTTTACCTCTCACCCTGTAAATAGGCAAAACAAAAATGGCAAGAGTCATTGTTATAGGGGTTGTAGGAAGATAGGCACAGTAATACATTGTTGATGGAGGTGTGAAGTCATGAACTGTTCATATCCTTTGAACCAAAGATTCCATTACTGACCTTACATACCAAGGAAACCATTGATAAGAAAAATGTCCCCATCTACTCCAAGATACTTATAGCAGTACTTTTGTGATATCTAAGAATTGGAAACAAAGTATATGCCTATCAATTCAGGTATGGCTAAACAAATTGTGGTGAATTTCATTGAATGCTACTGTCCTGTAAGAAATGATGTGGGTGATGAATACAGAGACACATACAGAGTAAAGTAAGCAAAGCCAAGAAAACAACATACACAGTAACTACAGCAATGTAAATGGAAAAAAATTACATACCAAAAACCCGAAAGTGAATATAACAAAATTACAAAGATCAAGTGGGACTTGACTGAAGAGATATGAGAAGACATACCCAACCAACCCCTTTGTGGAGGTGGGAGGAAGGTCCCTAAGTGTTACAATTGCACACGTTTTTGTACTTTTTCAATGTTGTGCTGACTTTTTTTCATCTGTAAAAAATAGCATCTGTCATGGGATAGCTCACAGGGAAAGGGATGAAGAAGGATATGTGGGATATTATCATGATATAAGAAACAGAAAATATCCGCAAAAACTTATTTAAAAACAAAAACAAAAGAATCATCTAAAAATCTTCACTTAATAATTAACAAGCTTCCTGGTTATACTTTCCACATCCCAGTGATTCTGAATCCCCACTCTCATCCTATGAGTCATCATTCAAAGTCCATTCCCCACTGCCTGCATGCCTTATTTCTGTTCCCCTTTACACACTCCATCCTCAAGTTCCCACCCCAAAACTTTTACATGCTTTTACACTGTGCTCTCAAATGCTTGCTTCTTTGGCAACAAATTTATTTTCTTCTTAAATTTTTTCCTTTTCCCTTTCTTCATTTTCTGGCTATTACTGAGACCTCGCTCCCCCCTGATAACTCAGTTTCTCTGGGCACCCTTTCCAGTACAGGCTGCCTTTTCACTTGTTTTACACCATTTACTGGTCCAGGGGTGGTGAGAGTTGGAATACTCCTTGTTCCCCATTACTACTTCCTACCACCATCACTTAGTTACCTCCCCTACTTTGAGGTTCACTCAATTCATGTCTTCCACCCAATTAAAATTCTGGTAGCTCTTGTCTACTAGTCAATTGTATACTCTTCTTTCCTCAATGAGTTCACTTCCCAACTCACTTTCATTCTTTTTTCCCCAAATCTTGCCCTCTTACTGGGAAACTTGAACATACATAGATAGTCCCTCAAATACCTTAAGCTCCCCATTCTTCACTTTACTCATTTTCCTTGACCTATTCCTCCATCCCACTTCAACTAAACACAAAGATGTTCATACCCTTGATCTTGCCATCATCCACAAATGTTCTACTTTAATATTCACTGAAATTGAAATTCCCTTATCAGATAACGATTTTTTGTCATTCTCCCTCTACCTCTACTTTATAAACCTAAAATGTGTTCTTCATCCACACCGTAATCTCTAATCCCTGCACTAGCTACCCAGTCCTTTTCCCCCATATTTACTCTTACATGAACCAATTCAATTCTACACTGTCCATCTCTCTTGAGTCCCTTACCCTTGTATCATATTACTGATTGTGCCCTGCCAAGTTTCAGCTTTACCATCTGTTACATGCAAATGTAGTGCTGAATGAAGATTGAAGAAAATCTCTCTCCTACCTAGGTACTCTACATGTTATATGTTATGTTATGTAACCTGAAATATTATGCTCATTCCTAGTAGGCAATCTTTACGCCTCCCTCATTGACTCACTATTCTACTCAACACAGCAGTTCTTCCAAATTTTTTCATCCCTCCTCAAACTTCTGTCATTTTCCTTCTGCCCCACCCTCTCAGCTGAGAACTTTGCCTCATATTTAATGAAAAAAATTGACACCATTCATAAAGAGTTTCCTCTCCCCTCTTTCTCATCTCATATCACCCAGATGTTTTCTACCACTATCTCCTTCACTTATCTCACGTGAAGAGGTTACTCTTCTTCTTATCAAGGTTAACTCCTTAATATTCATCAATGATTTCATTCCATCCAGTCTTCTCCAAAAGTTTGTTTCCTCTGTCATCCCCATTCTCTAACTTATCTTAAATCTCTCCCTATCTGCTGTCTACTTCCCTATTGCTTACAAACATACCCATGTCTCCTTCATCCTCAAAAAACACTCATTCCATCCATCCAACCTTGTTAATTGTTGTCTTATATTGCTTCTGTTTCTGGCTAAACTTCTTGAGAAGGCCATCTATAGTCAATGTCTCCACTTCCTTTCACCTTCTTCTTAATTTTCTTCAGTTTGGTTTCTCACCTTATCTTCAACAATGTTGATCATCTTCTTAATACCCTCTTTTCTTGAGGTTTTCATGACCTGACTCTCCAGGTTCTCCTCTCTCTAAGATCAGTCTCCTTTAATGGATATTCATCCATTCATTCAACCACTCTCTGTGGGTGTCTCACAGGGCTGTGTCTTGAACTCTCTTCTCCCTCTATATTATTTCATTTGGTGATCTGTTTAGCTCTCATACATTGAAAGATTATCTCTATGCTATTGATTTTCACATCTGCTTATCTAGTTATAACTTCTCTGTTAAATTCCAAGCTGCCTATTAAACATCTTGAACTGAATGTGCTATACACATCTTAAACTCAGCATGTCTAAAACCAGATTCATCCACCCCTCGCCCCCAATCCCTCTTTCCAAGCTTCTTTATTATTATGGATGGCACCACTGTCCTTCAGGCTCACAATCTAGGCTATCATCCTAAACCCCTCAATCTCTCACCCCTTATATCTAATCTGTGTTGAAATTGTATCTTGTTATGTTCCCCCCTAACCATGCCATACCTATAGTAAGTAGATATATAAGTAACCAGTATAAAACAACAAGAAATAGGAAGTTGAAATTAAGATTATAAAGGAAAACATAGCACCCACTTGCCCAAAGCTGCCTCTTAAATTAATTAAGGCCACATCCAGAAACTATGTACTAAATTAGCAGAAGCCAGCTAGGCTCCAATATAATGGCCCTTCTGTCCTGGTAATGGATCCTCAGGCTCAGGTATGCAAAATAAAACCAGAGAAAAATTAATCTAATATGGCAAGCCTAAGAGAGCACTGCTAACTTTTAGAAGATAGGTATGTTAATGAGCAAACCCCAAGGTACCTGAAGAAGAGTTAGACCTTCTGGTACCACCAGAACTCTATAAAAATGAAACTCCCGAAGTCTTCGTTGAGCACTATTCTATCTGACACAGGTCCATGCTGTCCAAGTTCTCCCAGCTCTGATGAGCAGTTATATAAGTGACAGTGTGTTCCCTTCCCTTCCCTGTCTCTTCCTGAAGCTATCTGCCTCCCTCTGCTACCCTATTCCCAGCACTATCTGCATCTGTACTCTTTGTGCCTTATTAAAGTGTGATTGGTGCATTACTCTGGTTGATGCCAGCATGATCTTTCCTGATGAGTATTCAAAGAACTGAGCTTGTTTGCCCTGACCCAAGCAGTGACCTTTTGTGGTCCCCTTCCTTAAGCCTTAAACGGGGGCACTCTGACTGGGACTACTTGTTTATAGCTGTACCCCTCGGTGGGTGAACAAGACATCACAAGCCCGTTGGGAAGGAACCCTGTCTCTCTCTCTGCCATAGGGGCCTTCTCTCATGGTTGGGTCATATTAGAGCACAATACGTTGCCTGAGACCTATTGATTTTGTCTTTGTAACATCTCTCAAATATGCCCCCTTCTCTCCTCACACTGTTACCACCCAGTGCAGGCCCTCATTACCTCATCCATGAACAATTACTATAGCCCATTGATTGTTCTGCCTGTCTCAAGTTGTTGTCCCCTTCAGTATATCTTTCATTCAGCTACCAAAGTGATTTTCCTAAAATGAATCACTTGCCATGACACTCCCCCTACTCAACAAATTCTGGTGGCTCCTTATCCTTATCCAGATCAATTGTAAATGCCTCTGTTTGGCATTCAAAGCCCTTCATAACCTCCCCCCCATACACACATAGGCGTCTTTCCAGTCTTCTTATGCATTACACTCCAATGTATATCCTTCAATCCAGTGATTGCGGAATAAGGCGATTGGGCCTTCTTGCTGTTCTTCAAACAAGACACTTCATTTCTTGATTCAAGGCATTTCCAGGGCCATGACTGTTCTCCATGTCTGAAATGCTTTGCTTCCTGACTTTCCTCAAGTCCCAGCTATAATCCTGCGTTCTGAAAGAAACCTTTCCTTCAGTGTTAGTGTCTTTCCTCTGAGATTACTTTATCTTAGATGTGTTAATTTGTTTATATTATATTCATTTATCCTGTACATATCTTGTATATAAATATTTGTTTTCAGGTTATTTCCCCTATTAGAATATGAACTCCTTGAGCATAGAGACTGTTTTTAGTCTGTGTCCTCAGGACTTAACACAGTACTTGAAACATTGTAAGCACCTATTTGTGCTTGCTGACTTGTCTCGACTAATCAACTAGGATTTTAGCTAAGAAATGGAGGGAAAATGCACAAAATATCTTTGAGGTAGATACTAAATGCTATTGAGAGATTTTTGAAGATGGGGAGACTGGGTGTATTTGTAAGTATCAGGGAAAGAACAAGTAAATAGGAAAAGAATGAAGATCTGAAAGACAGAAGAAGGGATGATCATGGATATAATCAGAGAAGTTGAGAGGGCAAATTGGATCAAGGATAGGTTTAGAGGAGTTAGTTTTGGAAATAAAGTTCACTTTTTCAGAAACTATCATAAAGGAGAGAGTATGGGGTGATGTCAAGGAGTTTTGAGAGGTTAAAAGGGGGGGAAAGAGGGAGGTTTTGGTGAATGGCCTCTTTTTTTTCCAGTAAATAATGAGGTAATATTGTCGGCTGAGAGGGTTGGGTAGGAATGATATGGCTTAAGGAATGAAGAGAAAGTTTGTTATAGCTTGGAAGAATAAATAAGTTGTCTTTCTGTAATAACTCTTCCCCCCCCCAAAAAATCAACCTCAATTGAGGTTAGATAACATAACTTATAACTAAGATGGAGCCAGTCATCATAGTTGCATACCTTATTCAAGCTCTGTTCAGCAGAACGCCCTGCTAAACAGCATTTCTGCTTTTTTCCAGCAAAGCTATGGCATTTACTGTTTCATAGAACAAATTCCAGTGTTGGGCAGCTCTGGCTAGAAAATGTTTCTCTTGATCTGTTTCCTTAAAATTTCCATTCCATTGATCCTAATTTTGCCTTTTGGAATAAAACTTATTAAGTCTGTTCCTCTTCAATGTGATGATGGCCTTTTGGATATTTGCAGAGAGGTGTTGTCTCTGTTTCTCCATGTTTCTTTTTTTTTTTAACTTTTGTTTATTTTTAGTTTACATCATTCATTTACATAAGATTTTGGTTTACAAATTTTCTCCACGTATTTCCCCTACCCACCACCCCAAAACAGCGATCTCATTGTATACTCCCTCCCCCAATCAACTCTCTCCTATATCCTCCCCCTTCACCCCTCTGACTTTGTGGTAGGGCAAGATGGATCTCCCTACCCCAGTACCTGTATATTTCCCTCCTTCCTATTCCACCCCCCCACTTGTTCTATTTTCTACTTTGTCCCTGTCCCTTTACAAAAGTGTGTACTTCTAACAACCCTCCCCCCCAACCTGCCCTCCTCTCCATCATCCCCCCTCTCATCCCCTTCCTCCCACTCTCCTGTAGGCCAAGATATCCAATTTAGAGTGTATGTCATTCCTTCCCTAAGC
>CM053583.1:355319439-355334878 GCA_028627135.1 Pseudochirops cupreus
GGTTCCTCATAGCTGAGCTGACTTTAGTGGGAAGTATCTTTGTGTGCATTTTGGAGTTCTGGGATTGGTTTAGAGTCCTGTTTTATGGGTATTTTGGTGTGGCTATGTGAGAGCTGCGATATGTTGCTGCTGTCAATGGTTATTTTAAATGGAACTTCTCTATCTCTTTCGGATGGGTTTTGTTGGTAATAGAAAGAAATGGTGATAATTTATGTGGGTTTATTTATATCCTGTAATTTAGCTAAATTTGTTGTTTCGATCAGCTTTTTAGTTGACTCTCTAAGGGTTCTCTAAGGAAGCTATCATATTATCTGCAAAAAAGTGATAGTTTTGTTTCCTCATTTCTTACACTTATTCTTTCAGTCTTTTTTTTTTTTTACTTATTACTATAGCTAGCATTTCTAGTATAATATTGAATAGTAATAATGGTCATTCTTCCTTCAGCCTTGATTTTACTGGGAGGTTACAGCTTATCCTCATTGCAGATAATACTTACTCTTGGATTTAGATATACTTATTTTAAGGAAAATCCCATTTGGTTTTCATGCATGTTTGTGTGTGTGTGTGTGTGTGTGTGTGTGCGCGTGCGCATATGTGTGTGCGTGTGTGTGCATGTGTGTGTGTGTGTGTGCATGTGTGTGTGTATTCTTAAAAGAAATGGGTGTTGTTATTTTATCAAAAGTTTCTTCCACATTTATTGAAATAATCATACAATGTTGGTTGTTTTGCTATTAATGCTATAAATTATGCTTAAGCTTTTCCCAATATTGAACTAATTGTGCATTCCTAGTAAAAATTCAGCCCAGTCATAACATATGATCTTTATGACATGTTGCTGTAAACTCCTCACTAGTTTCTGTTAAAAAATTTTGCAGTAATATTCATTAAGGAAATAGGTCTATAGTTTTCTTTTTCTGCTTTGACTCTCCTTGATTTAGGTATAAAGACAAGATTTGTGTTACAGTAGGAATTTGGTAGGTCTTCTTTACTTATTTTTAAAAACAGTTTCTGTACTATTAGAATTGTTTTTTAAATGTCTGGTAGAATTTGCTTGGAAATAGATCTAAACTCAGTTTTTCCCTCCCTCAGGGAGTTCATTTCTGGATGGTTCAATTTCTTTTTCTAAGCAAGGGTTATTTGAGTATTCTATTTCTTATTCTGTTAACTTGGGAAAATTATACTTTTGGATTCTTACTATTTTACTGACTATGTACTATGAACTAACAGTTCAACAAGGACTGAATGGCTTGTCCACATGGCTATGATTCTAAGTTTCCTGGTTTCACATCCAATGTTCCTTCCACGAATACCATACTCCTTCTCACCAGAGGTATTCAAATCCACAGACTTATGGACATTGGGGGAACTTTTGTAATAGACTAGAAATTTATAGTAATACTCTGTAAATTATCCAATATTTTTGCAGGTTACAAAATATTACTTGTAATGCAAAGAACACAAGACCAGGAGTCAAAATTTCTAGTCTCAACTCTTTTACTAACCAGCTAAATGACCTTTGATAAGTCATTAACCTGTTGAACCTCAGTATTCTTGCTCAATTCATCTCAACAAACATTTACTACATGGCTATTATGAGCAAGGCACTGTGTTAGGCTCTAGATCAGTGGTTCTCAACCTTCCTAAAGCCGTGACCCTTTAATACTTGTATGTGGGCGGAGCTGCCTGGAGATGGATAGAGGAGCGGTGACTCGATTCCTAAGACCATCGGAAATATGTGTTTTCTGATGGTCTTAGGCAACCCCTGTGAAAGGGTCATTTGACCCCCAAAGGGGTCATGACCCATAGGTTGAGAACCGCTGCTCTAGATCTACAAAGACAGATGCAATATAGGCTTTGTATCATACGGACACAGGAGGTTAAGTAAATAATTATGACACAAGGGAATGTAAAGTAAGCCCCAAAAAAGCAGTATGAAGAATTAGAAAAAAGTGAAACAACTTTCATCTGTGGGATGGTGGTGTTTGTTGCTGTTCAGTCATTTCACCTGTGTCCAATATCAGGACCCCATTTGGGTTTTTCTTGGCAAAGATACTGGAGTGGTTTGCCACTGCCTTCTTCAGCTCATTTTACAGATGAGGAAACTGAGGCAAACAGGGTTAAATAACTTGTTCAGGGTCACACAGCTCATAAGTGTCTGACTCTGAAACTGAACTATGAAGATAAGTCTTCCTGACTCTAGGCCTGGCACTCTCTCTACCATGCCACCTAGATGCTGGTAGTGGTGAGGAGGGCTAAAACTTCACGAAGAAGGTGGTATTTGATTTGACTCTTCAAGGAACAAAGGGAAATAAAGTGGGATGGGAGTTCATTTCAAGCTAAGGGATTGATTGTGTGATCAAAAGCACAAGGTCAGGGTCAGAGCAGACCATTTTGAGTAGACCATATAAGGAGTGAAAGAAAATAGCAAGAGATGAAGCAGGTACGGTAGGCTAGAACCAAACTATAAAGGGCCTTGAATGTCAGCATTCTATATTTCCTCAAGAGGTGAATGGAAGCCATTAAAGGTTTTTTACCTCCCTCAAGTGCAGCTCTAACCATGTCATTCCTAAGCTGAAGAAACCTCTGTGGAACCCCCACTGACCTTAGGGTAAAACACAAACTATGTTATTTAAAGTCCTTCACAATCTGGCTCCAGGTCTAATGGACTTGCTCCTCTGTGCTGTACACACCACTCCATCTTTGGCTCTGTCTTTGCCCAAGGTGTCCCTGCTTCCATGCTGGGAATGCTCTCCTTTCTCTCAACCACCTCTTGGAACTACTAGCTCCCTTTCAAGTCAAGTACTACCTGTTACAACTAATAACAAGGGGAGAGCTTGATTTGCATCCTCCAGTCATGCATATATACATATATATATATATATATATATATATATATATATATATATACACATATATATACATACATGTGTGTAAGCATGCAAACACACACACACATTTCCTGGATTTACTAATTTGAGAACATGTGCCACCCTAGCACAATGTTAGCAAAATACTTTTTTTGAGAGCAAGAATTAATTCACTTTCATATTTGTATTCTCAATGTCTAGTATAGTACTTGGTACATTATGGAATTATAGAGGCTTAATAAATGCTTATTAGTTAGCTGAGCGAATGATACAACCAGAATGTCACATTAAGATTACTTGGCCACTGAGATAAAGAATAGACTAGAGAGGAAAATGGGATCCTACGTTTAGAGCTGATAGAGATCCTCATGCCATCTAGTCTGCCCCCAACCCTACCTCACCCCCATTTTACAGATGAGGAATGAAATCCAGAAAGACTGTGACTGGCCCAAGGTCACATAGATAGTTAAGGTAGGGCAGGATTCAAGCCTAGGTGCTCTGACTCCAAACCCAGCACTTTCCTCAGTGTACTACATAGCCTACTCTAGGAGTCAAAGTACAGGAAGAAAGATCAGTTTAGTAGCTATTCCTAGGTGAAACTAGAGACGAGAGCCTGACTAAGGGTGATTGCAGGAGGAGCAGAGATATAGGACACATGAGATACTATGAGAGTAGAGATAGGATTTTGCAATAGGTTCAATACGTGGGTTCAAGGAAAGCAAAGAATAGCTAGGAATCCTAATTGAGAGGATGGTGACAGTATAACAACAATAACATAATATTAGAGAAAGGGGAAAAGGAGTATGTGGGATTAGATGTCTAGGATCCTTTCAAATTTAATTCAGTTCACATTTACTAGTAAGTGTCTGCCATCTACACAACACTGCTATGTTATGGAGACAAAACAGAAATATGTCAGGTAATAACTATGTGAAAAATATTTTAAAAAATAAGTCTAGATGGTAAAGTGCTAGGAGAAATTTAAAGAGGAAGATAGGCTTAACAGGAATAGTAGCAGTATCCCAGGTGAGGCATGCAAGAGTAGTTTCAACAGGTGGGGTGGAAGACTCATTTTCAGGTAGAGGAGATGGTATGAGCATAGGGACAAAGATGGCAGGGGATGAGATGAGAGTGGGGGATTGAACATAGCCCAGTTTGACTGGGATGTAGAGTATGTAAAGTGAAGTATTATGAGATAAGGCTGGTACAGTAAGTTAGTGGCTGATTATAGCAAGCCTTGAATGTCAGGATAAAGAATTTATGCTTTATTTGACATGTAATGGGGAGTCTCTGAAAGTTCTGGAGTAAAGGAATGGTGTTGAGTCCTAAGTCTATAGGTCTGAAGGAAACTATAGTAAGGGCCATTCTATGTACTCAGATACCACCAGAGGATGCCAGAAACTCACAAAAACAAAAGGTTGTCTCACTAATAATCTAAATAATATAGGGACACTAGTTCTGGGATTGCTGGGACTGTCCTACTTCCTTAAAAAGCATCTTTCACTGCTCAGTGTAACCTGAATCTTGCATTATATTACTCAAAGTTCCCTAAACACATTCTTATAGGAGAATCTCTGTAATGGGATATATTAAGGACTAAACCCATGACTTCAACCCTAAAGACCATTTCTGGCTAAATACCTCTGATATTACTAAATACAGAATTTAAAGAGGAAGGAGGGAAGGAAACTCTCTGGCTCTTATTTTGGCAGTTTCCAATATATTTTCCTACTTCTGGATAGTTAAAAAAAAAACTTCTCCAAAGACTGTTCCATGAACGAAACACTCCATCTCTCAGCTCTGGGAATTCTCTCTAGCTGTCCCCTGTGCCTGGAATGTTCTTCCTTCTCTGCTCCAAGTAATGACTTCTCTGGTTTCCTTTAAATCCCAACTAAAATCCCATCTTCTACAAAATACCTTCCCCAACCCCTCTTAATTTCAGTGCTTTCTATTTCTTAATTATCTCCTACGCCTTCTGTATACAGTTTGCTTTGTATATTTGTTTACATCTTGTCTCCCCCATTAGACTGTAAGTTCTTTGAAGTAAGTGGCTGACTTGTTTGCCTCTTTTTACATCCCTAGCACTCAGCACAGTGCCTGGCATACAGTAAGCAATTAATAAATGTTTATTCATTGATTTTCTTCACATCATACCTATCCTGATCCCACTGTACTCTCAGCCCAAAATCAGACATCGGAGTGGACTGAGCTGGGTGACAAGGAGGGAAATACTTTATTTCTCCCTTTCCCCCTCAATTCAAGACCTGGATATTGCGTAAATTAACAAAATGTTATTGAGTGCCTGTCTTATAACAATACCAGGTATCGTGAAGAAGATAAAGAAGTAAAGAGCATAGTTATTCTCCTAAAGGAGTGTACAAATGAGCTGGGAAAAAAGTTATAAACATGCTAAAACAGGGAGAACAATCACTGTGAGCTGGAGATCAAATTTATTCATCTCTTAACTCTGTGTAAGAAGCAGCAGCATAGAAGAGTAGGTATATCATTCTAGATTTGGAATCAGAACCACTCGTTTTCCAATCCCAATTTGGACATTTACTAGGATGATGATCATTGATAAAAGTGTTAACCTCTCCATCCTTGGTTACTAATACTTATTTGCTAAGGGATATGATCTCTGTAGGTGCAAGGAGTTCCCACATTAAGGAAATTACAGATTCCTAACTATGTATTATACAAATATGAAAAAAAAGTCTGTGATTTCAAGGGAGTAGGGATGAAATATTTATGCAAATAAGTATGATACATAAAATGCAGCTTATTGCTGGAGGTTGTAAGGAGGGAATAATCCTGACCAATGGTGTTAAACTCAAATAGAAATGGATCCTTGAAGGTACATATTGACTTTAAAAAAATCACATATAAACATTATTTATGTTCTATTGCATTTCTACTTATTTTATTAAATGTTTCTCAAGTAAATTTAAAAAATTTTTTTTTTGCTTTTTGGAGGGCAAGTTGGGGTGGCTAGTTTTTGTGTTAAGTGTCTGAGGCCAAATTTGAACTCAGGTCCTCCTGACTCCAGGGCTGGTGTTCTATTCACTGAGCCACCTAGCTGCCCTCCAAGTAAATTTTAATCTGGCTTCAGGCCACACTCAGACCACAGTTGTGGGTCTTTGACATCTCTGATCTAGACCTCAGAGAGAAGAAAAAATAGAAAGGGAGAAATGGGAAAGATAGGCAAAGGCAAACAAGGTATGTTCAGGACTCTATTGTATATCTACTCCTAAGGTAAAAAGATCAGTTATTAAACAAGAAAAAAAACTGTGGCTCTATAATCATTAGACTCTACCTATAATTCCATTCAATAGTTCTGATGCTAGCAGAGTACCCCCATGACTAACCATAGGATCACAAATTTGGAGCTGAAAGAGACTTGGAGGTTATTTTATCTAATACCTTTTGTTTTACAGTTAAGGAAACTGAAGCCCACAGAGGGGTCTCAGCTGCAGCCTGACACAGAGGCTACAGTGCTGACCCCCAAACCAGGAAGACAAAAATTCAAGTCCTGCTTCTAATAGATCATGGTTGTGTGACCTTGACAAACTTTTTAATCTCTTAATGCTCCCAGAAAAAATATCTAATACTAGGAAAAGCAGGTCCTGAAGTTCCTCCCTCAGTGGGAGGCTCCCTACACTAATGAAATTTCAGGTCCAGCAGAACAAAAATATCAGAAAGTCTTTGCCAAATGTCCCACTAAAATGCAGGCCCCCAGTGGATCACAGGATTCAGAGATAGAAGGAACCTTTAGGAACCATCTCATTTAACCCCTTCATTTCACAGAACAGCAAACTGAAATGTTAATCATCATAACAATAGATAACATTTATATAGCACCCACTATGTGCAGGCTTACTTACCTGAGTGTTTTATAAATATCTCATTTGAAACAGAGGGAAGTGACTTGCCCGAGATCAAGAGATCAGGGTAATTAGATCAGAATAATGATAAAAGATACAGTATCACAAAGGAAACAAATTGCATCGTAACAAAAATCTATTTTTTTTCCTCCATGTTCATAGACTCCAGAAATCTATCGAAGGACTCCTTGGAAACTTAGGTTAAGAATGCCTAACGTAAGAAATAAATAGCAGAACTAGGATTTAAACTAGGGTTTTCCAGAACATAACCTTTCCTTTTACACAAAGGAAAAACAAAAGGCTGATCTTAAAGAATGCTTATGACTTTGTTAATGGAGGGCTGACTTCAATGTCATGGATAAATAACTCTAATAAAAGCCCTAAGCCATGGGGTTCCTGAAGATGGAGTGGAGGTAAAAAATAGTGGGAACCACCAAGATTCTACATAGTTAGCACTGGCATCCTTGCAAAGGGAGCTGATTTCCATTATCCAAATATGCCCAGGCCAAAGTAGAGAGCCAGAGTATGGCAGGGGAAAAAAGGAAGTTCCAAAAGAGAACTGTAAGATTTCCAGGTAATTCCTTCCCAATTCCATCTGGGTTATACTCATCACAGTTCTAAATGAAGTATAACAAGAGAGAGAGCTAAAAGGCTGTTTACTTAAAAAAGAAACTAGTCATTCCTTCGGGTCATTCAACAGTCTAGAATCCTCCCACCCAGCTCTAAGTAATACTTAATAAATGTTATGTTAAACAATTCATCTGTGTATTGCTTACACTTTCCACCTCAGCCCACTTTTGTTAAATCCCCCTCCCTTCTGAGGAAGGGCCATCAAAATTCCTCCTCCTCACAGCTGCTAAATATCAGACACCCCTAGATATTCAGAGACTGCAAAGAGAGAGGGATGACCATTACCAATTAGTTGCTTTCACCCAAATTTGTAATCTGGCTGCCAATTGCTTTAAAACATAAACTAAACTTATGTTGTGTGGGCCACATTCCAGTCTTAGCATGTGCTATTTCTTTCTTCATGTTCTGCCCAGCTCAATCCTAGTTTCTTCAACCCTAGTGTTTAAGACCTCCATTAAATGAGAACCCACTGCTCTGGGCAATTTCTAAGGGTTGGGTAGTTTTTTTTTTCCTCACAAGGTGATGAAATACACTGTGGTTCCTGTAATTTCCACTGATACTAGCTCACTTTAGGGCCAAGAACAAGTCGCATTCCTCTTTCACTAGAGTCCTTCAAATCTTATCCTCTCCAAGTTAAATCTCTCCAATTTCTTCAAATGACTCTCCTGGATCACAGTTTCCAGAACCTTCACCATCTCTGCTAGGCTGGCAACATTCTTCACAAAATGTGGTACCCCAAACTCAATATCACACTACACATTTTCTGATAAGGGTAGCACTATATAGACCACTATCCCTTTTTTGATACAGCCAAAAATTGTGTTCAGTTTAGGGAATGACATATTAGGCTATTTATTATAGTCCAGTATAAGCCACAGTACTTTTTCATAAGAACTGTTATATAGCCATGCCTCCTCAATTCCTATTCTTGTACAGGTGATTAAAAAAAAAAATTAAGTGTAGGACTTTCCATTCATTTACCTTATTTTTCAGCAAATTATTCCAGTCTACTGTATTTTTTTACCTTATAATCCAAGGTATCAGCTATTCTTTGTGTCATCTGGAAATCTGAAAATCACATTATCCTTCATCCACAAAAATCACAGAAAAAATGTGGATGTCAGGGGGAGACCCCTGGGTCATTCGTATAACTAAAGACTTACTTTTTCAAGTTGATATCAAACCATCAATGACTACCTTTTAGCTTCTGTCCTTAAACTAATTCTGACACCACAAAACTATATGTCATCTAGTATACATCTCTCCATCCTGTCTAAAAGATAACTGCCAAGTGCTTTGCTTAAATCCAAGTATATTAATTCTATGGCATTCCACAGATTTACTAGTCTATTAACACTGTCCAAAAAAAGGAAAAGCAGTTGGTCTAAACTGATTTGTTTTTTTTTACACTTTTTATGTCTGTTTTCATATCTTTATTTCTAAATATTCCCTTCCCCTACATCAAGTAAGTCATCCCTCATACTAAGTTCTTTTCTTTTCTTTTCTTTTTTGATCATGGCTTTCAGGTAGTCCAATAATTTTAAAATTATCTCTCCTGGATCTATTTTCCAGGTCAGTGGTTTTTCCAATGAGATATTTCACATTGCCTTCTATTTTTTCATTTGTTTGGTTGTTTTGTAGAATCTAAATTTCTCATACAATCATTAGCTTCCATTTGCTCCAAACTAATTCTGAAGCAATTATTCTCTTCAGTGAGCTTTTGGAATTTCTTTTCCATCTGGCAAATTTGGCTTTTTAAGGCATTCTTTTCCTCATTGGCTTTTTGGGCCTCTTTGCCATTTGAGTTAGTCTATTTTGTGAGGTATTATTTTCTTCAGTCAAGTTGTTGACTCTCTTTTCATGATTTTCTTGCATCATTCTCATTTCTCTTGCCAATTTTTCCTCTACTTCTCTTATTTGATTTTCAAAATCCATCTTGAGCTCCTCCATGGTCTGTAACCAGTTCATATTTTTCTTGGAGGCTTTTGGTGCAGGAGTTCTGACTTCACTGTCTTCCTCCCATTTCCATGCTTTGATCTTTCTTGTCCCCAAAAAAGGAATTTAAGGTCTGATTGCTGTGCTTGCTTTGCTTGCTCATGTTGCTACTCAATTACTTGACTTTTGAGCTCTTTGTCACAGTAGAACTCTGCTTCCAGAGAGAAGAGCTTTGTCTTAAATTGCTGGGGGTTTCACAGCTGTCAGAGCTATTAGTTGGGTGCCCTGTCTGAAGCCCCCACAAGCTCTGGCCCACTGGCCAAACACCCCAGGACCTCCACCCAAGACAGCAGACAAGCAGGTTAAGGCAAGAGTGCTCAGCCTCTAAATGGTGGCATGGACCCCTACAATCTGCAGGCCAGGAGCTCTGGAAGCAGCCACACAGTGGCTGCAGAGCCCTGTGCCTCCGCTGCTTCTTACCCCAGGGGCAGGGGCCAGACCCTGCTCTTGCATCCATCCCCTCCCAGTTCCAGCAGAGTTCCACACTGACCTTTTAGTTTGTCTTTGGCATTTATGGGTTGATAAGTCTGGAAAGTGCCACAGCTGCTGGAAATTCACTCTCCTGAAGTCTGCTCTGGCTGCCGCTGGTGAGGGTCACTCTGGGGCCAAAAGCCCAGAGCTGGGTTCGGCTCCCAGCATGCTGCAATGGACCCTTCCTGTAGGCCTGCCGGCTGTCTTCAGCAGGAGATTTGTTTCTCTCTGTCACTTTGTGGGTTCTGTAGCTCTAAAATTTGTTTAGAGTCACATTTTATAGGTATTTGAAGTGGTTGTGGGGGGAGCTTATGAAATTTTCCTGTGTCTATGCTGCCATCTTGGCTCCACCCCTCATCATCCCTCATACTAAATAAAAAGTGAAAACCAAAAGCAGTTTAGCAAAACTGACCATCAAAACCAAAAACACTTGACCGTCACCCATCTGACAGCGTACGTACTCGCTACGCCCACAGTCCCCCTCGATGAAGAAGACATGGCGGCATATTTTCTCATCTCTTTTTCAGGGCCAAGCTGGGACATTCTAACCACACAGCATTCAGTTGGGGTTATTGTGGCTGTTCTTCTTTTTATACTGATGCAGTCACTGTGAATGTTGTTTCCTGTGTCTTTCCACACTCCTCTGAATTCTTAATGCTCATTGCTTCTTCAATCAAATTCACAAGGCACGATTTTTATAATTCATTCTTCAGCTTATTGTATCTACTTTGTTTTCAAATCTTTGCCTCAACAAGTATTGCTATATGGAGCCTTTCTATCTTTGACATCTTTGCAAGTACATGCCTAGCAATAGTTTCTCTGGGTCTCAGGGTATAGTTGTTTTAGTCAACTTTTTATTTTATCTTTTTATTTTTTACTTTTTGGAGGGGGGAGGGCAGGGCAATTGGGGTAAAGTGACTTGCCCAAGGTCACATGACTGATGACTTTCCCCCCCCCCTGCTAAGTGTCTGAGGCTAGATTTGAACTCAGGTCCTCCTGACTCCAGGGCCAGTGCTCTATTCACTCACCACGTAGCTGCCCCCTAGTCACCTTTTTAAAAGCATGTTTCTAAACTACTTTCCAGAATAACTGGATCAATTCACAACTGCATCAAGGCTGAAGGAAGCCGGCAGGCCTACAGGAAGGTTCCATTGCAGCATGCTGAGAACTGAGCCCAGCTCCGGGCTTTTGGCCCCAGAGTGGCCCTGACCAGCGGCAGTCAGATCAGACTTCAGGAGAGTGAATCACCAGCAGATGTGGTAGTTTCCAGACTTATATGGATGTATCTTCCTTTCTGAAGAATCAACACTAATTATTCTCATTTTTTGGTCATCTTTGCCAATTTGCTAGTTAGGTGTGCAACAAAATCTCAGTTGTTTTGATTTAAACTTCTCCTTAGTGACTGAGAGAAATTTTTCATGTTGCTAATAATTTGCAATTCTTTTTGTGATTTGTGGGCCTGTATATTTTAGAACCTTATCAGAAATACCTGATGACAAAATATTTTTCCCCCATCAAAAGCTTCCCTTCTGATGCTAATTGCAAAAAAAAATCATATAAAAGCTTTTTGATTTTACATAATCAAAACTATTTTCTTTTTGTGATCATTTCTATTCTTTGTTTGATTAAGAACTGTATCATAGTTGCTGATATGAATGGCACCTTTCTGCATCAAGAAAAAAAAGAAAAAACAAAATTACCATTACAAATATGTATAATCTAGCAAAACAAATTTCCACATTGGCCATTTCAAAAAAATAAAAAGTTTCATTCTGCATTGTGAGTCCTTCACTCTCATAGAAAGAAGTGTATACAATCCTTCTTTACAACCTGACTAATGATTAATGGGAAGGTATTTGTAGATCCTGTATCCAAGTGCATGCTGCCATGATGGGAGGAGGGGGGAAAAGGGAGGTGGAGAAAATCTGAAACTCAAGGGACTGTGGAACTGAATGTTGTAAACTAAAAGTGAATAAAGAAATTTAATTTAAGAAAAAAAAAGAAAGAGATGTATAGTGTTTCATTACTAGTCCTCTGGAATTGTAGTTGGTGATTACACTTACCACAGTTCCTAATTCCTTCAAGTTGTATTTTACCATATTGTCTTTGTATAAAGTTTTCTTCCTTTTTCTGTTCACTTCTATCTGTATCAGCGTAATGATATTGGGATTTGAAGATCTTCCACGCCCCTTGAACTCGCTGACATAGCAGAACAGGGTGCAGCAGGAGAAAGCAGGAACCAAGCTAGTGTCCACGCTGTTGTTACTGGAAGCAGCGGCTGTGGTTGTGGTGCAAACTCCTTTTTCTTGAGCCGGCCAGAATCTCTGCTAAGAACTCCTGCTGAGGACTTCCAGGGACAGGAACGGCCACAGAGCTGCTGGGAGCAAGTTGCCTGGACGCTGAGCAGTTGTCATGAGTGAGGAGAGGAGGATCTTTACCTGAGGTAGCCTGTCCTGTTTTGAAGGCTTGAGAATGTGGGTGTTCACCACATTAACTACATGTGTCAACTTCATAACTACTGTGTTGGCTTTGACTTTCTGGTTTTGGGACTCAGTTTTCTGGTATTTAAATAAATGTTCTAGCTATATTTCTCATGTAGAGAGCCTGTTATGTTTTGTGATTAATAAACATATCAGCATATTTATAGTTACTATAGGCATTGTGGATACTGCATTGTTGATACACTCAGTTTATATGACTCTCAAATTTCTTTAAAATGAAAGCTTCATCATTTCTTAAGGCGCAATATAATGCTATCACATTCCATAACTTGTTTAGCCCATTCCCCAATATATGGACACTCCCCTCAGATTTCTGTTCTTTGACACCACTAAAGAGCTAGAAACATTCTTAGAGTGTGTTTTGCTTACAACTAATCTCTACCTTAATTTTCCCTCCTCTAATTTCCCCATTCCCTATTGAGTGAAATATATTTCTGTACCCAATGTGTGTGTACTCTTCCTTTTGACCAGTTTAGAAGAGTACCTGCTACTCCCCCCCATTCCCTCCTATTTATATAGATATAAACTTGTATACCTTCATTATGTGAGATAATTTTGCCTAACCTTCCTTTCCCTTACCGTTCTATTTCCATTCTTCTCTTAAGATCATCAAGACATGACAGAACTACTACCAGGCCTTGTCCACTTAGACTCCTTCTATGAACCCTGATGGTGACAGGGTTCAGGGGGAAAACATATATCATCTCCCTATATTTGAATGTAAGCAGTTTATCTTTTAGTCTCTCTTCATCAATGTTTAAAAGAAAACTGTCCAGGTAGCAGAGTCAAGATGGCAATGTAGAAGCAGGAAAACTCTGTAGATCTCCCCATAACCACCTCAAGTACCTATAAAATATGATTCTAAACAAATTTTAGAGCTACAGAACCCACAAAGTGATAGAGAGAAACAAATCTCCCGCTGAAGGCAGGCCCAGCAGGCAGATAGGAAGGGTCCAGCATGCTGGAAGCAGAGGCCAACCCCACGTGAGCCTGCAGTTTTAGCCCCAGGGTGGCCTGGATGAACCACGGCTGGAACATCCAGGAGAGTGAATCACCAGCAGCTGTGGCAGTTTCCAGAATTATCAATCCATAAATGCCAAAAACAAAGTAAAGGGTCAGTGGAACTCCCCTGGATCTGGGGGGAATGGAGTATGGTCTGGCCTCTACCCCCAGAGTGAGAAGCGGCAGTCCTACAGCCACCTCCACATAGTTGCTTCACAGCTCCTGGCCTGCAGATCATAGGGGGGCCAAGCAATCATTCAGAGGCTAAGCACTCTTGCCTTAACCTGCCTAGATGTGGATAGCAGTCTTGGGTAGTGGTCCTGAGGTACATGACAAGTGAGCCAAAGCTGGTGGGGACTGTAGAGACGGCACCTGGCAGCTGCAAAAACCCCAGCAATTTGGGACAAAGCTCTCTCCTCTGGAAGCAGAGTTCTACTGTGGTAAAAAGCTCAAAAGTCAAGTAATTGACTGGCAATATGAGCAAGCAAAGGAAGCAAAGCAAGCACAGCCATCCAACTTTAGATTCATTTTTAGGGGACAAAAAAGATCAAAGCATAGAATAGGAGGAAGACAAGAACTCCTGCACCAAAAGCCTCCAAGAAAAATATAAACTGTCTACAGGACACAGAGGAGTTCAAGAAGGATTTTGAAAATCAAGTAAGGGAAATGGAGGAAAAATTGGGAAGAGAAATGAGAATGATGCAAGAAAATCATGAAAAGAGAGTCAACAACCTGACTAAAGAAAATAACACCTTACAAAACAGACTAACTCAAATGGCAAAAGAAGCCCAAAAAGCCAATGAGGAAAAGAATGCTTTAAAAAGCCAAATTTGCCAGATGGAAAAAGAATTTCAAAAGCTCACTGAAGAGAATAATTCCTTCAGAATTAGAGTGGAGCAAATGGAAGCAAATGACTTTATAAGAAATCAAGATAACTATTAAACAGATACAAACAAATGAAAAAATAGAAGGCAATGTGAAATATCTCATTGAAAAAACCACTGACCTGGAAAATAGAACCAGGAGAGACAATTTAAAAATTATTGGACTACCTGAAAGCCATGATCGAAAAAAGAACCTAGAAATTGTCCTTCAAGAAATCCTCAAGGAAAATTGCCCTGATATTTGAGGGCAAAATAGAAATTAAAAGAATTCACCGATCACCTCTTGAAAAGGATCCCAAAAAGAAAACTCCTAGGAATATTATAACCAGGTTCCAGAGTTCCCAGACCAAGGGGAAAGTATTACAAGTAGCCAAGAGGAAACAATTTGAATATTGTGGAAACACAATCAAGATAACACAGGATCTAGCAGGTTCTATATTAAGGGATTAAAGGGCTTGGAATATGATATTCCGGAAATCAAAGGAGCTAGGATTAAAACCAAGAATCACCTACTCAGCAAAACTGAGTATAATATTTCAGAGAAAAATATGGTCATTCAGCGAGGTGGAGGACTTTCAAGCATTCTTGATGAAAAAAACAGAGCTGAATAGAAAATTTGACATTCAAATACGAGAAGCAAGAGAAGCATGAGAAGGTAAACAGGAAAAAGAAATCATAAGGAACTTATCAAAGTTGAAATATTTACATGCCTTCATGGAAAAACGATAATTGTAACTCATGAAACTTTTCACAGTGTGAAGATAGTTGAAGGGAATATAAATGTGTGTGTGTATGTATGTATGTATGTATATATATATATATATATATATATATATACATATATATGTCTATATAGGAGGGTATATATGCATATGAATACATATGTGAGTGTGTGTATATATGTGTACAGGTATACATAGACAGAGGGCACAGGATCAATTGAATAGGAAGGGATGATATTTTAAAAGGTGAAATTGAGAAGTGAGAGAGGAATATAATGAGAGGAGATGGGAAGAGACAGAATGGAGTAAATTATCTCATATAGAAGAGGCAAGGGATAACTGTTACAATGGAGGGGAAGAACAGGAAGGCAAAAGGGAATGGATCCACCTTACTCTCATTGAATTTGGCTTAGGGAGGGAATGACATACACTCTGAATTGGGTATCTTGCTCTACAGGAGAGTAGGGGGGAAGGGAATGGGAGGGG
>CM053583.1:355341355-355411345 GCA_028627135.1 Pseudochirops cupreus
ATTGGGGGAGGGGGGACACACTGGGATGGCTGTTTTGGGGTGGTGGGCGGGGGAAAGACAGGGAGAAAATATGTAACTCAAAATCTTGTGGAAATGAATGATGCAAACTATAATAAAATTAAAAAAAATAAAATAAAATAACCATTGACAATATAAAGTGCTCGAGAGTCTGCCTGCCAGGAAATGCACAACAGCTATATGAACACAATTACAAAAAAACTCTTCACGTAAATAAAGACAGATCTGACCACCTGGAGTTATTAATTGCTGATGAGTAGGCCAAGCTAATATAAAAATGACATTACTATCTAATTTGCTGGTTTAGTGCCTTACCACTTAAACTACCAAAGAATTACTTTGTAGAGCTAGAAAAAATAATGAAATTCATCCAGAGGAATAAAAGCTTAAGAATATCAAGGAAATTGATGGGAAAAAATATAAGAGAGGAGGAAGGAGACCTAGCAACACTGGATCTTAAATATACAACAAAGCTGTACTTGTGCTGGCTAAGAAACAGAGAAGTTTCAGTGGAACAGATTAGGTCTACAATATACAGAAGCAAATTAGTTCAGGAATATAGTATTTTATAAACCCAAAGATCTGTGCTATCAGGGCATTATTTGACAAAATCTCACTGGGAACTTACCTGAGCATTGACCAGTATCTCACACAGTATATCAAGATAAGTCAAAATGGGCACATGATTTAGACATAAAAGAGTGAGATCATAGAACATGATAGAAATTACCTGTGAGATCTACAGAGAGGGGAAAGATACATTACCAAAGAGGAGATAGAGAGGTTCACATGATATAAAATCGATAATTTTGATTACATAAAATTAAGTTTTTATACAAATAAAACCACTCCAGCTAAAATTAGAAGAAAAGCAGAAAATTGAGGTAAATCTTTGCAGCAAATTTCTCTGAAAAGTCTCATTTCTAAAACATGAAGGGAACAGTCAAATTTATAAGAGCCATTCCCCCAATTAATCAAAGAATATGAATAGGTAATAGGTCAAAGGATGTAAATAGGCAGTTTCTTTGGAAGAAATCTAAGCTATCAATAGCCATACGTAAAACAGTCTCTAAATCACTGATAATAACAATAGAGAAATACAAATTAAGACAACTGAGGTACTACGTCACACCCATCAGATTGGTGAAAATGACAAGTGCTGGAAGAGAGATGTGGCAAAATAGGTACACTAAGGGACTGTTACAGGAGCTTCATGCTAGTCTAGTCATTCTGGAAAGCAATTTGGAACTCTGCCCAAAAAACTGTTGACCATACATACCTTTTGACTTAGCAATACTAATGCTAAGTCTTTACCTCAGAGAGATTAAAGAACAAAGGAAATGTGCAAAAATATTTTATAGAAGCTCTTTTTTTATAGTAGCAAAGAAGTGGAAACTGAGGAGATGTCCATCAAGTGGGGAATGGCTGAACAAATTATGGTACGTGAATGTTATGGAATGCTTTTGTGTTGTAAGATATGAAGGGAATGGTTTCAGGAAAAAAAAAACCAACAAACCTAGAAATACCTGTATAAACTGATGCAAAGCGAAGTAGGCAGAATCAAAAGAACAATTTATACAGTAACAGCAGCATTGTAAAGATAATGAGCTTTAAAAGACTTAGTTCTAATCAATACAGTGACCAACCATGATTCTAAAGGACCCTTAATGAAATGTATTATCCACTTCCAAATAGAGAACTGATATTCTCAGAACACAGTTTAGAGCGTATTTTCTTCTTTCCTTTCCTTTTGCAGAGAGGGAAGGGAGCAGCAGTGTGGACTGGCATGGCTAATGCAGAACTTTATTTTGCATGACTATACATATTTGTAATGGATTTTGTTTTTCTTGCCTTTTTAATGGGTGGGAGATGGAGAATTTGGAATTGAAAATAAGATTGAATTTTTAAAATAAATATTTATATTTGGACTATTGACAAGGATATTGTGAGGATCAAAGATAATGCAAAAGTTAAAATGTTTATAGATGTAAGCTATTAGGTACATGATCAAGTACTGGATCAACAGTGAATGAATGAAAAAGCATTTTTTAAGTGTTTGCTGTGTGCTAGGCATTATAATAAACACTGGAGATAGAAAAGCAAAGATAGCACTTGACCTTAAGGATTTTATATTCGAATAGGGGAAGACATTACATGTATGTTTAGAGGAATGGTATCCAGGAACAGATGTTTTGGACTGGGAAGTCATAAAGATGGTGAATTGGCATCCTGTGGCAATTGATTTAGCCTTTCCAGGAATGGTGGTATTGATTTGGTCACTGTTCCCATAGATGGTGGTGGAAAGGGTTAAGGAAGGGAGGAGGCAGCATGGCATAAAGGTGACTGGAGAGCAGTAGTGTGATGATAATTGATTAATTATAGAGAACTTTGACCATTCAGGAATGTAGGGCCTGAAGGTGGGAACTGAAGCACCAGCTTTGGGGTGTGACCACACAGCATGAAGATAGTTTCTGAATGCTGCCTCTTTGCAAAGCATGAAGTGTCTGTATGACTTAAGTGTCATTTGAGGTTGAAGTGTAAGAGTATGGGTATGGTTGTATGAATTTGGTTACATTTTACTGGATGCTTAGCTACTATATTATGGTATTCTAATTCATATCTTATTCTGCCAATCAGAAAAACTCCTGTGTCACAGTTTGGAACAAACTTTTTAATTTGGATGTTGCTTATCTCTGTAAGTAATGATGTTCTCACGATCTCTTTCTTTGTCATTTTTAGCATCTTAGTGGTATTGGTGCTGTAGAGACTTCCAGGACAATACTATAGCTTCTACTATCTTCCTGAGCAAGGATAGCCTAAGGGACTTTCTAGAAACTGGTCCACAACATCTGCTCTATTTACTCTTTGTTTTTAGACCAGTCCAGAGAAGGCATGTATGGCACTGAACATACCCAGTCTGAGGAAGATGGGGAATGGCAGCACTCTACTTCAACTACCTCATCTCAGAGCAAAAGGGCAGAGCGTCTTGGTCAGAACCAGCGCAAGAACCTGACCTCTGAGGACACCAAAAAAAAGAGGGCTCAGAAACCTTCCCACATGAGGAGGAACATAAGGTGAGTTATCTAAGATAAGATGCTAGGGAGAAGTGATCACTCATAGGTTACAACCCTTCTATACAACCAGACTATTGTACAGTGTGAAAAGTGTTTGCAGATCCTATACATGATTGCATGCCACCATGGGGGGGGGGGGGGGAAGGGAGGGGATAAAATCTGAAACTCAAGTGATTGTGGAACTGAGTCTTGTAAACTAAAAGTAAATAAACAAGTCATTAAAAAAAAAAAGATACTAGGGAGAGTTATATAATAAAAGTGATCTGTTATTGCTTCACCCAACCCTCCCTGTCTCAGCACAAGTATTAAATTCATTTCTATGACTCCTATTGCTAGTAATATTAATATTGGACTTATTAGTAGGGCAAGCATCTCCCAGACTGCTGAAAGAGAAACTTATAGATAGTATTTTCATACTGGATCTTAATTGATGGTTCAAGTGATTCCCAAGACATGTGTTTAGTCCTTGGGTCTTGATTGCCAAAAGATTCTGACATGGTAGGAATTTATCTTAGTCATAGCTGGGGAATGTGGGTATATCTCTATCATCAGAAGCCTGGATGAGGCAAAGTAGAATTGGTGGGAAATGTCCTAGATTGGAATCTCTTCTCATGTCTTGTTTTCTCTTTCTAAGGAGGCAAGAAGGAAGGCAAGGAAATGAAGTTTTTATCCTGCTACCATATGACATGAGAACATGTAGCCTAAATATGTCAGCATAATTCAAGAATATAATTTTATTGATGGGGCTATTCTTCTGCCCAACTCAGATAATAAGCTCTCTATAAAATTTGGTTTCTGAAGGTTGCTATGGCTGAAAAATTTATCACCCTTCACCCTTTTGGTGAGCTTTTCCAGACTTAGCTAGACTGGTCCTCAGATAACAAATGTGCAGACTAGCCCTGTTCTTAAAGTCTTTACAACACTAGCAGGGCCTGCCAGAATTTAGACTGTGCTGACTTGGCTTTTTAGAACCTAGGGTTACACACCTCTACTTGGTATCTAGGGCTTTAATGGTGTATGGAAACCAATGCAAGACTTTTATTTTAACTTAGGACCAAAAAAAGAATTTTAGAACTCCAAGAGATTCTTCATTCTATTAGACCTCTACTTCTGTGGTCAAAATGATAGCCTTGACCATACAAAGTATATCATCTTTCTTGTCTGCTGAAGCTTGTGAACATATAGGCTTCTTTTGTGACTGAAATAATGTTAAAAGTATAGTGATCTGAGGATTTCCCCGATATTACAAAGTTTTACTCCTTGGTCTGCTAATGCTAGGGCTAGTGGGTAAAATACATACTTTCTTAAAACTACACAATAAACATGATAATCTCTTTTTTTCCTTACTTTTCAGTAGCCATTTACTACTTTGGGTTTTGCCATAAAGTTGTTTTAGCTGAATTCATGAGCATGTTTTAAAGGATTTCTCGTATTTATCTGAATGTTTAGAAAGCTGCTACGGGAGGATCAATTGGAGGCAGTCACCAAAGCAGCTCAACAGGAAGAGCTGGAGAGAAGAAAACGGCTGGAACAACAGAGGAAGGACTATCCTGCCCCAATCCCTACTGTGCCACTAGAGTACCTCCCAGGTAAAAAGAGATAGCCTGACATTGACTCTGTCTAAATCAGGAGTTCTTAACCTTTTTGGTGTCATGAACTCTTTGACAGGCTAGTGAAATCTATGGACACTTCCCAGAGTAATGTTTTTAAATGATTAAAATAAAATACCTATCATCATATAGGAAACCAACTATAGTGAACTACATTTATGAAAATATTCTTTAAGAACCAAGTTTATTAATCAGGTTAGAACCCCTTGCTCTAAATTCATAATCTAAGGCATTAAATCTTTTTTTTAAAGAGCCTTTTATGTCTATAATGGTAGAGATCTGAGATAAGTTTATGTCCTTAGTGGGATAAAGGATAGGGGTAAGGATAAATAGATAAACCATTTATTAAATGCCTACTGTGGATGCCAGACACTGCTTTCTAAGTACTCGGGATATAAATACGAGTGCGAAAGTCAGTTCCTGCTCTCAAGAATGAGAGCATTCTGTTGGGGGAAATGACAACCATAAAAGTATATTGAAAGAAGGGAGAGGAGAGGAAGATTACCTGGGCAGAAACTGTGTGAGGAAAAGGCCGGGAAGAGGTCCCGGAAGTCCAAGGATTATGTAGTTAATAGTAGTCTGGAAAATAGGATTCAGATGTAACAGAGACTTTAAAGTATTTTATGATTAATCAACATTTTTGAAATAATTATTTGATTTGCAACCTTTAAAGTGGCAGCTAAGTGGAACAGTGAACAGAGCATTAGGCCTGGAGTCAGGAATACTTGAATTCAAATCCAGCCTCAGACATTTACTAGCCGTGTGACCCAGAGCAAGTTGCTTGAGGCAGGTCACTGTTTGCCTCAGTTTCTTCCTCTATAAAATGAGCTGGCAAAGAAAATGGAAAACCACTCCAGTGTCTTTGCCAAGAAAACCCAAATGGGGTCACAAATAGTTGGCTATGACTGAAACTACTGAACAAAACCTTTAAAATAGCCAGAAACACAATTTGAAATGTGTCTTTCAAATTCAGATTTTTTTCAACTTTCCCTCTGTCATTTTGGGTCTCAACATAGAGATTTAAAATAGAGTGATAAGATCTGTTAAGATATTGTCATTGGGTGATGAAAACTTTCTAAAATGATAGAAATGGAACTAGTAAAAAGAGACAGAAGCAAGGGCATTGTATCTCAGGGAAATATATTTTAATTGACCGTGTCTTTGACTTTCCTCTCCAACCATTGCTCTGTTTTCTCCATAGAGGAAATTGTTTTACGAGCAGGTGATACTTCCCAGCTCCCCCCTCAGGTCTTAGCCCAAGAAGTTATTTGTTTGGATAGCACCAGCAGTGGCAGTGAGGAGGAGACAAAGGGAATACTACATGGCATTAAAGATGGTAAGAAATACTTTGTTCCTCATAGTCTCAACTTACTGTGCATCCTTAGCAACATATCTAAATCAGTAAGGTTCCCATCCCTCCCTCCTACAGTTTGGCACTGACAGTACACATTTCCCTTATGTCCTCTGATTTACCTGTGAATTACATCATTATCTCAGCTTGAAGCAAGAGAAAAGAAAAGCTGAAACTTGTTGTTTTAAGGAATGACAGCAGAGTAAAGTTTCTGCCCTGTTGTGTTTTTAAAATGATCAGTGAAATCCCCTTTAATCTTTCCTGGTGTCTTAGAAGTGATTGAACTGAGCTCTGGAGAGGATGAGGCCCTTCAAATCGTGGACAGCAGCGATTCTGCCAATGAAGGGGATGGCGATGCCACTGAGGAGAGCAGTGGCTCCCATGTGAATGATGCCTTAAACCAGTCAGATGCTATGGGGCAAGTCATTGTCAACATCAACCACCCACCTAATGAGGAAAATATCTTCCTAGCCCCACAGTTGGCACGTGCAGTGAAACCTCATCAGGTACTGGAAGTATTGAGATTCTCTTCTCCCTTCCTTTCAAGGGCTCCTTATTGGTGTTGGCATTGCCCGTCGCTGATTGTTGTCTTAAGAAGTAAAGATTTCTCAAGAACTTGGAAGTTGTATAGAAAACCTGTTCTTTAGTCCCTCATCTGCTGATCTTCTAAACTTCATCTGAGATTCATAAGATAAGCGTCAGGAACAACTGAGGGGAAAAAAGGGGTGGGACAAGACACAATGGGACTGTGTTCTGATTATTGCCTAGTTGTTTCCCAGTCTTGTTGCTAAACAGATTTGAGGGAGATTCCTGCAGAGTCTGAAAGCTTGAATTTAGGTTCTTCCCTGAAAAAAGTAGTTAGGAAATTTGTTTTGTGTTGATGGTTCCTTAAAGTGACATGAATAGGTGTTTAAAAATACGTAAAGCGTATAGGAAAGAGTAGGCTTTTTCTGTGTTTCTCCACAGAATCAGGAGGTAGAAGTTACAGGTTATGGTTAAGCAGATGAAAAGAAATTTCTAACTGGAGCTGCCTGACAGTGAAATAGGTTACCCAGGAGATTAGTGAAGTACTCTATTACTGAAGGTACTGATTATTGAGATGGGTAACTGAATTGATCATGCCAGGAATTCTTTAGAAAGGGTTCCTCCATTGGGTGGGAGGTTGAAATTAGTGACCTTGAATTTTTTTTCCAACACTTAAGATTTTATATTTAGGATTATGATAAATGGAGCAGGAAGAGACATTGAAGTTCATTTAGTTCGATCTCCTTATTTCACAGATAAGGAGGCTGAGGCCCAGAGGTGTTAAACGACTAGTTCAGTCACAGAGGGTGGTTAGTGCACAGCAAAGTGAGGTCTAACCAGACCATCTGGTTAATCCAGATTAAGTTCTCCTTCAGTCCTGTCATACCTTTGGCTGTGATGTAATAACAAATCTTTCCCTCTTACCTATATACTCAATAAGGATGACTTTCTGGTGTTTTTCACAAAGAGACCTCCCCTATAAATTATAGTTCTGATTATTCGCAATAATAACAAGTTGCACTTTATTGTACCTACAACCCTGAAGTGCTTAATGAAGCTATTATTATCCCCATTTTACAGAGGAAAAAACTAAAACCTGCAGAGGTCAGTGATAAGGGTCAGTGTCACACACCTAGTAAATGATTGGCCTAGAACTTGAGCTTTGGTCTCTTTCATTTTGCTTCTCAACAGTGGTCTGCTTAAAGGTGATGTGAAATGTTGATTACAATTGTTTTTACTATTGTCCTGGAAAAAAGGAAAATGCAAACTCCATTATTTGTCACTTACGTTGTTTGTCATTTCATGTTCTTATGATTTCTTTCTATCCTGTTAGATTGGTGGAATCCGATTCCTCTATGACAACTTGGTGGAGTCTCTGGAGAGATTTAAAACCAGCAGTGGATTTGGCTGTATTCTGGCTCACAGCATGGGTTTGGGGAAAACTCTACAGGTGATCTCCTTCTTAGATGTCCTCTTCCGACACACAGAAGCCAAGACTGTCCTTGCTATTGTACCGGTAAGGAACCGGTTAGATGTAGGCTAGCTCTAGCTCGGCCATGTTTGGCATTTACTGTGTAACCCAGTGTCAAAATGAGTTCCTTCTAATCTTCTGCCTTTCTCCAACACTTAGAGCTTTCTACCTTGAATAAATGGGTATTTTAATTGCTTATGTTGTACCTGAATGTGCTGACTTCTGTAGTATGATAAAAAAAACTTTCATATCTGTTTATTATAGAATTGACTGCTGCTAAGCAGGTTGAAAGTAGCTGAGTGTTATCCATAGCTTTAGCAATTAGGATGTCTAAGATCCTTAGCACCATAAGTATTCCACTCGCATTGTTTCATCAGAGGGCTCAGGCCTCTTTGGAAGAGGGACTGATTTTTCAAACACTTTTGTTTTATAGATGCATGTCATAGGGGCTATTAATAAATATAGAACATAGCAAATATAATAAGTCCTCTTCACATAGGCCACATACTTTATACTCTTTCGTATCTATGTTAGTACTTGTAGCAAATAGCATGGTTTCTGGGTTCATTCCTTAAATATTATCTCCCTCTCATCCCTTTCTGGTTTTTTGTTTTGTTTTGTTTTGCTTTTGACAGGTGAACACTCTTCAGAACTGGCTGGCAGAGTTCAACATGTGGCTGCCAGCCCCAGAAGCGCTACCTGCTGACCGCAAGCCCGAAGAGATTCAGCCACGCTACTTTAAAGTCCATATTTTAAATGATGAGCACAAGTAGGTCTCTCATTCTTTTTTACCTCTTGTTTTCCCTTCCTTTCATTTATTTGCTCAATATAATTTTATTTTAAATTCAGTTCAACCAGCATTTTTTTCTTTCAGGCACCATGAAAGCTTCACTCTATTGGGATTCTGATGCTTGAATGTTTTGTTTGTACATGTTCTATCCTCCCAAATTTCCTTTTGTTTCTTCTGTATATTAGTTACCCTTTTCTTAAAATGAATTCTGTTCTGTCCTTAGTTTCTTGGTAAAGTCTTTTAAGCTACAAACCTGGCATATAGTCTTACCTTCTGCATCAATTTTATTTATTTTTTTAATCTACTTTACACTGTTATGTAACTGTAGGCTGTCATTGCTGGTTCCTCACTTGGCACTTGGGCTTTAAATGTTTTTCATTTGGTCATCTTTCTTAACTCCATTCTGGTCTTTACACAGCTTACAAAGTTATATTCCTCTAGCACAGATATTGTCTCTCCCCTACTCAATAAAGTTTAAATGTCTTCCCATCAATTTAGATTCCTCTGTTGGCATTTAAAGCCCTTCCCTGCATGAGGACTCTTGACATGTATTTTCAGCCTTAATATACACTTCCCCTTTCACACTTTGTCACAGCAGCAGTAGCAGCAGTAGCAGCAGCAAACAGACTTTCTTGTGTTCCATACATACAGTGTTCTATTTTCAGGCTTTGTCCATTTTGCCTCCCCCCCCCAATGCCTGGAATGCCCTTCCCCCTCACCTTTGCCTCTTAGAATCCCTGATTTCCTTCAAATCTCAGTTCAAATACCACCTCTTATTTGAGGTTTTGCTTCATTACCTCAATGGCTAGCTCCTTGCCTAAAAATGGTCTTATGTTTACTTTTTATATATACTTATGGGTGCAGTCTCCTCCTATAGACTGTAATCTCTTTGAGGGAAAGAATGCTAATTTCTGTCTTTGCATTTGCCTAGCAGAATACTTGGTCCAGAGTAGGTACTTAATAAATGCTTATTGGTTGAATTATTAGTTTTGTGGTAGCTAGGGTTTCTGAGGGAGTACCATGAACAGAAAATGAGAATGCCCATAGTTTTCCTGTGTACTGCTATAGTAATAAGATTTGACAAAATAAACATGGAACTCTTCTCTGTATAGCTTACTGTAGAGATCAGATGAGATAATATTTGTAAAGTACTTAGCATAGTGGTTGGCATATAGTAGGCATTTAATAAATGTTTATTTCCCTCCCCTGTTTTGGGAATGTTTTTTTTTTCAAAATTCAACTGGTCAGATTTGCTATTTGCCTCTGATTCATATTAATCTAGGGTTATAAAACTTGCAGCACTTGGATTATATTCTTCTTGCTCAGTAAACCAGCAAACTTTGTTTTCCATTGAATTCTCTAGATTAGAGCGAAAATGACTTTTATTCTCATTAGGCAGGGCCAAACTGCCTTTCCAAACATCCATTCTTCTGTTGATGAAGTCACATAAAACCATAGAGAATCAGAGTGTGATAGAGATTCCACACACAGCTACTTTCAGGCCGCTACTGACCTGCCACTAAGATTCCAAACAATTTTACCTCCATTTTGCTTTGTGAGGTACTGTGTAACATGCAGTCAATAAGATGTGAGATGTAGTCATTGCTGATATGAAAAACAGCATGACTGACAGAGAACTGGGTTTGGAGTCAGAGGCTTTGGACCCAAACTAGCTCTTGCCTAGGACCTGGTATGGCAGGGGGCAAATGACTTACCCTCTCTGAACTGTAGTTTCTTTGTTGATAAAATGAGGGTGTTGGATGAAATGATCTCCCTTCTAGGCCTAAGTTCATGACCCTAAGGGGTCTGCTTCTCCTTCCCTTCTCTTCTTCTCTCCTTGTCTTTTTGTCACTTTTCTTCCTTAGAAGATGAGCAATTAAAATGGGGGGGATGAAATTCTGTAAATTTCATCCTTCCTCCTAAGAAAAGGCTGCATGTAATGACCAAAATCAAATTGTGTCATGTTCTGCATGTCATTTACCTTCATCATCCTTTCCCTCCATTGGTTAAAATAAACTCCTTTTCACATATTCAGTAGATGCAGCTCTTCTTTGGGAATGGTTTCATTTCTTACTGGAATTGGTTTAAATCCTAGTTTTATCTACAAGTGTAGCTTCCAAGAAATATATGGTTGGTGTTTTAAAGGTGAGATGGGGCAAGGAGAAGAAGGGAATCAATGCTCCTAAAACTTAGGTGGGAAGGGAAAAGTTGGTAGGATACCCCTTTTCACTAGTAGTATCAAGGAATCTCTTCTACCCTGCAGGAATAGCTGTTAAAACTTGGAGTGGGTAAGTCCCTGCTTTTTAGATGTCCTGGATGGGTCAGTATCCCTTAGTGAAGTCTGTCTGTCATAGCAATCTTTCTCTATACTGGGAATAGTGATTTGGTTTTGCCCACTGTGTTCTTTAAGATCAGCTACCCCATTATTAGTGTCCAGTTCTTGTTATGTTACAGGGAATGCATATCTTTGGAATTGTCTTACTGCTCACTCACTGACCTTTGCTGGTTGCTCCTTCCTACCTTTCCAGTTGATGTACTATATTTCTGACATTTTATTTTTAAATAACTTTTTATTTTTAGATACTGTCTAGGGAATCTTATACTGCAGCCTGGGATTTTCCACAACTGATCTTGATGATGTGTAGTGTGTGTCCTTGGGCCTTTTGGTTAATGTTTTTAAGTGACCTGGCCTAGCTTCAGTAACACTATTATCTTGGAGAATGGTGGGAGGGAAAGAGACAAGTTTTTGACCAGTTGGCTATGAATATGTATACAGTATTAGCTAATATTTGAAGTCATTGCCATTCTAGAGTCACAGATGTAAAATAAGTGTTATTCTGTAGGTCTCTGTTTTGGTGAATGCTGCTGGGAAATCTGAAAAAGCAGTAGTCATTTCTGTCTGTTCATTTTTGTAGGACGACGGCTGCTCGTGCTAAGGTGGTGACTGATTGGGTGTCAGAGGGCGGGGTGCTGCTGATGGGGTATGAAATGTACCGACTCCTCTCCCTGAAGAAATCCTTTGCTACAGGTAGGAAGAAGAAAAGCAAGAAACCTGCTTGTCCGGTAATCATCGACCTGGATGAGGAGGACCGACAGCAAGAGCTCATGAAAGGTTGGTGGCCTCCCCTTCTTTCTGGCATCACTAGCTGGGAGTGCTCTTTCCCAGAGCCACAGTGCTGTGTGGTTGGAAGGGAAATCCCTTTACTGTCTTGTGACCTCCTAGACCTGTTGAATGGGGGGAGTGATGAAAGATCGCTGAGGTAAAGCTTACAAAGCACAGAAAGGAGCATCAATAAAAGTCAAAGTGATGCTGACAGTTTCCTGATCCATTTAATTAAAAAAAGGAAATTGAGCATTTTATAGTTTGTCTTATATGCAAAGCTAACTTCCCTGTCTCTCTTAGTTCTTCCTTCCCTTGGAGGCCTTTGCTGTGGTCAGGAAGGGCCATCTTTCTGACCCATGAAGCTATTTCAGTTTCTTGAATCTATTCATCTACTAAGACTTTTGAGCTCAGGGATAGAGTTGCAAGTCCTCTCTAGTAGAACTAAGATAAGCCCAGTGAGGGCTGCTAAATAGATATTGATTTTCTGGCTTCTATCAATTTGTTCTAGATTGTCCTCAAAACAGGAACCTGGAGGGACAAGCTGCACGGCACCATTTTCTGCATTCATTGTTCATGTAGAGTTTGGTGTTTGGTCAGAGCCCATTTTTAATTCTGAGATCATTCCTAGCATACTATGGGTCCCTCTCTGCCAGCAAGGACTTATTAAGTATTTACTCTGTGCCAGACACTGTGCTGAACTCTGGGAGTACAAATATAAGCAGAAAGAAAGAGCACCCCAGTCCTCAAAGAGCTTCTGTTCTGTGGGGAAGACAGTTCATAAAAGGAAGCTGAAAAGTTGGAAGTGGAGCAGAACGGGAAGGCTTTGTGTTATTTGTCTTCTGTAATTAGTGTAGGGTAGTTATATTGTTTTCTAGTGTTTTATTTTTCTTACAAAGTAACTTCCCTCTAGAGTGCTGAAAAAAGGAATAACTTTTGATTCTTGGTTTTCTTTTCTCACTTTAGGCATTGAGAAGGCCCTTTCCCGCCCTGGCCCTGATGTGGTAATTTGTGATGAGGGGCACCGAATCAAGAATTGTCATGCCAGTACATCCCAGGCCCTAAAAAATATTCGGTCTCGCCGTCGGGTGGTGTTGACTGGGTACCCCCTCCAAAACAACCTCATTGAGTACTGGTGTATGGTGGACTTTGTACGCCCTGATTTCCTAGGCACTCGGCAGGAGTTCAGCAACATGTTTGAGCGCCCCATTCTCAATGGGCAGTGTATTGACAGCACCCCTCAGGATGTTCGCCTCATGCGATACCGAAGCCATGTTCTCCATAGCCTCCTGGAAGGATTTGTGCAGAGGTGAATCATTCTGATAATATCCAAAAGTGCTACTTCTAAAAATTGAGGTTGCTTAATGGAAAAATTTGTGACCACTCCTTTTAGAGGCTTCTTACGTAGGATTCATGACATATTAGTGTGAGTGTGGAAGGCTCTTATAAAGATGGAAAGATTAGACACTTACCTGTCTGTATCTTGGGACTAGTACCAATTTCTCAAAGAAGAGAAATACCAGATTTCCCCTCTATGTCTCACTTCATTTTTAAAATTTTATTTTTTTTTTGAGAGGGGAAGGTAAGGCAGTTGAGGTTAAGTGACTTGCCCAAGGTCACACGGCTAGTTTTTGTGTTAAGTGTCTGAGGCCGGGTTTGAACTCAGGTCCTCCTGACTCCAGGGCCGGTGCTCTATTTACTGTGCCACCTAGCCACCCCTATGTCTCACTTCAGGGGAGGAGAAGTTGACTGAAAGTTTTTGGGCTTATTGGTGGGACTAAATGAGGGACCCCCTGGAATACATGCCTTATATGCTGAGGAAAAAAATCTAGGAATCTTGGGACATATTTGATCACCATTGCACTTTGTTGGGGTAGAATTTCTTTTATGCTGTAAAATTAGGGATGTGATTTCCACAGTTGTAACCAGTTTATCAGTGGAACTTACACAAGTGAAAAGGGAGCTAGCTCCTGGGGTTTTTTAACCATCTGGCGTCATCATCATCATCATCGAACATTAATTGAGTGTCTACTTGTGTGCTAGTTACTGTGGATCCAGAGAGGTATAATATGCACTTGGCCAGCCTTTAAAGAATGTGGATGGGTGGAAAGAAGGAAGGAAGCATTTCCTAATAGGAAGAAAAGCAGGATCACAGGCTTCGGAATACAGATGTACGTCCTGTGTGTCATGTTCGATGAGAACAGCAGCCCAGAGAACAGGAGGCTTTGATTCACATCTCACCTTTGCAGCTGGTTCAATGAGTGACTACTTTGAGCAAGTAATGCAGCCTTTGCCTTAGATCTTTGCAAAGAACCCAAACTCTTTGTGTGTAAGGATTTTTTCATTCTTTGTATTTGTATCACTAGGGTGTATGGGGTGCCCAGGAGGTCTAGCACCCCTAGTGTGAGGGCTGCCAAGCCCTTTTCAGGGCTGCTTACTCACCTTTGGGTGTCTGCTTGTCACCCAACTCTCACCTGTGGCTCCAAGAATCTGTAGCATGCACATTGGCCACAGCCCAGTAAAACCTGTCTCAGCAGACAGGCTAAACCAGGTTGAAGCTAACCGAGGGTCCTCAAACCCATTGGTGAGTTAAGGGAACGTCTACTCTAACTATATGAAGACTTCCTTCAGCAGAATGGGTGGATGAGAACAATTTGTCCCAACAGCCAGGAAGGCAGATGAAGCAGGCACTTTGGAGTGCTTGCAGCGATTCTCAACCTGTGGGTTATGTTCAGTTTGTAACAATGAAAATACATCCTGCATATCAGATAGATTCATAACAGTAGCAAAAGTACAGTTATGAAGTAGCAACGAAAATAATTTTATGGTTGGGGGTCACCGCAACATGAGGAACTGTATTAAAAGGTTGTGGCATTAGGAAGATTGAGAACCACTGGCTTAGAGCCTCATTAGACATTGAAGACACCAAGACCATCTAGTGCATCTGGTCCATTGCCAAGCACCTTGACTTTTGTTTTGCCTCTGAATTTTGATGGCTCAGGAAGAGAGTGTCAGGCTGACTGGCTCTGTGCAGCTCTGCCTCACTGAAATACAATTCATGCACAAGTCAAGACATCACCCATGATGTCCTTGGTCCTCTTCAAAAATGAAGGCTGAACAACAGCGTTTGTATTCCCAGTGCTTGGCACAGCATAGTTGCTTAATAAATGTTTTTTGAGTGATTAATTGTTTAAAGTTTGATGATTTAAAGCTCACTAATGAATAGCCACAATAAATCATAAAGGTCTCTAAAAAGAAGGCTAACTATGAATATTTAATTTTGATCTTGCATCAGCCCATGACATTCTTCTATTGACTCTTCACTCTCCTTTTGGCATTGCTTCTGTAGGCGAGGCCACAGTGTGCTGAAGATACAACTTCCATACAAAGAAGAGCATGTAATCCTAGTGAGACTCTCCAAAATCCAACGGGCTTTGTATACGGAGTTCATGAATCGTTTCCGTGATGCTGGCAACAGTGGCTGGCTGGGGCTCAACCCTCTCAAGGCTTTCTGTGTATGCTGCAAGGTGAGTAGAAGAAATAAGGAAAACAAGTCCTTTAGGAAGATGTAATTGAAATTAGTGGTGGTGGGATATTAAACCAGTGCACTAATGTCTGCCTGCTGAATGGGAAAATAAAAAGAGCATTACTGCCTTAATGCCCAGGCAGACCTGGAAGATCAGGTGGTTCCAAGGGCCAGTCTCCTATTGCTAAATTGCTGTAACCCCAGAAAGATCACTTTCCCTTTGTGAGTCTGGCTTTCCCTGCATAAAACAAATGGGGCACTGCCAGCCAATCTTTGGTGTCTGCCACAGTGAGCTTTAGAGAAGTCCATAGATTAGAAGGGCTATTCATATATTTTTATTCATCTCTGCATTCAGCTAGATTGGAATTGCCTTCAAGCTGATTCCACCTGGGAGAGTTTGAGGACAGTGCAAGGCCAAAGCACCCTTGTCCAGAAGCCCTATAAGCAAGTAGAAAACCTTTCTGGCCTCTCTTTATAACAACTGTAGGCAAAGACTTTAGAAGTCCCCTTTAAGAGAAACACAACAGTATCTTCAAGAGGGAAAACTTTTTCATTCGAACCAATACCAGCAATTGAGCCTGAGCTGTTCCATTGTCTTACTTCCTATGGAAAGTTACTTTACCTAAATCAGAAAGTTGCTTTAGCCAAGTCAAACAGAAAGATAAGTGAGTATGAGGTTCTGAAGTATTTGCCCTGCAGTCAGTCTCCACAGCTTCATATCAGTGACAGGGAAGTACATTTTCATGAATCTAGTAGTGATATTTTCACTGCCCTCACACCACGGATTTCATATGTATATTAGAATTTAGAACATCCCCAGAACAGTAATCCGTTACTCACTTGTACCATGTCTTGTCAAAGATGGGTCTTGTTTTACAGTTAGAGACTCTTAGTCATTGAGTTAACTTAACTTCCCAAGGCCACAGAGTGAAACAAACAGAAACAAAACTTTAGCTATTGACTCCAGAGTTCTGATTATAGACCAAGAAAAAGAATAAATCCTTCAAGAATAAATCTCTCATTTCTTTTTTTTAAAAATATATTTTGTTGGGGTGGCTAGGTGGTGCAGTGAATAGAGCACCGGCCCTGGAGTTCAAATACAGCCTCAGACACTTGACATACTTACTAGCTGTGTGACCTTGGGCAAGTCACTTAACCCCAATTGCCCTCCACAAAAAAAAGGCAAAAAAATATATTTTGTTTTTATATCATTAAAATTTCTCTTGCTATCTTCCTATATCTTTCAGTTCTATGAATTACATTGTGCCAAATGGAACCAGTTAATCAAAAGGAGTTTTCAGTTTCTCTTGTCAGTGTGTGTGTGCGCATGTGTGCGTGTGCACATGCATGTATGATCAGCAGGAGCTAGGAGTAGAGGGGAGGGAGAGAGGAATAACAGGAGGTGAGACTTACTCCTTCCTCTTACTCATCCCTCTTCTGTGGACCTCAGATCTGGAATCATCCTGATGTGCTGCATGAAGCCCTTCAGAAAGAGAACCTTGCCAATGAGCAGGATCTGGATGTAGATGACCTCAGCACAGCTGGGGCCAATGCCCGCTGCCAGACCCAGGCAATTAAGGTCAAAACGGAGGGCAGCACCTTGGCACCCTCAGGAGGAGAGGCAACGAACAGCAAGTACCTACAAGGCGTCGGAGGCTTCAATCCCTTTCAGGAGCGAGCCAACCAGGTTGTCACTTACGAATGGGTGAGTTCAGGAAAACTGCTCCCTTGCTGATTTGTGTGCCAGCTCTTTGAGGACAAGGGCCTCTTGTTTTCCTTGTATTCATTAAGCACCTTTGAAGTGCTTAAGTGATGTGCTGTGAGTTCTGGGAGTACCAAGACAACCACAAATGGTCTTTATACTCAAAGAGCTTAACTTCTGTTGGAAGAAACAGTAGGAAATAGATTGAAGGCAAATAAAAAGTAATTTCTGAACTTTTTCACCACAGTTTCAAGATTGGGAAGGAAAATGAAGGTAGGGCTGGCTAGAGTGATGGCTAGGGATGAGGGAACACTGATGTGTAGAAAGCCTGGGTAGTCACATGGAGGGCAAAGAAAAGGGATAGGAGGAGTGAGACGAGGGGGCCCTCTGTCTTCCATATGGTTAGTATTAATAATTATTTGTGGAATGAAAGTTGAATATTGAGTGGGAATAATTAGTTGATAGGTGGCGATATTTTGGGAGGAAAAGCTTATAGTAGACAGGGGAACAGTTTTTGCCTTTTGCCAAATAATAGTAAGGGTGCAACCATTTAGAAATTATCTTGAAGCAGTGTTGGCTGTAGCTTATAACGAATTGGCTTTGGAAGAGCTCTGAGCTGCTAATTCTTCTGTTTTAGGCCAAGGATATCCTGTGTGATTATCAGACAGGAGTTTTGGAGAACTCACCCAAAATGGTGCTGCTCTTCCACTTAATTGAAGAAAGTGTGAAACTTGGGGACAAGATACTTGTATTCAGGTAAGAGTATTAGCTGCTTTCTGAGAACCCTGGTGAAATTTCACATCATTTCCAAAGGAAATGGAGCAGTTAACAGAATGAGACAGATGTCACTTCTTCTCACCCACTGCATAATATTAGGCTCTCCCTTTTTTGTTTTATTTTTCCTCATTTTTTTTCCTCTTTTTTTTATGGTTTTTAAAAAAACATTTTTATTCATATCTTTTGTTCATGTTTCCTCTAAGTGTCCCTTCCCTTTTCTTTACACTGAGAGCCATCCTTTATAACAAAGAATTTTTTTAAAGGGAAGAGGAAAAAATTAATCAAAACCATTGAACACATTGAATAAATCTGACATTATATGCAATATTACACATCTGTTGACCTGTATATCAATGTAAAAGAGCAATAGGTGCCTTATCTCTTCTTTAGAGCTAGCCTCTATCATTAATTCTTTATTATTAATGAAATTTCTTCCTGGAAGAAGTTGTAGAACTTTTCCAGTGTTTTAGCCATTTGGATCTTCCTCCAGGGATGACTTTTTCTCTCAAGGAAATTTTAAAAGCGAGGGGTCTCATTTCTTTACCTATAACAAGATGTATCCTTGAGGTTATGAAGGCCATACTGGCTCTCATAGGAGCTGACTTAAGTGCTTTTTTAACAGCTTCCAAGTGAGGTCTTCATCTTTTGAAATACCTCATACCATCCAGGAAGGGATGTGAGGAAAGAGCGATTGTTAAAATCTGGAGGGTTTTCCCATTGCATCATATCATACCTTGGTAAAATATCTTATTGAATAATTCAGTAACAGAACCAGAAAATCAGCAGCTATTTGAATGTGACTAAAGATTCTCGGCTTCTTGATTTATCTTTCTTTACCAGAGTCACATGCATGCTAGACAAAATGTAAAATTGGGTAGCATTTTTTCCTTTTTTTTTCTTGTCTTTTTCAGAGGGGGAAGGCAGGGCAATTGGGATTAAGTGACTTGCCCCAGGTCACACAGCTAGTAAGTGTTAAGTGTCTGAGTCAGATATGAACTCAGGTCCTCCTGAGTCCAGGGCCAGTGCACTATTCACTGGACCACCTAGCTGCCCCAGCATTTTTTTCCAAAAGATTTCTAACCCTACTTTTGCAGACTGCAGGGTTGAGAAAGATAGGTGCCTTCTTTAAGGCAGTAGGACACCTATTTCCCCTGGAAGGATTTGTCAGGTTGCTTGTAGCACTATAGTGACTTCTAATTTGCCTGAGCACTCTTCTACCAGACGTGGTACCCAACTGCAGAATTCTTTGGCTGATGATGCACAAATAGAAGGAGAGACAGGAACAAGAATGGAGATTTTTTTGGTCTTTGGGCCATAAGTATGGAGATGACAATTTTGTACAAATTTGAAATGAAGAAAATATCTTTTTGTCTTGAATATGATCTGCATTCATGGATTCTTGACTGAGAAGGGGCCCCAGAGACACTTTGGTGTTGTGTTTTGGGATGATACATTTATTTTTTTTAAAGGCAGGGAGCATCTACAAAAACTTAAAGGAACTTTTTGCTTTTGGACAAAATGCCCTCAGGCAGGTTTTTATTGAGATGACTTGTTATTCTTTGCAGTCAGAGCCTTTCTACCTTGTCTGTCATTGAGGAATTCCTGGCCAAGAGATTAATGCCCTGCCTGCCTGGCTCAGATGGGCAAGGAGATCAGAACTGGGTTCGAAACCTCAGCTATTACCGTGAGTTATTCCTATTGACTTGATCACATAACATTGTGGGAAATATCTGTTAGAGTAGCTTTTTCCTCCTCTTTTCTTTCTTTTTTTTTCTTTTCATTTCCTTAGTTCTCTACCTTGTTCTCTTTATGCTCACTTGAGCATCTATGGCTAATCAATCAACTGATATTTACTGGCACAACATACACAGTGCCCAGCACTGTACATGGTACTCTGGGATCATACCTGAAGGAGTATAAAGCATAATGCTAACCCTCAGGGAGTCTACAATCTAGTCAGGATAAAGAAATGTGGGCATAACCAATTAATCATAGAAGGCATTACATTTTAAATATCACATGAGTGGCATAGACAGGAATTGGGAGAGATGACTGTGGAGCGGGGCAATAAGGGAGACCTGCATGGAAGAAGAGGAGATCAATCGGGCTAGAAAGATGAATGGGATTGGGTAAGCTAAGAGGAGAGCCTAATTCAGTGGAGATAGCCTTAGACTGGAATCAGGAGATCTGAATTCAAATCTCACTTCTGCCACTCCCAGGATTCCTTTAGGGCAATCTCTTAAGCTCTCTGGGGCTTAGTCCCTTATCTGTAAAGTAAAGGAGGCTGACCAGATAGTCTCTAAGATCCTTTCCAACTCGAAGTCTATGATCCTGTGAACATTTGAAGCAGGAGAAATAGTATGAACAAGTGAGGAAAGTCTTTTGACTGAAGTAAAGCCTTCTTCCCTTCCTTCTTCCTTACTCTCCCTCTCCTCTTTCCATCCCATTCAGCCCAAAAGCACAGTAACTTCTTACTCCTGCTACTGAGCCCACTACTGACCAACAGTTTTCACCTGCTCCATTTTTTACCTCTTTAGGCAGCCTGGGACGTCTTACCACTCCCCAGCTCCCAAGGGCTTACTATATTGATGCACTGTAACTCAGAACTTCTGAGTTCAAGAGTTCCACCAACCTCAGTTTTCCTAGTAACTTGGATTATAAGTGTTCACCAGCACACCCAGTGAGTTTCTTTTGGGAAATATTAGAGAAAAGAGCATGAAAGATAGGTTGGAACCAAATTATGGAGAACCTTTGATGCTAAGCTAGGGCTCTTCTATTTTTAGAAGTGTCTTATTGCATGTCTATGGCATACTTTGAAGCAGAAGAAATAGTATGAACAAGTGAGGAAATTAGTGTGACTAATTTTCTCTCCCATAATGTGCTGCACAAATGTCATGATATATAGTTGCATAGAGCTTCATAGTTCTGGTGCTGGTAATTTATCAGCCCAAGTCAGCATTCTTTTATCTATTTTACTCAGAGAAAAGATACCTTGAACCAATGAATTATATAGCCCATAGCCCTCTGGATCCCACTCTGTTACTAGAACTAGCACCAAATGTAACTCTTGACTGCCATGTATTAATTCTAGGTTATAAATAGGCTCATTCTAATTCCCTTCGTTTTCTTGGGTGCCTTGACCTACTGCTCTGTGTCAAGTACTTTGTTCAAACTTTTAAGATGTCCTTGGCTTGACCACATCCTGCTCTATCTCATTTTTTTTTTTAACTTGGAGGCTGCCTGTCTGTTGTATGTTCAGGAAGTCAATGGGAGTCTGTGCCTTGACGTTAAGGTTGAGGAGGGAGACTTTCCATTGAGTACCTCTGGGTCTTAGGGACGCAGCATTTTTTTCTTGGATAGGTGAGTTCTACCCTGAACTTTATTTTCTTGTTAGCTTTTCACTCTACGATTTTTAAAAGCACATGAGGGCAATATTCTCCTGTCTTCCTGGTGTGTGTATCTATCGGTCCATTAAAGAGATAGCACCTAAAGTTCTGGTAGATGGGAAAGGGACTCAGTATAGTCTCTGTGTATTTATGTGTAGCAATAATGCATACAGTATCCAAGTAAAGTCTTTTTCCAGTTTGACTCGGGGTGGTCTCTCAGATTCCCTGGATCCCCTTCCATGGTCGTGGCTGCTACCTGAATCCACCAGTCACCTGGATTCAGAGGCAGACAACTCCCAGGTCCTTGTCTAGTTCTCCAGGCAGTTCCTGCTCCACACTGAAGCTCATAGGGTCCAGTCCATCTCAAATCCTTCACAATTTCTGTTCCCGGGAATTTAAGGCTCAACCAAGCCACAAACACAAAGTCTTAGCATCCCGGTCATGCTTCCTTAGTCTTTTGTAGCTCATTCAAAAAATCAGAATCACCTTATCCAGCCGGGCAAGTGGGGGGTGGCTCCTGGCCTCCTGGCCTCTTCTTCAGAAGAAGCTCCACCACCACAAGTTCTCAGGAAATTCAGCTTCTTCCACCAGATTCTTGTCACAAGAAATCCTGACTGTGCCTCCCTGAGGCTTTTCCTTATATACACATAGCATTAGCTACTTCCTGTTTCAGCCAGCCCCTTCCTGTTACATCAGCAACAGGAGACAGGAGTTCATACCTTCTGTTTCTTTCATAGAGGTTTGATTAATTACTAAGTGCTAAGTACCTTCTTACTTGCCAATACAAAAAGGGGTCTTCAAATTCAAATTATATTTTCATTACATGATGACAGTCCTGTATCATTAAAGTCTTTGCCATTTCCCTTCCTAGGACTAGATGGTAGCACCTCAGCTTCTGAAAGGGAGCGTCTTATCAACCAATTTAATGATCCCAACAACAGCTCTGTCTGGCTCTTCCTGCTTTCTACACGGTGAGTTGGGTCCTGGGGAGTGGAGGTTGAAAGAAATTTAGCAGTGGAAAGAGCCATTTTTGAACTCTTTTCTCACACATTTCTGCTTGAAAGGGTCACTGTTAGGGCACCTACTATAATAGCTGCCTTGGTCTGTAATTTGGTCTTCAGTTCAGGGAAAGAACAGAAAAGAGGATATTTACATCTTGGAGAGTCAAGAAAAAAGGTGCTGTAGAGATTGTGGTAGAGGGAGAGAACAGCTCTTTGTGATGATGCCTTGCTCATGAGAGGTCCAGTGGAAGCATCTAGTTTTTTAAATTACAGAGGAAGCTTTCTGAGGATGGCCATACCTGCCTTACACCAGCAAATGAGACAATGGATGGAAAAGTATTTTAAAAGGACTACTAAGATAAGTAATGGTGATGTTATTCCATCCACCAAGCTCAAAGTATCACTCTTTGGCCATTACCAAGGGGCGGGGTGTATGGGGTGTATGGAGAACTCACACCCCTGGTGTGAGAACTTACCAAGCCCTTTTCAGGGCTGCTTATCCACCTTTGGTGTCCACCTTCACCCAACTCTCACCTGCAGCTCCACGAAGCTATGTGTAGTGGCCACACCTTGGCAAGCCATCTTGGCAAACAGGCTAGACCAGGGTAACCAATAGACCTTAAATTTGTTGGTGATTTAGAGGGATATCCACTCCAAGCCTGTGAAGACTTCTCCCAGGGGAGTGGGTAAATGAAGGTGGCTGAAGCAGGTATTTTGGAGTGCTTAGAGCTTAGTTGGGCATCAAAGATGCCAAGACTATTCACTGCATCCAGGGCTATCATTTGTCATTGACATTTGTCCTGCTATTGGACTTTGATGACTCATGAGAGAGAGCCTGACAACTTTGTTCTGCCTCACTTAACCCTAATTTATGCACAAGGTATTACCTGTGATGTCATTGGTACTCTTTGAAAATAAAGGACAAACAGTTGAGAGGTAGGGAACAGTACAGGCTCCAATAACCACATTGATGTTGGTTATTTTCTGAGGCACAGCAGAGAACTATTATATTGTGGTACTAGGACAGAAGTAGTTAATTCTGTTTTAAGGGCTACGAGTGGCAATAACAGAATAAAAACTAATTTGCAAATTTCACTTATAAGAATACTCTTCTGTAAATGAGTCTGGTGCTTGTCGACTTATATTTTAAAGAGCTGGATGCTTGGGTGTGAATCTGATTGGTGCCAACCGAGTTGTGGTATTTGATGCCTCCTGGAACCCTTGTCATGATGCTCAGGCAGTGTGTCGTGTATACCGCTATGGGCAGAAGAAGCCTTGTCATATATACCGTCTGGTGTCTGACTACACTCTGGAGAAGAAAATCTATGACCGGCAGATTTCCAAACAGGGCATGTCAGGTAGGTCACCTCCCAGTTTCTCTGAGATAACCATAGCATGGTGTCCATGAGCTAGAGGGTAGAAGGAAGTCAAAGGCAGAGGAAGGGATGATATGGGAATTTTGGCTTTGAATTTTAGAAGTCTACAGTCTTTACCATATTACCACCTTCTTTACCTTAGCGGCCTTAAGAAAACTCTTGTGAAAGGCTTCTATTTTAATTTGTTGAATTATTGATGGTGATATATTCAATTGATGTCATACTGGCATGTGAGTTTCTCTTCAGTATCTTGCCTCAGACTTAGGGATTCCTACAACCTTGCCCCTAAACAGGACCTCATTTTGCTGTTCTAGTCTTATAGTGTGGAATATGGCTGAATTGATTCCATGTAAAAACTTTTTACTTTCTCTAGTTTTGTGATTTTGCATTTATAATTAGTTTCTTAACTTGCTTTCCTGACACACCTCATGTCATCTCCCTTTTCAGATCGTGTGGTGGATGATTTAAATCCAGTGTTAAATTTCACCCGGAGAGAAGTAGAAAATCTGTTGCATTTTGTAGAAGAGGAGCCAGATCCTGCCCAGCTGGCACTGAACATGAGTAAAATCAAGGATTCTGTCTTACAGCTTGCCTGTCTCAAGTACCCTCACCTCATCACCAAGGTGTGTACCATACCCTGTTTAGTGTGTGTACTCTCCTGAGAGGATCTATCCAAAAGAAGGTAACAGCATTCCTCCAAGAAATGGATTTGCTCATTCTAAATTTCTCCCTCTATTGCCCAAGGCAGTCTGCTTCATCAGACAACTATTAAGCAATGATTTTTATACACGACACAGTGCAAACATCCGGGATGCAAAGATAGGATCCTGCTCTCTTAGGAACTTGTGATCTAATGCTTTTCTAGGGGTGGTAGTTTGTGGAGAAGGGAAGAATAGGACCTCATTTGTAATACTTTTCTCCTTTCTCCATCTGCCTGTGTCCCAGGAGTATGGGTCATAGTGGAGGAGGACATCCATTTTTTTCTTAGTCAGAATTGCTAGGTATGCGATGGGTAGTTGAGAAGGAAAAACTGTATTTGTTTCTATTCTGAAGTAGTTTTTCATTAGTACCTCTGGAAGCACAGACCTACCTGCTTAACTCCCTTTTTTTTTTTGGAGGGCAATTGGGGTTAAGCAACTTGCCCAGGGTCACACGGCTAGTTTTGTGTTAAGTGTCTGAGGTCACATTTGAACTCAGGTCCTCCTGGCTCCAGGGCTGGTGCTTTATTCACTGCACCACCTAGCCATCCCATAACTCCCATTTTTCAAAACATTTTCTGATACCTTATTTTTACATTACCTTTGTTTCTGAATATATACCTTCCTTGTCCCTTACTCTGTAGACCTTGTTAAAAAAAAAAGAGAAAAAAGTAGTTCAGCAAAACTAGCCACCATAGAATCGGTACATGTGCAATGAATGTGTCATACACTTAGTTCCCTGCCCCTGCAAAGGCAGGAAAGAGATGCACTTTTTCACCTTTTCTCTGTGACCAAACTGGATTGTTATACTGCATTCATTTTGAGTGTTTTGCTCTTTCCATTCACATTTTAATCATTGGTGTGTGTGTGTCCCTGGTGCTGCTTTCTTTTTTTTTTTTAATTTTATTATAGTTTGCATCATTCATTTCCACAAGATTTTGAGTTACATATTTTCTCCCCATCTTTCCCCCGCCTACCACCCCAAAACAGCCATCCCAGTCTATTCTCTCCTATGTCACTTTTTGGTAGGGCAGGATGGATCTCCCAACTGCAGTGCCTGTGTATCTCGAGTTCCAGTTGGATGTAGTCAATGATAATAATAATAATAATTGCATAGATAGATAGATAGATACACATTCATAACATTTGATTATGGAACTCCAGATTCCTGGTGCTGCTTTCTTCACTGTATATCAGTTCATATTAAGTCTCCCTGTACTTCTGGATCCTTCCTGTCCATCACTCCTTCTGGTACAGTGATGCTGCATTACACGAGGAGGAGCTTGTGTGTTCTTTGGGGATTAGCTGAGTAGGTGAGTAGAGTAAAAAAGGGTCTAAACCTCCCTGCTTCTGCAGGAGCCTTTCCAGCATGAGTCGCTGCTCTTGGATCGAAAGGAACATAAGTTGACCAAGGCAGAGAAAAAAGCTGCAAAGAAAAGCTATGAAGAAGAGAAGCGGGCGTCTGTCCCTTACACACGTCCGTCCTATGCTCAGTATTATCCTGTCAGTGACCAGAGTCTGACCAGTATCCCTGCCTTCAGCCAGAGAAACTGGTAAGTGTCTAAATCTAAGAGGCTTCCAGGAGCTAGACTCAAGATTTATTTTTTTCTTTGAACATTGAGACCAAACAACTTGTATTTTTAAACAAAGAGTTCACACGCTGTTCGTTGTTAGAACATTGTGCATATCTAGCAGAGTTGTGTGAGTAGCTTCTGCTTATGTTACTGCAAGCGGAACAAGGGTGGATTTGTTGAATTTCTGGCTCTAGGTCCCAGGGGACAGAGATTGTGTACTCTCCTAACTTTTTTTTGGTGATGAGAAGCCTGAAACTGCAAATCACTTCTTATGTGCTGTGCTCACTACCCTGATGTAACTAAGCCCATTAACTTCACTGGTAAGGTATCCCCTGCCCTGGTCTCAGCAACAGTTTGGTCCCTAGAAGATGAGTCTTTCAGGAGCAATACTGGAAGTAGGGCCTTCTATGCCCATTTCTGTTGCTAATGGGGTTTCAGCTGGTAGCTGAGTTCTTAAGTATGCACAGTTAATCTCCTTGGGCACAACTTCTAGAAAGGTTCAGGCTCCAAGCAGAAGCAAAAACAACTGTTAATGAGGTTCTTTAATCATAAATGATAGTGCAGTTACCTGTTTAATTTCTTTTCTCATTTTCAGACAATGTGGTTCCCAACTTTCACCAGATCTGCTGCCCATTTTTACAGTTTGGTATATACACTGATTCATTCAGCATAATGCCTTTCTCTTATCTAGGGCCTCAGGAACTTTACTGATTTTGTACTTTTTTGTTGCATTTTTCTAAGTGTCTTATGTGAAAAAATGTCAAATTAACTTCTAGGAAATAAAGTAACTGGAACCAAGTTCATTATATATTTTTGGATTGTAGAAAAAGAATTTGGTATTTAAAAATAAATTATTAATTGTAATACAATTTGTGTTTTCCATTTTTTCCAAGTGGATGACCATCCTATAATAATGTTTTTCAGAAAGTTTACATTGATGTATTACTTCCTTATGCTTTGTCTCATATTTTTATGCCCATTAAACATTTTGAAATGAGTAATTCTTAAGTATCTAGAAACATAAATTGCTTGCATTTCCACATTTTGCTTTAAGTAGGCAAATAGGTGACATCGTGCAACAAGATGGGATAGATTAAAAACTGCCTCCATTTCTTGTATTCTGTCTGGGAGGGTTAGTCTTTTTTCTTTTGTAATGCAGTGATTGAGGATTGGGGCCTATTTTTCTAACTCTGATCATTTCAGTTTTGTAGTTTATTTTGCAGGAGAAGTGATCATACGATCATAGGGCTGAGAGATGGGAAGGGACCATAATGACTATCTAGTCTGACCATATTACTTTACATTCTACAGAGCTGAGAGCCAGAGAAAGGAAATTACCTGCCCCTACTTCAGTGGGAATTGATCCCAGACCCTGACTCTTGATACAGGCTCTTTTCACAACACCATGTTGTGTTCCACAAGGCTCTCGTGTCTCTGTTCATTATTTAAAATAAATACTGTGAAAGAGAGATGGTCAAAACCATGTGATTGCTGGGAATACATGTGGATAATAACTAATATTTATGTAGCACTTACCATGTGCCAGACACCACACTAAGCACTTTGATCTTCACCATAACCCTGGGAAAGAGCAGCTATTATCCCCATTTTGCAGATCTCCATTTCAGGCAGACAAGTTCAAGTGACTTGCCCAGGGTGACACAGCTAGCAATTGCCCGAGATTGGATTTGAATGGCCTGACCCAGCACTCTATCCATTGGGCCAGAGAGAAAAGCTGGTCATTGGATCAGAGATCCAGAGCTGGAAGGGACCTCAGAGGCCTTTTGGTCCAATCCCCTCATTTTAGAAGATTAAATGACAAGGAGGGACCATCAGAGGTGGGATTTGAACCCACAGTCTCTTGCTCTGTGACTTTCTCTTTGGCCACTATTGCTGAGCTTTAATCATTGAGAAAGAGGCTGGTTATTGTGAACAGAGGTTCTCCTTTAGCTATAGGCACTTGTACTGGTGCCACTATGTATGCCATGCCCAGCAGTGACTTTATAAGGCCAGTGTTTGTAACATGTGTAGCATACTTTAACAACAGAATTTCCATCTTCTCTTCAGTGACTTAGCAAGGGAGCATGAACATTTGCATAACTTGAAAGTTGCTTATCTGTCAGTTTGCTAACATAAAAACCCATGCAGTAATCAGGGTCCATAAGAATGTGTCAGGCCAGTGATTTATCCTGTCACGCCCCAGATAGTTTGTGGAAGCAACTTTCCATTGTGTTACATTCAAGAAGTTAGAAGTATTCCCTCAGCCTCATCTTTAACATAGTTAGATTAGGTGATTTCCAAGGTTCTAGCTGTGTAACATTCTATAATTTCCAACTTGTTTTAATAAAACCTGCTATGTATGGCTCAACCATCATACTTAGGTATGTAAAGAAAGCCAGAAAACTGAACTTGTAAAACATTATTTTTCACATATTCCCCTACAGTACTAATTAATATCACATGGATATTCCTAGGTCAATGGAGGAATTCCTCACATTTCCACTCAGCATTTGCTGTGGTTTGAACAGGCTCTATCATCCATGGTGTGTCATAGACGTTTTGCCAAGTGTCCTCTGGGGACATAATTACTTGATCCAGACAAAGAACTCTAGTTCTTTAATCAGTGAGAATCCTGGGAAGTTTGAAGGATTTGAAAATCATCTAGCCTCTCCCTTCCCCCAAAAAGTCATTCCTAGAAGCAACATCTTAGTGCTTAAACTGATTCTGAAAGTTTCTTTCTCTTTCTCTTTTCCCTTTCTACTCCCTCTTTTCCTGTGTTCTACCCTTCTTTCCTTTTCCTTTTTGGATTGGCCAGGCACTGCAAGTCCCTCCTAATGATTGTGAGCTCTGGGATATGGCTGGTAACTGAATTGGTACCTCTGTTGAAAACAATGATCTCAGTTGTTCAATATAGGTGATGAAACAGCTGCCATTAACCTAGCCTCTTGATCTAAGTCATGCTGCAGGAAGGGAGGGATGACAGGTAGATATGAGGAAATTGATTTGATGGAGGGATGGGGACAGATGAAGAAAAAATTTCCCTGCCTGACCACCTGGGACGATTGTGCCCCTGCCACGAGAGGGTGGCCAAGGAGTGGTTTTCTTTTGCTTGTGAGATCTTACTGAAGACTGAAAACCCCTGTGGATGGGCAAGCTGGAAGCTAATACTGTTTTCTTTTCGTCTTTTTTTAATCTCTGGTGTCAGAGGGAGTGTGCCCCTAGCCAGATACCCAACAATCAGGAGCTCAGTTAGGGAATAACAAAGCTCCTTGTCTTTGCGTGGTACTGTTTGTAGTTTTCAAAGTGCTTTCGCATGGTAATTCCATTGGATAATCATAATACTGCTGTGAAGAAAGGATTATTTTTTGTTGAGGAACCTGAAGACTCAAATAGGCTAAATAACTTGAATAAAGGCCCCACAGCTAACTAATGCAAGAGCCAAGCATAGACTCTTGTCTTCTGGTTCTTAATCTGTTTTCACTAACAAAGGCTGCCCCCTCCAAGTAAGCTAGAGCCTTCCACTTAGAAGGGACACTCAAAAACCTAACCAGCAAAAGCCAATAAGTAAGACCTTTCATGTTGACCCCCTCTTGGTCTTCATCTTCTCTCAGGAGGCCAGCCCTAAAAGGTGACGACAAGCCTGTGGCCAGTGTCCGCCCCGTGCAGTCAACCCCCATCCCGATGATGCCCCGGCATGTCCCACTGGGCAGCTCAGTCTCTGCCTCAGCATCCAACCCAGCAGTGAACTTCCCCATCAACTACTTACAGCGCGCAGGGGTCCTTGTGCAGAAGATTGTTACAACAACAGGTCAGTGATGTGGGCACAATTCCAAGAGTGCCACCTTCACTCTTGATTCGTATTTTCATTCCACAGGTATTTAAGTGCTCACTAAGTATCCAGCCCTTTGTTTAGTATTATAAAGGACGTAAGAGGAAGACAGAAAACAGTCTTCATCCTTAAGGAACTATGAAAGGAACAAGCTAGTATATAAAAAAGTATTTGTTTGTATGATATACATTCCTTAAGTGTTGTAAGAATTTAGAGCAGTAGTTCTCAACCTTCTTAATGCCTTGACCCTTTAATACTCATATGTGGGCGTATCTGCATGTGGGCGGACACACCTGCAGACAGATAGAGGAGCGGTGTCTTGGTTCCTAAGATCATTGGAAATATGTGTTTTCTGATGGTCTTAGGCGACCCCTGTGACCCCTGTGAAAGGGCTGTTTGACCCCCAAAGGGGTCGTGACCCACAGGTTGAGAACTGCTAATTTAGAGAATTTTTTTAAAATGTTGTGGCATGGGATTAATCAAGATGGCCTTCTTGGCAATATTGGTGGTGAGATTAACTGGGTGTACCTCTGTGGCAGCAGTGGTCTTCCCTCAAGAATCTCAACCACAAAAACAGTGATGGATTAGCCTAGACCCTCATCAGTGGGGATTAGGTTAGACGCTCTTATAATCTCAGCTATTGCTTTATCCCTCAGATATCGTCATTCCTGGAACAAACAGCTCCACAGATGTGCAGGCACGAATCAGCGCTGGCGAGAGCGTCCACGTTATCCGTGGGACAAAGGGTGAGAACCCGCCACCTCTGTGCCGCCCCCATCCCCAGCCAGGGGGTGGTGTGGCGTGTGTGCAGATTGGCGAGTGTGGGAATTAGGAAATGAAAATCAGGACGGGCTCAAGGAAATCATTCTGTGTGTCTCTGAAGCCATCTTGAATAGATGTGAAAGAGGCTTCAATAAGATTATAGTCTCTGGGTGTGGAGAGTGTTTCAGGCGAGGCCTTGGCCAACTCCAAAGAATTCCTGGAATTCTAGCAAGGATGTTCTACTTCAGTCCTTGCTGAACTTAATAAGGGACATGCATCTGCCACTGAAGTAGGCTGATGGCTCGGTACAAAAGTGGTGCATTAGCCATTTTGCAGAGCTCTCCTGAGAGTTGGGCCTGCGTCCTGAAAACTCAAAGGGATTGATCCCTTTGGCAGATGGGACACAGGCCTCTGTGTTCCTCCCTGGCAAGGAGCAGGAGGTTCCCCTCATCCCCCCTAAGTCATTCGCACAAAGAGGTGGGACCTGGGCAGCCCTGTCTGCTGCTCAGTGCTGCAGACCTTTATTTATGTGCCTCCTTGCCCCAACACCCCCTCCCCAAAAGCTTGAAGCTTAAGTACATCGCTTGTAGCCAGTTAAATGTAATTAGGCCTGCAGCCTTCATAGATAGGAGCAAGCATCCATCAAGCACCTGCTGTGTCCTAGGCATTGTGCTGATCTCTCATGTCATGGATCCGTCACGGCACCTTTATCTCGTCATCTTGTCCTTTGCAGGGACATACATCCGGACCAGTGATGGGCGGATTTTTGCCATCAGGACAACTGGAAAACCAAAGGCTGATGATGATCGCCGGACAGCTGCCTCAGGTACCTGTGTGACTCTCTTACCTCTAACAGACTGAATCACACTTTGACCTCTCTTTTCTCTTCATCTTCCTCTTCAAAAATAAGCCTGGTCTGAGTCTAGCCTTATTCTATTTCCTTTATACTCCTAGCTCTGATGTTCAGTTATGGAAACTTCTGCCCTAGTCTTAGGACACAATGCCTTGTTATCACCTCCTCTCCTGCCTCACCTCCCCCCAACAGAAACTCTATATTGAAGACTTTCAGGAGAACTGAGACCAGGTAGCTGAGTTCATTTAGTTTGTTCCCTTGAAAACTGGATCCCAAAATTGGAATTTCTTCCATGTTGACCTTAGGTTTATAACCACTCCAGTGTCAAGCAGCCCTTTTACTTGAGTCAAGGGTAGTCTGATAATGTTGTGCCTGAGCACTCCAATAAGTAGTCAGTTTCTCCTTGTCCTTTCTAACTCCCAGGTATATATATGTTTTGCTCCCAGGATCCCAGGGTCCGTCTCTAGAGTCCACAAGCAATGGCAGACATAGTGCCTCATCGCCCAAACCCCCCAACACAGAGGAGCTGGCCAGACCTATTTCCCCTGACAGCCCTGAGATCATCAGTGAATTGCAGCAGTATGCAGAGGCTGCAGCTGCTCGAGAGACCCATCACATCTCGCCTAGCACCAACCCTGTCTCCTCTGGTCCCCCAACTCGGTCTACAGATAGTAACGCAGTCCCTGGGACAACTCGAGGGCCTGAGCCTCACTTAGGAAGCCATTGCCTGGCCCTTTCCCTCCCGGCCACCAGCCAGCCCAGTGATGGGCACCCAGTACTGGACTTACGGGGCAACAAACGCAAGTCGGCCTCACCATCTGCCACAGAGGAGCCAGCCCGCCGGCCGCCCAAAAAGTGCCAGCTGCCAGCCCCCGTGCAGCCGTATGAACACGGGTACCCAGTTTCCAGTGGATTTGCCATGCCGCCAGTCTCTCTAAACCACAACCTCACCCATCCCTTTACCCCCCAGGCGGGGAACTCCTTCTACATGGGCACTGGCTCCTCCTATTACCAGCTGCCCAATCTGCTGGCAGACTCCCCTCTGGTATTCCCAGTGACTACTGACCCCCTCCTGCCAGCTGGCCCAGTCAGCTCTTCTTCTGCTGCTACCTCAGCCACTGCCAGTGTCCCTTCCTTCATGCTAAACCCCTCTGTGACGGGGATGCTGCCTAGCTACTCACTCCCCTTCACACAGTCTCTCCTGCCCGAGCCCAGGATGTTTGCACCCTTCCCTTCCACCATTCTGCCCAGCAGCCTTGCCCGGGGCATGTCAGTCTACCCAGGCTATATGTCCCCTCACTCGGGGTACCCAGCTGGCAGTCTTCTACGGTCCCAGGTGCCTCATTTTGACTCCCACGAGGTCTCGGAGGTGGGGTGCAGCTCCAATGAAGATGAGGACAAGGACGATGATGTGATAGAAATTACAGGGAAATAGCTGGGGAATCCCTCTCCACCTCATTCTGGCCCCCCCAATGGGCTTCCCATTGGGATTGGAAGGCAAAGAATGGAGCTCTGAAGATAGGGCCCAGAAAGGGAGAGCAGTAGGTGGGACAGGGGCTGTCTGTCATTCTTAAATATCAGGGGTTCTGTGCTGTTTAGCAAGGAAGGAGAAAATCCAGACTGCTACAGTGGAGGGAGTTTGAGGACTGAGGACCAGAGATAGAACATCCTGCCTTTCTCCGTCTCCTCAACCTGTGCTGTCTGCCTGCCTGCCTGCCTGAATGGGAAAGTCCATGTGAAGATTGGTTCTTCTGGCTTAAGCCTGGAGACTTTCATCCAGTTTCTGGCATTTGGGAGCCCTCTCTCTTAAGAGAGCTGCCTTTCTGGGTGATTTAGCTTGGTCTGGGAAGGGCAGGGGGGTGGGTGGAAAGGCAAAGGGAGAAGAGATGATAGGCTGAGATCCCATTTAAAGTGGGGTTATTTCTTGGGGGATGGAGCAGGAATTCAGCCAGATGTCGTGTGTGTGTGTGTGTGTGTGTGTGTGTGTGTGTGTGTGTGTGTGTGTGTGTGAGAGAGAGAGAGAGAGAGACAGAGAGAGAGAGACAGCATGGTAGGAGGGAAGGGAGGGTTTTGGAATAGGGGCTGGGGAGAACTTCAAATTTTCTTAATTGAAATAAAAATGTAGTGGCTTCTTTCCAGCTTGAACAGTGGATAAACAGAAGAGACTCAGCTCAGGGTTGGGAGAGTTGCCTTTTCACAATTCCACCTAGATATGGGGTGACTGAGAAGACCTGGTTGACCCACTGTCTGAGATGCAGATTCTTAGTGCTGCATTTGCTTTAGGATTTGAAGAAAAAATACAAAGATTATACATTGCCAGGTTGTGTTTCTCCTTGCCATGTCTGTGTCTCTGGGCAGCTCTTGCTTTCCCTCTTGAAGGGAAGCTGTGTGTGTATATCCTGTGAGGGGGTGGGGGTGGGGAGGGGAAGATTCACTGCCATGTATGGAGAGTTTCTCAGTGGTGGGATCAGTGGGAACTCAGAGAGTTTATAGGACTGAACCCCCAACTACTTGGCCTAGTTGTATGTCTTTGTTCCCTCCTCCATTAGAAATCTCCATGTTAATTTATTTCATGAAGGCAATTATTTATTATTGGGGGTTTTCATTTCTTTTTTCATTTATGTTAGGGGGAGGGAGTTGGGAGGGAAAGGGGTGGGAGATAGGAAGCAAATGGGGATGGAGAATTTTAACGTCTCCCTGACCCTGGATTGTCTGTGAGAAATATTACATGGACAGGGAATCAGTCTTGGATGGAAGTTAGAGGATTTGACCAAAGTGTAGACTGTAGTTAGGACCAATGCATTTCTAGGTGGTGATTTCCTAGGATTAGTGTGGAGGCCATGGAATTGGCTGCAAATTGAGAAGGTAGAAAACAATTGTCCTGGTCTAGGGCCTGCAATGTATTCCATTCCTGTCATGGGAGAATGGCTTATGGCTTTGGAGCATTGGCTGCCCTTTCAGTTCCTCAGGCTTGTCTACTGTTGATTTTTTCAGGATAAGGAATATTCCCAACTCTTAAAGTATATCCTTTCATGTATATGCTGAGAACTTAGCTGTTTTACAATGGGAAGGAACTGTGTTAGCACCATTCCTCCCCTCCTCTGAATCCTGGGTTGTACTTCCATTTTAAGAAGGAAATTGGTCATTCTGGGCTCAATCTTTTCCTGGTGACAGTGTCTAGGATAAGTATAAACTCTGCCTCTCTTAGGACTAGCATTGGGTTGTTGAGTTACTAGGATTTTGTAAATTGGCTGAGGTAAGAAGGATGAGCCAGACAAAAAACCTTTACCTGACAAGCTTTCCTAGGGTGAGAGCTGTAGCTGATGACCAGGTCTCCTCAGGCTGGGAGGTTGCAGCAGGTTCTCTTAGTGGGTCATTTCTGTTTCTTCCTAGCCCTGTGAGGAAAGTGTAACCAGACTGACCCTAGGTGTAAGATCTCTTGTGAATTTTCTGTCCAAACACTGTTTCCATTGTTCAAAGGACTAGGTGTGCTGAGCTATTCCCAAGAAAGGGGACAAAGAGAAGATGGATGATAGGAGTGTGTGCACATATATGAGTGCACATGTACGTACTGTTGTCTAAAAATGCCAAAAGTGGAACCTTAGAGCTTGCTTTCTCTCTGTTTTCATAGGCATTCTGTCAGACATACCTAACTCTGCTACTCATAGAAGCCTTAGATCTACAGTTTAGCTATGCAAATTATTTTTGATTAATTTAAGAATAGCAGTTCAAACCAGTGTTTTCTCTTTCAGACACTTCCCACAAGTCGACAGTAAAGGGGCTCCATTGGAGCAGGCTCAGGTTTAAACTGGCACAGTAGAAAGGGAACCAATCTGGACCCACTGGGTTCATTCATTACCTTATCTGTGCTGGTGGCTCCAAAGACCCAGTAACAGAAAGGGTCTTGAGTTGTGTGTTGGGAGGAGGGAGATTGTGTCTTTCCTGCTGCCTCTTTGCATGTCCACTGACACTGATTGTATCATCACTTTGTCACTAGAGTTGGTGGGCAGGCTAGTGAGGTGGAACTGGCACAGGGACCAGGATCACAGATCCCTCTGCAGAATAGTGCAGATAGCACTCTGATGCTGGTGAACAGTGGAAGACCCCTTGGTGTTTGCCATGTCATGAATGGTTTCACAGGGTTAGCTGTAAAGGGCATTTATCTGCCTTCTTTCACATATGGTACCAGGGGTTACTTCTCACAGTCACATACGCCTGCTCCATCTCTGAAGGTCAAAGCTTTGGGAGGCTGGCCTTGCTAAAGAAGGCCTTCTTTGATGATTGCAGTTGTAGATTTTGTGGGAAAGTGGGATGGTTGGGGGATCTGAGTTTCTGAGGGTTTTATAAATGAATTTTAGAAAAACAAAACCCTGTCTTTACTGCTGCCTTTCTGTGTATGTCTGTCATGTATATTTGTGTACACACATATGTGTGGTTTATGTACGTGAGGGAAGCAGATGGTGTCATGGAGGCCGTGAAAATCATATTCTTGTCTGCCTTCACTAAGGGACGGGCAAATGGCAGTGGCTTTCACTATCCAGATTATGTATGATAAAGATGGAATGTGGAGGAGGGTGATATATCCAAGGTAATTCTTGGGCTGATGACATCTATGGGCTGGGGGGTCTTTTTTTTTTAAGCCTTTTAAACCATATACATCTGGTTTATTGTAGATTTGCTGCTTATAGATTTTGCTCTTAGTCATAAGGGCACAGTACAATTATGATACAGGAACAGCTTGTAGTGAAACTTAACTTTGGATTTGAACTACACTCTTCCATTTTTAAAATGTCTTTGTGGTCTTAAATTGGTGCAGATGTTACCAACATATATGGTTCATGTATAAGTTGGAAAAGGAATAAGCTGTGTCCCAGAGCAGTTCCATCTAATACAAATACACATTTGAAACTGACCTTGGCTTCTGTGCACCTTAAACACAGGAGCACTGATTCCAGTAACATCCAAGCCAGAGACAACTCCCAATCAGATACTGCTTTCTAGCTAAAAATTCAAGGTGATCTTTGCACTCCCCTAAATCATACCCACATCCATTAACTCCTAAAATCTCCCTCATCTAGGAGCATGGATCAAAGAGAAACTAGCCATTTCAAAAGTCCAATTCTCCTGCCTGGCTGAAAAAGTGAACCAAACTAGCAATTTCTCTTGGTGGGAATCTTTACTAGATCTTACCCTAAGACTAGGCAGAAAGTAAGAATTAGTAGAATAGGGCCTTCCAGTTATTGCCAAGAGCCCATGTTCTTTTGTTTGATCCTGTTTATATAAAATGTAAGATGCACTATTTGAGCATGAGTCATTTCGTGTCTTTTAACTGAATGTCTGATATGTACCTGACATTCCTCTCTCCTCTTTATCTAAGAGAAGAACCCATTCCTCACCTCTCATGGCTATGACCTCCCCACACCCTACCAATATCTCTTACTGATCCATAACACCTAGCTTCTTCCCTTTAATGTGCATAGCCTGCCTTTCTCATGCAAAGTCATACTCACGAAGAACATTGACCCTTTCAGTCACCAGTCTGAAACACCCTGAAAACAGGTGTTTGACCAAGCGAGTATGAGCTCTGTCTCATCAGAGGGGAACCTCTCTGACTTGACTGTAATCTGCCCCTGGTTCAGAGCCGAGGCATTAGCCTGGACCTGGTTCCAAGGGTGTTCTTTTAGAAGACCACCCTTTATCTTTCTCCCTGGCTATCTCAGCTTTTTCTCCCTAAGGTTGTAGTGCTGGATGTGCCTGCCCCATTTCATTACTCTGTCCTAGACCATAGGGACAACTGAGTCTTAAAACTACTAAATTCTTGGCCAAGCAGATTGTTTACTTCCCTCCCCACCATGAACCCTCAAACCAAAATTAGGGAATTCAGCTATGAGAGAACATGACATCCACTGGCCTTGGCCCAGTGCCTTTGTGTACATCTGCCTTTTTTTTTAAGAGGTCCTGTAGTCTAACATGTCAGTTTAGAAAGGGGCAGACCTTTAAAGGCCTTTACAGTTGAAGTGACATGTTTTCTTTCCTGTGTCCTTCTATAAGGATGCTGTTTTGAGGGTAAAAGTATATTGATCAGGACCTCATACTGTGATGTAACCTAGGACTCATTAGTAGCTGCAAGAGCACAGCATGTCCTTGGGAGGTTGTTTCCAATCTGGATGTGTTCATTAAACTGCACTTAGGAGGCTAAGAACAACGGCATGGGGGCTAGGGAAACATTAGAGGAACTGAGGGTTCCCCCCGCCCCCAGAACTGACTTTTTTTCCTATAACTTGAATTGATGAGCACCATCTACTGAGGGTGGGTGGGGTAGGATTGATCAGTGGACCAGGTTCAAGACAGGCAGAGAGGGGAGTTGTACTGGACAACCACTAAAGCCACATTGCTGATAGGGATGGGGAGGCACTTGGGACCCAGTACCTGGCTTTGGTTTTCAGTTTTCTTTTCCTTTGGATGCCATCTGAGTCTAGGGTCCGCCTTTGGAGATTGAAAAGAAGAGATTCTGTAGCAGGGCCGGCTGGCCCGCACGAATGATCATGTGCTTCCCTCTTCTCTCTGTAAGGCAGGATGTCTCCTGCCCCAGAGACTGGACAACTGGTCGTTTCTATGACGTATTTATTTTTACTTGTGTTTCATGTCACTTTTTTTAAAAAAGCAAACAGAACAATTGTAAGTCAGTATAACTGCCTATCAGTTTTCTTTCTCTCTTTTTTGTAAAATAAAATTTAAAATAAAAAAAAAGAGGCAGCTCTCTGGACTCAGTTTTATCTGAATAGACACCATCCCCATCAGTGGTATCTTACATGGCTTGGGAGTTCAGACAGTAGAAGAAGGCAGCCCTGTGCCTGGGTTCAGAGAGGGCCTCCGCTGCTCTAGAGCTCCCAAAGGAAACATCCCTGGCACCAGGAAGTGGAGTCTGGGGTGGGGAAAATGTAGGAAAGTGAATTTAGAGATGTGTGACTGCCACCTCCCAGGGCTAAGAAGGTGGGAGACTTGGAAGGAGCCCAGAAGCCGGGGCACAAGAAGTGAGTGTGTCACAGACGGGCACTCAGCCTTGTAAGACTTCAGCCTGACAGCTGGGAGCAGGGGCTCCTAGAATATGAAGATATGGAATCTAGACTCCTCCTCGTTGTATAGGTGGGGGAGCACCTGGCCAGCGGCCCAAAAGGGCTCCTGACTGTTCACTTAGTGTTCTTGCCTCTCTGCTTGATCCCCTAGCTTGGGGCTGAGGTGGGGAATCTGGGTTTCAGAAGTCTCCACATGGGTTTGGTGTAGGAGCAGGTGATGCCAAGGTGGAGGTACATTTGGAAAACTCAGTTTTGGAAGGCTGTGGCTGCCCTCTGGTGGTTTTCAAGGGCCAGTGCTTATAACTGGGATTCCCACTTGGTAAGACTGAACCCTCTGTCAGCAGGGAAAAGCGAAGACAATCACTCTGAAAGACATCTCTAAGTTTGTGCTGATCAGTACAGCCCAATTTTCCTTCCTAGCTTAATTCCTGATTGCTCCTGACAGAGTTCTTGGTGCTAGAGGAAAAGATAGAGAGCCAAAAAGAAAGAAGCCAGTGCCTGCAGAAGTTCCAGTGGGAACTTTGGATTGGGCTTCTCTTGGGACTCACCTATGAAAGAGGAGACCCACAAGAGTCAGACTCTAGTCTCTGCACACTAGGCAGAGAGCTTTGGCTTGTCCTAATGACTGCCTTCCTGACAGCTGGTCTCCATGTTTTCTGGAAGATGTTATTGACGCCTAGGAAGCAGGGGCATTGAACTCGAAAACTCCTTGCTAAGAGGGTCTACCCCAACGGTTCTCAACCTGTGGGTTATGTTCAATTTGTAACAATGAAAATACATCCTGCATATCAGATACTTACATTATGATTCGTAACAGTAGCAAAATTACAGTTATGAAGTAGCAACGAAAATAATTTTATGGCTGGGGGTCACCACAACGTGAGGAACTATATTAAAGGGTCACAGCATTAGGAAGGTTGAGAACCCCTGGCCCAATGACCCAAGGGTCAAATGACACAAAGAAGGGCTCACTAACCCACAGTTGCTTTCTACCCTCTCAACAGCTCCTACAGCAGTGGTTCTCAACCTGTGGGTCAAGACCCTTTTGGGGGTTGAACGACCCTTTCACAGGGGTCGCCTAAGACCATCGGAAAACATATTTCCAATGGTCTTAGGAACCGAGACACTGCTCCTCTCTCCATCTCCAGGTGGGTCTGCCCACATGCAGATATGCCTACATATGAGTATTAAAGGGTCGAGGCATTAGGAAGGTTGAGAACCACTGTCCTAGAGGGAAACATTATTCCTTCCTTCATGTAGTCATACAGTAGGCAGTAAGTACCTATTATGCTAGGTATTAAGGATACAATGTTTTTTTTTTCAATGATACAGTACCTGTCCTCCAGTTTTTTAGATTCTACAAGGGAAATAGGGCGTGTACATAGATAAGTATGATCCAGGGTAGGGAATGGTGGCAAAGGATCCACACGAAATGATCTAGGGAAATATAAGAAGAAGAGGAATGGGGATATAAGGATGGGGAACCCCATTAAGGAGGAAGCAACAGGTGAGTTTAGAAGGAAAGTAGATTCTGAAAGGCAAAAGTGAAGAGGGAAGATATTTACAAAGTCATCAAAGTGGGAGATGGCAGGTAGAGTTTGGGAACCAGTTAGTCCAGTCTGGCTGGTACAAAGGGGGTGGTCAACAGTGTCAGAAGTTGGTCAAGGAGACTGAGATTTGAGAAAAGCAATGAACAATTAAAAGATCTTTTGTGGCTTTTGAGAGACCATTTCCAGTAGGGAGCCAGATTACAAGGAATTGAGTTTGTGATGAGAAAGAGGAGGCAGCTAGTGTAGACACTGCTTTTTCTAAGCACCGAGCAAAGAAAGAGAACTGTAAAATGTCAGGAAGATAATGTTGACAGCAGGAAAGGAGCAAGTACAAGGGGAGAAGCTGGAGAGGGAATGATTGATGAAGCAAGTTCCAGAAGATGAGAGAGGATCAATAACTCCACTATGCTTTGTCAAAGAAAAAAAGGAAAGGGGGGAGAGGGAGATTCTCATCCTCTTGAGATGAGCCAATGAAGTGATGAGTGTAAATGAAAAGGATTTCTAAATGGGAAGAAAGGGAAATGACTGTGTCTTGAGAGCCTCAGTAGAGTCAGAGGCTGAAATCTGCTGGAATAGAGAGGAGCCAAGGAGCAGCCGCTGTTGGGGACTAGATCAGTCAGAGATGAATAAAAAGACTCAGCAGTAAGGGTCCAGTTGAATTGGTCATGGACCAAAGTCAGCATGAGTTTGTGACTTCCTCCAGCAGCATTCAGAGTAGAAACAGATAAGGCATATGGGGGGGGGGGGGGGTGTGACCATGGGAGAGTGCCTTCTTGAAGAGCTTGACTAGAGACTTAACTCTTTGAAAGAAAAGAAATGAGGACAAAATAGACAGAAACAAGGGGGGAGAGAAGAGCTGGCTTACAGGGCATTTAAAGTTTGCAAGCTGCTTCACCAATACAATCTCATTTGATCCTCACCCCCCACCCCCCACCCCCGCCCCATAACTTAGGTGCTATATCACTCCTATTGTACAGACGAGGCTAACTGGAGTTAAGGGACCTACCTGCCCAGGGGTGACACGGCTAGTAAATGTATCATGCAGGATACAGAGTCCATTCTTCTTGACCCTATGAACATACTCTATTTACTAAACCACCAGCTATCTGTAAGTGCTAAACATGCCTAGAGTAGGGCTTGAACCTATGACCTTGAGAAAGCTAGCCAGATTTAGGGAAAAATAAGAGAAGTTTGAAAGGACTTGAGGCAGTGGTCAGGGAATAGAATTTCTGAGATCTCTAACTCAAATATGGGACAGCTCAAGGCCAGAGGTTGCTGTAGATCTTGGTCCTACCAAATTGCTGCTTGGATTCATTTTTTTCCCCTGAATGTGAAATCAGATTAAAATTAAAATGAAGGAAACTTGTGGGAGGACAATGGGGGTCCCCACCGTTGGCCTTGCATAGAGGGGCAGACAGAGTCATGGTTTGCTTCTATCTTTAAAAATCAATCATTTTTAGCATAACCACCTTTGCTGGTAGCTATTTCCCTTCCTGTTTGATGTACTCTAAGGAAGGCTCTGCTTTCACTCTGTGAAGTCCTAGGTAAGCCCTGCTTATGGCTAACAGCTGGCAAGTATCAAAATCTCCATCCTTCTGTCTCCCAGTCCTGGAAAGAATGCAACTTGGCAGAGAAGGAAAGTTCCAAAACTTAGCCAAGTAGCTGGTGACCTTCTGAAGCACGGTGGTTTCAGCTACAAAAGGATGGGAAGGACATTTCCAATCCCTTCCTATTCCCACCAAGAGAGAAGGAAGAGCTGGGGGAATTACCTAAGGGTTGAGTGGTAAGGCCCTCTTTGCAGAGAGGAGGGAGGCAGAACATGGCCTTGGATACAGACTTGCAGAGAAGGCATTTAATACTCAATAAATGGAATCTGGAGTTCTGAAATATCCCTCCCTCCACCATCACCACCCCACACGCCCCCCCCTCTTCCCTTCCCGCTCCAAGCCCTCACCTTGGCTTCTCAGGCTCTTCTCTGGAGAGCTCTCCCATTTCCTTTACTTTCTCCTTTTCTAGAAGGGATTCCTCTTGCTTTCTCCTTCTATCATTCTTTCTCTGGTTCTTCCTCCTTTTTTCTCCGACTCCTATTTCCCTGCTTTCTACTACAGCTGGGTATAGGTGGCATCCTGGAGAGGGGAGGTCCAAGAGGAGGGTATCACCTCCTGGCAGAGAACAGAGAACAGAGCCCTGAATGGGTCATTCCTTCATCCTCAGGCCTTGCCCTTACCCTCAGGTGGGGCAGATGGACTATAATACAAGGGGGTCATAAATGCATGCAAGGATTCCCAACCAAACTGTGAGATCCCTGAGGGCAGGAGCCCAGGCATTTGGGTCTCCAGGCACAGTGGGTCTGCAGGGCATGAAAGCTGGGCAGAGGGCAGCTAGGTGGCACAGTGAATAGAGCACTGGCTCTGGAATCGGGAGAACCTGAGTTCAAATTTGACCTCAGACACTTAACACAAAAACTAGCCGTGTGACCTTGGGCAAGTCACTTAACCCCAATTGCCCTGCATTCCCCCCTCCAAAAAAAAAGAAAGAAAGAAAGCTGGGCAGAGCCCCGTGGGAGTACAGGGGAGGGGCACAAGGGAGGGCGGCCTTTTAGCCATGCCTGTAAGGCCATCCCCGGGCGGCAAGGCAGTGCGGGCATCCCAGGCCCTGGAACACCAGGAATGGGGGGGCGGGATAACGACCTCGCCCCCCATGCCCGGGTGGCTCTGGGGGGTGCGGGGCAGAGGGGGCCACAGGCCTCTGCAGGGCCCTCGGGCTCCTCTCCTCCCCAGAGCCCTAGCTGCCTGGAGGCCATAACCCCGACCTCATTCGCTGGGAGGGGCGGGGCCTGGCTTTGGTTGGGGGGGCTGTTGCCATGACGACCCTCCCCTGCCTTTCGCCTGGCTCCTCCAATCGCCCATCCTCTGCCCGCCTTCCCGGCCGTCGGCACCCCCTCGCCGGGCACCCACCGCGCTCGCGCCGGGCCCGGGCACGCGCCCGCCAGCCCGCCAGCCCCGGGGGCGCGCACGGCTCTCCGGCTGCCTTTGCCCCGGGACCTGCCCGCGCCGACCCCCGAGCGACCGCGGGGCCGGGAGGGAGCCGAGGTGAGGCGGGGGCGGGCGGGGGGCGGGGGCCGGGGCTCGCGGGCCGAGGGCGGGCGCGTGGGGCCGGGCCTTCCGCGTGCAGCGTGGCGTGCGGCCCCGGCCCCTGGCTTCCAGCCCGGCCGGCCGGAGCGAGCCCTGGGGCCTCAGTTTTCCCGTCGGCGGAATGGGCCGGCGGGATGGACTCGCAGGGCCTCACCCCAGCAGCCCCCCCCCAGCTCTGACAGCCCGTGAGCCGGAGGGGGGAGAAGGGCTAGTAAGGGGAGTCCCCACCCCACCCCTCCGCACCCCTTCTCTCCCCAAGAGGCCTGAAGATCCCGGGGAAGAGCACAGGAAGCCCCCTTGCCCTTGTCCCTCTTCGAGACTTTGGACAGCCAGCTAATACAATCCTTGGACCCCCCCCCCCCGCCGTGGCCCCCGGCTGTGAACTTGACCTCCTGGCCCAGACGTGGCCGGGAGACAGACCCCTACGGGGGGGGCGGGGCGAAGTGGAGGAGGGGCGCTAGTGACCTTGGGACGGTCCGTTTGCAACCCTGGGTCAGTTTCCCAGTCAGCTAGAACAAATCTCTCACACCGCGGGGGCGTTTGTAAGTTTCAGGGGTGCAGGGGGACTAGCACGGGCGAACTCGGGGGAATGGGACTGAGCCTGAGGCCAGCCTCGGGTTTCCCTTTTCCGTTACACGCCTCCCCACCACCCACCCCAGTCAGTCAGTAAACATTTATTTTATTTTTTTTTGGAGGGCAACCGGGGTTAAGTGACTTGCCCAAAGTCACACGGCAAGTGTCTGAGGCCGAATTTGAATTCAGGTCCTCCTGACTCCCAGGCTGGTGCTCTGTTCGTTAGGACACCTAGCCGCCCCCGCGGTAAACATTTATTAAGCGCCTACTTGGTGCCGAGCGCCCGGCCGGGCACTACCAAGAAAAGCACTAGGGGATGGCCTCTGCCTTCCGGGAGCTCCCCGTCCAATAAACCGGCCCCTTACCGGCTAACAAGCCACACCCCAGCTGAAGTCAGACTTCCCTCCTCCCGCACTGGGAAAATGGGATCACTTGTAGCTCAGCGGCTGCTTTGAGAATTTCTGGGGTCCTCTCTTTGAAAGCCCTTTCAACTCCCCCCAAAATAAGGATGTTTGGGGGTGGGGTGGGAAGTAGCCCGTCCGCATGAGAACTGTGGCCCGTTAACTTCTCAGATATAAGCGTGCATCCCCATAGATCCTTCCAGACCTGGGGGGGGGAGGCGTATATTGGAAGTGATTGAGATCGTGTCTGGGGAGAGCTGAGGGGAACAGATACTTAAATAAAAGAGGCGTTGAAATGCCATTAAAACGGGTAGAACCGACCCCCGCCCTTGACACGGAGCAGCATTTGGCCCAGAAAAAGAGTGCAAAAGTGAGATTCCTGCCGCTGCTGAGAGTCACGCGGGCCATCCTTGTGTTCATGAGCAAATGTTTCACAGAGCCAGCCCCCGCTTTCTGCAGGCTGGGGCTGGGCATGGTCAGGGCGGTTGGACCGCTTGCCTTCCTAACGTGTCCGGCACCTGGACTCTCCTTTCTTGGGAATTTCTCCTGGTCCGAGTACACTTTTCCTTCCTCTTTTCCCTGCCACTCCTGCTCTCTCACTGGTGACTCGAGAATTGTCTCTCTCCTTGCAAGGAGCCGGAAAACCTTTGCCAGCAGTCCGGAATCCCCGCCTGGCGGGGACTGAGCTCCTCCTTAATGCTTGTAGCATGCTTATCCCCTCCTCGGCCCTGCGAGGCCCGCCCACCCGTTCACCCCAAGCACATTACACACACACAGAGTGACTTCCAACGCGAACCCGGCTCTCAAGTTTTCCGTGAGACCCAGGTCTCTTTAAGAGCCGGGAACGCCCTCCCAGCCTGCTGTTGTCACGGCACACGTGAATCCCGGGGAACCAGGAAGCTTGAGCCGGCTGGAATGAACACATCTGTTTGGGAGGAGTAACCCCGTGTTGGAGGCCTACCGGGGGGGAGGAATGGACGGGCGTTCAGCCTGAGTGTGCCCCGGCATTATCTGAGCTCGCTGCCTGGGCGATTAACTCTGAGCCTCGGATGTGCAGACCTGGCGTTTTGTCCGGTCTGGGCAGAAGCAGGGCCACTTCCCTCTTGGGTAAGAGCAGGGGAAGGATCAGAAGGAAGCCCTGGATGGGAACGGGGCGCTTGTTTCAGGGTGCTGGTGGGGTGATCGAAACTATCCCAGAAATAGATTTTGGCAACTCATTCAGGGGACCCCTTAATACCAGACATCGTTGGAGTAAAAAACAGCCAAGGAACAGCCTTGGGCTGGTGTTGAGCCGAAGGGGTGTGAGCATGGTTTTGCCTTCTGCTTTTCCTGTGGGCCCCAGCAGAGTAGGGTCTTGCATCTGGAACTAGGAAGGGGCTTTATCCTACAGAGGAGGAAACTCAAGCCCGGAGTGTCATTAAGTGATTTATCCAAGGTCACACAGGTAGCAAACATCAGAGGTGGGATTTGAATCCTGCTTTTCCTACTCCAGAATCAGGTCTCTTGGATAGAACTGAACCCCATTCCCCTCCCACCCTTCCGAAAGCCAAATACAGCTGGGAGGGAGTCATGGCTTCCAGACACTGACTGGTGGAACTGTCTGGGCCTGTTTGCCCCTATACTAAATGGCCCCAGGTTGTAGATGTGGCTTAACCCTGTGCATTATCTTGTCCTCATTGCAGTTCTGGAGGTGTGTGTTGGCCCCAGCTGGGTGGCAGAGACCATGAACTATTAGTTTTTCCTGATTTTTAGGTGAGTAACTATGAAGCCACCAAGGATTGTTTTGGTTTTGGTTTTTTGGGGGTATCCAGTTGCCCCTTTTCTAATGTCCCCAGTGACTGGCACACTCTTCTTCTGCAGGAAGTGCAGGGCTGCCTTTGAGGTGAGGGGGAGGGGAGCCCAGGAGGCTAGAACAAGATTGGGGTAAGAGGAACCAATGGCTTCTGGGGGCCTGAAGTGGTGAGGAGCCAATCAGGGATGACTGTGGGTTAGCCACCCACAGAAACCTAGAGAGTGGCCTAAGGGAGGTCCTTGGAGGTAAAAGGAAGCTGCTTGGGAGACCTCAGAAACAGAGTTCTTTCAAGTTTTGCAAAATGGTTGCCAGGGGGATAGAGGGCTTAATGGAAGCCAGGGCTTGTGGCAGCATCAAAAGTAGTAGGCATGAGGTATAACCAGAGTAGGGGCAGGGGCTGAGCTAAGGGGCATGGACACCAAAGGCAATGAAAAGCCAGTAAAAACATGAATGGGGAAATGTGATTGTATGAAGTTCAGATGGTGGTGTTCTAAGACCAAATGAGGTTTGTATTTTGGGTTTTGTACCTTCGTAGAAAGTGCCCTGCATTTTGGAGTTGAAAGACAGGTTTGAATCCCTTATGCTGCCTTTGGGACCTTGGTTGATCAGATAAACCCCTGGGCCTGGCCTTCCTCATTTCCTAAAAATGAGGGGTCTGAGTGGGTCCTCACCAGACTGCCTCTTAGTTCTGAATCCCAGGGTGCCCCTGTGTTAGGGCACTTTCCTGATCATGCCCCAGTGGTTGTTAGGAGGCAGAGCAAATGTCCTTAGTTGTGTTTTACAGATGAGTAGATGAGCCCCAGAATAGTGGTGATTGCTGCAACTCTTACTAGTAAGACTGGGACTCCAACTCAAGCCTTTTTCAGTCCAAGGCCTATGTTTGTTTGTTTTTTTCTGATGCTGCTCTATTTAATTATACAGGAAACCTCTAAAATTCTCAAGTTAGACCTTGGTAGCCGAATTTTCCAAATGGCTTCAGTTTTACCTCTTTCGTCCCCAAAATTTTTTAAAATTTGAACAATTTTAACTATCTTTCTAAAGCACATTATTTTTACATGTGCCTTCTTAAACTAGTCGTGTCAAATTAATAGAAACAGGGCCACCAAAATGTGCATGAGGATCTCTGCAGGCTATATATTCCCTTGGAAAACCACATATTAACATTATGTATTTTATTAACATTAATTAATGATCTCCATAATATATTATCAATATATGTTGATATAATGACATTATGATGAAATAATTAACACTTTATATCTATATTTTCATTTATTGGGTCAAATGTTTCTCAATTACATTTTAATCTAGTTCAGGAGAGGGGGGGAAGAAGGGAATGTTATGAGCAGCAAGGGCCTGGCATGTTTGATCCCTTTGTCTTAAACCAGGAGAGGGTAACCTATGGCCTTGAAGCCACATATAGGCCTTCTAGGTCCTCGGGTGTGGCCTTTTGACCAAGTCCAGGTTTTACAGAACATCCTTTTATTAAGGGAATTTGTTCTGTGAAGTTTGGATTCAGTCAGAGGGCCAGAATTGAGAACCTAGAGGGCCATATGTGGCCTAAAGGCCAGAGGTTCCCCACCCCTATCTTAAAACGATGAGTTTCCCAACTAGGCTTTAAGTTCCTTGGGAGAAGGAGGGTGTAGTAGAGTCATTGTATTCCTATAATACTGGACCCTTCTTGCACATGACAGGCACCCAGTAAATGTTTGTTAAACTTCATGTTTCATCCTAACTTTTTTACTTAAGGTCATTGTAACACCATTTTTTTTTTTTGCTTTGTGCTGTGAAAATGTGACATCTTTAGACCTCTTCAGGGTGACTGAAGCTGGTTGTCCTGAATTTGCTAGCTTAGATTACTGGGCTTTTTATGGCCTTCCATCAGCTTTTTTGGGTTTTTTTCTGTGTCCTCCACTGGCAAGCTATTACTTCTCTCAGTAAGTTTGCTGCCGCCACCTTCTGATTTCCTGCTTTCTAATTTATTGTGGGCTCAAAAACCAGATAGTGAAGCTTGTTTGAACCATATGTAAAAGAAGAGGAAACAGGCTATTGAGTAGACCCTTTTTTGCTATCTTCTTGGTTTGTGGCTATTTTCTAGAGTTGAGAGTACTGGGAAGTTGAGCTGCAGACAAGTAAAGTATTAGCATCATAATTAGAGCTTCAGAAAGATTTTTCTCTGGGGTTTTGTGTCTCCCAGCATCCTTGTTATTAATAGGTATCTGGGTCTTTGCCTCGCCTCCCTAGGTCCTCTTCTGACTACAGCAGCCCTGAATGTTACTGACCAAAGGACTTGGGAAGGTGGATTTGAGAATCACAGACTGTTCTAGTTGATGGGCTCCTTGGAGATCATCCAGTCCTACCCCCTTCTTTACAGAGGGGGAAACTCAGATTCAGAGAGATGGGGAGGTGGGGAGGGGAGTAGGAAGTGGCAGAGCTGAGGACCAAACACTCAGGCCTTCTTTTTGCTGGACTGCCGTCTTGGCCAGGCTGTGGCAAGGTCACGTAGTTGCCCAAATCCCTCTGGATTCCAGCCTTGCTCAGGGCAATACTGTCACTTGACTGGGTGTTGGGTTTCCCTCTCTTAAGCCAGTCCTACTACCCTCCTTGTGATTCAGGTTGAAGATGATGTGGTGACACTCCGGCCTTCAGAGCCAGGTTGCTTTCAGAGAGCCTCAGTGATTGTGATTAAGAAATAAAGAGGCTTGTGGCTTCTGCCATTCTTTGTTGCTACCTTCTAGGTCATCTGGCCAGCAGTAAACATTCCTGGCCCCTCCCCCTCCTCCTGGCTCATAGCTTCCAGTGGAGGGCCCCAAGGACTGTGGCTCTTGAAGAGTCAGGGAGGCCATATCTGTCCTGGCTAGAGGCTGGAGTCAAGGGCACTGCCATCCCTCCCCTCGCTCACCTTCCTATTGGCCCTTTCTTCTCCTACAGCATCTCTCTGGGAGCGGAGGGCCCAGAAGCCATGTCTGAGCTACTCCTCCTGGGCCTGATTGTGGCCCTGGTGCTGACCCTTCTGCTGACCCTGCTGGGTTTTGCGGTATACTCTGGGCTGCTGGAAGACGTCGTAGTGAGTGCAGGCTCTCCCCCGATCCGGAACATCACACTGGCTTACAAGTTCCACGTGGGCCCTTACAAGGAGTCTGGCCGCTTATTCACAGAGAGCTGCAGCATCTCTCCACGCCTTAGTTCCATTGGGGTCTACTATGACAACCCCCATACGGTAAGTGGTGGGCTGGGAGAGGTGCTGGGCCCAGGGTTGGCTCTGCTGGACTTCTTCAAGGGCCAGCTTGAGTGTAAGGGTTTACTGGGTGGGGATCTCTCCTCCTTTACTACTATAGTAAGAGGCCTCCCTCACGGATCTGAGATTCTGCCCACCCCCCAGTTTCACCCGAGCTAGGCCTTTAATGGCCAGGTGCTTAAGCCTCCCTTAGGAGCTGGCTCACACTCATTTCTGGTTTTCTTCCCATCCACAGCTCCCCCCCTGCACCCACACTTTGTTCTCAGCCTAACTCTCCATTGCCCTGTGTCCAGGTGTCTACCCAGCTGGGGATATGTACTGGAATTTATACTATTTCTGTGTTTCTTCTCTTACTTTTGTACCTTCTCCCCTTTTCTGGGCTCAGCCTTCTGGACATAAGGACAAGCTGGCATGGGCTGGGGGTGGAAGCTTGAAGTGCAGGCCTCTCCCTCCTTGTGGGAATCAGAATCCTTCCATTCTGGCTGCTTCCTCCCCCAGGCCCTCAAGTCTTATAATGTTCCTGTCCACAGCTTTTCTCATACCCCTCTCACCTTCCTCCTTGAGCCTCAAGCGGCCCTGTTGAGAGCAAAGTCGGCCAGGTAGTGGGATGAACCAAGTCGCCCTTGATGCCTAGGATGCCTGACTGGCTGAGCAGCATCACTGCCCTGGGGCCGGCCAGCAGGCCATCCAGCTCTCTGTAGGCGTCTGGCTGGCTTGGAGTCCTGGGGAGTGAGTCAGGGCTCTCCAGTGTGGCCTTCGTGGCATGGGGAGGCACAGCCCACAGCCTGGTGTGCTGGCATCTCAGGGCTCTCAGCCCAGCGGGCAGGGCTTCTCAGCTTCTTTGCTCCCCAACCCTGTCTCAGTCTATTCTTTCCCCACACCCAGAGTTGGCTCTAGGCCTAGGATTTGGAATTCCCCGCTCAGGTTTCCACCTCTGATGGGTGGGCATGGACTTGGCAGACTTTGGTGGCTCCATCTGTTTTGTTCACTAAGCTTTACCTCTTCTGTGCCTGGGCCAGGCTTCCCCTGTGCTCAGGAGATCAGGAGGAAACTCTGTGACGCCAGGGTCCCCACCCCCTCCACCCCAACTTCTGCAGCAGGATAGTTGAGCAATCTACTTTACCAGTGGCCACCTACTCTGCCTAGCTCCCATTCATCCAGCACCTGGCCCAGGTCAGGCCCTTGGCCCAAGGCAATGGCAGCCCCAAATAGAGCCGCCTCTGCCAAAGCAGAGGGGGTGGAGGAAAGAGAGCCTGCTTAATGTTAACCCACTCACTGTGTTGAAACTTCACATCCAGGCCCTGAGGAAGAAAAAGCTGCTTTTGGGGGCTTGAAGTACAAGCTGGGGGACCCCAGCAAGAACTAAGGCTTCTCTGCTACCTCAGGGTCAAGGTTATAGACAGACCCAGCCATTAATGCACAGGTTCCTATGGCCCAGACATGAATGACCTCACAAAGTCTTCTACTACATTGCCCCTAAAGTACCCAAGACAGATGCCAAAAGTCATGAAGACCCTGGGAAAGGAGCCTGTATAGGGTGTTTACAGGGTACAATATGAGACTTCCTTTGTTGATTGAGTCAAACAGGCCGCTGTCACCAGACACTCTGGATTCCCTGAGCGGCACAGGGAAAAAATGGTACTCTTCTCAGACTTCTACTTGGGATTGGGGGGGGGGGGTTAGGCCAAACATGGCCTTATGACTCAGTTCTGTAGCTTAGGGGAGAGAAATCAGGCTCTTCTCTTTTGTTTCTTCCTTTATCCCATCCTTACCTCACCTTGACCTGCCTCTTACCCTCCCCCCCCACCTCAACACTTTCAAGAGTTGGACAAACTTGTGCCTTGGGTCTGGTTCTGTATGGAAAGCTAGAAGAGAAATATTTTAGGCCACCTCTGGACTGGGGTCACTTTTATTCTCCTTTCCCCTTGCTAGGCCTCCCCTACCAAAAATTAAAATCCCACTGGCCAAGTTTGAGGCTTGGGAAGTTTTCTGTGATCCCAGCCCCTCCTGTCTCAGGAGGGGACATTGCAGGAAGTGCCTGTGTCCTTATTCTCTGTCAGTGTGCCATGTCATGGCTACTCTGCTGTGCCCAGGGACACCTGGCCCCCACCCCTGGGCATGACCTCTGGACACTTCCCTGGAGGATCCCTGGTGGTTCATTTCCACTGCCTCCAGAGCTTAGAAGGGAGTCAACACAAAAACTGACCTCTGGCTTGGTCCAGAGCACCATGTTCCCTCACTCGCTTCCCTGCATCCCCCCCATCAGGCAGCGCTCCATGTGGCATCGCTCTTCTTGTTCCCTCTCTGAGGAGCTGGAGCGTTAGAAATGAGGAATGACTTACCTGTGGCTACCCAAGTATTGAATGTGGGATGGGAACTCGATTGCCTCCAGCTCCATCCTTCCATCCATTGCCTCTTAAACATGATCACAGCTATGAAGGCCAGCATCTCTGTGCTTGGATCAGCTCCTGTTCAGTTAATGGCCAAGTGTATAACTTGATTGGGTCACAGACACAGTTAAAAACCCTTAAGACCCCAGCCACCCTGGCTCCTAGACCCTCTCTGATCCATCTGGGTCATAGCAGGGATGTCCCAGCCTTCCCTCCAGGGATGTGGCCACAGACCTGGCAGCCAGGGACCACCTATGCTACCTGGTGGGAGTCTCTACCAGACATCTACCAGACAACTAGGATTGTCTCTACCAGAAATACCCTTTTTAGTGTCTGGGACCAATGTGAAGTCGATAGACCCCCTTCTTAGAGTAATGTTTTTGAACAACTGAAGGAAATGCTAAATTTTAGTTTTAGAAATTAGTTAAAATAAAGGTTTAATTTTTTCCCCCATACAAGTTCTGGGTTCTCCCGAAATCTGTCTAAGTGGTCTGTGGATCCCAGGTTAAGAACTCCTGAACTAGACCCTTAACAAGCCCATTCTTTTTGGTTAGGCATCTCTCACTCTCTCTCTCTCTCTCTCTCTCTCTCTCTCTCTCTCTCTCTCTGTCTCTCTCTCTTTCTCTCTCTCTCTCTCTCTCTCTCCTCTCACTCTCTCTTTCTCTCTCTTTCCCCCTCTTTCCCCCTCCTTCCCCCTCCTTTGCCTCTCTACCTCCCCCAGTACTGAGACTATCTCAGCAGAGTGGGTTAGCTTGCTGTTAGGTTGGTTGAGGGTAGGTAAGTAACCAGACTGGATGTCTTGCAGTATTCTTTGAAAGACTGAGAAATGCCTCTGTTGCAGAAGGAAGGGCTCCCAGAGAAAATGATGCCTAATGACCTGGGCTCCCAGGCTCCTGGCCTAAAATTGAGCTCCGAGATGGCCTTAGTGAGGTGTCAGACCTAGCTGCTCCCCATTCTCAGGTTCCCACAGACTCCACCTACCTCCTCCCCTCCCTCCCACTTACAGGTGGCACAGGAAGGCAGACTCACCCAGCCCTTTTATGTGGCACTGGGAGGCACGACAGCCTTTAGTCATTAGCCTTGGGACCTGGGGGAAGGGGGAAACTGAGACTCAGAGTAGCTATGGTGTCTCTCCTAAATAGGAGTGGAATGTGGCAGGTGAGGACTGTTCCCCCGCCCTCTCGTTTTTAGAGAAAATAGAAGCTTTATTTGTCTGTGGGTAGGAAAGCTTCTTGTACTCAGCCACATTTCCCTGGGTGAAGCTGGCTCTCACTCAGTCATGTGTGTGACGGGGACTTGGCCAAGCATGAATTCTTGGAGTCACCTTGCTCTCCGCTCTCATCGTCAGGGCCTCAGGTTTCTTTTCTCTGGCCCCCCGAGTGACCCTTCCCTAATCCATAGCCTTTCGGGATGGAGGAGGGGTCATGGGGCTCCTGGGCAGCCCCTGAGTGCATGAGGGAAAGTCTGGGAGTATCCCCTGGATCAGTTTGGCTGTCTTTCCCTCAGCGCTCAGGCTTAGTGGTTTGCCAGCCAAGGCCTCCCTAAATGACTTCAGAGTATGGGGTAGGGAGAGGAGGGGGAGCTGCTGCCTGGAAAAGCTGAGGAGGAACAAGTGAGAACCAGGCAGAAACTAGGTGCTGCCCATCCCCGCAGGGACAGGAATGCACATTTGTTAAGCACCTGCTACGTAGCAGTCATTCTGCTGGGCACCTCATGAATAGGTTTCATTCCATCCTCGTTGCCACCTCTGGAGGTAGGTGCAGCCATTGCCCCCATTTCACAGATGAGGGAACTGAGCCAGAGGGAGTTTAAATGACATGCCCAGGGTCATGTGGCTAACACATATCTAAGACTAGATCTGAACTCGGGTCTTCTGGATTCAGGGTCCAAGAAGCTGCCTAGCAAAACAAAGCCCAAAAAACCTAGCCATAGGCACCACCTGCTAAAACACGGTGAGGAGAGCACAGCAGCACCCAGGGCTCTGGCCTTAGCAGGCGTAGTCCCAAACAAGTCTAGCCAGGCCTCAGACTAGGACGGAGTTCTCTCCACCCCCTTCCTCCTCTTTCTCCCACAGACCTGTCTCCACCCACCCCTTCCATTCCACCCCCTAAACCTGAGCCAAGGACAAGGGGGACCCCATGGCTGCTACATGACTATCTGGGACTTGTGCAAGCTTTCTGGGGTGGAGGAGCCCCATGGAATCAGGGCAGGTGATGCCCTAGCTCAGCTTACCTTCCCTCCCAGGCTAGAGGCAGGGTTTGGCTTCATCACAGCTCTGTTTACGTGTCTGCCACCTGGGCCCTGACCCCACTTTGGGCTGCCCCACCAGCTTCCTGCTTCTGCTGGCTTCCTCCCATCTCTCCTCTGGGTGTCTGAGCTGGCCAAGTTGGTCTCACGTTAGAGGGGACCTCCTCTCCCCCGACCCTGGCAGTAGCAGGATCAGGGAGCCTCAAGAGATGCTGCCCTGGTTTGGGCTTGAGTTGGATAATTTCCTTAAGAAAGCCGAACTACCTCTCTGGGCCTCTTTCCTCACTAGTGTCACAAGGACACTTCCCCAAGCATGGATTAGAGGTGCTTTTAGATCCACAGCGGAAGTAGCTTGCATGCCCTTGTATTAATTAAAGCTAGTTAAGGATCTGATGCACCCCTCTCTCTGCCCATTTCCCTTCAATGAAAGACAGTGGCTCTTCAGGGCCTTGAGTGGATGAGCTGGTGTTTCATAATCTCAGGACCTTGACCCCACCTCTTCCTTAACCTGGGGGGAGGCCTCTCCTCTTATTTCTTGGAGATGCTTAGGACATCAGTAGTGATCTTTCCAGAGACCCGACAATGCCTGGAAGGTGTACTTGGTTTGGTGGCAGAGGAGGGAACTTTTTCATAGCAAATAACTTTGTGTCCCCTGACTTTGGAACAGAGGAATAGTAACACTTCACTGTATAGTGTTCTCATGTTTACAGATTATTGGAGGCAGGTACTCTAAGCATTGTTTTCACTGAACCTTAAGCAAAGTAGGCACTAGATGTTGTCAAATTAAAATTTATTTAAAATTTAGGTTCAGAGAGGCTTAAGCGTGACTTATGGTCACACGGCTAATAGGAGTCGGAATTTGAACCTAGGCCTTTTTGACTCCAAATTCTGTCCTGTTTCCACCACACATGGGGCTGGGGAGCCTGAAGTTTGGATTCATTCCAAGGGCTGCACTTGTGGCCTTGAGACCACAGGTTCCCCCACCCTCGATAGGCTGTGCTCAGGTAATAGAACCCAACACCAAGGCCAAGCCAACACCTAGGCTAGCATCGTCCCCTTGGGATGATGGTGCTTTGCTGAATGACTTGTGAAGTCATTTCAAACTTGGCAGATGTCTGTTGAGTGTGGCCCAAGTGTGTAGTACCTTGGACATAGGAGATAATTCGTAACTGTTGACCTGGGCTATTTCAGTAGCCTTCTGGAGGGTCTCCCTGCTGCGAGGATCTCCCCACTCCAGTCTGTCCTTCCCCCAGCTGTCAGATAGACCTTCCTAAAGCACAGGTCTCCCCATCACTCCCTATTCAACAAACTCCTGTGGTTTCTTGTCACGTTTAGGATCAAATATACATCTTCCACTTGACATTCAAAACACCTTTTAACCTGGCCCCTTCCTACCTTGCCAGTGCTTTACACCTTGGGACCGCCCACCCTAACCTCTGCCCTGTGATAGACTGACACCAGCCTCCCGGTTGTTCTTTGACTACCCTTCTGACTCTTCATTGGTTTCACCAGCTGTTCCCCCAAGCCTGAAATCCTCTGCCTCCTCCTCTCCCTCTCCTGGCTCCCCTGGCTTCCTTCGGGTCTCAGCTAAAGTCCGTCTTCTTCAAGAAACCTTTCTGAGGCGTTAATCTTAGTGCCCTCCCTCTGAGGCTACCCCCAATTTATCATGTATACATCTTGGGCAGCTATGGGGACAAAGTGAATAGGACAGAGCACTCCACAGGCTCTGGAGTCAGGGAGACCTGAGTTCAAATCTGGCCTCAGACACTTACTAGCTGGGTGACTCTGGGCAAGTCACTGAACCCTGTAGTTTTCTCATCTGTAAAATGAGCTGGATTAAAGGAAATGGTGAACGACTGCAGTGTATCTGCCAAGAAAACCCCATGAAGAGGCACACGCAACTGCGCAGCAAGCCGCCATGTCTTGTCTGTGTGTAGTCACGGGCACGCTGTCTCCCCCGAGAGGCTGTGAGCTTCTCCACCCCCACCCCGCCTCCACTGCGCCCGACACCCCTCTGTCCTTCTTGGGGGATCTCCCTGGGACTGGGCCTCGATTGTGGTAGAGAAGGAAAGAGAAAAGGAAGAGGGCCCCGAGATTCCTGTCCCGGAGCCACAGAGCTGCCGAATGAGCACCATGTGACGAGATGGTCTCAGTTCATGATGCCTGTCTGCCAAGGTTGGGCTTAGCTTCCCTGGGATTGCCAGTCCTCCTGGATCTTGACTTACCCCAGCTCACTCCCTGTCAACCAGGCAAGAGGATGCCGGCTCCTTCCTTGGGCAAAAGGCTTGTTTTTTGGTAAATTAAACCTCTTAACCAATGATCTGGTCTTTTGGGAGAGACCTTGAAATCATTGTCGTCTAGACGGTAGTTCAAGAGTCAGCGGACATGGGGCCCTTGAAGGAACCAGCAGGAAGAGATGAGCCCTTCCGTGATTTCCTTTCTCAGGAGGAGATCTGAATTCATATCCTTCCTGTTTGGGAGGGGTCCTCCTTTCCAGGAATCAAGGAGTGAATGAAAAAAAGAAGGAAATAGCATGTGTTAAGTACCTACTGTGTGTTAAGGGGCAGTACTCAGAATACCGTTGGGGAACTCCTTAGCCCAGAGATCCTAAAATCCTCCTGGAGAGGCATTCCTCCGCTGAAGGTTAGTAGATAAAAAGTTTAATTAGTAGCCACTGAGGGCCAGTTGCCAGGTGGCTAACTACTTCAAAGAACAGGAGGTAGCACCCTTAGATGGGTTTTTACCCAGCGTTAAGGCAGATGACAGGTGATTGGGCTCAGCTGCTTTCCTAATTTTGGAGGCAGGTTGTCAAGTCATTTGAGGGGGGAGGGAGGGAGGAGAATGTCTGTCTTACCTTTGGAGTCAACCACAAGCAGGTCTATTCATGTCAAGGTGTTTCCTTGTAGTTAATCTCAGACCGTCTGGGTGGGATCAGAGGTCTCTATTTTATCTCCTCAGAATATATAGATGGAACCTGAGAGGAGGCCTCTTTTGAGACAGAAACAGCAAAGCCCAGCAGGCTTCATTTCTTTGACCTCCAAGGTTAGAATTTCTGGGGAGATACCTTCCCCAAACTCACAGCACACAGGGTCTGTACATTTCTTCCACAATACAAATACATGAGCAAAGCCTTCCAGGAGTTTATTGACATTTTAATGCAGAAAATAATGCATAAGGAACAGTGGCCAGGAAGGAACACTTTAGTCCAGAAAACTATTGGGAAGATGAGGGGAGCCACAGGAGTGTGGATTATTACCCCATCTGGGACAGTGTCAGTGTGGGTTTGATCTAGGTTCCTGGAGCGCCTTTCTAATTCTAGAAGAAATTCAGGCAAATGTCCTTCAGTGGCTTCCTTAGACCTGCAATCTTTAAGCCCTGAATGCCCTTTCTCTGGAAGGAAGAAATCTATTCCAACTTGGCAGAGGAGCTGGTTGGCTGTGCAAACATTTGCCTTTGCCTCTGCCCCGTGGGGCAGTCTTTTTCCCTGGCTTGTTGCCCCTGTTCTCTGGGGGAGAAAGGCTGTCCAGCTGCTGAGACTTAATGCCCCTAAGCCATGTTGGACATTGAGTTTTGGCGATGGTTGGGGGGTGGGGTGGAAGGATAGGGAAGCTTGTCAGCAGAGGAAACCAGCTGATCTCTTGCCTTGGTGCCAAAATTAAGTCAGAACCATGGGCAAAAGGGGGCATTTACCTGTTTCTGCCTTCTGGGGCCTTAAAGGCCCTGATAGACTATAATTGTTTGAGCCCAACTCCTTCTCATTTCCTGGAGGGAATGTTTCCCAGAAGCCACTGCTAGGCTGGGCCTGCTCCTGGCTGTTGAGGAGATGGTGCTCAGCATTTGTCCAAGATTCCTGGAGGTCACACTTGCCCTGTTGAGAAACAAATTGGAGGGCAACCGATCTCACTTGTAATGTCCCTGGTGTGGCCTCTTCTGAGAAACTGGGGTGCCCAGAAAGGTTGGGATTTACCTGTCTTGCAGATTTCTGGGAAGCCAGGTGTCCAGCTCCTCACCCCAGCCTTGGCGCCTGCCAAGGACAGGATTTGTCCCAAGACTTTGTAGGAGTTCTTCCCCATTCTGTCTGGGGCAGCGCTTAGCCTAGTCCTTGCCACATAGTAATTCATTAATAAATGCTTGTTGATTAATAGATGAAGGAGTAGTTTCAGAGATAGTATGGGAGGGGAGAGTATCCTCTCCCTAGAGGGCCATGTTTCTCAGACTTGGAAAAAGCCATTGGGATAGTCGTGTAGTAGTTGCTCTGAGCACTGAACAAGCGGGGCTCAGAGTGTCTGAATGGAGCGTCTGAATGTCCTGGGCCTCTGAAGCCTAGAGGTCTGTACCAGGTCAGCAGAGAGATGTGTATGCTTTCTGGGAGACCACATGAAGGAGATGCGGTGAAGGAGCAGTTGCTCCCTCCAGTGGCTGCAGTCCTGAATGCAGGGCCCTCTCAGGTCATCCGAACCAGAGCTGGCAAAATAATCTAATCCATCCCTCTGGGGAAAATACCTCAGAGAGGGGGAAGTGATCCACCTGAGGTCAGTCTGGGAGTTTAATGGTGAGGAAGCCCAGGACCAGAACGGAAACCTCCTAGCTAGATGATAAAGGAGATACACTGCTTGTAGGGTCAGGGTTGCTGCTCCCTGCAGTGTGTGGTGGAGCCCAGAAGCAAAGTTATCGGGTCCAGAGGCCTCAGGGAGGGCTGTGGCTCCAGGAATAGAGGAGCAGATGGGCACTACAGAAGAAGAGATGGCAGGCCTTGGTAAGAGACTGGGTATCAGGGCAAAGCATAGGCAAGTTGGAGCTAAGACCAAGGTTAAGGGACACTTGGCTGTGGGGGAAGATGGTTTAGGGCAGGGGTGGGGAACCTAGGACCTCGAGGCTGCACATGGCCCTCTAGGTCCTCAAGGGTGGCCCTTTGACCAAATCAACTTCACAAAACAAATCCTTTTATTAAGGGGATAGGGTGTAGACAGCTCCATTATAGGCCATCCAGAGGAAGACACCTGTAAATTGTAGAAACACCTGGGTTCTGGTGGATGGAATAGTGAGGCCTGGAGCTCCCAGCCCTGCCCATGATAGTTAAGAGTCTGAGCTCACAATGGTGACAAAGAACAGGAAATGGAGGATGGAGTTGGGGGGGATGCAGAGCAGCCCCCCAAAAAAATCGGAGCCCAGGGAGAAGTTGAGGAGGATTGAAGATCATTCTGTGTCATGGGAGGCCTAGGAGCAGAAGCAGGGTGACTTGGTAGGAATGTTAGAGGAGATCCCCATACCAAGGTCCCTTCAAGCTTGGAGATTTTGTGAAGCGAGTGCATGGAATGCCTAGAACCAGGGCCAGAGGACAGCCAAAGTAGCCTGCTCCACCGGAGGCCTCTTGGCTCTGGCCCCTAGATGATCTGGGTGAAGCTGGGGCTCGGTGCCAGGAGGCAGAAAGTGAACTAAAGAACAGAAAGCATTGGGGGGGCAGAGAATGCTCTCGGGTTTACCCAGGAAAAGGAGATGAAACGCGGATCTACAATCAGAAAGGACAGTGGAGCTGAGTCACACCCTCTGCATGGTCCTCACATTGGAGAGGAATGATTTGGAAGTGAGGCTGAAGTTGGGGACCCAAGAGAAGGGAAGATGAGGGCTCCTGGATAACCTAGCATGAAGGCCTCGTGATTGCTTGGTGCCCCGGAGAAATCTTTCTGGGGCTGAAGAAAGACCTAAGTTTTGGGTGGGAGGGGGCAGGGTTCTCAGACTTTAAAGTGGTAACCCTTGATGTGAACAGATGGCTTTGCTTTGAGAACCTTCCTGCCCACCTCCATCCTGGTGAGGGAGTCTGTCATTGTCTCCTGCCTGGTCTTCCCTGCTTCTCCTTGCCTTCGCTCAGGATGCCAGCCTTCAGAGAGCACCCAGATTCTGTTTCCTCCTCAACTTCTCCTTTTCCCGTGGAGCTCCGACGATGAGCCACTGGCCGTATAAAGCGTTCTGGACTCCTTAAAGGAGATTGGGGGTAGGGAGTTGAGGGGGGCAGTGTGAGTCTTTCTGTGGGTGGGAGGCTCTAGCCTCTTACTCCATCTGCAGGCCTGTCTGTTGCCTTGGGGTGACAGCAGAGTGACACCCCATCTGGACCATTGTCAGGGAGGAAAAGCAGGAGAGTTTGGCTCCCGCCTGTCTCCAAGGCCTCCTCCGCTCCATCATCCCTGCTTTGTGCCACCTCTGATCTGACCCCACATAATACTCGTCCAGGATTGTATCCAGGTTGGAGGAGCAGTTGTCTCTTTACAGATGCTGGGAAATCAGGATAGTTTTATCAGCCGTAGACTGAGGTTAGAGGCAGCTGGTTGGCACAGTGCGTAGAGCCCTGAGTTCAGATCTAATCTGAGATGCTTGACTAGCTGTGTGACCCTGGGCAGATTGCTAAACTTCCTCCGTTTACTCAGCTGTAAAATGGAAGGGGAGATAATTATAGCAGCTACCTCCAAGTTGTGAGGATCGCATGAGGGAGCATTCATAAAGCACCAGGTACTTAATCAGTGCGCGCTGCCTTCTTCCTGCTAGGCTCCAGTGAAGGTCCTAGCAAAGCACTTGGCAGGCCCTGAATCACTGCATGTGTGTCAGCCTGTTTGTGTCTGCAGTTCTGCTCGGCTCTTGGTTGGTTGCCTTGGCCATCCCGCGTAGGCACCTCCCCGCCAGAACGCAGGCCCTGACGCTTGCCCATTTTCTACCTCTCCACAGGTTCCTCCAGAGAAGTGCCGCTATGCCGTGGGCAGCATCCTGAGTGAGGGTGAAGAGTCACCCTCCCCAGAGCTCATCCGCCTTTACCAGAAGTTTGGCTTCAAGATCTTCTCCTTCCCAGCCCCCAGCCACGTGGTGACAGCCGTCTTCCCCTACACCACCGCACTTTCCATCCATCTGGCTGCCCACAGGGTCCATCCTGCCCTGGACACCTATATCAAGGTGAGGCCTAAGCCCGAGCTCAGCCTTCATTTCTCTCTCTTGGCCCTCTGTGCCCAGGCTTGAGACCTCAAGCACAGAGTGGATGCCCAGGGGGTAAGTTTGAGGGAACAAGGTCCTCATGTAAAGAACTTAAGTGAAGAGAGTTATCCCTTCTGCCCTTTGCTCTCTCAGCTGCTGACTGATTACAGCACTGGCGTGCTGGAAGTGGGGCAGCTAGATGGTGCCATAGTGCATAGAGCGCCTGGCCTGGAGTCAGGAAGATGAGTCTTCCTTAGTTCAACTCTGGCCTGAGATACTCACTAGCTGTGTGACCCTGGAAAAGTCACTTAACCCTGTTTGCCTCATTTTCCTCACCTGTAAAGTAAACTGGAGAAGGAAATAGCAAACTCTTCCAGTATCTCTGCCAAGAAAACCCCAAATGGGGTCACAAAGAGTCGGACAGGACTGAAATGACTGAGTGACAGCAACTTGGGGGTGGGGATTGGGAGTGCTGAATGATCCCTGTAGGGTTGGAACCTCAAGAGCTGTCCCTCTGGGAGACTAAGCATCAGCCAAGGGTCTCAATAGGTAATGTCATCTCATTGGAAAGGATCACCCTGGTTCTCTGGTATCCGGCACATATTGGACCCCCTTCAGCTCCCAAGGATCCTGTATCATCCCTGGCCCCCAGGCCATTTCCCTCCCACACAGGCAGATCCTGGAGAGGTTAAGGAGAGTGCTGGACCAAAGAGGGTTGTCCTCACAGAGAGGGGAGAGGATAGCCTGTAAAGCTCTCTCCTCGTCTCCCACCAGCCCAAGCAAAGGCCAGTGTCCGTGTGGGGTGCCAGCCGCTGGCCCCGGGAAACTCTGCCAGCAGTTAGGTCAGGCTTAGGGAGAGCCAGCTGTACCCCGTTCTTCCTCCTTCAGTCTTTCTGTGAGCTGGACCACAGGATTCCTGCTGTTAGCTTTGCAGGAACGCGTAGCAGGAACCCGACAGCTTTTGGGGATGTAGAGCTGGAGGAGCCTGGAGCTCTGCAGAGGGAAGGTCATGGCAGCCGCTGAGGGGGAGCGGATACTGGAGTCAGGGAGAGGCGGTCTGGTGGGTGGACCAGGGTTCCTCCTAAGTGCCTGGTTTTGAAAACACTTCTGTGTGCATTTATTATCTCTTCCTCTCGGGGCCCCTCCCCGTGGAATAACTCAAACCAAAACAAGCCAAAAAATAAAACCCTCGTAACAATTATGCGTAGTCCAGCAAAACAAATTCTCGCTCTGGCCGTCTCCCAAAACGCTGCATTTTAAAACCCACCCTTTCTGGCAGGGGGAATGCGGTGCATTTCATCCTCAGTGGCTTAGCGCTGCGTTGATCAGAGTCCTGGAAGCTCTCGAAGTTGTTTTTCTCTGTTATTGTCATTGTATACATTGTTTTCCTAGTTTCTCTTACTTTTCATCGGGTCATAGAGAAGTCTGAAATGGCTTGTTCTGTCATTTCTTATGGGACGATAGTATCTCAGCAGTCAGTAGTACTTACTAAGTGCTGAGGGCTGAGGATACACATTCAGGGGTGGAAGAGAGAGCAAGAGGAGAAGGTGCTTGACCGGACGTGGTGAAAAAGTCAGAGAAACCCCAGAGCCGTGCAGCCGGTTGAGAAATGAGGAGGTTTGGAGTTCATGGTGAGGACCCTCCAATCGGAAGGCCAGAGGGTGGAGTCCCCAGGCTGCCGAGGTCTTACAGGGTGAAGGGGTTAGCCCTGGCACGAGCTGCCGGGGGCCCAGAGGGAAGCCAGACAGTCCCAGAGTAACCTTCTGTCATCCGTACTCCACGGTTTCCTTAGCCACCCCCCAGCAAATGGGTGCCACCTTAATTTTCAGTTCGGAGCTGCTAACGAAAGGACTCCTATAAATATTTTTTGTCCATAAAGGTCCTTTTCCTCTTTCTTTGATCTCTTTGACCTTTGTTGTTCTTCAGTCATTTTAATCATGTTTGACTCTCTGTGACCCCATTTGGGGTTTTCTTTTCTTTTTCTTTATTTTTGTTTTTTGCAGGGGGGAAGGCAGGGCTATTGGGGTTAAGCGACTTTCCCAAGGTCACGTGGCTAGTCAGCATTAAGTGTCTGAGGTCGGATTTGGACTCAGGTTCTCCTGACTCCCAGCTGCCCTTTCTCCTCTGCCCCACCTAGCTACCCAGAGTATAGGCCTGGTAGCGGAATAGCTGGGTCAGAGGATTTGTACTTTGATTGCTTTGGGGGTGTAGCTCCAAAGTGCTGTCCAGAATGGCTGCACCAATTATAGTTTCACCAGCAATGTGTGGATATTTCTGTTTTCCCAAAGTCCCTCCAGCAGCGTCATCTTCCTCTTCTACCATCTTTGCTTGTCCAGTGGGTGTGAGGTGAAACCTCAGAGTTCGGCATCAGAAGTTTAACAGGAAGCCGCCTTCCTGGGTCACCTGTAACTCCCCTTGCAGACCACTTTCCCTTTTCCCTTTGACCAGTACCTGGGGGCCCAAATTTAAATTCACATTAACAGCTCTTTGGTCACCTGGAGCTGGACAAAAGTCATTTGTCTTTGTTTTCTCACCTCCATCCTCAATGCTCCTTAGGCCCTCCTCTAAGGAGAAGCCCTTTCTGGGGAGGCAGGGCCAGGTTGGTAGAAAGGGGTTTTCCCCCAGCCCTGACCCAGTGATGCTGTACTTGCTTACAGGCTCCCTGTGGTGAGGGAGCTTTGAGGGCCGTTCTCACCTAGACCCACTCCCAGCCAAGGTCTTTTCTGTGGATGCTATGAGGCTGGAGGGCCAGTCTGCTGTCAGACAGAAGAAAGTTGCTTTGGGAGTGCAGGCCTTGCGTGAAAGAAAGTGTGTCTAAGCACCAAGGCCTTTCCCTGGATTCGGATCTGGTTTTTAGATGCTTTTGTCCAAATTTCCCTGCCTCTCAAGACTTTTTAAGTGTTTTAGATACTGATTCACATCTTTGAAAGCTCTCACTCCTATCCTGTCCCGCTCCCACCCCCCAAGGGAGCTGAAGGCCTCCCTGGAGCTGGAAAAGGACATGAATTATAGGTAGTCCTGATCCTTGAGTCATAGGGCTCTCAGCTTCCTCTGGCCTGTGGGCGTAAATAGGGTATCTCAGGGAGGGTATGAGTTTTCCCACTGACCAGTTAAGGTTGTTCTGACCCTCCCTTCATCCAGCTAGCCAGCCATACAGAGAGAGGCCTACTGGTACCCTTCTCTTCCTCTGCCCCCTGGGGACACAGCTTCTGTTATCTCCCCACCCCAGAGAGGCTCTTTCTTCAGCCTCAGATCCAGGAACCCCATAGGAGGAGCTGGTGTCGGTGGGACTGAAATCCAAGGTCCTTGCTCTTTGTAAAAGGAGAGCCTCTGGAGGCAGAGCTGTGGAAATCTGGAGCTTGGTTCCCATCCCCGCCCCCTCCCTCTTGTTGGCCTCCCCAACTCCTGCTTTGGATACAGGGACAGGAGCGCACTAATGAGGCTCTGGGTCCCTTGGAGCCTGCTGCTTTTGTCCTGCCTGGCTGTGCGCACCTCCCCCCCCCCATCCGTGCACACCTTCTTTCTGGGCCTCCAGCTCCATCCTAGCCTGCTTGATCCCAAGCTGCAGATGCTTGCCGTGGCTTGACAGCAACCTTTCAGTTTTCAATTTCAAAAGGGAGTAACAGTCTAGGGGAGTCTTGTTAAGTGGAGAAGAGGAAAAAGTGAGGAGGAGGTGGGGGAGATAGTCCTGATGGTGGAGAGGAGCCAAGAGAAGGGGACAGCAACTGTCCCTTGGGAGAGTGGGCCCTGGAATCCCCCAGGGCTTGGCAGGGAACAGCTTAGCTATCTGGCAAAGAACACTGGCCATCCCTGGAAGGATCCCCAGAGGACTGCATTTCTTTATCTCAGGGACCCAGAAGCCGGCACAAGCAGACCGGATCCCAATTTGTGGGTCACACACTGCCTGATCCCCACCTCCAGGGCCTCACTCACCACTCTTCCTTCCCTACTCAGCTGCCCAGGAAGCTGGGGCCAGGCTTATGTTTTCAGACTGTTTAGATGCTGGCCCTTGAGCCTCCTTCTTCCTCGGAAGCCGCTGAGAACTTGAGGGATGAAACACCTTGTCTGCCAGGTGAGAAAAGACGTGAGTCACCCTGCTACTGGTGGGGAAGGAGCAGCAGCTTCTCCCCTGGCCACTCTCTGCTCCCCTGCACACCCTCCTTACCAGCCTCCTTGGCTCCCTTCCTGGTGCCAGGACCTGGTGGCCCATCTCTGCCTCAGAACAAAGGCACCCTCCCCTTAGCCACCTGTCAGAATTCTGTGCCTAATTCTGGAAAACCTTGCCCATCCCACCCTCTCTCCTCCAGGCATCCAGTATTTAATACCTCTTCCTAAGCCATTATCTTCTGATAGAATGTGAGTGCCTTCTGGGCAAGGACTGTTTGTCACTTTGGGCTTTTTATTTGATCTTTGCACATAATGAGGGCTTAGTGAATTCTGGCTGGTTAAATGAAAAGGAAACCAGCAGCCCAGATGCAGAAGGAGCAGGGAGGCCAGGACTGCTTCTCCCGACCTGGTGAGGCCAAGTCATGTGCATCTAGTCCTCTCTCCCTGGGATTGCCAGAGCAGTCCCTGTCATGTTCCTCCTGCCTGTTGTGCCAGGGCTTCTCCTGGGCTCTTTTGGTTTGTTTGTGTTCCGTCATGTGAATCTTTGTTGGGGCTTCTTGGCAAAGATACTGGAGTGGTTTGCCATTTCCTTCTCCAGCTCATTTTACAGATGGGGAAACTGAGGTAAACAGGGTTAAGTGACTTATCCAGGGTCACATAGCTAGTAAGTGCCTGAGGCTGGATTTGAATTCATGAAGATAACTCCAGGCCCAGTGCTCTATCCCCTTTGCCATTTCACTGGGCACTGGACTTTAAAGAGTTAGAGCCGTCTTTACCAGCCCAGGGCTCAGGTTAGCAAATCAGCCCATAGCTGGCTTCCAGCTGATTAAAGCCATTACCTCCTGAGTCCCAGGGTGTGAACCGTGTAGAGTTAACATCTGCTCAGAAGCTCCAGGGCAGAGGGGGTTCTGTCATTGTAGGGAATGCTGTGGTCCAGGCATCAAAGGCCTTGCTAGTGTAGAGTCAATGAGACTTTGTGTAGTATGAGTAGCTAAAGAAATGGGGGCTAGTAGTGTGGCTAGGGGCCTCCTGGCCCCATTTCCCCCCCCCTCCCCCCACTGCTAGCTTGTTAAGGGAGAGAGCAGCTGCCAAGGTCATAGAAAGCAGCTGCTCCTCTCTCCTCCCCAGGCTCAGTTCCCAGAGCTCGCCCCCACCCCCTCCTTGGATGCACTCACTTTTGTCTCTCCTCTCTCCCTTACCTGGCAATGCTACCTGCTAATTGGCACTGCCTTCCCCTGTTAGGCAGGTTTGGTATTATATGGAAGACAGAGAAAGTTTCTCAGTCAGGTGATCCAGCCTCAGTTTAGTGAATGACAGACACATGCCGTGGGCATAATTACACTAGCTGCGGCTTGGTACATGTCCCTGCTGCCTGATGGGTCTCCATCTCGGGTCCACAAAGTGAAGCCACATACATAACTGTGTCCAAAAGTTGGTCACATGCAGAGAGATAGTCTGACCGCCGGATGGTCCTTGGGTGTTGGGTGTCTTTTACACGGACCCACTGTCAGTGGGTTTTATGACCAGGCGAACTCCACTCTTGGATAAACAAACCCCCCATTCCCTCTGAATACATCTATCCTGAGGAGGTGAGATAAGGTTAAAGACAGGGTAGGATTCCTTTGGAGTTTGCTGGTTTTCATCAGTCACTCTAGATGTCTCTGTCTGCCTGTCCTTCCTCCTCTGAGTGAAAGGCGGGTGATCTGATTGGATTCGATAACCACTTCGGTCCTGGCACAGAGAATGAGCATGGGCACCAAGAGGATGGTTAGTACAGCCCAGCAGGGAGCATGGGCACAAGACTCACATTGGGCCAGGCTGGTACAGAGGGAAGTAGGCAAAGAGGGATGCCCTCTGTCCTTGGTTCTTCACTTTCTTCTCTTCCCCAATACTGCAACAGTCTCAAGCCCTCCTCAAATACCCCATGGCACCATCTTGTTCAGTTTTTTAAGAACCAAGTAGCTGACTCTCCTGAACTCACTTGTTCGTTGATGCATCCAGGTAAATGATCAGAGAATATTTCCTGCGTGCATTGTTCTGTACCAGTGTTGAGAGAAATCTCTGGACTTAAGGAGGCCTTATTGTAGCAGAGAAGAAAGATAACGGATGCTGTAACTCCAGCAAGAGGCAGAATGCAACAGGGGCCTGAAGAGAGACACAAAGTTCTTGGGCAACCCAGAGAGACCATTTCTAGCTAGGAGGAAAAAGTGTGTGCAAAGGCAGGGAAACATGGAACATGTTTGAGGAATGAATAACCTATGGTGGGAGACAAGGCTGGAAAAGAACCTTGAATGCCCACCTCCGGAGTAGGGGCTTTATTGGTAGGTAGTAGGGAGCCACTGAAAGATTGGGGGTGAGGTGATGATGCGGTGAAAGCTATGTGTATCAGAGGAGGAGAGACAGGAGGTCTAACTGGAGTGAAGGGCTGGTTAAGAAGCTGGTACATCATCTGGGTAATATGGGACAGGAATTGGTAGAGAGCTAGAGTTAGAGTAAGCTCCTCTCTGCAGGAGGTGCCCCCCTTACTCTCCTCTCACCCTCTTCTTAACTCTTTTCAGTCCAGCTTCTGACGGAAGCTGCTCTGTCCAAAGTTACCAGTAATCTTATAGTTGGCAAACCAAAGGGCCTTTTCTTGGAGCTCATTCTTCTTGGCCTCTCCTCAGTCTTTGATACAGCTGGTCACTCTCTTCTTCTGGACAGCCTCTTCTCTCTGGGTTTCAGGTCACTGCTCTCTCCTGGTCCTCCTCCTGCTGATCTGACCGCCCCTTCTCTGGCTTCTCCTTCAGATCATGTCCCCCAGACTTCTAATCTGGGCCCCCTCCTCTTCTCCTTCTGTATGACTCCACTTGATCTCATTGGCTGCCGTGGATTTAATGACCAGCTCTGTGCTGATGATTCTCAGATCTGCCTGTCCTGCCCCAAACTCTCTGCTGACTCCCTTCACATGTCTCCAGCTGGATGTCCAGGGGAGATCTGAAACTAAACACGTCCAAAATGGAACCCCTTATTGTTGTCTATCTAGCTCGTCCTACCTTCCCTGTTACTGTAGAGGGCACCACCACCTTCCCAGTCCCTGAGGCTCCCAACCCAGACCTGCTCCTGGATTCCTCACTGCCTCTGGATGCCCATACCCAAGCGGTTGCCAAGGCCAGTCGATTTCCCCTTTGCAACATCTCTTGAATGTGCCCCCTTTTCTTCTCTACCACTGAGACCACTCTGGTGCAGGTCCTCATCACCTTGTGCCTGGACTGTTGTGACAGCTGCTGGTGGGTCTGCCTGCCTCATGTCTCTGCCCTCCACCCACCCTTCTCCATCCAGCAATGTAATTTTCCTAAAGCACAGGTCGAATCATGTGATTCCGATACTCAGCAAACTCCAGTGGCTCCCTAGTGCTTTCCCTTTCGGGTCTTCTTAACGCCTCATTCTCTTGGGTCCAGTGACACTGGCCTCCTGGCCATTCCCTAGACAAGACCCTCCATCTCTCAGCTGTCTCTCTGCCCCCTGCCTGGAATGCTCTCCATCCTCCTCCTCATCTTCTGGCTTTCCTGGCTTCCTTCCAATTCCAGCTAAAACCTCGACTTTTACAGGAGGCCTTCCCCAGCCCCTTCTTCCTATCATTTCCTGTTTACCCCGACATAACCTGTTGGTTTTCTCCTCCAGGGTGAGTCCCCTGAGGGCAAGAGATGTCTCTTGCCTGCTTTCATATCCTCAGTGCTTAACGTAGTACTTGGCACAGAGTAGGTGTTTAGAAAACTTGTTGAGGGAACAATCAGAAGCTGCCTTCTCAAAGTAGCCCCAGAGTCCCCCTGGCGTCTCTGCCATGACCTGTCCCCCTCACCTACTCCTTCCCTGGCTTCACCAGCATTGGAAGGAACCTTAATGATCGTCTCATACAAACTTGTCCCATATGGGGGAACTAAGGCCCAGAGAGGTGATGCCTAGTGCCTCTCACATACCACACTACCTCTGTCTTCTCTTCTTAGCTCCTTTCTGACTCCCTCCTGAGGCTCCCCTTGTAGCCCAGCAGCACCAGCTCCCGTGACAGATTCTCCAATGCCATCGGCTCAAGGCCCTTTACCGTTCTGCTTGCCCTCCTCAGCAGCGTCCCTCTGCAGGTGTGGCCCTGCACCAGGGAGGACCACAGAAGGTCATCGCCTCCTCAGCCTTGGGACTTAGGCCTCTCCTAACATGGCCCAAGCCCATTTGAGCCTTGTGGGCCACCATGTCATGCTGGTCACTCTTACTATGGTTTGTGCTTGCAGATCAGGAAAATTCTCCCCTCCTTGTTTCAGACAAGCTGCTATATCTCATACTTGTCAAGGTGATTTTTAAATCCAACACGAGATTACATTTACCCCAATTGAATTTCATCTTATTATTAGCTGGGGCCCACAGATCACTAAGGGTCCATGGATAGATTTCAGGGGGTCCATGAACTTGAATAGGAAAAACATGACTAATTTCTAGCTGAAATTTACTGTTTACTTAAGTTATTTAAAAACATCATTTCCAGGCATCTGTAAGCCTTTACCAGACTGCCACAGGGGTCTATTGTGCAAAAAAAAACAAAGGGAAACCAAAGGTTAAGGACCCTTGGGTTAGACTCTGCCCTCTGCTCTAGCCTGTCAGTATCTTTCTAGATCCTGATGCTGTCGTTCAGAATACGAGCTGTCCCTCCCAGCTTTGTGTCCTGGCGAGCAAGCCCTTTTCTGCCCTTCTCCAAGTCACTGATACCAAGCAGAAATCCCTGTGCTCTCTCACTGGAGACCTCCTGCTGGAGTTGACATTGAACAATGTCGGGCAGCCTGCCTGAGACTCTCCCTTTTTCCTAGACTAGGCCCAGGAGTCCTATTGCCCACTTTGTTCTTATCACCTGTTTCCTCTGGCACCATCTTCACCCCCTCTTGGAACTTGTGCCCCATGCCACATTTTGCTGAAGCTCATCTGGTTTGCATCCCAGCATCTGGGACCCAGACATACTGGAGTAAGAGTTAACATCAGAATTGTTCAAGTTGTAAAAATAAGAAAAGTCACGATAACTTGGTCCCACAGTCTTGAGGTTAGAATCCCAGCAGAGATGAGCCATGTCCCTTAGAGGAGGC
>CM053583.1:355411445-355465159 GCA_028627135.1 Pseudochirops cupreus
CCCCGATTGCCCACCTGTCCTTTCCCGCTGGCATTTATTCCTCTCCTGGTTCCTAGTTGCTTTGCTTCATGGCTCCATCTGCATAGAACAGCTTTCCCCTCTGCTGGATAATCAATCAGCAACTTTTCCGTCAGCCTAGGCACAGGATGGAAGGGCTGAGCTGACCCAAGGTCCTTTCTCCTTCAAAGGACACAGCCCATGTTGGTCGCTGCTTTGGCCTGCGGGGTCTTCCCTTCCAGGTGACTGGGCCTGCTTTTGCCATGTGGAACAATATTGCTGCCTATAGACCTTTCCAGAGAGACTGACCTTCTTACAGAAAAAAAAAAGGAGGTTTTCCCAGAGGCAAGGAGGTTCCCTGTGACCCATGCGTCCCTGAAGCTCAGACTGGGGTCTCTGCTGAAGCCCATCACAATCACAATCTGTTTGTCCGGCAGCCCTCCCTTCCTTGTAGTCTCCTGGGTTTAGCTTATGCCAAGCTCCTGAAGCCCCTTTGGCTCCCCTGGGCAGCAACTTTGGCATAGGGAAGAGGATGTGCTGAGGTTTAGGAGAGGAAGCTGTGGTCCGTGGGGGTTCTCTGCGCATTGAGTAGAATGAGCTTTGGCAGGGGTGAGGCACTATGCCTGAGAGGCTATCTGGAGGCTGGTAGAAGCAGGCTCATTTTTCTCCCACCGTTCCCTTAAGCAAACCCATGGCTCCTGAGCATTTGGGAGCTCAAAGGCCTGTGGTCTGAGCGGGGGTGTCCCCCTTTTCCCACCTCTCCTTATCTCCGGCCCACCAGCTGCCTCCATCTTCCCTCCTCGGGCTCTCATGGGGAGTTGGGCCCAGGGCAGCTCCAGGAGGCTGAGCCAAGGTGTAAATTGCATGGCAGGCTGCCTTTTCTGAGGTGAAAATGAAAAACCAGAAGGCGGTGGGGCCCCTCGGCCCAGCACGGCTGCTGCCGCCTGGCCTTGCCCACCTCCCTTCATCCCTGCAGCGGCCTCCTCAGCTGCCTGGCTCATCCTCTCGGCATCATTTCCCTTCTCCCTCACCTCTCCTGTTCCTTCCCCAGCCTTGTCTCCTCGGCCACACTGTGGTCTCTCTCCACCCCATCTTTCCCTCTCCCTTCTGGCCCTCCCAACCCTGGATGCAGCACCTGATATGGAGGCTGCCCTTAAGGGGGTGTATTTTGAGGTTGAGGGTGAAGGGAGGTGTTTAATTTTAATGCACCATTCCCTGTTTCCTGCTTGGCTTTCCCAAGCTGTTTAATTTTAACTTGGCCAGCCTTTTTGTCCTGACAAGCAGGGCTGAGAGGAGCAGACAGGAGGGTAAGATAGTAAAGGCTGGGGGCTGCATTTGTGAGGTGGCCTCCCTGCCGAGGTTATCTCAGAGCACTTTGCACATGTCATACAGAGGGTCTGTCTAGGGATGCCCAGGCATGCACCCCCATGTTGACGCATGTGTGTGTTTGTACATTTCTTAGTGTGCTGGGTAGATATGGGGGTGTGTATATAGCAGGGTCTGTCTGTATAATTAAAAATAAATATGCATCACTTCACCCACCACTGAAATGCCACCACCCTTGGGTAGGATGCAACAGCTGTTTACCAGCTGGATGATTGTGCTGCCCAGGGACTCCAGCCACAGTAGCGATAGAGGAGAGGGAGGGGACAGGGTGGGCAGGGGCACGGACCCCACCATCTTTGTCCTGAGAGAATCCTTGTTCAGGCCTCCTCCTGCTCCAAGAAGAGATGGGAGGAAGACAAACTTAGCATCATTCACAGCAGGAGGACTTTCCTAAGTTTGGGGTGGGTGGGGAAGAGGGAAGGGTGAACTTCCTCAAACCACTGAACCAGCTGCCCGTGGCTGCCCCCTTCCTCCAGCACACCTTGGAAAAGAGACTCGGCACCCTTCCTTCTCAGGGCACCAGAGAGCTTTTGGGCTATGAGGATATGGCCCTGACTTCTCCCTCTCTGTCACCCTCCCTCCCTCCTTCCCTTTGAGGCTCGTAAGGCTCCCATTAGTGATAAATAATCCCTTTGACCTCTTAGTGTCCAGCTCATGGCACCATGTGTCCTTACTAGGATCTGTTGCAGGGCCTAGCCAGCAATCTGGAAGGAAGCAAGGACGTTGCAATGGAATCGTTTGTCACCAAGGGAGGCTTGATTGGCTGGCCACCCTCTGAGGCCCAGTGACCTGCCCTGCTTCCAGGTTCCTGAGTGTCACTACTCTGGACAGCTCTCTAGCTGGTTCACAGAAACAGACCCCAGCCTCAGCACCACCCTCTGATGGGGTCTGACCACTTCAACAGCCTTGGAGGCCACAGCTAGCACCATAACTCACTCTCCTCATCTTTTGTGCCTGGGACTTAGAGCCACATTCTCAATCCCCCTGAAGCTGAAGATGGCTAAGAGAGCCTCTTTCCTCCCTCTTGCCTTCCCTCTCCCATTAGCTCAGGTGGGAGGTGAGGGCCCTTCTCTTTTCTCTCTTAACTCTCATCGTGTCTCATGGTTTTAATTATCATCTCTGTGTAGAATGACTCCCAGATGCATATACCCAGCCCTCCTCTCTCTCCTGAGCTCCAGGGCTGTGTTGCCAGCTAGCTGCCCAGTGGATGCCCAGCGGCATCTCACTCAATATGTCCAAACATGTCCCTTCCCTCCAGACTTCCCTGACAACATCAGGGCACCACCATCCTTCCAGGTTTGCAGCCTGGTGCCCTCCTTTGCTCCTCCCTCTCATGCCCCTTCCCCGCCCCCCCAGTCAGGCTGCCCATCTTACCTCCTACCCCACAGCATATCTTAGGTCTGAACCCTCCCGCTGCCTGGTGCAGGCCTGCACCACACTCACCTGGACTGCCGGAGTGCCCTCCTGACCATTCTCCCTGCCTCAGGCCTGTCCCCATGCCAGCCTGTCCTTCAAAGTGATTTTTCTAAAGCCCAGGTCTGACTGCCTGCCTCTCCTCCCTGTCTGCCCCCCACTTAATAAAGTCTGCTGGTTCCCCCTTCCCGCTAGGATCAAATACACAATCCCATTTGGTGTTTAAAGCTCTTTACAGCTTGACGCCTTCTTGTCTTTCCAGTCTCCTGGTCTCTTACTACCCTCCGTACACACTCTGGTCTGGCCGACTTGCTCTATTCCACATGGCATTCTATGAGTGCTTTTGGTCGAAGACTCTTTGCTCATCCCTGGAGTGCCCCCCTTCCCGGCCTCCCCCTCTCAATCCCTGGCTTGCCCCAAGATGAGGCTCAGCTTCTGCCTTCTCCAGGCTTTTCCCCAGTCCTTGTCATCCTCTGCTCCTGGCCGCAGGTGCCTTCCCGTCTGAAATGGCCTTCCCGCCGCTTCTGTCTGTCCCTTGTGACGTGCATGCCGGCTTCTCTGTTAGAATGTGAGCCCCTTGAAGGCAAGGGCTGTGTGTGTCTTCCTTCACATCCCCAAATGCTCAGGTAACTGGCACGTGTGCAGTGTAAGTGCTAATTAATGCTTACTGATCGCTTAGTCAGTTGATTGAGATCTCTCTTCTGGTGTTCCTCCAAGTCGTAGTAGAACACATGGTCCCTGCATCCCCTGAACCCTCCCCCTGCACCAAGGCAAGGGCCCCAGCCCCATGCCATAGCATTGCATCCTGGGAAAAGCAGGCAGAGTTGCCCCTTCTCTGAGCTGTGGACCCCCAGCCTATCACCCTCCTTCCTAGCCCCCAGCAGCAGGAACAGCCAGCCTTCCCTGTGGATGACCCTGGGGCGATGGCCAGGCCCAAGCTGTATGCTAGAATACCTCTACACCCTCCCTTGAAAACCAGGCCATTTGTCCAGCTCCTTCTTCCCTTTGGAGTAGGTACCCTGTCTCTCAGCCAGCCTGGCTGTGGGGTGAAGGGAGGGGTTAGGTTTTCAGGGGAAAGGCCAGTAGATGAGGGGTACATTGTGTCCCCTTTTATTTTCACCTTCCTCCTGTCCCCCTGGGGGCTGGTACCCAGGAAGAACAAGTGTCTTTGACATCTTCTCTTCCTCTCCTTCCCCTCAAGTGTAAATTTTGACAGGACCTGGCTTGCGTTTTAATGACTTCAGTTGAGCCGCAAATGAAATTTTAATTAGTTTGGTGCCACACTCTGACAAGCGGCTCCCTGGGCAGAGTGAGGAGTAGGACCAGGGTGTCGGGGTAGCTCTGGGCAGAGAGGAAAGGCTCCTCCAGGATCCCCTCTGTAGGGTGGGACAGGTTGGAGGCAGGGATGCCTGAACAGAGGAAGGGGGGCCAGGAGAGCAGAGGCTCCATGTGTGTGATGCCTGGAAGAATCCTGAGAGTAGGGGAGGGGAGAGAGGCTGGGCCTGGGCCTGCCAGACCCTTCGTTTTTTTTCTCTCTTCTCTGTTCCTCTCTTCTCCCCGATGGTTTTGAGATGGAAGCCACGGGAAGGATAGAAGATGCGGTTTCCATGGCAACAGAGCTGTCCATAGCCAACAACTTCAGAGCCGGGCTCTCCCAGGGAGGCAGATGTGCTGAGCAGCCACAGAATTGCCCCCCACTTGCTGGCAAAGGGTTGAGGGAGAGCAGGTGGCATCAAGTCACCCCAGGGGAGGTAACCTTATGTAGGACCCTACGAGAGGGGCCACAGGGCAACAGAAGGTTGGGAGCTTTCTGAAAAGTGGAATGGTCTGAGGTTGGGGAGGGTACTGGAAGGGGGGCGTCTCTAGGAAGCCTGGTGAGCTGGAATTTCAGCCTCTAAGACTGCCCCAAAGCACCCAGCCTGATCAGTGGGCCTTACATGGCCTTTTGAAGGATTAGCACCATCACGCTGGCTCTGTCTCAGGCTCCAGCTGCGGGGCAGCCTTGCCTACTGCTGCCCTTTGCACCAGCTGGAGGCCCAGGGCTGAGCCAGAGATGCTGAGAAGGTCAGTCATTAACTGGACCCCAGGGGGTCAGCCAAGCCTGTTTTCTTTGTCCCACCCTCCCCCACTGTGACCTCCTGCTGATGAGGCAAGAGCCAAGCTATCATTCAGCTCTCTTCTCCATTCTTTCCTTCTCTGAGCAGGGCTTCCACAGCAGGTCATAAACTCCCCTCCCCAGGGAAGGGCAGCAGTGCCTGGGGTCCCCCGTCAAGAAGAAAAGGATAAAGGCTAGTGCCTGAGAAAGGTGGTTTCCTTTCCCCCACTCCCCAATGCCAGGTGCATGGGTGATCCTTCTCTGGGCAGCGTAGGTGTGGACTCCGATTCCTGATGTAGCTGTGTTAGGGTTAGGAGCTGCGGCCTCTGTGCTTTAGCTCTCGGAGGCTCAGGGAGCCCTATCCCCAGGACCCAGGCAGCACTCCAGCCTTGTTATACCTGATCAGTTTTCTGATTTGAAAGGTTTTGATCAAGCAGAGGAAGCAGTGAGACCTTCACTCCTTTGTCCACAGAAAAGGAGAGTCCTGCCTCTGTCCTCTGACCCCAGGGTGAGGAGGGCAGTCATAGGGGTGGCCCTTTTCCCCTGGGTGATCCCTCTCTTGTGGCATCTCAGTGGAAAGAGGGCTCATTTGGGAGCTGTAAGTGAGCGCCGGCCGCTAAAAATAGCCCTGTTGTGAAGCTTGGCGTATGAGGCTGACAGTGGCGAGGCCTGCACAGTAATCTTCTCTGCGATCCACAGGGTAATTGTACTCCTGGAGCAGGAAGAGGCTTGGCTTGGAGCCCTCTTCCCCAGGCCACCCTCTGGAGTGCTCTCGCCCCTCCAGCCAGAGGGTGGCCTGGCCCAGGCCACTTTTGTGGAATGGACAGAGGGAAGCAGCCTTCCCCCAAGTCAGGTTGGGAAAGTGAGCCCAGGGGCTGGAGGAATGTGTGCACTGGGCACCTGGGGGGGTGCCCCCAAGCACAGGGGAGGTGATGGTCTCCCAAGCCTGCCTCCCTGTCTCGCCAGCTGTTCTCCTGTCCCACTAACCTCAGCCCCTTCAGAGGGCTGGGCAGCTGTGACCCTGATCCCAGGTGTGGGGAGGAAGGACCTGTTTGTTTCCTGTCTTCGGCTGTTGGCACAGCTTGGGAAACTGCTAATGGAGACCCACTTAACCTGCTCCCAGCCCTCCCCTCCAGAAGGCACACCTGGGGCTAAGACTTCTTTCTGAGCCTCCTTCTGGTGTGTCTCTGTGGAAGGGACAAGCCTTCCTGTATGTCCACACCCCCTCCAGACCTCGCTTTGCTCTTGAGGTCCTGCGGCTCACAGACACTATTTCTGCCAGTGCCGAGTAGTGCCCAGAGGAGAGCTGAGGCAGTGCCAGAAAATCTTCCTGAGCTGGAAGTAACCTGCAAGGAGTGGGTGCTGCCAGCTAGAGGTCACAGAGGTTACCAGGAATGGGGGCCTGGCCCATGATGGGGATCTCCGGCTTCTGGAACCTCTTACCTGCTTGGCCTCCTTATGCCTCCTGGACTGGCCCATAGAGAGGTGAGGAAAACGTTAGGGTTAAGGTGGCTGCCTCAACAGGCCCAGCAAAATCAGTCCCTTTTGGAACTCATAGAATCAGGGAGCTGAAGGGAACTTGGAGAGGACATCTCTACCCACTCCTTAATTATACAAAAGGGGAAGTGACTTGCCAAAGTCAGACTAGAAGTAAGTGACAAAGCCAAATCCCAAACCCAGGCCCTCCACTTCTTTCTGGCCCAGGGTCTTTTCCTTTCTTTTTTATTATAATATATATTATACAACCGTCAACCATTCAATAAACAAACCCAGAAGAACCAAAAAAGAGGGTGACAGAGGAAACTGAACTGGCTTTTTGCAGGTTGGGTTTTTTGGGTATTAAATCACAGTAGTAACAAAGCCTTCCTGTATGTCCACACCCCCTCCAGACCTTGCTTTGCTCTTTCCGGTTCATTTTTAGATGTCTCTCACTGAGGCTCTTCATTTCTCCTCTTTGGCATCACTTTTATTACCTCCCACCCTACCCTCATGGCCAGATAGAAGGCCCTCCATTGGCACCAGTAAAGCACAGTTCAGAAAATAAACCACCCCGCTGGTTATCCCTGCCAGGGGACATCTCCCTGCACTCCTGGGCCGCTACCTCCTCGGGCTTCTCAGCCCCCTGGGCCACACCATCCCCTCCTGCGGGCATCTCACACTGCCTCCTTCTTCCTCTTGCCCAAGGAGCGTAAGCTATGTGCCCATCCCAGGCTGGAGATCTACCAGCAGGACCAGATCCACTTTGTCTGCCCACTGGCGCGACAGGGTGACTTTTACGTGCCCGAGGTGAAGGAGACAGAACGCAAAAGCCGAGTGGCTGCGGAGGCCGAGGACGCCCAGACCGATGTCACAGGTACCTGTGGAGGGGTGATGGGGAGGGGGGGACAGGAGGGGAACTGCTCTTTCCCTGCCTCCATTAACACTGTGTGGGTCCCCAGCTGTGTGCCAAGCACTCTAGGGGATATGGAGGAAGGAGTAGACATAGTGTTGGCCCTTGGAGACCTTCTGCTCCAGTTGGGAAGACGAGACAGACAGCAGTTACACATGCTGAATTCTAAAATGCTGTCAGCCATACATTGACAAGTATAGATGAACACTCAGTGCCTGCGAGCAGTGTTGAGGTAGGTACTGTCTGAGCGCCTTCCATCAGGGAAAGCTTCCCATTAAAGGTACATTTGAGATGTGTCAGGGCATAAGTGGGAAAGGAAATAGGGCTCCATCACCTTAAGGGCTCAGAGGAGAGGAGGTTAGCTTTCCTCACTGTTGAGCCCCCATCCTTTGGCCCCTGAGAGCCTAAATCAATTAAGGAAATAGGTGTTTGACCTGTAGATCTGGGAATGGAGAGGGGAGATCACGCCCTGGGTGCTGGGACCCAAGGCAGGGAGTAAACCCCATCCAGAGAGTCTGCTGTGGTATCCACCAAGGGGTGTGCTGGAACCAGCTTGGACTGGCTGGCTTAGGACAGCGGTTGTTACACGTTCATCATGAGCATTTACATCTCAGAAATCAGCCATTGCTACAAATAAGGGCTAGACTTAAGGAAATGATAGAGGAAAGATTAATAATGCAGACTAAATTTAAAAGGATGTCTTGCATTTTCAGAAGGACTGCACCCTGCCTGCACCCCTGCCATATGTGGGGCAATGCCCACAGGCAGCTTAGGAAAACGGCCAGTCATTGCTTAGTTGGGGAAGGGAGGAGGAGGCTGCCCAACCTTGAAGACCCAAGGGACCAGACCAGAAGTCCACTCCCTCACCCCAGTCCTTAGGACAGGCTGGGGAGTGACCTCTTGACCTGGACAAGGTGGGAAATTCACTTTGCCAATCCCAAGTAGACCCAAGGGGGCTGCCCCTAAGCAGCTCATGTGGTGACCTGTGAGAGGTTACATCTAACCATACTGGAGTCTAGAGGAAGGGGGAGGTGTGGCGTGGAGAAGACTAAAGCTACTGCCTTGGGGGCAAAAAAAGTTTCTCTATACACAGTCTCCCCAACCACCACCATCATCATCCTATTTCTGTAGCTTGGCTCCTCAGCTGCCAAGGTCACTGGGGAAAGTAGGGGAGAGTATGTGTTAAGGGGGGGTACAGAGAGGCAGTGTCTTGCTCCCCAGGGGACTGTGTCTAACACAATTAAGTTCATCTGCCACTTAATTACCTCCCTGGGGCACAGCCCAGGCCAGCAGTGCCCTCAAACCAGCCTCGAATTCATTGGTGCTCCCACTGTGGGCACAGGACATGGCACAAGGTCAGAGCAGACCTCTGAGAGTCGTGAGCTTCCAATCTCACCCACCCCACCCCCACCCTAGTCCTTCCTCTCCCAAACATAGCCTGCCAGTGCTCTTGAGGGCCTGGCTGGCACCCTGATCCCTCCTCTGCCCTCCCCCCTCCAGCTGGCTGCAGCCCCCAGGCTCCCTCAGGGGCAGGGCCATGCCTGCAGCACCACCCCCAGCCTGTCGTCAACCCTCACGCCCTTTTCTCCCTTTCCCCCATTTCCCCCAGGCCCCGTAGCACAGAGGGCAGATGGGCCTGCCCCTTGCTGACAAGGTCCGTCCTGCCCACCCCTGGGCAGGATCTAGATCGCCCAGCTTCCAGGTGCATGCTGCTCACACAGCAGCGTGTGGTGGGTGCCTGGCTTGCCTGAAGCTCAGCCTGCCCCCGCCTGTCTCTCCCCATGGTTAGGACACAGGAGGTGAAAGGGGGTGATTAGCTGGCTCTTGACTGCTATTACATTGATGTATTATTTAGTACCAGGAGAGGAGATGAATATTTGATTGCACATTACGCTGACTGCAGGGAGAGAGCCTGGATGTGGGGTTAGGGGCTGAATAGTGACCATCATGTTCCTTTAGCAGCAGCTGGAACCCTGGTGATTGAGATGCTGGCCTGCTGCCTCCCTACCTGGCTGAGAAGGTGGAGGGAGAAGGCTCTCTGTGTTTCTTCTGAGAGCTATGGTGCTTAAAATACTCCTTGGTCAGTGTTGAAACAGAGACAGTGGGAAGTTTGGTTCTATCTGCCCAGCGTCCTGCAGAGACAAGCCTGTGACTCAGAATGGGGAGGGAATAGGACCCACTACTTCCAAGTGAAATATTGAGGTAGATAGCTCCTTGTTGTAATGAGGCAGGGCTCAAGAGGGCTGGCCATCCGGACAACTGAGACAGCATGCCACGTCAGGTGGGCCCAGGACAGGGAAAGGCAGGGACTTCACTTTCACCACGTCCCTCCACAGACACACAGGGGCCCCAGTGTCCCTCCTGAAAACGAAGGCCAAGAAAGAGTACCCCGAGTAGCAGCCCATGATGAGAGGTGGCTCTACCTCCTTTCCTGACCCCTCCCTCCCCAATTCCTCCAGGAAGTAAGTTGGCCAGGCTAAGCTAAGAAGAGGGACCCTAAAGACCACTTAAGCCATCTGAAATGCAACTGTCCTTCATATCTGTCTGTCCCTAGCCTCCATCAGTGAAGGTCTGGGGATGGGGACATTTATGAGGGAGCTCAAAGCACCCTCTTTACCTTAATCCATTCATCCTTGTGGGAGTGAAGCCTGAGAATCAGACCCATCTGGACCCTTCCTGGCTCCCACTCTCCATTGCTGTGGGGTTCATGCTTCAGGATGTGCACTGGGGGTGGGGGTGGGGGGGAAGAGAACAGTCCTAGCTTCCTGCCTCTTTCTTTGTGAGCACCCTCTCCCTTGGTAGATGGGAAGGTTGAGGACCGCTTTGGTTAGACCTCTGTTGTGACCAGACTGCTGTCATTCCCCTCAAGAGTAGCATCCTGATGGGGGAGGCAGAGCAGAGCCAAGAGCAAGAAGGCACAAGATATACCTCGAAAAGATGGGAGGCTGCAGTGACTCTGTATGGGAAACTGCTGTGACCTTTCTCTGCTAAAAGGTCTCCTCCTTCAGGAGCTGGCCTAGGCAGGGCTGACCCTGCCAGCGCTCTGAAAACATCCTCTTGCTGGCCTGAGATCTTCCAAGTCTGAGTGTGGGGCAGAAGGTGGGGGTGGATGTGAAAAATGGGCAGCTGGATGGCTGCCAGCTTCCCCTGGCACCCAGATCCCAGGAGAGCCCGTGTGGAAGGAGCGGGAGGGAAGGACATGACAGTTTAATAAGGCTGGAGAAAACTGCTCCTCCTCCTCCCCCACCTCCTCCGCCTCTCTCCAAATGCTCGGTCTCCTTTGGTCTGCAGCCCTGAGAGGAGAAAAGAGAGTTCAGTAGCTACTCCAGCCCTGCTGGCCCCCAGGGGCGCTAATTATTATTTAAAGAGACATGTGTTGCTGCTGATGAGCGGGTGTCCTGCCTCAGGGCTGAGGAAAGATTGTCTTCTGATCTCTGGGCCCCTGGGATGGGAGTGGGGGGTAGGGGGTGACCAGCAGGAGAGAAGGAGCGTCTGCACTAGGAAAGTGACCAGGACAGCTCCATAGGCACACAGAGCCTTCCTGCCTCTGCCCCTACCGTGTTTCTGGCCTCTCCATCTCTTGTTCCATCTCACTGGGGCACTGCTAGTGTGGGGGTAACACACTGGCACCCCTAGAGGTAGGGGAAAACCTAAGCACAAAGATGCATTAGGTCTACTTAGAGCCCTGAGGGCCATTCTCTCTTCTCTGCAATTCAGCTCACCTGGAAAGGCACCACCACGACAGGAGGTCTGGCTGATATCCTCAAGTTAGTGGGGCCTCAAAATGGCAAAGACAGTTTTTTTGTGTGGTCAATCAGCATATGCCATTGGTTTTTGAGCCCAACCTTGTAGGATTCCAAAAAGAAATATGATCCCAAGCTGCTAACCTAACCCTAATTCTGACCCTCTGTGGGCTCCAGGGGGTGCCCCTATCCCATTATCCTGCCCCAATTTCCAGCCAGATCTACCACAGAGTTCCAACCAAGACCAACCAAAATTCAAGACCAGCCCAAAATTCAGAGCATTTACACCCCCCCAGCAGCGCTTGGGCTCTGGGCTCTGTCACCATCACCATGGAGACGGGGAACCAGGGAAGCATCGTGCTCACTGAACACGGCTAACCTCTCACCTCCCCAGTGCTAGCACACCTGGGCCAGGCACCAGGCCGCTGTGGGGGTGAAGAGGCAACTCCTCTGTCCCTGCATCTCTTTGCCTCTGCAAGAGCAATGCTGGGGGCAGTGGCTTTTCCCTTCCCCTTCCTGTTCTCCCCTTTCATCAAATAGCCTTCCCTACGAAAGGGAAAGATGGCCAATTTTAAAATAAGGCAGTGTGATAAAGTGTTTAAGACTGGAAGTAAGACATGTGGATGTGGGGAGTGCTCCTTCCCACACCTCCCTGCTGCTCCTTTAGCACTGTTAACCAGGCTCCTTAGCCCTCCCCCCCCCCCCATCCTCCTCATCGACCCTACCTGCTGCCTGAATGCCTATCAGGCCTTGGTGCTGAATCCTAGAGGGCAGAAAGTGGCTTTTATAGCAATTAAGCTGAGGTCTCTAGGGTGGGGAGAAGGGGAACCATGGCTCTTCTTGGTCTCAGTAGCCCCCTCAGGGGTTTAAGAATGTGGGGGATGCATTGAAGCCATCAGAATATTACTATAGAACAGAGGGGGCTGCTGAAGCTCAGAGAGCTCCTCCTTTGAAGGTAACATCTTTGGATGTTGACCTGCTACCCCCCTTCACCCAGGTCTCTCCTCCCCCAGCTCTCAGGGGACACGTCCTGTGCTCCTTTGTCTGAAGTCAAGTGGAGCCAAAGGGTGAGGAGTGCCAGCGCTCTCTTCGCTGGTCTCTCAGAGACAAAAGCCTAGGGGGCCTCTGCTGCCCTTCTACAGCAGCCACACTCTGGCTTCTCTGTCCCCAGCTTCTTAGGGGGCCTGGTGATTGGCAGCTCACTTATATTCTTTCTCTGTGCCAACTTTAGCCAGGGGACATCTCTGGTTTGTTCCCTCCCTAGACCCACAGCAAAGGGACAAATGTGTCAGAGAGAAGGTGGGCGCTGTGCCTTTGTTCTCCCTTCCACCCCACACTCCCCAGGGCCATAGAAAACATTAAAGCTAAGAGCCAGGTTCATCAGTGCAGAGCTGGGGGGAGTAGCCAGGGCTTTGTGGGAATGCAGGGAACCATGGCTAACACCAGAGAGGTAGGCCAACAGGGCTGAGGTCCGCACTCTCCCTCCCTTCTTTTCTTCCTTACCCCCCTTCCCTCTCTTGATGACAGGGGTGGAGATATATTGGCTAATGGTAGCACAGAGACAGCATCTCTTTTTCATAGGCTTTGCCCAGTGATGTGTGAGTCATGCCCTCTCTGCCTTGTACAAGATAAGAGTGCCTGGGGAACAAGTCTCCTGCCCTGGACACTCTGCTCAGGTGGGCTCAGTCCTGCCTCCAGGAAGCCCCTGTGTTTCTCAGAGATATAGGCTTGGGACGTACCCCCTGCTAACCAGCCTCTTCATTTCTTTCCTGCCCCAGGTGCTGACACGCTGAGCGATACCAGCTCTGTCAGTCTGGATGCCGGCCCTGGGAGCCGGGAGAACTCTGTCGCCACTTCCACCACCTGTCCCGGTGTGGCGGGCCGCAGCTGGGATGATGCAGATAACCGGAGCGAGCACAGCTACAGCGAGTCGGGAGCCAGTGGTTCCTCCTTTGAGGAACTCGACCTGGAGGGGGAAGGAGCTTCCGGTGACCTTCGTTTTAGCCACGAGGCCGAGCCCCCGGGCCCAAGTGGATGAAGGAGCCCAGCACCCCAGAGAAGGATGAGGAGTAGCTGCCCCTTCTGGTCAAGGCCTCCACCTCTCAGCCCCATTCTCCTCAGGATTAATCAAAGAGGAACTGATCCAGTTCATCCTTCCCCACCTCTCATCTGGCCTGGCTGGGCCTGCCTCTTGCCCTTCTCCTCTAGACCCTCAGCTCCAAGGGCTGGGGCTGGTGCAGCCCTGGCTGTCCCTGTGGGTCTGTAGAATGGCTCTACCATTTCCTGACAAGGTTAGGGGGGCTCTTACTGCCCCCCCCCACGCCCCCGAGCTCTTTTCTCTGTTCTTTCTCCTCACTCCCTGGCCTGTTATTCCCAGCCAGCTGGAGGGAGCACAATCTCTTCCCTCCCATTTGCCCCTCCCTCATCAGTCTCTTTTTCAGACTTACATTGGGACTTTTAGGATCCAGAATAAAGCAGATGATTTTCGTTTCACTCAGACTCAAGCTGCAGATTTCTTTAACGGCGCAGGACCCCTGACAGTCACCGCCATTCATATTTTGCCAGCTCCAATAGGGTCACCAAGCATGGGCTGGATGGTGGGAAAGTGATTCTCTTAGGATCTCCAAGGAGTAAGAAGATGGGCTGGGTGGATCAGTCCTCAGGGAGAGGATTTATTTATTTATTATTATTATTATAATTATTATTATTTATTATTATTATTTATTATCCTTAGGATCATGGCTCCAGAGATGGAGATTTCAGTGACCATTTAGTCCAGCCTTCTGATTTTAGGGAGGAGGAAATGAGGGCCTGGCAAGGTTCACTGACTTACCCAAGGTCACACAGCTAGGGTCACATTTGAACCCAAGTCCTCTGGAGTCTCAGCGTTGGACCATACTGCCTGCCTTCTTTGTGAAGAGTTTTATGTGCTCTCCGTAGCCTGTGAGGGCCCTCTCTGCTTAGTCATTGTGGAGGGAAAAGTCCTGGGTCACTGGGGTAAGTGGAGAGGGGCTCTTGGAGAAGTAATCCCCTCCCCCCAGGCTGCTGGGGACCATACCCACTCTAAGTTCTTAGGGTTGTTCTGCCTTCCAGGTCTCTCAGTCACCCCAGCATGGTTCAGTGACTGGTATCAGGGACACTCCAGGTGACTCTATGCTGCCCCTACATGTAGGTCCAGCTGGTGTGCATATATACTTGTGAGCAGGCATTACCCGAGGGAGCGGAGGGGCAGGAGAAGTTTGCCCAACTGCAGAGAGCCAGGCATCTTGTGCCTTCCTGGTTTGAGGGTCTCTGAGGTACAAGTGCAGAGGGGTCCTGCTCATGTTTGAACATAGTCCTTAGTCTCAGGGGGATGGATGCAATTCAGGACAGTGGGATGATTCCCCTGCTCCACCAGCCCCATGCCCCACCTGCCTGATGCCCTTTGGTGAGGCATCAGACATGAGAGCAGATGTAGTTCCCAATGCTGAGGTGGGAGGATTGGAAAAGATTGACGGGCAGGGAAGAAGAGAAAGTCAAGAGCCTCTTCTTGGAGCTGTCCTGCCCTCCCTCAGTTTACCATCAATCCCAACACTACTCCTTTTCTACTGCCATCATAGCTGCTTCATAGGTTGATCCCACACCTGATGAAAATTGGACCTAGGGCTTCCTCTCATAAGCCCTCCACAGAATCAAGTTATCTCAGTGTGGGGAGGAACCCACAGGACACATCTAATTGAACCCAAACCTGAACAAGAATCTGTTTCTGGCAATTGGTCATCCAGTCTTTGTTTGGAGACCTCCAGTGATGGGGAACTCATTACCTTACAAGACAGTTTGGGACACTTTTAGAGCACTATTAAGTGTCTTTTTTTTTTTTTAACTTGCATGTAATAGAAATTTGTGTCCCTAAAACTTCCACTCAATTCCACCCTTTGGAACCAAGCAGAATATGTCTAATCTCTTCCACATGAAAGCCTGTGTTCCTCCTCCATACCTTCCTACCTTACCCTCATCCCAAGGCTGCCTCCTAACTATCTTCTGGGAAACTTGGATACCCAATTTTGGGCTGGAGAGTGAGGAAGAAAAAGGTGAGAGAGCTGATTCCCCCATTCCTTCCCATCCCCATCCCAGGCCTGGACAAGGATGGAGTAGTGATGCCTGAATGAGGAAAGCCACCTGCTGATGGAGGAGGAATGTTCACTTACAAGAGACACGTATCAGTGCTGCTTCCTGCCCTTTGATTCACACATACATACACATAAACATACGTGTCCAGATGCAGACACAGAACACATCCAGATGTAGGCGAGTTCAGGGCCCCCCCCCCTCCACCATGGTTCCTTGTGAGCAGGAAGAAGTAATAATATTTTACACTGATGTGTCTTGTTTGATCAAGCGCTTTGGCATGCATTATCCCAAGTACCAGTAACCTCTCAGAGAGGGACAGGCTGTCAGAATTAGTCACAGGAGAGGATTCTTAACATGTTTTAGTACACACATGTACAGTCATTCTTGCAGATGAAAAATAGTCTCACGAACTGACAAAGGGACCCCCAGCTCCATACCTTTATGAAGCCCCAGGCATCTTTCTACCTGTCTATCCAATACTGCTGCTGCTCAACCTCCCAGTGAAGAAAAGGGAAAAAAGGGTACCGAGGCGGGGGAAGGGAAGGGAAGGGAAGGGAAGCGAAGGGAAGGGAAGGGAGTGAGCTAAACGCCATCAGTTGCTCTCAAAGTCTAAGCTGCCTTCCCTTTCTAGGGAGAAATGAATAGCGTTTGACAGGAGGGAAGAAGGCCATCAGCCCTGAGGGTCAGAGAAGGAACTATCCTGGAGTCAGGGGATGGGAAGTGGCTAATCTAGGCTTAGGGAAGAGTCTAAACCGAGGAGAGGGGCAGTCAGGAAAAGGGCTGGCCTGGGGTAGAGGCCAGGGGACGGATGGTCCTTGGGCAGGGTCGAGAAGACGTGCACCGAGGCTAGGCTAGCTCAGAGTTCAGCACCTTGGCCCGGACAGCTCCAGGGCTGGGAGGTCTGGAGGGGGCAGCTGGCCCAAGTCCTAGGGCTGGAGGGAGCAACGAGGAGCAGGAGGGGAAAGTCAGAGAAAAGGAGGGGTGGAGGGGGCTGGAGAGGGTAAAGGGGGAGAAAAGAGGGAGGAAAAGGGGGGGGGGACAGAAGAGGAGTGACGGAACTGGCAGAGCCAGCAGGGAGGAAAGGGGAGGAGGGGCCGGGGGCGGGGCGGGCGGGAATGAAAGCGGCTGGGAGAGCTGGGCGACAGGAGAGCGGCTCCGCGCCCGGGCCGGAGCCAGAGCCAGAGCCAGAGCCAGAGCCAGAGCCAGAGGCAGAACGGAGAAGTCAGGAGCCTAGAACCCAAGCACCCGCCGAGTTGAGCTCCGTCTCGGAACCGAGCCAAGGCAGGTAAGGCGAGCTCCGGCTCCCTCCCTGGAGCCTGCGGGGCCGCCCTGTCCCAGTTCCGAGAGCCCCTGAAGGTGGGGAGGATGAGCCTCGTCCTCTTCTACCTCAGGGCTCTGACTCAGTCTGGGTCTGTCTCCATCACTGCCTCTGTCTCAGTCCCTCTGTCTCTTTGCAGTGTCTCTGTCGTTTTAGCAGTCCACCTCTCTTTCGTCAGTGTCTCTGAATCTCTCCTCCACACCCCCGTCTGTTTTTTGCCTTGTCCTTTCTTTCAACCCCCTCCCTGTCTCCCACTTCTTGTTTCTGTCTCTGTTTCTCCTCCTTCCCTGTCTCTGTCTCTCCCCATTCCTGTCTCTCTTCTTCCTCCTCATCTCTGTTTCTCTTCCTCCCTCTTGTCCCCCCCAACCCTGCTCCATGTCCGTTTCTCCCCACTCTTCTCTGGTTGTTCCCCCTTTTGGACCCCCCCTTCTGTCTCTAGAGTCTCTGATCCTGCCTCCTCCATTTCTCTCTCTCTCCTCCTATTCCTGGATCCTCACAGAGTGTCTTATATTCTCTTATGGAGAGAATGGGGTTAACCCCACATGTATAAATAGGGGATAGAGACGGGGCTCCCATAAGGAAGAGACCCTATTGAGCTAGGGGAGAAAATAATGACAGATGGACATCAGGGATGTTGAAAACCTTGGATTAGATAGTCAGAATACTTGAAACCTAACCAATTGACCCTGAACAAGTGTCTCTTTTCCCCCGAGGCCTCAGTTTCACCCATCTTGTGCCTTGGAAAGGTGATATTTCCCAGGGAAGAAGTGTGTACATTTAGCTGCAAAACTGTGTGTGAGCACCAAGGAGTCTGTATGTGTATATGAAGAGGGAAAGCTGTACATGAGTGTTGGTGACAAAGAGCCCTTGGGTGAAAATGTCTAGGCTGGGGGTAGGGGGGATTGATGGAGATATTTGCCAGGTGGAGGAAACTGAGTCACTGAAAAAACATCTCCTTTCCATGCCCCCATCCTTTTTACCTCAGGGTAACAGACAGGCACCTAGACTCAGCCATTGGGTGCCTTTGTGAGGGAAAGTATAGGAACTAACCAACTTCCCCCACATTCCTGACCTGAATCACACACATTCAGACACATACACAAATGTGAGCACACATTGAGAAAGACATGCACAAATACATACAGACACACCCACCTGTATATATACACAGGGAGCCATATACACCTGTAACACACAATTGCTCAGTCATACAAGCAGGGATAGAGAGAGCCAACCATACAGGAGCCTGAAATGCCTGGTTTCCCTCTCATCTCCTCCCCCCACCCCCAGCTTGGTCAACTGTAGGGAATCTATCAGCAAACACAGACTAGAAGGTGACTACATGATACTGGAAAGACACCTGGGTTCATTCAGCTTGGTCCCAGCCACCCCAGATCACCAAGTTAACTCTTAGAAGCCCTTCCTCCTCTTCTTAAAAGAGCCTCTGCACAGGTATTGCCTAGAAACTGAATCACACAAATCAGAGATCTTAGCATGCACTGCTGTTATGGTGAGGTCCTCACCAGATATTGTGCTGTTTATACCAGGTATCTGAGAATGCTGTAATATTTGCATCCTTGTCTCCTTTCCCAGGCCCAAGTGAGTTGGGAAACTCTCTCCCTCCCTCCCTTCCTCCCCCCCCCCTCTCTCTCTCCCTTTCCCTCTCCCTCTACCTTTTGCCCTCCCCCCCATCTCTCCTCTTCTCTCCACTCCCCCATGTCAGCTCCTGGAAAAGACCAGGGACTACATAGTGTAGGACAGAAGGGAGGAGGAAAAAATGGGGCCCCAGGAAATAGATCAGAAGTCAATCACTGTCACCCCTTCTGCTTAATGAATAATCTTTTTTTCCCCCTCTGGTCCTGGACTGCCAAAGTAAACTCTCTCATTCCTCCCTAGAGTGTGATTGAGTATGTGAGGTGGGAGTGTGGGGAAAGCCTGCTGGGTTTTCCCTTTCGCCCAGCTTCCATGTTTCTGTCTCTCTGCAGGTGCTGCTCTCTCTGCTCTCCCTCCTCTCCCACTCCGTTTATCCTCACTCTGTCTTTTTTCACTCTCGCCCATCAGCTGCTTTTTGACCCACTGCCTCCTATTCCTTTTCTCTTTCATCCAACACTCCTCTTCCCTTCTCTTCCCAGTGAGTCCTGTTCCCTTCTTCCTTCTGTCTTCTCTCCTCTCCTCTCTCTCTTTTCTCCCCTCTAGCTGATCCTTTCCTCCCTTTCATCATCTCTTTTCCTCCTCCCTCTCTCTTTTCCCCACCTCCTCTACCTGGTTCATCTCTTTCCTTCTCTAACTCTCCTCTCTTCTGTTTTTCTCTCCTTTTCCCTCTCCCCTACCTCCTGTCTCTCCCATCACCTCTTCCCCTCCTCCTCACACCTCCCCTTTCCTCTTCCTTTGTTTCTCTTTCCTCCTCTCCCTCTCCCCTTCTGACTCCCTTCTCTTCTCTCCATTCTCCTCTTCTCCCCTTCCTCCCCTTTCTCTTCCTCCACGTCTTTTTCCTTTCTCTCCCCCCTCCCCTCTCCCCATTTCTTTCCCCCTTTTGTCTTCTCTCCCCTCTTTCTCTCTGTCTCCTCTCCCTGATCCCATCCGGGACCTCGGTCAGGTGCCTTCAAAATGGGGCCAACTCTGCTTTTGCTGTTGCTGCTGCTGCTGTGGGGAGTCAGGGGTGGGGCCGAGGCGGGAGCTGGGAGCCCAGGCAAGAAGACCCTAAGCCTAGCAGGGGACCTGGTTCTGGGCGGGTTGTTCCCGGTGCACCAGAAGGGAGTCCCGGGGGCTGGGGGGAATGGGGAGTGCGGCGGCCCTGTGAACGAACAGCGCGGTGTGCAGCGCCTGGAGGCCATGCTCTTCGCCCTGGACCGCATCAACAGTGACCCGAGGCTGCTGCCAGGCGTGCGGCTGGGCGCGCACATCCTCGACAGCTGTTCCACCGACACGCACGCGCTAGAGCAGGCTCTGGACTTCGTGCGCGCCTCCCTCAGCCGCGGCGCCCCAGGCTCCCGCCATGTGTGCCCCGACGGCTCCTACGCCATCCACGGCGAGCCGCCCACAGCCATCACCGGCGTCATCGGCGGCTCCTACAGCGACGTCTCTATCCAGGTCCGCGGGGAGGAGGGCCGGGCAGGGTGGAGTGCTTTTGACTAGGGGCAGGGGCAGGGACAGAGGCGGGGGTGGGAGGGGCAGTAGGGAATGGGCACAGAGACTCAGGAGAGGTGAAAAATAGAAGTAGAGAGATAGAGCCAATAAGCCACCGTAACAGAGAAGGAGGTAGAATGAGAAACAGAAAAAGTAGTCCAAGGCAGAGAGAGAGAGAGAAAGAGAAAAAGAAAGAGAGAGAGAGAGAGAGAGAGAGAGAGAGAGAGAGAGAGAGATCAATGCACCGAGAGACGGATCTGAGAGACCAAGAAGACTGAGGAATGAAAGCACAGAAAGTCAGCCTCCAGAAGGTCCCTCTATGGGCATCTAGTCCAATCTGTTCCTGACACATTTGGGGAAAAGTGAGCTGCTCATAGCCTTTGCTGGATGACCTCCCCAAGCAGCCATCTCTAGATGACCCTAATGGAGACACAGGGAATGAGAAAAAGACATACAGAGACAAAGATAGAGACAGAAAGGGAGACAGAAAGAGTGTGGTGTGAGACGGAGATGGAGAGACAGAAGACTGGCAACAGGAATGGGGGCAAAACGGAGACAGTGAGAGGTCTGAAAAAAAAGGCAAGACAGGTCAGGAAATGCAAAGACCCAACAAGAAGCATCTGGAGGAGGGGGGAGAGGAGAAAAGGAGAGATTTTAGGACACAGAGGCAAATGAAAAAGAGGGACCCAGGAAGAGAAGAGACTGAATTTGATCTTCAAAACAACCTTGTGAGGTAGATGCTATCCCAGTCTTACAGGAAACTGAGGCTCCTAAAGGTAGAGTGATTTGTCAATGGCCATGGAACTAATATCTCAAGCAAGATTTAATCCAGGTCTTCATGACACCAAACCCTGTGCTCTTTTCCAGTATGCCACCAATGCTCCTGAACAGAAACAGGTAGTGAAAGACAAGATTCACAGAGAGAAGGTCAGAGACAGAACACAGAGACAGAGGGGTAGAAAGACTCAAAGGCAGAGACACAAGTTAGAAAGATGTACAAGGAAATGGAGGCAGGAAAAAAAAAAGGCCAAGGGACAGAGAAACAAAGACTGTGAAACATGGAAAGAGGGGTCGGCAGATACCTGAATGGAATGAGTGAGAGGGAATGAAATAGGAAGAAGTAATTTTAGATATGAGGGGAGGTATTGGGATGGGAAGATACCCTCCTATGGTGGGAACATCCACATGTTTAGGAGGCCAGGCCAATCACATACACACATGCACACATACACATACATACATACATATTATCATCAGACCCTTTCTCCTTCCCTCAACATCTAGCTCTGTCTGGAAGGTCTGAAGAGGAGGGAATCCTGTTGTGAAGGCCCCTGGGGAGGGGTGAGCCAATGCAGGCCCAGCTGAGGTCTTGTCTGCTCTTACCATCTGCCATTCTGGCCCATGAGAGACAGGGTCCAGGATCAGGATTTCCCCTTCTTTCCCTTCCCCTCCCTTCATTGCCAGCTACCTTCCTCTCAGCTGGGGCTGCCCAGTCCCCAAGACACTCCACCAGGTAGTGGCCCTTGCCAAGGACAGAACCCAAGAATCCCCACCCCAAGACTAGCAATAGCTGTACAAAGTACAGCCTGAGATAGAAAGGAGAGAGAAAAGCCAAGGGAAGAGAGCTATTCCTAATACTGAAACAGAAGGCAGTTAAGAGCACAGATTCCTGGGTCCACCCTCCCGTAGGAGGAAGGGGCAGAGAGGCCCTTAGTTTTCCCTTTGGACATAATATGGAGTCTCCTATAAATTAGTTAGAAGGCAGGAAGGATGGTGGGGGAATGGGTGGGGATCTTCCCTAGGGAGGAAGAAAAGGAGCCTGGAGGTCCCTACTACCTGCCTAACCTTCCTAAACTTGGGCAAATTCTGTTCCTTCTCTGGCATTGTTTACACGTTTGTAAAATGAACGTTGAACGGTTTGCCCTCTCCAAGGTCCTTGTCCCGTACCGAGTCTAGGATTCCCTAGAGCTTAAGACAGTGGAGGAGCAGCTAAAGGGACCAGGTCAGGCCAGACAAGATCAGTCCAATCCATACACTTTATTGAAAGAGATAAGAGTTCTCGGCGTCCCTCCACAGCTGCCCCAGCCCTAGGACTCCAGAATTTTTAAACCAGAATTTTTATATCGATCTCCAAATGCTCTGCCGTCGTGTGGTTGCTCTCCAGTTTTCGGTTTCGGCTGGCATACCAGCGCCAGTACGCCTGAATGATACAGGCGGCAGCCCGCGCCCGGCAGAAGCAGCGGCGAATCCGCCACATGCGCGCCCGCGCCTGCAGCTTCACCACCGCGCCTTCCTGCCGCGAGTAAAGCAGCAGCATCGTCCGCCGTCGCTTGTCCAGTGCCTGGGCCAGCACGGCCCGCCACCAGCACTGAATGATCCAGGCACGGAGGGCTGCGTGCAGCAACGTCCGTCGCACCAGCAGGCCCCTCCACCAGGCTTGGATCTTGATGGCTGCCTCCATCTCCTTGTCCTGGGTTGGAAGGGGGTCCGCTTAGACAGGGAAAGGGAGTCTTTCCCCAGCCTTGGGAGTTCCCTGGCCCTCAGCCAGGAGGATCCTCGTCTTTCACCCCTCTGCTCTTCTTTTTCCCTAGCCTGTCCGCTATCTTCTCTTCACAATCTTCCCTGCTTCTGCCATCGCCTCACTTCCCCTACAGAGTCGTCTCTTCCTCTCCTCCCTCCTCTTCTTCCCTTCCCCATTCCAGCTCCTCCCTGTTCTCTTTTCTTTTCTCCCTCTCCTTTCCCCTCCTCATTCTTTTCTCTTCTCCCTACTCTCTCTCCTTTTCTCCTCTCTCTCTCCAATCTGTCTCTCTGTCTCTGTCTCTTTGTCTGTCCCCTCTCCCTCCCTCCCCCTCTCTTCTCTCCTCTCTCTCTTTCTCTCTCTCCCTCCCTCCCTCTTCCCCTCTCTCTCCTTCTCTCTCTCTCCCTCACCCTCTCTCTCATAGCTCATACCTGACCTGATCAAAAATCCCTCCACAACATTCCCAACAAGGGGTCATCTATCTGTCACTTGAAGAATTCAAGTGAAGGAGAAAACGAATTATTTCTGGAGACAATCCATTTCACCTTTGGAGAGCCCTAATTTTAAGAAGCTTTCCCTCCCATGGAACCTAAATTTACTTCTTTACACTTACCAACCTTTACAGTTAATTCTACCCTCCAAACCAAGCAAATAAATCAAATGTAATCTTTTATGTGGCACCTTTGCAGATACTTGAAGATAAGGATCATGTCTCCCTCCTCCCTTCCAAGTGTTTCTTCTCCTAGCTAAATGACCCCAGTGCCTTCAGCCAATCCTTTGGTAGCATGGCCTTCAGTCTCCCAAATCCTGGTCAAGATACTCCAGCTACTTAATTTCCTTTCTTGAGTGTGGTTCCTTAAACTAAACACAATTCTCTATGGGATCTGCTGAGGGCATAACCATGGTATCCTTTGTTCTGGACACCAGGCCTCTTGATGCAGCTCTAAGACAGCCTTAGCTGGTCAGATGGACAGCAATGTAGTATTATGAACTCACGGAGCTTTCAGGCCACTTTTTAGGTCCAGTCACTCAACCAGCTTAAACTCTGCCTAATACTATTGTCTACCCCACAATTTTTCATCTTATCTGGAAGAATAACATAAGAGACTTTGTCCAATGCTTGACTGAAATCAAGGTCATCTACTAGCTGACCATAGCTACCTGATCTGCCAGTCCAATTATTCTGCCAAAAAAGGAATGAGCTTAGTTTGGCCTGATGTCTTGAAGATGTATTGGCTTTCATCAATTTCTTTTCCAGATGTTCCCAAGCTAGTCCTTTAATTATACAGTCTATATTTGCCCCTCAGAAATTGAAATTAAATTCACTGGCCTATAGCTTGCCCACTCTACTCTTCTTTTCCCACTTCTCGAAAATCTTAGTATTTCCTTTCCTCTAGTCCTGCAACACCTCACAAAATCTTTCCAAGATCACTGATGGTGCTTAATGGCTCAGCAATTTCATCCAAACAGTTCTTTCAGTATCCTGTACTGTTCTTGACTTGGCAACTTGAAATGAAGAGGGCAGCTATGTGCTTTCTTCTATATTTCCTTACTTATGTTTCCTTTCTCCCCTCTCTGCTCTCCATCTTCCTTCTCCCTCACTCAGTTCTCCACCAATTTTCCTTTTCTCTTTTCCTTTTTCTCTTCCTTCTTGTCCCCTCCCTTCCTTTTCTTGTCTCCTCCCTTCTTGTTCCTCTCCCCTCCTTCCTTTTCCCTCCCTTCTCTCCTTTCTTATTCTTTCCTTTCTTATTCTTTTCTCCCCTCTCCCCTTCTCTTCCTTCTTGTCCCAACCCCACACATGGATCAAGCCCAGCTATGGATTCCACTTCAACCTTCATCTTTAAGCCTTTCTCCCAAATCTCTTCCTGGTCTTCTTAATAATAATATTTTTTTTCCCATTTCCTAACCCTTATTCACTTTGAGACTGCCCCCTTGGTCCATCCAACCCTGCCCCACCCCCCAGGACTTAAAGCAAAAACTCAGCCTCTTCCAAGATGCTTCTACCTACCTCTGTTCCTCCCTTCATTTCTGATTTTTCTCTTTTTGGCTCCTTCTTTTTCCTTTTTTGTGACACCTAGTGTGGAGGAGAGGGAGAAGGGGATGGGTGAAGAGGGTGAAAGGAAGCTGCCCAACTCCTCATACCCCAGTCCAGACTCTAAAGGGACCCAAAGTCCCCAGCACCATTCTGGATTTGCTCAGAGATCTCCAGAGGTAATCTGGTCCTTCTCCCTACCTCAGGGGTCCAAATCAGCCCTTTCCTCCCTGAAATTACAAGGACCTCCAGGCTCTTGACCACCAACCCTGATCTATCCCTTACCATAGTGAGTAGATTTCCCATAGCTTCCAGACAGATGATGGTTCAGCTGTCTTCTTGACCTTGACTTGGGCAGCCCTAGCTTGGTCTGAAAAGGAGGTTACAGGTCTCTATGAGGTCACAAGAGTGACTCTGACTCAGAGACCTCCACCCAGATGTGCTCATTTCCACTCAACTGCCAAGAAAAAAAGGATAGAAGTTAGACTCTTGCTGGAGGGGACAGGGTTCTAGAGTGAGAAGCAGGACCCCTGAGTCTCTAGGGAAAGGGAACATGATGTCCTCCCAGTAAAATGGGGACTGTGGGAAGCACCTGGATGAGAAATAGTTAGAATAGCGGTGATGGGAGCAGGTCACCCAAATGAAAGCTCAAGAAGAAGGACTGAATTCCACCTGAAAAGGGTGGGGCCTACAAGCCATGAGTCCAAGGAATGGAGAGATTCCTTGGAAGGTCCCTTCCAGGAACTGAGTGAGCTAGGAACCTGGTTTGGTCCCCAACAAGTATCAGTCATTTGCTTTGAAACTCCTGGGACACTGACCTTCCAACCCATTCCCTCTGTTCCAGGTAGCCAACCTCCTCCGGCTTTTCCAGATCCCACAGATCAGCTATGCGTCAACCAGTGCTAAGCTCAGTGACAAGTCCCGTTATGATTACTTTGCTCGTACAGTACCACCAGACTTCTACCAGGCCAAGGCCATGGCTGAAATCCTACGCTTCTTCAACTGGACCTATGTGTCGACTGTGGCCTCTGAGGGGGACTATGGGGAGACTGGCATTGAGGCCTTTGAGCTGGAGGCCCGCGCCCGCAACATCTGTGTGGCCACCTCAGAGAAGGTGGGCCGCACCATGAGCCGGGCTGCCTTTGAGGGTGTGGTTCGGGCCCTGCTGCAGAAGCCCAGTGCCCGAGTAGCTGTCGTGTTTGCTCGCTCTGAGGATGCCCGTGAACTTCTGGCAGCCGCCCAGCGCCTCAATGCCTCCTTCACCTGGGTGGCCAGTGACGGTTGGGGTGCCCTGGAAAGTGTAGTAGCGGGCAGTGAAGGAGCAGCAGAGGGTGCTCTCACCATTGAATTGGCTTCCTACCCCATCAGTGATTTTGCTACCTATTTTCGGAACCTTGACCCTTGGAACAACAGTCGAAATCCTTGGTTTAGAGAATTCTGGGAGCAAAAGTTTGGGTGTAGCTTCCGCCGGCGGGACTGTGGGGCCCACTCACTCAAGACAGGACCCTTTGAGCAGGAGTCCAAAATCATGTTTGTGGTCAATGCCGTGTACGCCATGGCCCACAGCCTGCACAACATGCACCAGGCCTTGTGTCCCAACACCACTCACCTCTGTGATGCCATGCGCCCTGTCAATGGGAAGAGACTTTATAAAGATTTCATGCTCAATGTCAAGTTTGATGGTAATGAGTCAATTTAATTCTACAAGCATTTGTCAAGTATCTATTATATGCAATACCCTGACCTCATGCTAAGGATATGGAGATGTTAAAAAGAAAAATAGCATGGTAACTCTGCACAGGAATTATAGTCTAACAGGGAAGATATAACATGTGTGTGCATGTGAGAGTTGTGTGTGTTGGGGGGCAGGGAGGATTCAGACAAAATATGAGGGAAGCAGGAGAAAGGAGAGAGTGTTTTCATTGGCTGGGAAACTCAGGACCAGCTTCATAGAAGGCACTTGAGGAGGGCCTTGAAAGAAGGGAAGAATCTCAGCATATGGAGGTAAGGAAGGGATGACCCTTAGATTTAGAGCAGGAAGGAACTCTAGAGGCCAGCTTATCCCAATCTCTCATTTTGCGAGTGTATCAAGTTACTTCCTTGACCTGAGTCATGTGGGTAATAAGTTGAAGAAGCCAATTCTCTGAACCACAATCAACACTGTTTCTCCTAAACCCCATGGCTTAGGCATGAGATGGATAGCGTGCTCAAATATACAGAAGGAGAGGAAGTAGGAAGATTGGGGACAGCTAACTGGTGGGCCAGTCTGTTTGGAATGAAAGGTCAAGTACAATGAAGACTGAGCCAAAGGTCAGCCTAGATAACAATTTTGAGGTTTTGATGACAGGGATGACCATTTTTATAGTTTTTCTTCTACATAGATGCTTCTATCCAACTGTATGATGAGACAGAAAGCTATCTCACAATATATCTTGGATGGGGACAGATGACATGTGTTGCTGGCCCTGTCACAAGGATGCAGGAAGCTAAGGTGAGGTGTAGGCAAGAGCTGTGTCTCAGGTTACACAGGTGAGCTTAGTGTCAGAGCCAAAATTAGAAATAAGGTCTCTGTCAGGGCTCAAACCAGAGCACTATCAACTAGACCTTGGAAAGGTGGTCTTGGAAGCAGAGAGATAAAGAAAAATGGAGTGTTCAGAGATGTGACAGTTACCTAAAGAGTGAGGTGTGGAGGAGTTTACTTGGGCTCCCAGGGAGGGGAGCAGGATGTAAAGAGCCATAGAAAGGATCTAAAGTAGAGGATCTTCCTCTAACCCCTAACCCTAAACTCAGGATGAGGACAGCATATAGAGATGGGATAGTCAATCCTAGTCAAGAAGCATTGTACCAAGCATCTATTAACCAAGATCCTCCCCCTCAATCAGTAACCATCCCCAAGATTATTGAAGCAGAAGCATGTGAGGGTACTGGATACTAGAAGTGCGAGGCTCAGGTGAGCCTAGTGGGGTACCCTGGAGAGGAGGAAGTTGGTGTGAGTTGATGTGAAGGGTCAGGTTATGGAAAGAGTCATTCTCCATCTGCTTTCTATACTCCCAAAGTTATATTTATTCCATGTGATACAATGGAGTTCTCATGACTTCCCCCCCTAAAACAGCTAGTTTAAATTTGTTTCCTTAAAAAAGAGAAAGAGAGCATGTGTCCTTTAGAGGGAAGGCGTGAGCTATTTTGCAAGATGCCATGATTTCAGAAAGCCTAGGAATTACTAGATCAACTTCAATTCAATACAAGCATTCCTAGGCAGTTACTTGGAACTATGGCAAGATATCTGAACCTGAAGTCAGGAAGACCCAGTCCTCAGATAACTGCTAGTTGTGTGATGCCAAGCAAGTCCCTTAGCCTCTCTCCATCCATTTCCTTGTCTGTAAGATGGCGCTAATCATAGATCCTACCTGTCTGGGTTGTTCATGAGGACAGAGTGAGGGCATATCTGTAAGCACTTCATACACTTTAAAGTGCTCTATAAATGTTATAGTTATTATCTATTGTTATTAATAATCATGAGACACAGCCCACCAGAAGCTGTATTAATTAGCCTAATTAATGAATGATTCTTGGTTGCATTGATAACATCATCCCCAGGCAGAGATGGGAGAGTTCTGCTGTTTATTCCAAGCATCACATTTTAGGTGGGCTGGGCAGTAAGCAGCTGGGACCTACCCAGAAGGGGGTGACCAGCAGGCTAAGAATATGGTGACCAGTGAATACAAGGACCCCTGAAGAAACTCGGGGTGTTTGGCCTGGAGGCAAGAAGCATCAGGAAGAACTAATCACAGTCTGCAAATAGCTGAAGGGCCAGCATGAGAAAGCAAGATTAAATTTTTCTTTACTTGGCCCCAGAGGGCAGAACTAATAATAACAACTGCCATTTCAATCTAGCTTTCAAGTTTGCAAAGAGTTTTGTGGATTTGATCTTATTTGAGTTTCCCAAAAACGGTGAGTTAGGCATAGCCAATACTATTATCCCCATTTTAGAGATGAAAAAACTGAGTACCAGAAGAGTTAAGTGATTTGCCCAGGGTCTCACGGGCTACCCTCAGGAGAGTAGGGATTGATGCACATGGGAGCTGGGAATGGGGTTAGTATTACATTAGAGTCAGGATTGCTTTTGTGCTTGGGTGGGGTGTAGGTATGGAGTCATTTGGGAGACTTTGTAAATGACAATTGCAGTTAGGTGTGGTTTTGAATTGGGGATGGTCTGATGGGGCTAATGCTTCAGTTGTGTAAGGTTTATGGGTGGGGTAAATCAAGACTTGCTGCTGTTTGTCTTTTCATTCTCAAAGAGGACCATAATGTCAGGAAGATGATGCCAAACTTGCAAGTGAATTGGATTTGTGAGGGAGGGCTGTGCAAAGTCAACAGATTCACTTTCTTCTCTGGAGCCATCTGGGTCCAGTGGCAAGATATAAATCAAGACCTCTGGAGAGGGCCCCCCCAATCAAGGTTATGGTTCAATGATGGAGTTAAAGTCAGGATTATTGGTTTGAGGGTGAATGTAGGGTTAAGTCTAATGATTAGTGTTTGTGTTTAGGCGGTTTATGAGCTAGTTTGGGATTAGGTTTAGTGGAGGGTTAAATTTAGGGACTAGGAGAGGTTTAGAGTTGGGTTCAAAGCTGAGTAGAATTCAGGTTTGGGATTAGGGCTTGGTTTAGGATTAGTCAATGACTCTAAACTCAAGACTCAGCTCCTTCACTTGCTTCCACCTTCTCTTTCCCTCCTACCAGCACCATTCCGACCTGCTGACACCCACAACGAAGTGCGTTTCGACCGCTTTGGCGACGGCATCGGTCGATACAATATCTTCACCTACCTCCGCGCAGGCAGTGGCCGCTATCGATACCGAAAGGTCGGCTATTGGGCCGAGGGCCTGAGTCTGGACACCAGCCTCATCCCATGGGCCTCAACCCAAGGCACCGCTCTCCCTGCCTCCCGATGCAGTGAGCCCTGCCTGAAGAATGAGATGAAGAGCGTCCAGCCTGGTGATGTCTGCTGCTGGCTTTGCATTCCATGCCAACCCTATGAGTATCTGAAGGATGAGTTCACCTGCACCGACTGTGGGCTGGGCTACTGGCCCAACGCCAGCCTGTCTGGGTGCTTTGAGCTTCCCCAAGAGTACATCCACTGGGGAGATGCGTGGGCCCTAGGGCCAGTCACGATCTCCTGCTTGGGCTTCCTCGCCACCCTCTTTGTCCTGGGCGTCTTTGTCCGCCACAATGGGACACCTGTGGTCAAAGCCTCAGGCCGGGAGCTCTGTTACATCCTTCTGGCCGGTGTCCTGCTCTGCTATTCCATGACTTTCGTATTCATTGCCAAGCCCTCCACGGCAGTATGCGCCCTCCGACGACTGGGCTTGGGCACTGCCTTTTCCGTTTGCTATTCGGCCCTGCTCACCAAGACCAACCGCATCGCGCGCATCTTTGGCGGCGGCGCCCGAGACGGAGCCCGGCGCCCGCGTTTCATAAGCCCTGCTTCCCAGGTGGCCATCTGTCTGGCCCTCATCTCGGGCCAGCTGCTCGTTGTGACCATCTGGCTGCTGGTGGAGGCTCCGGGCACAGGCAAGGAGACAGGGCCCGAGAGGAGGGAGGTGGTGACCCTGCGCTGCAACCATCGGGACTCTAGTATGCTGGCTTCTCTCGCCTACAACGTACTGCTCATTGCACTCTGCACCCTCTATGCCTTCAAGACCCGCAAGTGTCCAGAGAACTTTAACGAGGCCAAATTCATCGGCTTCACCATGTATACCACCTGCATCATCTGGCTGGCCTTTCTGCCCATCTTCTATGTCACCTCCAGTGACTACAGGGTGAGCCGGGACCTAGGGTAGGCTAGGAATGAAGGCTGAGTGGGTCAGGACCGGAGAAGGAACACATTGAGGGAGAGAATGGAAACCGGGTGGAAGGAAGGGGGAGCAGGGGGAGGGTGCAGGAAGCTGAAGCGAAAACAACAATACATTTCTGTAGATCTTTAATCCTTTCCAATCCGTGTTATTTCCTCATCTCACTTTCCCACACATGCCTTATTAACCCCATTTTACAGATGAGGAAGCTTCGGGAAACAAAGTGGCCCATATCAAAGGCTACAAAGCTAGGAGCAGCGCTGGGATTCAAATCCAGGTTCTTTGACTTCAAATCAACTAACAATTACCCAATAAGCATTTATTAAATGTTTACCATGGGCCAGGCATGTGCTAAACATTTGGGATGTATATAAAGAGCAAATGCGCAGTGCCTGGCCTCAAGGAGCTTATGTTCTAAAGTCAATAAACACCTTTTCCTCTCTCCCCTAGCACCTCAGAAGGGGAGAGGCTTGGCTGAATCCAAGGGCCTGTGTAGGGGATGTGGGAGAGAGAAAAGTACATAGGTGGATTGGAGACAGAAATAGAAGAAATACAAGAGAAAACAGCAGTGGGGGAAGGAGAGACAAGGAAAGAAAGATATGACTGGGGGAGGGAGCGGTCATAGGATCACAGATTTAGAGCTGGAAGGGACCCCAGAGACCAATAAGTCCAACATTCTCATGTTATAGAAGAGGCGATTCAGAGGCACTGAGCAGTTAAGTTATTTACCCAGGATCCCACAACTGGTGAGTGTTTGAGATGACATTTAAAATCATTTCTTAAGTCCAGTGCATGCTGGAGGAAGTAAGTTAGGACTCCCTATGCTATTTCAGTCCTCCCATGAGCCTCAGTTTGGGGAAGAGGGAAGCACCAGTAATTTCTAGAGCCTTTCTTCCTCCACCTGCCCCCAGTGGATTCCTCTGTTCTCAAACACAAATGACAATCGCTGTTTCTGACTGCTAACTCAGATGTCATATTCTGCCTAACTAAGATCACCGCCAGGAACCCCTCAAAGCAGTTTTCTGCTTGCCTTCCACCTCTCTTGCCCTCCTTCACCACCCACCACTGGACTCTGGATGCAGTCAGAGGACCTGGGTTTAAGCCACTTAACTTGTGTGACATTGGGCAAATAACTCCCTCCTACTGTTTATGCCTCAGTTTCCCTATCTGTAAAATGTATTTTTAGGTGTTCTCTAAGGTCTGTTCCAATCCTAAATGTCATGAGTCAGCTTTACTTCAGACATCATAGCATGGTGGTCAGAGTCCTGGACTTGGAGTCAGACCTGAATTCAAATTTCTCTTCAGGCACTTACTAATTCTCATCTTAGAGAAGTTATTTAACTCTCTGCCTTATTTTCCTCCCGTGTAAGATGGAGATAATAAGACCTCTATCTCCACCTCCCTACACAGGGTTGTTTTGACGCCCAGATGAACTGAAATACATAAAGGACTTTACAAATTTTAAAGCCCTAAATAAATTATAAATAATAAATATAAATTATAAATGATTATTTTTGCCAATTTCTGAAAGAAGTTTGTATGGAAAAACTATATTGTACCTCAGAAAGGATCTTCCTGATGACTTACACACTTGCATGTTCAGTCATTTTGGTCGTGTCTGACTCTCCGTGACCCCCTTTGGGGTTTTTTTGGAAAAGATCCTGGAATGGTTTTGCCATTTTCTTCTTCAGCTCATTTTACTGATGAGGAAACTGAGGCAAACAGGGTTAAGTGACTTGCCCAGGGTCACACATCTACTAAGTGTCTGAGTCTGGGTTTGAGCCAGGTCTTTCTGACTCCAGGCCTGGCACGCTATCCACTGCACTGCTTAGCCACCCAAAACACCTGCATATAGGCCTCTAAAAATGAACAAGTTAGATATGACCATCTCTATGGTCCCTTCCAGCTGACAATCCTCTCTGTTTTACTCAAATTTCAGCAGCATTTGGGGTTTCCAAAGCACTTGCCCTACAACCACCTTATGATATAGAAAGAGAATGTAATAGCATACCCATTTTACAGATGAGGAAAGTGAGTCTCAGAAAGGTTGAGAGCCTTTACAACTGGACCTCGAATTTGGCCCCGGGGCTCTTTCATGTTAGAACTAAGGCTATGTATCATTCCAGGACAACAGAGTGAGAAGGGACCTCCCTTCCAACTGAGTTGGGGAGGTAGTGGAAAGTGTGTTCTATTTGGAATGGGGAGCAACCTGAACTCAAATCCCACTGCTGATCTCTGTTGGCTGTGCAACCATGGCAGAGTCACTCAGCCTCTCTGAGCAGCCTCATCTGTAAAATGTGGTTAATGGTGACATTAGACTCATAGTGGTGGTGTGAGGAAGAAATGCGATGATGGGTGTGAAGTGCTTTATAAACCATAAATCTCTACACAAACATCCTAGATTATTTTTATTGTCTGGCTGATTCCTCTCTGATGCAGGAATCCCTCCCATAATATTCCTGACAAGGAGTCATCTGGCCTCTACTCAAATGCTTCTAGTGATGGGAGCTCACTGTTTGACAAGACTGTCCATTTCTTTGTTGTATAGTTCTACTTGTTAAGAAATTCTAACATATTGAGCTGAAATCTATCATTTTAGGACTCCCCTGATCCTCTGTGGTCCCAGTTCTACCCTCTTCCCTTCCTTCCTTCCTTCCTTCCTTCTTTTTTCTTTCTTTCCTTCCTTCCTTCCTTTTTCTTTCTTTTCTTCCTTTTTCTTTCTTTCTTCCTTTTTATCTCTTTCTTTCACCTTGTTCTCTTTACTTCCTTCCCTCCTTTTTCTGTCTTTTTCCCTTCCTTCCTCTTCCTCCTTTTCTTTTTCTCTTTCTTCTCTTTTTCACTTTCTCTTTTTCTTTCTTTCCCTTCCTTTCCTCCCTCCCTCCCTCCTTCCTTCTTTCATTTCTTTCTTTTTTCTCCCTCCTTTCCTTCATCTTTCATACTTCTATAACACTTATTTTTTGTGTCATAGACTTTTTATTTTAAAAAATAAGTGTTATTGATTTCTTTTGGTTTTAAATCACTGTCATTTCTGCATCTACCACCACACCATCACAATTGAACTCTCCTTTATATGAAGAAAGACAGTTAAAGAAAAACAACCTATTCCTTTGATGGCATCTGACAATGTTAATGGTATTCTGTACCCACCTCTGCTCAGAGGAAAACTCTATATTTGATGAATTGTTCTCATGGACCATTGAGTTGGTTAATTTTTTCCTAATTGACTTTGAGTTCAGCTGCTTCTATTCATTTACATTGTTGTAGCAGTTGTATATCTTGTTCTTTTCCTTCTGATTCTTTTGCTGTATGTCAGTTCATACAAATCTTCCCATGCTTCTCTTGCTTCCTATATGTGTCATTTCATATGGCATTATAATATCCCATTATTTTAATATACCACAGTTCAACCATTTCCTCATCAACAGAAGCTCAATGTTTCCAGTTCTTTATTAGTACAAAAATGTTGCTCTGAATATTTTGGTGTATATTGGACCTTTGTTTCTGTTTTTTTAACCTCTTTGGCTATATGCTTAATAATAATGACATCGCTGATTTAAGGAATATGGATAGTTCAGTTATTTTTCTCATATGATTTTTCAGTTTTTATCCAGAAGCATTGGAGCAGTTCACAGCTTCATCAACAGAGCGATAGCATGCCTGCTTTCCCACAATCAATCAACAGGCACTTATTAAGTATTTACTATGTGCCAGACACTTTACCATGTACTAGGAATACAAAGAAAAAGAAAAAAATAGTCCCTACCCTCAAGGGGCTTACATTCTAATAGGAGAGACAACATGTTCATTAAAATTGGTACATGCAAAATACATACAGCATAAGTGGAAGGTACTTTTAAATGAGAAGAATGGAATATGGAATATTGAAGCATATGGAGGGTGGGGAGGGAGGACAAAAAAAGTCCTCCTCCAGGAAATGATGCTTGAGGATTCTCTCTCAGAGAAGGGGTGAAGGAAGAGAACACTCTAGGCATGGGGGACAATCAATGGTAAGACCCAAAGACAGAAGATGGAACGTTGTGTGTAAGAAATAGTCAGTAGGGTTGCCCTATAGAGGATGCAGCAGGAAGTAATGTATAAGAAGACTAGAAAGATAAGAAGGAGCTAGGCTGTGAAGAGCTTTAAATACCAAAGAGACATGTTTACGTGTGATCCTAGAGGTCATAGAGAGTCATTAGAGTTTATTGAGTGGTGAGGTGACATTGTCAGAGGATGTGTGGAAGATGGATTGCTTTGGGAAGAGACTTGAGCCAGGGAGTCTAATTAGAAGGTTATTGCAATATTTTAGGAAAGAAGTGAAAAGGGCTTGAATTCGGGTGGTGGCTGCGGGGGGGGACAGAAGGGGACATATGAAAGAGATGTTGTAGGAAAAGGAATGACAACGTTTGGTAACTGATTAGATATTTGCAGTGATCAAGGATGATGCCAAATTTGAGAAGCTGTGTGAATGCTGGCATTTTGTGCCATCTTTGCTAATGTGCAGGGTGAAACCTCAGAGCTGTTTTATTTTTATTTATGTATTGCTCTTATTTTTAGCTACTCAGAGAATGGTTTCACATGGTCATTTGTAGCTTGAAATTCTTCTTTAGAAAATCATTTGTTCATATCCTTTGACATTTATACACTGGAGAATGGTTCTTAAATCATAAATTTGTGTCAACTCCCTATGTATCTACGATATCTGGCTTTTATCAATGACATTTCAGTGGTGTCCTGGTAAATATTTTACCACCCAGATCTTCGGGGGGAAATGTATGCAGGACACACTTTTAAGTTCAATTTGCATTATAAGCATTTTATCCATCATTTTCTGAAGTCTAGACTGAAAATTGAGCAATTGGCTCTTGCAGACTTGACCAAGCTGACTCCAGTACACCCCTACAAAGATGTTTTCCCTGAATTGATTTTGTCCACGCAAAAGCTTTTTTAATTTTATGTAATCAAAATTGTCTATTTCATCTTTTATGATCCCTGTGACCTTGTGATGTGAATTCTCTCCCAAGCATAGTTGTGATACGCTCCTCATTCAAATCCCTTTTCTACATGATGGATCTTCAAATGCTGAAGAGAGCTTTCATGATCCCCTAAATCTTCTCTTCTTCAGGTTAACATCCAATTCCTTGAGCCCCTACAGTGTTTTTTCCAGACCTCTCTCAATCCCAGGCAAATTCCCTGGGTCTCACCCTCTGTTCACACAATCCCAGGCAAACTCCCTGGGTCCCACCCTCTGTTCACATGTTCAAGTATAGAAATGATGGAAATATAGCATTCTACCTTCCAAAGTCTCTTCTAACTTTGATGTTCTGTGGTTCTTTAACTGTTATAACAGGACCCCAAGATATGTTGGGGGGGAGGTCTCTGTGGTGTGGGTGGAGAATTGGGGGATGCTGCAACACAGAAGTTCTGACTCCGGGTACCTCCTTCCAGGTGCAGACCACAACCATGTGTGTGTCTGTCAGCCTCAGCGGCTCCGTCGTTCTAGGCTGCCTCTTTACCCCCAAACTTCACATCATCCTCTTCCAGCCACAGAAGAACGTAGTCAGTCACCGAGCTCCCACTAGCCGCTTCAGTGTCACAGCTGCTGGCTCCAGCATCTCCCATGGTCAGTCTGTGCCCCCGGACCTCTTTGGCACTCCCAGACCAAGAGCTCCATCCATTCTCCCCTCCCTCACCCCCCATCATCACCAAATCCCCATATCCTTAGGGTCATAGGTTACCCTGGCCCTATCCACTCCTGAGTCCCAATCCTCCCACCAAAACCTGGTCTATACCCACTCTCCCCCATTTTGCTTCCTCCCCTAGAGTTCAGGGGAATGAAGACATACTCAGGTGACCAGGTGTGTGACATTTAATTTTATAGTTTGAGGGAAATAGAAAAATTATCCACTGAGAATAGAACATAAAGAAAAAGGAGTTAAAAAAAGAAAAGTCTCTGTAGCAAAAGACCCTCTACCCTTCCCTGAAATCCACCACCATAGAGAGGATTCAACTAAACCTGAGAAAACACCCCCCTTTTGGAGTAGATGTCCTCTTCTGCCCTTCTATGCAATTCATGAAACTCCCTTGTCCCCACCACTAACCTCTCTGCTTTCTCCCCCTAGGCTCTGGATCCCAGTTTGTCCCTACGGTATGTAATGGCCGGGAGGTGGTAGACTCCACAACTTCATCACTCTGAGGGCTGAGTCCCAAAACAACTTGGCTCTGTGACTAAAGATGGGGGAGGTAGCACATGGGCCCCATGGCCCCATCCCCCAGGGACCCAGGCAGACGAGCCTGGAGCATTGCAATAACCCCAAGTCACCTCATCTCTCCCCAAACATTGCCATCTCACCTAACCCCATCCCACCTCCCAACCTTGGCCCAGAGTCAGAAGCTGCTGGAGAATGTTGAGAGCATGGGGTGCCCATCTAATAGGTCATGGCACTGGCTTTGTCTGAACCTATAGAGTCCAATGGAAACCCTGAGGGAGGGACCTGGGGGGCAGGGGCAGAGGAAAGTAGAAATGCTCAAGGCCTGGGATCAAAGGGTTTATGTATTAGGACTGCAGCCCCAAAATTGGAGGAAAACAGGAGCCAGGCTCCCCAATCCTTATTATATCAAAGGTGCTTCCAGTTCTGGGTCCTACTTCTAATCCCCATCTATGTCCTTATGTCCTAGGGCTTTTAATTTTTTATATAAGTTATTCTAGGGGGTGGGGAGGAGTGAGCATCCAGTCTTCCTGCAAAATACTGTATCCTGTGGTTTATATTGTAATTTCTGTAAATAAAGTTTTTTTTTTTAAATCCAAGCCCTTGTCCTGTCTGCCCTGATCCTGGGTAGCTTTAATACAAAAGGGTAGGGGGAGAGAAGGGGATTTATACATAATGGGTAGAGTACTTAGATGGCACCATCCTTTTCTATGACCAGGAGGGCCACATGGAGCCAGGGCCATAGCAGTGGTAGCTTGTTACTACTGGCTCCTGGGTCCTGGCCCAACAGAGCTTCCTCTGGCTCAGGCAGCCCAAACAACGCAATACTTATACCACCTCACAGGGTTGGGTGATGTTGAAAGGATCAGAGGACCTGAACCTGAATTATGGTATTACCTCTGCCATTTGCCACCTATGTGATCCCAGGCAAGTCCTTTTATTCTGTCATTTTAAGATGAGGTGGTTGGACCACATGACCTTTCAAGGTCTCTTGCAGTTTTAAATCTGTAATCCTGTGAGCAAATGAAATAACGTATGTGGGAAAGTTTGCCTGCCTTAAAGATCTATACAAATTCCAGCTATTATAAATTATAAATGAGTCCTAGTGTTGAAACCTAGAGAGTAGTCAAAGAAATGAGGAATGAGAGGTTGGGAGGGAAGGGGGATCAGTGCAAAGATCTTTAGGAAGGTTCTGGGGATACTGTAAATGTTGGAGGACAGAGGGAGGGCTGAGATGCTTGGAAAGCTTCATGGAGGAGATAGGACTTGTTCTGGTCCTTGAAGGATGGAGGGAATTTACCAAGGAAGGTTTAGTCTGGAGGGCTGCTCATAAAGGGGGATGGTCTGGCACCTGGGTTGGATGGGAATGGGGGACTAGGGGTAGGAAGAGAGGGATGGAAGGAGCTCGACCACTAAGTAGCACTAGAATTCAGCACTTCGGAATGGAAAGTTCCCTAGACTAGAAAAGTGTGAGGAGAACTAAGGAGTGTGCTTCCCAGTACCTAGAATGTCACAGATGGAAGGGCCCATTAAAGAAAATCTAGTTCAAATTCAAGAAACATTAAGTGCCTACTACGTGCAGAGCACGATGCCAGGCCCTGGAAGAGAGAGTTTAGGTAAGATATAGTACCTATAACTCAGAATTCATGGTCTAGTGGAAGACACATGGATAACTATGCTACATAATTACATACGTATGTGAGAATTAGAAAACCAAGTGTTACATGAGGTCTAAAAATACTATGTGAGGTCCAAGCGGAAAAGGTTATTAAGTGACCAGGGAAAATCAGGGAAAGCTTCTTGAAAGAGGTAGCATTAAGCTTGGCTTTAAAAGTTGAATAAGAATTCAAGGGGTGGAGGGAAGGGATGTGTATTTAGAATGGACAGTCCCAGCCATAAGGGACAGCATGAACAAAGTTAGTAAAGTAAAGAGAAAGCATACAGGATTCAATTTCATTCCACAAAAATTTATAAATGCCTACTATGTTTGAGTCACTGTGCTAGGCACTTTGGATATAAAGACAAAAATATTCCTGCTTTCAAGAAACTTATAGTTCACTGGCATAGGTGTGATAGGCACACAAATAAATACAAAGCAAAGACAGTAATTTTGTTGGGGATGAGGTGATGACCAAAAACTGGGGAGGGGGGCAGGAATGGTCTTCTGGACGAGCTAGCACCTGAGCTCAACTTTGAAAATAAGCAGGGATTCCAAGAGGCAGAGTTGAGGAGGGAGAGTGTTCCAACCATGGAAAACAATCTGTACAAAAGTATGGAGGTGGGAAATAGGCTATTCTGTATGGGGAATAATCAATAGTCCAGTTTGTCTGGAACATAAGGTTCATGAGAAGGAGTAATGTGAAATCAGACTGAAAAGACAGGCATATTGTGAAGGTCTTTAAATGTCAAAGAGTGGAGTTTGTGTCTTATTCTAGAGGCGATGGAGATATACTGAAACTTCTTGACATTATCAGACCTGTGCTTTAGAAAGATCAATTTGATCACTGTGGGGAGGCTGAATTGGGGAGAGGAGAGACTGGAAGCAGGAAGATCAATTAAGGAGGCTTTTGGTGTAGTCTAAGTGAGAATGATAAAGATCTGAAGTAGGGGGTGGCTCTGTGAGTGGAGAGAAGAGGTCATATGTGAGAGATCGATCCATCAATAAACAAGTATTTATTAAGTACCAAGATCTGGCAACTGATTGGATACTGGACATGAGGGCAAGCCAAGAGTAGATGACCTCTGAGGTGGTGAACCTGAAAGACTTGGAATGATAATGGCACCCTTGACAGACTTAGGGAAGTTAATAGGAAAGAAGAGTGGGTGGGTTTAAGGAGAAAAATGTGTTCTGTTTTGAACACATTGAGTTTAAGATACCTATGGGATGTGCAATTTACAGTAAGAGTTAGGTTTCGGATTAGAAATATAAGATCTGGATAGGTAGGTCTGGGAAACTTCAGAACAGGTATGATCATTGAACCCGTGGGAGTTGATGAGGTCACTGAGAGAAAACATGGAGAATAAAAAGAGCTTAAGACAGAATCCTAGAGCACGGCTGAGTTTAAGGAGAAGCATGAATGAAGACCCAGCAAAGGTGACTAAGAAGGCATGGTGAGCCAAGTAGGAGAAACCTTAGGGAGAAGAGTATGTGCAAGAGGAGGGAGGTTATATTCCCAGGATTTAGCATAGCGCCTGCAGGGCATATAATAGACCCTCAATAAATACTAGGTGACTAATTGACTGACTTATTAACAGTATTGAAAACTGCAGAGAAGTCGACAAGAATTAATGAGGGGATTTAGCAATTAAGAGATCATTGATGGTCTTGGAGACAGCAGTTTCAATTGAGTGGTGAGACTGGAAGCCAGATGGCAAGATATTGAGAAGTGGGTGGGAGGGGAGGCGAGGGAAGTGAGTGTAGCCAGGTTTTTCTAGGACTGTTAAAGAGAGGAAAAACACAGGATGATAGTTTGAGGGGATGGCAGGCTTAAGTGAAGAATATTTTTTTTTCAAATGTAGGGCAGGTTTGGGAATGTTTATAGGCAGCAGAGAAGTTAGTGAATAGACATTAAATATTAGAAAAAGAAAGTGGTCAAAGCATCAAGTTTCCAGTAGAGGCAGAAGAGGATGGGTCATAGCATCATAGACATAGAAATGGAAGGGACCTCAAAGACCATCTAGTCCAAACTCCTCATTTTACCAATAAGGAAACAGGCTGAGGAATGCTCAGTGGCTTGTCCAAGATCACTCAGATAACAATCATCAGAAGCGGGATTCAAACCCAGCTCCTTCGACTTGGGCTTTGGCAAAGAGAAGGGCCACCTCTTCTTCCTCAGGGGCTGGATGCTCGAGGTGATGGAAAGTGTGGAGTCAGGGAGAAGAGGTGGCTCACCATGAATGGCCTTTGTTCTTGGCAAAGTCTGAGGCTAGGTCCCCCCTGCTTCGGGGGACAAGGGAGCAGGTGATGCAGGAGAGAGGAAGAGGTTTTCAAAGCAGCCACTGTGGGGATGTGACAGAGAATCAGTCAAGGAAAAAAAAGGCTGCTCTGCAGTAGTGGGGCATAGCACAGCCACGATGAGATGACATAAGGTTGCAGGGCGCCCAGGCAGCGCAGTTCTGTGACTTTTAAAATTTATATTCTCTTAATAATCATCAATAAACACGAACATTTCAATGTACAAAAGAGGAAAACAAAAGAGACTACATAGAAAATGATGGATTCACGTATTGTTTGGGGGATTTTATTGCTATTGTTGTTTTTAGGGTGTATTAAATCAGTGGCAGATAGGTGACCAAGTGTACAGATTGCTGGACCTGGAGTCAGGAAGACTCCTTTTCCTGAATTTAAATCTGGCCTCAGACACTGACAAGTTGTGTGAACCTGAGCAAGTCATTTAACTCATGTTGTCTCAGTTTTCTTATCTGTGAAATGAGCTGGAGAAAGAAATGGCAATCCTTTGTCAAGAAAACCCCAAGGGGTGGCTAAGGTGGCACCACGAATAGAGCACTGGCCCTGGAGTTAGGAGAACTTAAGTTCAAATTCAGCCTCAGACACTTAATACTTAGTAGCTATGTGACCTTGGGCAAGTCACTTAACCCCAACTGCCCTACCCTACCCCCTCCAAAAAGCAAAAAAAGAAAAGAAAGAAGAAAACCCCAAATGGGGTCATGGAGAGTCAAAAACAGCTGGAATGATTCAACAACAATTTAACAGAGTAGTTCCCTTGTGAACTTTTTCTTTTCTTCTCTGTATTTTGAATATTTTCTTGGTGCTTTTTTCTTTTTGTCTCTCTATCACTATTTGTTAAGTCACGCCTCCTGAAAAAGGCTCTTCCCTTATAATAGAATCAAGCAAAACATTTCAATGCCCTGGCCACATCTGACAATGTATATCTCATGATGTCTCCGCTCCATCATCTCTCTTCAAGAGATGGGTGCCATGTGCCACCCTTAGGCTTTTGAAGTCATCACGTTCAATGTAGGCATGAGTAGAGTTTGTAGCCTTTCAAAGTTGTTTTCGTTTATGTTATCATGGATACCATGCAAATTGTTCTCTGGGTTTTGTACATTTCACTCTTCCCAAGTCTTCCCAAGTTCCTCTGAATTTCTCATATTTGTCATTTCTTAGGGTATAATAACATACCATTACATTCTATACACTGCCAGCCATTCCTCAATCGATGAGTACTCTTTGTTTCTAATATTTTGCTGCAACAAAAAGTGCTGCCATATACATTTTTGTAGAGATGAGTCCTTTGCCTCTTGTCTTTGAATTCTTGGGAGTGTATGCCTAGTAATGGCATCGCTAGTTCAGGATATGTACAGTTTAGTGAATTTTGGAGTGTAATTAATTTCAAATAATTGTCCAGCATGGTTGGACCAGTTTACAACTCCATCAACAATGTATCAGTGTACCTAATCTAACTCCCACAGCCGCTCCGCCAGTAATGGCCATTTTTACCTTTCTTTGTCTATCTTTGCCAATCTGATGGGTGTGAGACAAGAGTTTCAGAGTTAATTGATCTTTCATTTGTTATTAGTAATTTGAATCATCTTTCCATATGCTTCATATGACACTGTTGTGGGTATTCACTTCAATGGGGCTGATCACAGCCATTCACCTGGCCGTAAGGGTCTTGTGTCCTTGTCTTTATCCAAAGGGAGTTCAGCTAATGGAGTAGTGGGGGAGGGAATAGTCTTCCTCTAGATGTCTTGGCTATAGGTTGTCTGTTAGTTATTCTTCATTCTGAATATTGATCCACTTCTGCTTCCAGGCACACATATCTCGAATGTAACATAAAACACTATATAGATTCTGCTATGATTATTAGGACCCTTGAACTGGGTCAGGAACCATTGTTCCATCCCACCCCTCCCACCCTGCCTCCAATCCCCCTGCTTAATTTGAGATGAACCTTCTTTCTCCTGCCTTGTACTGTTTGGACTAAATAAGAGTCCTTCCAAACTACATATCCTCTTTGGTGAGGACTGCTGCCCCCTTCTACACCATTCCCCCCTCACTGACTCCTCTAGCTCTTTCATAAATTCCTGAAAAATCTGTCATTCCTAGTCACCCTTATTTCCTACTCCAGATAAGAGGGAAAGGACAGACAGCAATCTCTAGGCAGTGCAAGGTCATTAAGAGCCTACAGGCTTCAGTGGGGCCAGTGGAACACAGGAGGGAACTGCTGAGGGCTGATGGAGAGGGACTGGCAGGTGGAGCAGAGAGCCCGGAGGTCAGCAGGAGGCAGCTGGGTTGGGGTTATTGAGAGAGAAGAGAGCATCGGGGTGTTTATTGCATGGGGACAACTGGCAGAATCTCAGACTCAGAATCTCTGAGTTGGAAGTGACCTTGGAAACCATGTAGTTCAACCTTTTGTACCTGCACTAGAATCCCCTCAACCATACAACCACCGAGGGGTCATCTGGTCTTTGCTCAAAGCCCACCAAGGAAGGGGAATCCAAGACAGTTCATTCCACATTTGGATTACTCTGTTAAGAAATTTCTCTTGACACTGTGACTAAATTTTCTTCTTTGCAACTTCTTCCCAAGGGTAAGGGTAACACTAATCAACACCACGATCACAGAATCCAAAACTGCCAGGTTGGTAAGAGCCTGAGAATGTGGCATCTTGGCAGCCAGGCAACAAGACAGAGACAAGCACCCACAGGCTACCAGGGCCACTGTCTTGGGATGCCACCTGGTGGCCACTATTCAGTTAGCTTCTCAACAGGTCAGTGGTCCCAGGACCTGACATTCTCCTCCTCTCCCCAACTTGATCTTCCTGTCCCTAATCTTTCCCATAGGCACACAATCCCGGGATCAGTAAAACCCTGACCCTGAATTTATATTTTGCTGGGTTTTGTTATTCTCTTAATTTCTCACTAAAGCTTCTTTTGCAAACTAGCAATCTTGGGAAAGCCCTTGTTGAGGCTCTCCAGTCTCTGAGTTTACCAGAACCTGGTTCTATCTTTTTTTTGTCAGGGGAGGGGGGAGGTGTTTCCCCCACCAAATCACTCCCTCTTTGGCTTGTTATGCATATATGCAGAGGTTACTCTGTGGAAATCTTCCAATACAGGTTATGTCTAGGTCTTCATAGACTTAGCTAAAAGAGTACCTCCAGCTCCTGTATAAGCATTCAAAGCAACAGTGTATACATATCCAGCATAGGACAGCCTTTATTTCACTCCACAGAAAATGCAAAGGAGACCACAAACAAACACAGAAAACACATAGAATATTCACAATGTCCCCCAAACTTTTGATGCCATTCTTAGGATTGTAGACTAAGAACTAGAAGGTGCCATTTACTCTAAACCCCCTTACTTTATAGATGCAGAAACTTAACCTTAGAGAGACTAAGTGATTTGCCTAAGGTAACAAGGGCAGAGGTGGGATTAGAGCCTATTCAGTCCCTAGAGCCATTGCTCTTTCCACAAGGACCCTGAAGTCCTCCAGGCTCACCACCATCCTGTGGTTTGGACACCCTTTTTGAAGGCAACTGAACTTGGAGATGCTAGTAGGGCAGCCCTTTACATTCAGATGAGTTCTACTTTCCAAAGGAATGCATACTGTCCCTCCACTTCTCCTGAGTACCACCCAGTTGTAGAAGTCATCTGCATAGAGGTAGTAGCTGGTGTCACTGGCATGGGTAAGAAAGAAGATAAGTAGGCCAAAGAGAGACTCTTAGGAAACATCTACAATAAGGGGTCAGGGAAAAAAAGTATGGTAAGACAACAAAAGAGACAAAGAAGTATTTAAGGAGGGAGAGGAGACCCAGCAGGATGTGGGTGCCTCTAAAACCCTAGGGAAAAGAGAATATCAAGGAGGGGGGGATGCTAGAATTGTAGCCCTCAGGAACATTCATCACTTGACTCCATGGTTCTCCTCTTCACTGTCTCCTTAACCTCTGGTTGGAAGGTTATGAGACTGCCTTTCCAGAGCTGAGGTTAGGAACTCAGCATCATTGGGAACTCTCCTCTCAGGCCATGTGGGTAAGCATATGCCTGCCTTGACCATCTGTCTCTCCAGGAATTCTCAATATTCCACCATGTCTATCTACTGGGCCAAGAGGCTGCTCTATCTGGGACTAAGGGGAATATGGGTGAGAGGTCCTGATTTTCCTGAACCTCTTGAGCCAGATAAGCTCAAGCATACCATGTTCTTTGGTCCCAGTCTAGCCATTAGTGACTCTTAAAGCGAAACTTCCTCTCTTATCCTCAATATACCTACTGTGCTTAAGTAAAAGAAAAAGAGAGAAAGGAGAAGGCCAGAGGGAACTACAAGGCCCTTTTTATAGGCCAGGACCATAAATAGTCTGTTCAACAAAAGTAGGGGCCAACCATTTCATCTAGGTGACAGCCCCCAACAACGAGGCCCATCCTATAATGGGGCACCAACAGTCACGTCCATCCCCTTTATGGCAAGAGACAAAGATACTATGTAGATTCACCACCCCGTAAGATCAACATAATCAAATAATTTCCTTACCACCTCCCTAAAGCAAACAATTAGAACTGTCCCAAAATCAATTTGGCTGCTAGAAGTCACAGGGCCCCAGCTTTGTAGAACAGACTGTTTGCAGGCCCTTGTTCTGGCCTATAAAAGGGAGCCCTTTTGGCCTTCTCTGCCTTCAGACAAAGGCTGGCTGACCAACAATTTGTCAGGCATTTTGTAGAAAGTCTGTGATTCTGTGACTGAATTTTCAAACCCATGTGACTAAGAGGGTGACGCCATTTGACAGGAACATTGGGAGGGTGGGCAAGCTTGGGGGTGGGGGTTAAGATTCTGTTTTAGACAAATTGAGGCCATGAGTCTTAGACAAAAAAGGAAGGAAAGCCGAATCTGGCAGTACAGATTGGAGGGGGAGAGGCTGGAAGTAGGCGTTACAGTCAAGTTTATGAGGTCTGGAGAAAGGCCTAGAGACTGTATCCTTCCACAGTGACCATATGTTTATTTCTAGTACCCACTTTCCCAGCCCACATGGTAGGCTGTGTGTCTGTGAAGTTCTTGTTCAGTATTCCAGAACCAGGTTAACTTCCCTGAGATTCTAGTTTATGTACCAGAGGATCTGGACCTGGAGTTCACCCTAAGCACACTTTGGGATTTGTCCCCTTGGGGGCACTGGATTGAGAACATTGATCACTTCTATTATCCCACTATCTGTTATCTCTAAGCCAATCAAAAACTCTCCCAAGAGTGTAATTAGGCCTCTTAATTTTAGAAGTAGATTCAGAGCATAAAACTAAGGATATTATCAAATCCTGAAAAAGAATTGTAAAGGAGTTGGAATCATACATGATCATCAGTAATGGGAAAAGCTTGGGAGCTTGGGAGATACTTGCATTCTGATTTTGTACAGTTTAGACACACTTGGTCACTCAAAAATCTTAATAGAGTGATGGAAGGTAATATAGTACCTGGATACTGATGACAATATTCCCTTTTCTGAAGAGAAGTCGATTCCAAAAAATGGAAAACGTCAAAGGTAGAAACTGGCCAGGGAGGGGAAGATTACGGAGGCTTCACTCTCAGGTAGTGCTGAATCTGAATAGGAGGAAAGTCTTTATAAAAAGCCCAAGCTAGGAATCTTCTTAGGACAAGGTCCATGTTCCCCTGGAGAAAGAGATTCAGGAGAAATTCAGGAAGATGAGCTACCAAATGAGCACAGAAGTGGTAAACAACTAAGTCAGGAAGTGTGGGGACCCTCCTGGGGAGCAGGAGAAGGGCAGCTTCCCTACCTGCCTGCACCCCTGCCCCTCCATTTGTGCAGAATCTGAATACTTCAAATCCTGACACCATGTTGCAAGAATGCATGCAAAGACCAGAGGGATCCTTTGGCAGAGGAGAGAGGGTGCAGGAGGCAGGTATGGTATGAAAAAGGAAAGACCAACTCCTTTGGAATAGGGGGAGAGGCTCTGCTCCAGACCCTAAAGCATTCAAGGCAACAATGCATGTATACCCAGTATAGAAAGAGGAGCCCCACAACCTGGAGAAGCAAAGTTAAAACAGAGTAAGTGGGTGAAGACCTGCAGGATCCAAAGGATTATAGCTTTCTGGCTGGAAGGGACGTGGCCATGGTGCAAGCACTGATGGAAGAAATGGAGAAAACGGCCAGTTGTTAGGCAGCTTATGTGACATAGCAGAGGGAGTGTTAGGCTGGGAATCGGGAAGATCTGAGTTCCGATTCTGCCTCAGACTGTTACTGGCTGTGTGATCCTGGGTAAGTCACTTAATCTGCCTCAGTGCCCTCATTTGTGAGGTTCCCCCTTACTGCTAGGTTATCCTCTATGTATCTTCTTTGTGGGCAGCTAGGTGGTACAGTGGATAGAGCACTGGGCTCAGAATCAAGGAGACTCATCTTCACGAGTTCAAATCCAGCTTCAGACACCTCCTAGCTGTGTGACCCTGGATCAGTCACTTACCCCTGCTTACCTCAGTTTTCTCATCTGTAAAATGACCTGGAGAAGGAAATGACAAACCACTCTAGTATCTTTGCCAAGAAAACTCCAAATGGGATTACCGAGAGCTGGAAAGGACTGAACAACAAATCTCATTTATGCAGGGCTATCTACCTGTTGTCTCCCCCATTAGACTGAGGTCTCTGAGGGCAGGGACGGTTTTTGCCTTTCTTTGTATTCCCAGGACTTAGCAGTGCCCGGCATATAGTAGGTGCTTAATAATTGCATATTAATAATAACAGCACCTACCTCACTGGATGGCTGTGAGGATTAAATGAATAAATGTGTGTCAAGCGCTTTACACACTTTAAAGGGTCATATAAATACTAGCTTTTATTAAAGTTGTCACAGAGGCAAAGGGCATCCAAACTGAGCTTTGAGCCCAAAGATCATTGATCTATCTGGAAAGTCTCTAACCTTATTTCCATATTTTACAGACTAGGACACAGAAGCCCCTGGAGGTTAAATGACCTGCCCTGCATTACATAGATAGTAAGTGTCAGAGAGAGGATCTGGATTCATTCCACTCCCTCCCTCAAAGAATGGCCAGATTCAGGAAAATCCAACTCCAACTGAGTGGGGAACAGCTTCTCTTGTGTAGGCCACAAAAGCAAAGGAAAAAGAGTTCTCCACTCGTCATACAGATCGAAGGGCAGGATCCTGCAGAAAACCGGTCAGGAAATGGGATCAGGAGCAAACACCATTCTTTTTGGGAGGACAAAGGATCAGGGGAAACAGAGATTACAGTCGTCTAAGGAAGAATCCCATGAACCACTAAAGTATAACTAGCAGAGCCTGGATGCTCAAGAGAATACAAAGGTGTGCCATATTTCCAAATGGAATTTCAATTGAAATTCCTGAATTCCAATTTAGGAAACAGAGCCTAGTACAGGGACAGAAGTCCCAGCCCCATCCCCCGATGCTGACGACTCGAATAGATTTTTTTGTGGCTCCATGGCCTGGGACTCAAATGGTCTCATACAGACGTTGACAGTGAAGATGGACAGCATGGAGTGCTCTGTGGTGTTGGAGAGTAGATTCAGTGACCACTGAACACCAGTCATTTTAGGAACCATATTTGAGGAAAACACCTTCACAGCCTATCAAAGGACAGATGGAGTGAAAGGACTATCAATATTTCCATATTTGGTATGCCCTGATGGGTTGTGTCCTAAACAGATCTTACCTGGACCAGCACCCTCTGGACTGTATCAGCCCTCCAGAGACTATCCCTCCTGGTTCATTCCCTGTGGGAGTTAGTCCACTCAGTTTTGGAATTCCTGTCCTGGGGCCCAGTGTCCCTGGACTGGTAAGTGGGTGAATGAATGCAACACAATTAACCTACTTCCAAACCTACCCAGACCATGCTTCACATGGAGCCTCTAGACATCTATCATACCAGCAGGCACTAACCCCAGCCCATCTTCATTTCCACCTGGTAATGGTAATCAGGTCACTACTACCTTGCTTCTGGAAAAGGTGCGACAGCTCTTCACTGATGGTTCCACTCACTCACCATCCCCGATGACTCCCAGCACCTTAGTAAATTCCTTTCCCTGGCCATTGGTATTTATCTCCCCCATTAGAATATAAAGAGCAGCTAGATGGTACAGTGGATAGAGCAATGGACTTAGAATCAGGAAGACTCATTTTCATGAGTTCAAATCTGGCTCGACACTGTATGACCCTGGGCAAGCCACTTAATCCCATTTGCCTCAGTTTCCTCATCTGTAAAATGAGAAGGAAATGGCAAACCACTCCAGTATCTTTGCCAAGAAAACCTCTAATAGTGGTTCATGAAGAGACAGACGTCTACATGTGAAAAAAAATTACAAAGTGAAAGCTCCCTTGAGAGAAAGGACTGTCTCTTCTGTATTTGTATCCTCAGGGCTTAGCACAGTGCCTAGAACATAATATATGATTAATAAAGGCATTTTTGCTCATTTATTCATTCATTCCAGATGTAGTAACTACCTCCAGAATGTTAGCATTGACTAGAATTAACTTTCTGAAGGCTTAGTCAGATGCTGCAAAGCAGCAAGTAAAAGATTGATACCTGAATACCAGACTTTCTGTGTGTCTGTGCAGAAGCTCTCAGGATGACAGGGGCAAGTGGTGGCTGAACACTGGGGTCACTCATCTCAGCAAAGCACTCTGGTGACTCTACAGGGCCTGAAGGGTGGAAGGATTGGTTGAGAGAGAGCCTCAGAAGGAGAACAGGTGTTTTCATTCCAAGAGTGAGACATGGCGTGTGTCTGAGAAGTAATTCACATGATACATTTTTCAGATTTCCAATGTTTCCAAGAGAGGTTCCAAGGTTGATTCTTTGATCTGTGGTAAAAAGATCCCAGAAGACATCTTATATAACTGTTGCTTAATGATGTTAACAGAGTGTAGCGGTTTAAGGATCTCTTACAGCAAAGCACCCCTGATATAGAACAAGAAAGGATAAATGGGTGTAAACTACAGAGGACTAAAGTGGGGACCATTTCAAGTGTTCAGAATGTGGCAGATTCTTTGTTAAAAATAGTTGCAAATCAACAAAACAATAATCTGGTTCCAAGGTGTAAATGCTTACATCGAAAATTTAATGACCAGCTCTTGAGAGCCAATATAAGCTAAGTCCAGCACACCTCTGGAATTGGTCTCTGGGTTTTGAATACCAAGAAGAATCTGGGTTTTCCTTATTTTAAGAAAGACATAGTAATGTTGGGAAAGATCCAGAGGAGTGGTTAAAAAAAAATCAAATAGTCTTAACCCCAGTAGTTGAGGTCTTTGGGTGTATAACTAAGCTACTAGGTTGGTTTGCTTCTGTATGTTATGTGTCTAACCTGTTCCACTAATAGATTTCATTTTTAAACCAGTACCAAATTGTTTTGAGAATTACCGCTTTGTAATATAGTCTGAGATCTGGGTCCCTTTCCTTCCCACATTATTTCATTATTTCCCTTGGAATTTTTTTTTTACTTTTTATGCCTCCAGATGAATTTTATTATTAGTTTTTGAATTCTAAGTAATAAAGCAATTCTTTAATAGCTTTAATAACACTAAGTAAATTAATTTAGGTAGTACTGTGATTTTTATTATATTGGCTCAGTCTATCAGCAATCAATGAATATTTCTCTAGGTCTGTCTTTATTTCTGCGAACAAAGTTTTGTAGTTATACTCATGTAATTCTTGTGTTTTTCTTTGTGGGTAGACCCTCAAGTATTTTATGGAATCTTTGGTTATTTTTAAATTGAATTTTTCTATCTCTTCCTGTTGGGTTTTATTGATATTATATAGAAATACTGATTATTTTTGCAGATTTATTTTGTACGTTGAAATTTTGCTGATGTTATTGTTTCTATTAAATTTTAGTTGACTCTCCAGGGTTTTATAAGTACACCATAATATCATCTACCAAAGTAATGATTTTGTTCTTCTCAACCTATGCCCACTTCCTCAATTTCTTTTTCTCATCTTACTAACTAACATTTCTAGCACTATGTCAAATAAAAGTGGTGACAATGGAAAAAAAAATAGTTGCAAGACTGGAGGCCAGCAGAGAGGTTGGGGCACTGTAGGTACATCTGCGAATCAGCAGCATAGAAATGATAAGTCTATGGGAGCTTATGAGATCACCAAGTGAAGTAGTAAAGAAGAAGAGTCCAGGAGAGAATCTTGTGGGACACCTATATTTAGAGGGTATGATCTGGAGAAGGATTCAGAAAGGAGATAGAAGGAACATTCAGATAAGTAGAAGAACCAGGAGAGAGTGGTGTCCCAAAAACCTAGAGAGAAGAGCATCTCAAGGAGGAGAGCATGATCAACCGAGTCAAAGGCTGCAGAGAGGTCAAAGAGAATGAGGATTGAGAAAAGGCCACTGGAGGGGCGACTAGGTGGCACAGTGAATAGAGCACTGGCCCTGGAGTCAGGAGGACCTGAGTTCAAATCCAACCTCAGACATTTAATACTTACTAGCCGTGTGACGGGGGGCAAGTCACTTAACCCCAATTGCCCTGCCTTCCCTCCTCCAAAAAGCAAAAAAACTTAAAAAAAAAAAGAGATAAAAGGCCACTGGATTTGGCGATTAAGATCACCGGTAACTTTGGAGAGAGCAGTTTCATTGGAATGATAAGGCCAGAAGCTAAATTGTAAGGGGGTTAAGAAGAGAGTGGGAGGAGAGAAAAGTGAAGGCACCTATTGTAAATGGTCTTTTTCTGGAGTTTAGCTACAAAGGGATGAAGATATATAGGATTATAATTAGCAAGAGTGGAAAGATCAAGAGAGTAGTTTGTTTGTTTGTTTTTCAGGATGGAGACATGGGCCTGTGTGTAGGCAATAGGGAAGGAACCAGTAGAGAGGGATTAAAAATAAGTGATGAGTAGAGATGACAGAGAGGATAAGCTATTGGAAAAGACAAGATAGGATCACTTGAACAAGCAGAGGATCCAGTTCACCTTGCTAAGGAGCAAGGCCACTGCATCACATGAGATAGGGGCAAAGGAGGAGTGAATGGTGGGAGAAGAAAGAGCTTGAGGTGAATGGCCTCAAATATTTTCTGTAAAAGAAGAAGCAAGGACCTCAGCTGAGAGAGAAGCCATGGAAGGTTTGAGGAAGGATCAAAAAAAGGACAGTCTTATGGTACTACTTGAGAGAGAGAGAGAAGTCCAGGCTGACATTGACTGATGACTGCTTCAGTCCTTCAACTAGAACCCATCTAACTGCATTTTCATCTAGTCAACAGTCAGCCATCTTGTCCAAAAAGAAATCAAGAGAAGCTCTTAAATACTTTATTAAAACCCAAGATGTTCAGGATCCCTACAATGAGCTATCCTTGTAACTGTTTAAAAAGAATGGAAAGGGGCGGCTAGGTGGTGCAGTGAATAGAGCACCCGCCCTGGAGTCAGGAGGACCCAAGTTCAAATCCAATCTCAGACACTTAACACTTACTAGCCGTGTGACTTTGGGCAAGTCACTTAACCCCAAGTGCTCTACCCTCCCCCTCCAAAAAAAAAGGGGTATGGAGTTAGTCTGGCAGGAGCAGACTCTTTCCAACTTTACAGAACCCTAAAGCCCAATTAAAGAGGCATCTTATAGTCAGAGCCCTTCTACCACCACCACCACCCCATCCTGCATAGGTGGGCACTGTTAATGGATCTTGGTGTCCTGCCTTTCAACCTGGATCTTTGTTCTTCCACTGAAAGCTGACACTAGCCAGAAGCTTCCTATCCTTTAAGGAGGGTGGGGGGAAAGTAAAGGGTTTTTTTGTGATTAGGGATACAGCAAAGTCCCTATGTCACCCCTTATGACCTCATAGGCACTCCCCTAGCCCTCCTGCTTAAACCAACCACAGCTGTCTGAGCAGGTCAGAGGGTGACAGCTACTTGCCTCCAAACCATGGGATGTGTAGTCTCTGTAAGGGTAGAGCTAGGTTGGAAAATGGGGGGAGGGTGGGATGGCAGCTTGGGATCCTGGAGATCCCATTTCTGGTGGGGAGGGTGGTGGGAGGGAAAGATGAATTGACCTAGAAGGGTGAGGAAACAGGTATCCTCTGGAAGCTTCTAAGTAAATATGGGATCTAGGGGCCAGAGGCCAGTCCACAAGAATGGCTACTCAATGTCAACATCTCCCAGCCCACTCTTCTCATCTGTCCTTTTTCCTTCCTTCTCTTGCCCCATTTCTGGTACAGAAGGGTAGTAATGAATCTGAAAACGAACTTAAGGACTTTGAAGAAAAACACATGGTAGGTGAAGGCTGGGGATTTCCTTAGGGTGGGGTGGGAGGGGGCAGAAAGCGTCTCAGGCTGGAGAAGAGGAAATAATTCCTGTAGGGGGATCCAGAGCTCTGATTGGCATACTTTCTTGGTGCCAGAGAGCTGTGTTTGTGTCTTGGACAGATGGTGGCAGAAGGGAGATCTGTAGCAAGGCCTAAAGCAAGTCATGTGCAGCTCATAGGGTGTGGAAATTGAGAGGGTGGGGATTTGGAAGGGCCAAGGCATCAGTTGCCTGGAAATAGGATGGGGACTGGAGAGGAGTCCATGGGAGCTCAAGGCTGAGTCTGCCATGAGAACATTGGATTGTCCCCTGGCAAGGAAGGAGAGTCAGGGTGCTTTTTGCCAGGCCACAGAGAAAAGCCATCCTAAGTGGTCCCTCCTGTTAAGCTCTGCCCTGCTCCCTGCAGCAGAAACAGATTAAGGATGCTGAGAACTGTAAGACTCTGTTAGGCAGGTAATGTTGGTACAACAGGTACTGCTATGTGCATCCTTCCCAGTCTGGATCATCCAGCACTGGTGGTGAGTGGCATGCATATGAGAGATGGCGACAGGCAATGCAGCTGCTCTGTGCCCCACAGGAGTGCACCCTGGTGAAGCTTCAGCAGTGGTCCACATGTGGCGCATCCACTGGGGCTGCTGCCAGTCACCAGCTTCATTCAGTTTTGCTGGCAAGCACTACTCTTAGAGGTGCAAAAACAATGTACCCAGCCAACCTCTAAGTTGGCATGCAAACATCTGGCATTTAACACCAAAATTCTAATGGTTTAAGGGGCTGGTAAATCTGGTGGAGGGAGGGCACTAGACCTTCCTCGCCCAATAAAAGACATCCTCAGACCCACTCTGTCTCCTTCACTGACTCTTCATTCCCTCAAAATGTAGACTTGACCCTCTTTTCTGTTTTTTTTATTTTCTTGTTTACATCACTCATTTCCATGAGATTTTGAGTTAAATTTTCTCCCCATCTTTCCCTTACCCACCACCCCAAAACAGCGATCCCACTGTATAGCCCCTCCCCCAATCTGCTCTCTCCTATGTCCTCCCCCATGGCCCTTCTGACTTTCCGGTAGGGCAGGATGGGTCTCCCCACCCCAGTGCCTGTATATCTTAATTCCCAGTTGGATGTAGTTAATAATTATAACAACAATAATATATACATACATATATATTTTTTTAACATTTGATTATAGAACTTTAAATTCCAGATTCTTTCCCTTCCTCCCTCATCACCCACCCCTACTGGAAGGACAAGCAATTCAATACAGGTTGTACACGTGTTATTACGCAGAACATCTCCACAGTGTATAATATTG
>CM053583.1:355465659-355494650 GCA_028627135.1 Pseudochirops cupreus
CCAATAATTTTTAAATTGTCTCTTCTGGATCTATTTTACAGGTCAGTGGTTTTTTTCAAGGAGATATTTCACATTGCCTTCTATTTTTTCACTTTTTTAGATGTTTAATAATATCTTGATTTCTCATAAAGTCATTTGCTTCCATTTGCTCCACTCTAATTTTGAAGGAATTATTCTCTTCAGTGAGCTTTTGCGATTCTTTGTCCATCTGGCAAATTCAACTTTTTAAGGCATTCTTCTCCTCACTGGCTTTTTGGGCCTTTTTTGCTATTTGAGTTAATCTATTTTTTAAGGTGTTACTTTCTTCAGTCAGGTTGTTGACTTTCTTTTCATGATTTTCTTGCATCATTCTCATTTCTCTTCCCAATTTTTCCTCCACTTCTCTTATTTGGTTTTCAAAATCCTTCTTAAGCTGATGGCTTTTAGGCAGTCTTCATGTTGCTTGGAAGCTTTTGGTGTGGGAGTTCTGTGTTATCTTCCTTCTGTCCCATACTTTGATCCTTTTTGTCCCCAGAAAAGGATTCTAGAGTTCAGTTGCTGTTCTTACTTTGCTTCCTTGCCTGCTCATGTTGCCAGTGAAAGTACTTGATTTTTTTTAGCTCTGTGGAACTCTCCTTCCAGGGGGGAAAGCTGTCCCAAATCATTGGGGTTTTTGCAGCTCCCAGAGTTATTGGGAGGCTGCTGCAGCCCCCACCAGCTTTGGCTCACTGAAAACACACCCCAGAACCACCACCCAAGACCACAATTAGGATCCAGACTGCTCAACGCAAGAGCACTTAGCCTCTGAATGATCACTTGGCCCCCCTGCAGTCTGCAGGCCGGGAGCTCTGAAGCAGCCATGTGGAGGCAGCTGCAGGGCCGCCCCTTCTGCAGCTTCCTTGCCCTGGAGGCAGTTTGGCCGGCCCGCTTTTCTCCCCCAAATCTAGCTGAGATCCACTGACCTTTCACTTAGTCCTTGTTTCTTATGGCTTGATAATTCTCGAAACTGCCACAGCGGCCGCTGATCCACTCTCCTGAAGCTCCAGCTGTGGCTTGTGGTGGCCGCCCCCAGGTCAAACTGCAGTTTCAGGCTGGGCTGGTTTCTGCTCCCAGCATGCTATGCTGAGCCCTTCATGCCAAGCTGCCTTCAGTGGGACATGTGTTTTTCTGTATTTTTATGAGTTTTGGAGCCCTAAAATTTGTTTAGAGTCATATTTTATGGGTATTTGAGGTGGCTATGTGTGAGCTGTGAAACCTTGCTGCTTCTACGCTGCCATCTTGGTTCCACCCCCTTTTCTGTTTTCTACTTGGTGATCTTGTCTACTCCCCTAGCATCAATTTGTCAATGCAGATGGCCCAGTGGAGCATACCTAAGGATAGATGTGCCTTTGGCCAGGGCTGCTTGATGTGTTTTATCAATGCAAGGGCATCCTCAGAATTTTCAGAAGATGCCAACATTGGGAGCGAAGATTGACAAGTTGCATGCCAACAGGCTAGAACGAAGGGCTGAATCAATTAAGATGAAGTGTAACAGTGACAAAGTCAGATGCTTGGGTTCCAAAAACCAGCTGCTCCAATCCAAAAGAAAACAGAGATCTTAGTGGACTACAAACTTTAGATAATAATGGAACACAGCAACCAAAAGATTATCACCAAATTTTGTGCTGCACTGAGACATATTTAGAACATGACAGCTAAAGTCCCATTGTCCTCTGCTTGATTGGGGTGGTGGGGAAACCTAATTGGGAATATTCTACTCAGTTCTGGAAATTGTTTTAGGAAGAGAGCACTGATGAGCTGGAGAGTATCCAGAGGATGGAGATCAGCATGGTGAGGGAACTGGACACCATACCATAGAACGATGGTTCTCAACCTTCCTAATGCTGCGACCCTTTAATACTTGTATGTGGGCATATCTGCATGTGGGCAGACCCACCTGGAGACAGATAGAGGAGCGGTGTCTCCATTCCTAAGACCATTGTAAATAATGTGTTTTCCGATGGTCTTAGGCGACCCCTGTTAAAGAGTCACTTGACCCCCAAAAGGGTCATGACCCACAGGTTGAGAACCGCTGCTATATGAGAAGACAACATATGTAACCACTAAGAATATTATTAGCAGGTCAGGTAGATGGAATCTATTACATTGGGACGTTATCAAAAGATGAACAGAAGGGCAAGAGGGATGTACTGGAAGAAGGGAGAGGAAGAATGTGAAAAATTCTCACATAAGAGAGGTACACAAGGAGCAGACAAGGCTTGAGCCTCACTCTCATCTGAATGACCCAAAGGGTTCACAACCCACAGGTCGAGAACCGCTGCCATAGAAAGATAAGCTGAAGAAGTTCAAGATGTTTAACCTGGAGAAGAGAGGCAGCTTTGCAAGGAGGACTAGCAAGGAGAAGGACATGACAGTCACTTTCAAGTGTTTGGAGGGATAACAATAGGGAGAGAAAGTAATGGGTAGAAATTTTAGAAGCAGATTTTAAGTCCTTATAAGAAAAACTTTCTAATAATTAGAATTATCAAAAAGTGACATCAACAGTTTTGGAAGCCAAGTTTCCTCTCTCAAAAGTCTTCAAGCTAAAACCTTCTGACTAGTATTTCAGAGAAGATTCTTGGTCAGATAATACAGCAGCTAGGTGGCTAAAGAACTGGGTTTGGAGTCAGGAAGAATAGAGTCCAAATTCTGCTTGAAGCACTACCTAATCTTTCTTAGCTTGTTTTCTAATCTTGTAAAATGAGGAGACTGAACTTTAATGCACTTTCCAGCTCTAGACTATGGTCCCTTCCAACTGATTCTGACTGCCAAATGCAATTTCCAACCCTGAACAACCTGTCTCCTGAGGTTCCAAACTCATCTCCAACTACTAACAAGACACACACCCACTTGAGTGTCACTGGCACCTCAAGGTCATAAACCAGCTTTCCTTGATTTTCTTATTTCTGTTGCTGGCAACATCACTATCCTTCCCAACTCCCCACGATCAAAGATCTTTCTCAGACTTCTTCACTCCCACATCCAATCCTTTTCCCAAGTTCTGGCCATTCTTGCCTCCATTACTTCTCACATCCAGATCCTTCCTTTCTCTTGAATGCTATCACTCTTGTGCAAGCCCTCATCACCTTATGACAGGTATTTGTTATTGATACTTGGTCAGAAAGAGATCTCAAGGGAAGCCCATGCTAGCACTGGGCACAGGACTGGATGCCACTTGACCGCTGTCATCGATAATGCAGTTTTAGGTTACCGTCATGAAGGGCCCTACCTGGGTAACGAAGCAGAGTGTAGACCTGGAGGACAGTGACCAGACCTCTCACATCACTCTGGTGGCACCAAAAACCTACAGAACTCAGATCAAGCTGTGAAAGCAGAACATAATAGAAGCCCAAGCCAATCATCCACTCCCAGAGATAAGCAGAGACCAATTCTTAACATCAAGTCTAAATTTAAGAAATAGACTGGATAAATAAGAAACACACACACACACACACACACACACACACACACACACACACACACACACACCCCTGACCATTAAAAGCTAATAAGGTGACAGAGAAGCTCAAGACAAAAACTCAGAAGGAGGAATGCAGACTGGACAAAAGTCCAACAAGAATTCCTCGAAAAGCTAAAGAGAGAAAAGAACAAAAATGATTTAAAAAATAGTGGTGGAGCAAAATTGGGAAAAGAAATTGAGAGCTATGCAAAAAAATTATGAAAAGACAACAGTTTGGTAAAAGAGTTGCCAAAAAAAATACTGCAGAAAATAACTTTTTAAAAATCAGAATTGTCTAAATCAGTGGTTCTCAACCTTCCTTATGCTGAGACCCTTTAATACTCATATAAGGGCGTACCTGCATGTGGGCAGACCAGCCTGGAGACAGATAGAGGAGTGGTGTCTCAGTTCCTAAGACCATTAGAAATATGCATTTTCCAATAGTCTTAGGCCACCCCTGTGACAGGGTCATTCAACCCCCAAGGGGGTCGCAACCCAAAGGTTGAGAACCGCTGGTCGAAATGGCAAATAAAAGAGGTACAAAACCTTGCTGAAGAAAATCTCCTTAAATATTAGAATTGATCAAGGGGAAGCTAATGACTACATGAGATATCAAGACACAATTTTTTTAAAAAGTCAAAAGAATGAAAAAAATTGAAGAAACTGAAATATTTCATAGCAAAAATTGACATGAAAAATAGATCAAGGAGAGATAATTTAAGAATAACTGGATTACCTGAAAGCCATGATCAAAAAAAGAGACTAGGCATATTACTTCAAGAAATTATAAAGGAAAGCTGCCTGGATATCCCAAAACCAAAAGGCAAACTAGAAATCAAAAGAATCCACTGATTATCTCCTGAAAGAGATCCCAAAAGGAAAACTCACATGAGTATTAAAACCAAAATGCATAACTCCCTGGTCAAGGAGAAAATACTTAAACACAGCCAGAAAGAAATAATTCATGGAGCTATAGTCAGGATAGCAGCTACCACTATAAAGAAGTGGAAGGCTTAGAATATGATATTTCAAAAAGGCAAACAACCTAGGATAACAACCAAGAACCTATCTAGCAAAAACTGAGTATAATCCTCCAGGAGACAAATGGATATTTAATTAAACAGAAAACTATCAAGCATCCCTGATGAAAAGAACATTTAACATTTAAAACATAATACTCAAGAAAAACATAAAAAGGTAAAGATGCATGAGAAATCACATATGGGAAGACAATGTATGTAACCACTAAGGATATCATTAGTAGGTCAGGTAGATGAAATCTATTATGTTGGGATGTTATCAAAAGATGAACAGAAGGGCGAGAAAGATGGATGTACTGGAAGAAGGGAGAGGAAGAATGTGAAAAATCCTCACATAAGAGAGGTACACAAGGAGCAGACAAGGCTTGAGCCTCGTTCTCATCTGAACTAGCTTGAGGAAAGGGAAATTCCCTTTACAGGGAAGGAGGGAAAGAGGGATTAAGAGGAAGTATGGAGGGGTAATGGGTGATGAGAGGGACAGTAGATTAAGGGAGGCTATGGTCAGAAGAAACCACAACTGGCATAATAAGTTAACTGGGAGAAAAGATGAAAAGAGGATTCCTGGAGAAGGCATCACCCTGGGCCTCCAAGGAAAAATCAACTATCATTTATTAACCTGTGTGCCAGGTACTTAGGGTAAGAAGGGCTGTCCTATCCTTCAAGCAGCTGCCATTCTACCAGGGAAGATACCACCTATCCCCAGTTAAGTAGAGAAAAATAGGATCACAGATGTAAAACTCAACCTCATCATGTTATATGAATGAGTAAATCAAGGCAGAGAAATTAAGTGACTTGTTCCAGATCAAAAGTGACAAGAGTCTGAACCCATCACTTTCCTTGATATCACACTACCTCTTATTCACCAGTATGTGAACAAGAACTGCCAAAAAAACAAAACACAAACCTGGAAAACCACAGAAAACCAGAGGAGTTCATAGGTAGATACAGAAACAGGACAATGTTGTTCCTATGCTATTCAAGGGAACATTTTTTTTTAAGGCGTTGGTGGATCTCTGCTGTCAGTGGTGGGTTCTCCCTCTAGCAGCGTACACTGCCAACCATTCACACTTCCTCATCCTTTACTTACTACTGGCATCCACATACTTCCAAAAACCCTCCATGGAGGAGCTTCCCAATGCCACATTCTGTAGGTTATCAATGCAGCATCTGGACTATCTTTCACTTGCTATGGGCCATATCTGCCTCTTTTCTGATGCTCCATCTCCTAAATAACTTAAACCAGCTTCAATATGTTGTAGCTGTCTTACACCCACCATTTGTGTCTCCATTGCCTTGAGTCCCCCATTTTTATTTTTTGGGGAACGTGGTATTCCATATTGTACAGAGGAACACTGGAAAGATGCTTTTGTTCAAAGGTAGGTTTTTCTGTCTGTCGGGGAACAGCTTTAAGATGATTAGAAGTGTAATTCAATGTAATTCAATGAATCCACTTTCTTCTTCCGAATCTGGGTCTCTCCTTGTCCATCTACAGTGCCTATTTGAGATGTATGTGCTGATAGGCTGACATAACGGACTTCATTTCCAGCTGCACATTGGGCAATAGGCACATCTTCCTGCATTTGGTTTTTTCCTATTGAATAGTTAGGCTGATCACTTTTGAATGTGAATGAATTTCAGGGAGGGGGTCCTGTGACTCTGGGGATTGATGCAACGAACAAGACACCATCAGAAAATAAAAGCCTTTGGAGGAGCTCAGTAGCCTATAAAGAACCCTTCTTCCATTTCAGCTGCATAAGATGCTCTGTGAAGGACCTTTGCTTAGCAGTCTTCTCCTGCTTCATGCTTCACCTGCTGTCCAGAACTGGAGGACTGCTGAACAAAGTCATCTCTCTGGCTGCATTTATCAAGCCAGGACAATGTTTAAGGTGGTCTAATACATCTTAAAAAATCATTGACAAATGAGGAACACAGTGGGTTCTTATATCATTTCAGGCTGGGCTAGGGGAGAATGTTTTCTGGAGACCTGGAGCCCCCCCCCCCAATGGTGTTAAAGGGGACATCAAGGCCTGATCCAGGCTATGTGGGGTTCAGAGAAAAGAAGAAAAGGGGCTGGGGAGAGTGAAGGGAGTCCGGTGAGAAGGTCTGAGGTTATCCAGAGCCTAGAATAAGGGCAGGGTCAAAAGATGGGGATGATAGAGCTGAGAGTTTCTAGGACAGGACAAGTGAAGACAGAGACAAAAGGTAAGAGCTAAGAGGGGGGAAGAGGAGAAGGGGCTCTGGGCCTGAGCAGGCTCTTGTCCTGCTCCACTCTGGCCTAGGACGAGGCAGCCATCAAGATCCAGGCCTGGTGGCGGGGGACCCTAGTGCGACGGACCCTGCTGCACGCAGCCCTCCGCGTCTGGATCATCCAGTGCTGGTGGCGGGTAGCTCACATGCGGCTATTAGATCGGCGTCGCCGGATAGTGCTGCAGCTCTACACAAGGCAAGAGTGGGCCGTGGTGAAGCTCCAGGCCCTGGTCCGCATGTGGCGTGTGCGACGGCGCTACCTGAGGGCTCGGGCTGCTGCCTGCCTGATCCAGACACGCTGGCGCAAATGCCTGACCCGAGGGCTCCTGCGTGGCCACTACCAGACCACAATCAGAGGCCTGGCAATGAACGTGAAGGTCTTAGTTGCCTAGGGCTTGTGGTCTTCCCTCTCCAATAAAGAATTTTGGTGGGTCTGACCTGACCTCTTCCCTCCTCAGCTGCCGGCAATGGTCAGCAAGCCCGGGTCCTGGGGTCTCTCTGCCTGTATTCTCCCCTGTGGCACCTCAGGCACCAGGCCTGGAGTCAGCAAGACCCAAGTTCGAATCCTCCCTCAGACACTGACTAGCTGAGTGACTTGGGCAAGGGCACTTAATCTCAGCTTGCCTCAGTTTCCTCATCTGTAAAACTGCAGATAACAGCAGCACCTACCTCACAGGGTTGTTGTGAGGATGAAACAAGCTGACTTATGTACAGCCCTTTGCAAACCTTCACATGCTCTCTTCTATAAACACTAGCTCCCATCACCATTCTCTGGCTCTCACCAGCTGCTTCTGTGTCCGTCACACTGTCCATCACAAAGCTTCTCCTCTGCTCTGGGGCCACCTCCACTTCTGAGAGGCAAGGCGCTGAGGCTCCACAAGGGAACAGGGACAAGAGCAGGCGGCTGGGGCGTGGGTGACAGCAACCACAGTCTAATTTAATACAAACACTGGGGGCAGGGAAGAGACTTAAATAAACAGGAGCCAGCTTTGGAGGAAGAGGAGTTAGGAGCCAGCAGCAGGGGCAGGAGGGACTCTCCGCAGCGGAATGATGCAGACCGAGTTCTTGGCTTCTTTGACTTGCCACCAGCGTCCCAACCTGTGGGGAGAGGGAGGACCTGAGGGCTGAGGCCAAGGCCTTCCCTCTTCAGCTTCCTTTTACTGGCCCAGCTCTAATCCAGACCACCCCCCACCATTTCCTGCCCCAGAGAAAAGAGGGCCTGTCTGATGAGGTTCCCTAAACTACGCACCTGTGCTCCTTCCCAACGCCTGCCACCAGGAAGTCTCCCGTGCTGGAGAATTTGAGACTATTGATGAAGCCAACCTAAAGGGGGAAGATGGAGAAGGGTGAATGGGGAGTAGAATACCACCTTGTCCCCACCAGTCCAAGCCCCCTATCTCCTCCCCTGGGCCCACTCCTTACCAAAGGGATGTCCCAGAGTGGCTCCAGCTTACGGAAACCCTCTGCACACTGCCAGAGTCGCACAAAGGAATTATGAGATCCTGGAGTTGAGAAAGAAGGAAAAAACACAAAAACTGATGGGGCCAGGTAGGCAAAGTAAGCTGAACACCTCCAGTCCCCCGCTGCTCCTGTGACTCAGAGGGAGCCTGAGACAGCATAACCTTTCTTTTTCAAGGCAGACACCCTGTACCCAAGAGGCCTAGGAGAGAGCTGGTCTCAGCATTGGCCAGTCCTGCCCAACACTGTCCCAGACACTAACTCTTAAGATGGGAGTTGCAGAACAGTTACCATCTGCCTGGATTAAGGGGAGGGTTTCTTCAATTATTATTTTCTACATCAGAGAAAGCCTGTTTCTTATTCTGCCTCTTGGGGCCAGAGAGAATTCTGCTTGCTGATAAATCTTTCCCAGGAATCCCAGGCCTAGCTCAGGCGATACATCCTCCATGAAGCCTTCTAGGGGAACATTTCCCTAGTATGTTTCTCCTGGTCCGTTAAATTTTCTAGCAGAACTCAATCACTTCTCAAAAACCCAATGACTCCTCTTTCTTCCTCATGTCTTGCTCATGCACCCCCAATTGCCAGGGTCTGCCTCCTCTCCCTGACTTCTGGTCTTCACCTCATGTACCAATGACAGCCCCCACAAGAGGACTGCAAGAAGCCCAAGGGTGGTCTAGAGCCTTCGACTTAAACATTTCACTGGTCAGTGACCGGGTCTAGGTGGCCAGCCACCCCCTGGAAGCCTAAGGGCCCTTCCAACCATCAGACCTGCCTGAGCACTCTGGCCTCAAGTGAGTTCTCCCTCCTTTGATCTCCTCATCAGACGGCAGCCATGCATGCATCTTCTCTCCTTAGCAGGCTGGCAGCTCCTTGAGGGCAGTGTCTTACTGATCTCTGCAGCTCCCAGAGCACCAGGAATGTGGTGTAGCAGGAGGAATGTTGGATGTAAAAGTCAGGAGCTTGGCTCCAATCTCTGCATGCCCAGGAGGTGATGCTGCTGCCTGACTGATTACTACTCCAGAGACTGGTCCAGGTTCCCTTAGATCACTCCTTTCCTTTCTCTAGAGCTCCTCATATGTCACACAAGAGAGCTGGACTACCCCCTTTTTAACTAGAAATCCTGGGATCCCATGCTCTTTCAAGCTTTTTAGTGGAGAATACTAGATTGGGACTAGCTGTGTGTGACCTGGGCCAACAAGCTCAACTTCCACAAGCCACGGTTTCCCCATTTGTAAAAAAAACAAACAAAAAACCTAACAACACTGGCACCAGACTCAAAATTTTAGAGCCAGAAGGAACACTTACAGATAAAGAAACTGAGGCACTAGGGTCTGCCTTGCCCCAAGGTCCCAGAGCTGATGCTCAAACTCTGAGCCCCTGAGGCTCCAAGGCAGTGGCAGCTAGCTGGGCTCCCGGCTCTAAGGGATGGCAGTCTTTCCTGCAGTTCATCAAGGCTCCCTAGGATGGCCTGGGCCCACATGTGAGCTGTAGGGCCTCCTCTGAACCTGCCACAGCCCTGGCAGGAGCCTCTCCTGTAGCCAGGCCATGAGCAGGCATTAGCTTCCAGGGGGTCATGCTCTAGGGACAATCCAGAACAAGTGGCCAGACTCCAAACCATATGAGCACAGGTGAACGAGCTGGGTAGGGTCCATGGGCATCTGCTCTGGATTATCCAAAGGGCTGCCAGGTGGAAGAGTGGGATCAGATTTGTCTCATTTGACGGGGAGAAGCTGCAGAAAGGCCCATTCCTGACCCTCAAAGCTGCCCAGTGTTGGTCAGCTCCCTCCAGAGGCAGTGAGCTCTATTTCCTGTGGGGGAGCAGTGGGCATCTTCTTGGGCAAAACTGGTATGTTCCTGAGGACCTTGTTAGGAATTCCTACTCAGGCAAAGGTCTCACCTTTCAGGTCCTATAATTTCACCAGGGCTCCAAGATTGGGAGCAAGGATTTCTTAAACGTATAAGGCTATATCTTGTGGAGCTGCCTAAGGCAAGTGCTTTATAAACCATAAGGGCTAGAGCCAATGCACCATTACACATAGTATTATGAACCCAAGGAGGAAGGCATTTTCACTGACCACAATTAAAAAAATAAAACAAAATTTAAAAAACTAGCCTAACCCACAAGCCTGCCTCAGAGAAGGGAGAAAACTGCCAGGTAGTCCGGGGTTCAACCAACCTGAAGCCACAAGGTCTGTGTTGAGCAGTGCCGTCACCGATGACACCCAGTAGGGCTGCTCCAAGCCTTCTTCTCCACGTATCCCATGGGCTTTTTGTTGTAGGGTAAGGGGCCTCTTCTTGGAGAGACCCCACAGAGCCAATGAGCTTAAGGAAGGGAGATGGAGTCAGTGGGGGATTTTGTGAGGGTGCCCAGGTGGGAGGCAGTGCCTCTGTGCACATATAGGTGGGGATGGGGGAGGCTGTGGCTGTTGGGGGACCCTTACCCATCCTCTGAACCAGATATCATGTGCTCCTCATTGATGAGCTGGATGCAGTCAATTGAGCCCCTGAAAGAGGGAACGGGATTTGAGAGGAAAGCCACACCATCCCCTCCCCAGAGAGACCCAGAGTCCCTCTCTGAGATGGGGAGACTGGTATGATGTACACCTCTTCCTTGTTCCCACCCGCTTACTGGTGGCCATAGAAGACCAACTGTGACTCCTCGGGAATCTTCCAGACACGGACAGTGCCATCACGGCCACCTGCTGTCACACAGCTTTCCCGGCTCAGTCCATCCAAGGCCATGACTGCGTCCTGGTGCCCAAATCTGGGGCAAAGAGAGGAGAAAGGATCAGCCAAAAAGCAGCGTTTGGGGCACAGAGAAGTGGCAAGAACCCCATCCAATCAGAGGACATGAGCACGAAATCTGGCTTGGGGCTCCCTGGCTGCATCACCCCGGAAAAGTCACTTCTCTGGAAGCCTGCGTCTTCATGGTTGGCTGATCAAATCTCTCAGGTCCCCTCCAACTCTAGCCCCACAATCCAATTAGCTTTTAAAAAGTTTCTCCTTCCTGCACGCTAAGCCTTGTCCCAGACCTTGGGGAGTTCAGCATACAGCAAGAAAGCCAAGACACGAGCAGGAGAAAAGCAAAACAAATGCTGACGAGGGAGGTCAGCTCGAGGCCACCAGAGGTTATGGCCAGCAAGGGTGATAAGCTCAGGGCAGCGGAGCTGGCACCTCAGAGGGTGGACAGCTGCCAGACTCTGAAGGAGGGAGCCAGGGCTGCAGCAGCACTGCAGGTAAGGGGCACGTCGGGGAAAGGTGGTGGCTCTGGGAGCTTCTGTGCTCTGGGGCAAGTCACAGCCTCTCTAGGCCTTAGTTTCCACCTCTGTAAAATGAGAAAACAATGCTTGCTCAGGTTCCTTTTTGCTCTAAAACCTAGAAAGCTCCTGCCTCTGAGGCCTCAGGCATGGTCCGTCCCCTCCCTGGGCCTCAGCTCTCTCCTCTACGGAGGCACAGCTCCTTTCCATATCACAATGTTAGGACCAACCTGTGTCGAGGACTCTCAGGAGAGGAGGCTAGAAACGAGACTGAGCCTGGGGCCAATGACAAGGGACCTCAAAAGCCTAGCTGAGGCATTTCACCTGGTATGCCCTCCTCCCCATGGGAAGCACCACTCCAGACTGCCAACCTCCCACTCACAGGGTCTCTACATAGGCATTCTCGGCCACGTTCCACACCTTCACAGAGCGGTCGTGGGATGTGCTGTACAGCTGGTGCGTGCCCTTCCGAAATGCCAGGCCCTAAATAAGGCAGGGGGAGAGTCAAGTGTTAAGACAGCCAGGGCCTAGGGGCCCACACTGTAGAGGAAACAGGAAGAACTTCCCCAAGGGTAAGTTTAGCAGCATAATAGGGGTACTGGCCCTGCCCAAAGACAGGAGGACGGCTTTAATGGTCTCACAAAATCCTTTTTCCAGCTAGAAGATTCTAGAACAAGCCCCCAGGAACCAGGCTCAAGGGAGATGAGGGTCTCCTGAGCCTCTTACCGACACTGCATCCCGATGCCCTGTGAAGGTATAGAGGTGCTTGCAGCTATCTGCATCCCAGATCAGGATCAGCTTATTCTTATCTCCTGTGGCCTAGGGGAACAAGAACACACAGTTCCAGGAGTCCTCAGGCTGGCCCCTGACCTGCCCTCTCTGTCTCAGATGCTCCCAGCAGGCTCCCTTACCAGGTATTTGCCGTCTGAGGAGATAGCCATGCAGAGGATGTGGTCGGCGTGCCCGGGCGGCTGGCCCTCGACTCCCTTCTTCACTCTCTGAATCTGGTGCAGCTTCTTCCCACTCTCCACACTCCCTGCAGTGGTAGGGAGGAAAGTGTAAGGAGAGAACACTGCTGAGGGCTGGAGACTGGCTGCTGGCCCTCTTCTGATGGCAGACAGAGGAGAAAGCCAAGGGCAGGTATGAGGATGAGACCCAAAGAGTCTCACCTTCCAGAGCTTCCCACCCACTCGAATGGCCATGGCTGTTCAGGGAGAGGTTCTGCCCAGGTTCTCTCACTGACTGGGGAAGAAGAAGGGAGAAAGACAGCCTGGTCTCCTCTGTACAGGACATGTCCCACCTTGGGCCTTCCTAGTCACTCACATTTGATGATGGTGCAGTCTTTGGCTCCAGAGAAGACGGCTGAGTTGTCAGGGGTGATGACCAGGCATGTGATGGATAGCTGGTGACCCCGAAGGACCCGGATGTCTTCAGGCACTGGAGCCTGAATCTGTCAAGAAGAGGGGCCCTGTCAGCAGGCACTAGGAGTAATGGTAAACTCCGCAGGGGCTCCAAAACTCTCAATAACCTTAGTCCTCATTCTCCCCCACTATGCTAGGGTGGAAACCATATCCAGGCCTGCAAGGGCTGCAAAGAAATAAAGACCATATATTTCTGCTAGATGAGTCTGGCAGTTCAAAAGTTTTATCTGATAATAATGATTAGAGACTATTCTGGCCATTTCACATCCACGGTATCTTTCTGTATTAATCAAGTAGGAAAAGCAAGCTTCACATGCGAGGGAACAGAATGCCTGTTAGGTGCAGATTTTCCAGAGTATCAAAATTAGGACATCTTCTGGTTGCAGAAGCAAGAAAGAAAGCAGCCAATTTGAGAAAAAACAAGGCACTTAAGAGTCCCTTAAGAATCATTCAGGTGGAACTGATTCTATAGGTTAGTCCCACCTCCCTAGGCACAGGACAGCTGAACATCGTCTGACTGCAAAAGAAAGCTGGAGCCCCTTGCAGTTGCCAGGCTCCCAGAGACAGAGGAGGTTATGTACCACTGTTTCAAAACAAGTTTCTAAATGGAAACACCGGCTCAACTGGCTTCTATAGGGTCCAAGAGAAGGTGGGCAGTGGCTGGAGTACTGGACTCAGAACTTGGTGACCTAGGTCTGCAGCATGGACACTGATGAACTGTGGAAGCCTGAGCAAGTCATACAGGGGAGTATAACTACTGCTCAATAGACGAGAAGAGGCCCAGGGAATGAGGGGGATTGATTCCAGGTCAGGCTATTATCACAGCAGGGAGTCCAGATTAATGATTGCCTCACGATTTATTCCTTCAAGGTTTACAAAGCCCTACAAAGCCCTCCTCAACACAGCCCTTGGAGTGAGGTAGCATAAACATCACTCCCATTTTATGGAAGAGGAAACTGAGATTCAGAAGGAGGACACGCCCAAGACCCCCCCACTGAGTCAGGATGCCCACACAGGGCTCTCTGTCACTCACCTCCTTTGCCACCAGCTTCTGAAGTCGCCCTCTCTGCTCAAGCTGTGGGAAGAACAAAGAGGATGAGACTCTGGAATCCTGTGGGCAAGGGGCAGACCCAACTGCCAAGCTCCCCCTTCACTTACCACATCTTCCTTCAGTCGCCCAGCCACCTGGTCATCCCCAAAGGCCTCTTCTTCAGCTTTCTCCTCCTCTGCCCAGGGCAGAACACAGACCAGGTAAGGACCCGGGGAGGGGGGAAAGAATGAATGCCCAAAGGTGCCTTCATTTTCCACCCACCCTCTGCCCAGGGAGAGGTGCAAGGCCCAGGGCCCAACCCCCCCTTGTGGATCCACAGGCTGTCCCTCAATTCTTTCCAAAGCCACTTCATAGTCTCAGTCTGTTTAAATAACTATAGGCCCTTGGGGCTCCTTTCCCTTCAGGGGGCCTATTAAAGTCTTCCCTTCTCTACCTCACAGGGAAGTTAGCTCAGGGACTTAGGCTGCCCCCCTGCCAGCTAAATGCCAGCACTGGCATCAATCACCCACCAGGTAGCCCAGGCCCAGCCACCCAGGGAAGTGTGGAAGTGGCAGGGGGCAGGGGGAGGGAGAGGAGACGGTGCTGTGGGGCAAGGCAGGTGGCCCCCAGAGCACCATGCTGGCTTCCTTGCACTGGAGGCCTAAAGGCAGCGATGCTCAGGAAATTGCCAGCAGTTCTGAATATCCTAGCCCAGTCCAGAAAAGGCAGAAGAGGATAGCTCCCCCGAAGCCAGGGAGGAGACCCAGGCTTCCCAGCACATGGCCTTACCTTGCTGCCTCAACTGTTCTAAGTAGAGCTTAGCCAGCCGGAGCTTCTTCTCCTGGGCAGTCTCCTCCAGCTCCTCATCTTCCTCTTCCTCTTCCTTTTTCCTCGTGTCCTCAGGGCTGGAAACACAGGACAGAGTGGAGGTGAAAGGATCTGCCTCTTGCTCCAAGCAAAGTCACTTCTACAGCCAACACCCTAATACACAGCTGCAGAGAGAGATGGGCTGGGCATTTAGGGGCAACCTCAAGGATAGATTCAGGAAGCATTTGCAGAGTCTCTCTTCCAGGCCCTGTGCAAGGCAAGGGCCATAAAGACATCCATGAAAAGGCCTCAAGCAGTATCTCTTCTACAAGGGGAAAACAGCATGTACATGGAGAAGTCCATACACAATGCACACAGACTAACATAATGTAATCTGGGAGGTGAGAGGATGGGGCAGCTCTAACTGGAAAGGTTTCCTGTAGGGGGTGCACCTGAGTACCTCCTCTTCATACATGCTTGCTAGATGACTGACTTCTTCATCTGCTGGAATGTTCATGTTTGCTTTGTTCATATGATTTTAAAAGCCCCTATTGCCTCACCTCGCATTCACTCCTCAGCCCCGGCTCCCTGGCTCCGGACCTTCCCACCATCTCTCAGTCTCATTGAGCCCTACTCCTTCCGCCCCTGCGGGCCACCCTTGTCCTTCAGCATCCTCTTTGCTCCCTCTCTGGGTTCTCCTCCTATCATCTGATGGTTCCTTCCTACCGTCAATCACCAGCCACACCCTAGCCCCTGACCACAGGCATCTAAGGCCAAGGTCTGGGCCCTCTGCTTTTTCTGATCAACTCATTAGCTGCTGTAGGGTAAGTTGTGATCTTGCAAACAAGTCCTGAATCTACCCATTCAGGTTTAATCTTTCCCCTGAGCTTTAGCCCCACCTCACCCACTGACTGGATGTCTTGCAGGCATCTTACCAAACTGCAGACATTGGGAGCTGGAAGGGACCTTAGTAGGCACCTAGTCCTACTGACAAAACAATCATTCTGCCTCTGTTTGAAGATCTCCAAGTAAAGACAGCCCACCTAGCTCATGAGGCCACCCCATCGCTCTCTCTCTGCAGGTTCCACCCCGGGCTCCTGGGTCTGCTCTCTGGGATCAAACAGGCTAAGCCCAATCTCCAGCCCCCATGACAGGCCTTCAAATTCTTGATGACAGCTCTTACGTCCCCCAAGGTATCTTCTTTTCTCCAGGTTAAATGTTCCCTTTAACCAATCCTCATGGGTCATGGGTCATGGACTCAAGGTTCATCCTCATCTCTGTGGCCCTCCTATGGACATTCTCCAAGGCACACTACACAGAGATGAACGAGGTCTGAGGAGGGCAGAGCCCCATGCCTGGAAGCCTGACCTCTTGTGCAGTCCAAGAGTTCATTAGCTTGTTTTGGTTTCCACCTCACAATGCTGACTCATACAGCTTGCAGTCCATTGAAACCCCAAGATCTTTAGGGTTTTTTGGGGGGGTGAGAGAGGAGTAAAACACCTGCTATTTACTCATGCTTTCATATATACAAGTGTCAGACTTTTACATTTATCCCTACTGAATTTTATCTTACTGGATTAGTCCCAATGCTCTGTCATTTTGGATTGATTTTGTCATTCAGTATGGTTTGCTAACCCTCCAAGCTTTGTGCCATTTGCAAATGTGATGAGCAAGCCTTTCCAAGTCATTGAAATGCTGAACAGGACTAGGCCATAGACCCCTGGGGCATTACACCCAGGACCTCCTGCCATTCTGACAGTGAACAAGCAGCAATTACTCTCTACAGTTCTAGGCATGGGACTCACAAGATGACGGACCGGGCATTTTCTCCAGTCTGCAATAACTCTCAACCCCGCTCCTCCCCAAGAGGAATTATGTGTCAGGGGTAGAATTCGAATGAATCTACGAGAAAAGAAAGCCAAAACCCCAACAAGGTAACAGCCTTGTGAATTAGCACTGGAGAGTGCTCATTTTAAAGGTGTTCACTCAGTACTCTTCCTTAGCAGTCACCACAGAACCACAGGGGCTGTAAACTGACCCACGGGCATGCACTTGAGAGACCCAGAGATTATACTCCTGCTACAGACTCTGACAGTGTACCTCAGTGTTCCTCACAGCCCAACTACAATAAGCTGCATAAATTCACTCCCTCCAGTCACATAAAGAGAAGAGGAAGAGAATCAAGTTTTCTTCTGCCTGGGGCAATCTCCAAAGTACAGAACCCCAAGGCTATAGAGTATCTAACCCAGCTATAAGTGGGGCTGTCCCTCAATTTTAAGTGGCTGTACAGCATCTGAACGAAAAAGAGCTAGTCTTGTGTTCTCTACTACCCTCATCCCCCCACACTACTTAAGATAGGGAGTGAAGGGAGGAAGCTGAGGCAGCTTTGCAATCTAGCACCCAGGGGGTATACCCATCATCAAAAGGGAGGGAATGTCCAAAATTGAGTGACAGGTGAAAATAATGAAAAAAGAAAATTCCATAAGCAGATAAATTAGGAGAGAAGCTATTAAAATCAGAAGGAATTATGAGTACTAAAGCATAAAAAGATCATAAACTTCTCTATAAATATTACCAAAGATGATGCTAATGATAATTTCATCCTTCAAAAAACTGAAGGAACCAGCAAGGTAAAATTCTACCCCAGGGCTGACTTTTTTGTTAACAAGGAAGAACCAGGTGCTGAAGTGAAAATGATTAGGAGGAACTGACCGCTCCTTCCTAGAACTGGAGACAGAGGAGAGAAAAACTGGCTGTGGTTAGTCAGTAAGCATTTTTAAGTACCTACTACTAGTACCAGGTACTGCGCTAAGAACTTTAAATTGTGTGACAGAAGATTTTAAAGGGTTCAAATGGACTAACATTCTATAGGGAAAGTCAACCCAGGAGAAATGGGAAACTTTCCAGAAAGAAATTCTGAAGATATAAAGGAAAACAATTTTAATGGGGGGGGGAGGGACGGGATGTGTCTTAAGAGATCAATGTGGATGCACAGGGAACTTACCAACCAACTTAGATTTTTAAAAGATACGTACAGAGAAGCAACGTAAAATGAAGGAGAACCTGGAAGATAACATATACAACTGCACAAGAACAGAAGCAACTAAACCAAGGGCTGGCCAACTGCAGCTAGTCCCTGCCTGATTGCTAAGAACAGCTTCTACATTTTAAAAACCAATAAAACCTTATTGCCAAAGCTAAAAACCATTCTTAGCTCCTTGGCCAAATAAAACCAGGTGGCCCTGTTTTTCTATCCCCTGAAATAAATAATCCAGACTGAATCCCACCAGTCTATAATGACCAGGTTTGGCCCCAAAGGAGAGCTATGAGAAGGTAGTTCCTCCCACTTCACACAAGTGGGAGCCCAGAGGTGTGGAATGCTGTACGCAACATCTGCCTTTTTCACTATGAACTTTCCCCCCTCTATTTCATGGATCTTTATAATGGATGGCTCTCTGGAAAGTGAGGAATAAAGTGGGAAGTAGAGGGGATATAAAAATAAAAAGATACCAATAAAACATTCTTTTTTTAATGCACAGGGGATGAACAAAAGTGTGGCCTGGTCCTCTAACAACAGTGCCACAAGTACGACAGCTCCAAATGAGCTGAGGAAGCAATGAAGGCTTTTAAAAGCTACGTGGGGGCAGTGGAGGAAGGAGGACCAAATGACAGATGGATGGGATTGCTGCTTGGGGCAAGTGGGACTGACTGACAGCACCTCTTATTTCCCTTTCATTTTCTCTCGCACAGAGAACAACCTTCACACTAGAAACCAGAGAACACAGAGAGCTAACAGGGAGCTGATACCTGAGATACATGAGGGCAGAACAAAAGAGAATCTAAGCCACCTGGCCTAGATGAGCTCTACTCTTTGGCACTGACAGAACAGATGTGATTTCTGAGCCCACTGTTAGTGGTAATCTGAAAGATAATGGAGAATGAGAAAGATCTATAGGCCCAGAAGAGGGCAAATGTCCCAAAATTTCAAAAAGAGAAGATAACAGTCTTTGAACTATGGGACAGCAAGTTTGACTTTGGATTCCCAGGAAATTTCCAAATGTTTCATGAACATCTAGAAAACAAAGTGGTAATGACCAAGAACCAGCATGGCCTCATCAAGAACAAGCCTCACTAGCTCACCTCATGTCCTGTTATCATGTGGTCACTAAGCTAGCAGTCTGGGAAATGCCAGACACAGTTTATGTAGATCTGAATAAAGCATTTGCTATTATGCCTCACACCACCTCTGTGGAAGGTGGAGAGACGTGGACAAGAATATAACACAGACCCAGAATCAAAGGGCAGCTGTTAATGGCTCAGTCATCTCCGCAGGAGGTCTCCAGGGAAGGGGCAGGGATCTGTGCCTGGCCCTATGCCCCAAAGCAGAGAAGGGGAGAAGGGGGACCTCCTGGCGCGTGGGCTCCATGTTCTCAGTAAAATAGGAGGTGAGGCACTCTGCTGAGGAGGTAAGGGTTGGCAGGGGGATTTATAAGGCCCGAGGCTCTTTCAAACTGCTCCCCAACCATGCCTCACCTATCCTATATATATGTATTTTTTTCTCCTTTTTTTTGGTAGGGTAATTGGGGTTAAGTGAGTTGCCCAAGGTCACATGGCTAGATTTGTGTTAAGTGTCTGAGGCTGGATTTTAGCTCAGGTCCTCCTGACTCCAGGGCTGGTGCTCTATTCACTGTGCCACCTAGCCACCCCTATCCTATATTTTTTTAAACTTGATTTTTATAAAAAGCCCCAATTGTAGAGCTGACATTGCAGAATCAAGCTTGGCCAGAGTGCGTCCCCCTCTGTTAGAGTGCATCCAAGTCTGTTTTTCTCCTTAGCAAAGGCAAGCTGTTCCACATCTCTGTGCTGAGTGGCATCAGGAATGGATATCTTGCCCCAGCTTTTCTTTTCCCACTGCTGTCTAATTTTGTAATTCTGACCCCACTCTGAGGCACCCTCAGAAAACTGGGGCTCCTCCCAGTTGTTGCTTTAATCAACTTGAGTGATCCAACCACTAACCATAGAGGATCCTCCTTCTAGACAGCAGCCATGTTTCATGTTGGTTTATGCATTTCTGGCACCTAGCACACATACAGAAGGCACTTAATAAATGTTTGTTAATTAACTGACTACAAACTCAAAATGAGTCAGCAATGGGATGTGGCAGCCAAAAATGCTAATGTTGCTGCATTAAGAGGGATACGATTTGTGGGAATAAGGAGGCGGTATCTCTCTGTATTGTGCCCTGGTCAGACCACACTCTGGAGTCCAACAAGGAAGGTGGGTGATATAGTGGATGATGCTCTGGACCTGGAGTCAGGAACGGGGGGTGGGGGGAGGGGTGGGTTTCAAATCTGGCCTCAGGCACCAGCTGTGTGACCCTGAACAAGTCACCTATCCCATGTCTTTCCTCAAATGTAAAATGGGGATGATAGCAGCACCTCCCTCTCAAAAATGGCTGTGAAGACTGAAGGAGATAACACTGTTAAGTACTCAGCACAGGGCTGGGCACACAGCAGGCACTTCATAAATGCCTTATTTCCTCTGTTCCTCCCTATGCTGGGTTCTGGGTACCATGTGTAAGGACACTGATAAGGTGAAGGGCATCCAGAACAGGGCCACCGGGATGGTGTAGAAAGTGGAATCTATTACCTATACAAGGATCAAGTGAAAGAATGGAAGGTTTAACCCAGAAAAGCCTCAAGGGAGATGTCGGGTGGATAAGGGATCAGACTGGCTCAGCTGCGCCTCCCCCCAGATGGACAGTACTCAGATCTAGTGCTGGAAGGGGCTCTGGGGGCAATCACAGCCAATGCCTCCGTTTTACAGATGGGGAGACTGAGGACTACAGACTGACTCCTACAGTCCTGAATCTGGAAGCCTGCGAGCATTTCTGAGGCAGAAGTCCCCAGCGGTCTTTAAAGGCTTGGATCAGGAACAACTTCCTCCTGACTCCCTTATTGGTTAAGGCTCCTTCTCTAGTCTCCTGGCTCTGGATGTTACTTGACACATACTTTTGTATGTCATGGGTTGGAGGAGCTGGTCCCCACAATGGGCTGCCCATATGCTCCACTGTTCCCCTCACATCAAGAGAAATCAAGAGTAGGAGCAGCTAGGTGTCGCAGTGAATAGAGCACTGGCCCTGGAGTCAGGAGGACTCAAGTTCAAATCCCGTGTGACCTTGGGCAAGTCACTTAACCCCAATTGCCCGGCCTTCCCCCCTCCAAAAAAAGCAAAAAAACAAAAGAGAAATTGAGGAGAGTGTGCAACATGAGGGAAAGCCAAGTGCAAAAGTCGAACAAGACTGGCAGGCAGGACTGGCTACCTTTCTCTCTAAGGTAACCTTCCATCTAGTCCAGCAGTTCTCAACCTGTGGGATGCAACCCCTTTGGGGGGTCAAACAACCCTTTCACAGGGGTCACAGGGGTCACCTAAGACCATTAGAAAACATGTATTTCTGATGGTCTTAGGAACCGAGACACCGCTCCTCTATCCGTCTCCAGGCAGGTCCACCCACATGCAGATATGCCCACATAGGGTCGGCATTAGGAAGGTTGAGAACCACTGATTTAGTCTGTATATACCCTTTAAGTAGCTCCTCACATCTCCCTTGTCAGATTCTCAGGGCATGGATGGTTGGTACTCTACTGTGTGTCTGAGCACTTAGCACAGTGCCTGGTACTTAGCAGTACTTAACGAATGCTCACTGAGAGTGCCACTGGAGGGGATGTCTACATCATCCTGAGATCTCTCAAGTACCTAAGTACACACTTCTTATTTACTTATCTATGTAAAAGTCGTACCCCTCCCACCCCATAAAATGTAAGCTCCCAGAGGGGAGAGACCGTTTCATTTTTGTCTCTGGGCCCCAATTTCTGAACACAGAATAGGAACTCCGTAATTGCTGGACAGACAGATCTCAGGCAAGTCACTTCCACTTCTGTGGAACTCATCTCCCTCCTTGTACGATGAAAGATTGAACTTGGTTGATTCTTTTAACAAACAGGTCAGTCAACAAACACTTATTGTTTACTATGTGCTAAGGATTACGCTAAGTGCTAGGATACAAACGCAGTCTCTCCCCTCAATCCTAATAACAAAAACAAACAAAAATACAACATGCAGAAAACTGTACATACAAGACACACATAGTGTAAATGGAGAATAATTTCAGAGGGACAGGCTCTAGCAGCAGAAGGGACAGGGAAAGGCCTCCTGCAGAAGAGAAGATCTGAGCTGACTACTGAAAAAAGCCAAGAAGGGAAGGTGAGGACACAGAACATTCCAGGCTTGGGGGACAGCCATTAAAAAGTCATGAATGGAGTTGCCAGATGGGGTTTCATGTTTGAGAAACAGCAAAAAGGCTATTTGCTGCTGGATCATAGAACATGTAGAGGGATGTAAAGTAAAAAGTAGGAAGGGGTTAGGTTGTAAAGTGCTTTAAAAGACAAGCTGAGGATTTTATGTTTATTTTATATTTAATCTTGCAGGTAATAGGGAGCCCCTGGAGTTTCTTGATTGGGGTGGGGGGGAGAATAAGAATGACTTGGTCAGATTTTATTAAGACCACTTTGGCATCTAAGTGGAGGACAGACTGGTGTAGGAAGAAACTTGAAGCCAAGACCAACCAGAAGGCAGACTGCAAATAATCCAGGCATAAGGTAATGAGAGCCTGCACTAGAATAGTGGCCGTGTAAGTGGAAAGATGGGGACATATATACGAAATGTTGTAAAGGTAGAAATGAGAAGACCTGTCAAGAGATTGGATAGGTGGGGTGAGAGTGAAGGGCTCAGGAAGCCACCAACATTGTAAGCCCAGGTGGCTGGGAAGATGGAAGACGGGAAAGAGAGGATGGTTTTGGGGAAAGATATGGAGTTTTTTTTGGACATGCCGAGTTTGAGGTGTCTATGAGACATCCATTTCAAGATGTCTAAAAAACTGACGGTATAGAGATAATAAGTGAAACCATAGATGCTAAAGGGATTCCCAAGTGTGAATGTGTAGAGCAGCGGTTCTCAACCTGTGGGTCGCGACCCCATTTGGGGGGTCGAACGACCCTTTCACAGGGGTTGCCTAAGACCATCGAAAACACATATTTCCGATGGTTTTAGGAATGGAGAGACACCACTCCTGTATGTCTCCAGGTGGGTCCATTCACATGCAGATAAGCCCTCATAAGAGTATTCAAGGGTTGTATTCAAGGGTCCTGGCATTAGGAAGACTGAGAACCATTGGTATAGAGAGAAAAGTGAAGAGGGCCCAGGCCACTTAAGGGACTATTTGTAGGGTGGGAGAAGATCCAGCAAAGAAGACTTAGAAAGAGCAGTTAGAAAGGTAGGGTGGGAATCAGGAGAGAACAGAGTCACACAAATCTGGGGAAGAGATCATCAGTGGTGGCAAAGGGTACAGAGAGGTCAGGAAAGAGACTGAGAAAAAGTCACTAGGTTTAGCAAATAAGACATTACTGGTTGGTGAACTTACCAAGCATGTATTAAATGCCTAACATATGTGTCCCGGGGATGGCCCAGAGGATCTGGAGGCTAGCAGGTGCTAGGTGCTGGGGATACAGAGACAAAAACTGAGCAGGTCATGACCTCCAGGAGCTTAAATGTGACTAGGAATAAATAACATGAATAAAGAAAATACACACACATATATATACACAAAGAGAGGATAAGCAGTATGTAAGAAGAAAATTACATGCATACACACAGACACACCCGACAAAGGAATTGCCAACCTTAAGAGTCGGAGCACTGGACCAGGAGTCAGGAAGATCTGAGTTCAACTCCAGCCTCAGAAACTGACTGGGTGACGCTGCACCAATCACTTAACCTGTCTGCCTGCCTTCCTGTGCTCATCAGTACAGGGAGAACACTAACAGCACTCACTCCCAGGGTTGCTGTGATGTAGATATATACAACAGAAACGCATGCAGTTTGTAAAGCGCTTTGCACGCCTTAAAAGCGCTACATACACTAGCTACTACTACTTCTGGGAGAGGAGAGGGAGGTTGGGGGCAGAGGGGAGTTCTGAAGGAAGCTCGGAGGAGAAGAAGGGGGTGCCCTCTAGGCACAGGGGCAGGAGCCCCTAGGGTGGAAGGTCACGCTCGGGGGGGCCAGCGGCCCAAGCCCCCGCGGCCCTCCCTCGCCCCCTCGGCCCCCTCCCGCGTCCCGGCCCACACACCTCTCCGGCTCCGAGTCGCTGGAAATCTCCTCACTCAGCTTCGGCCTCCTCTTAGCGCCCCCCTTGGGCCGAGCCGGCTCCCCCTCCACGTCGAGCTGCCAAAAAAAGGGCCCCGCCCCCGGTCAGAAACCCTGTCCGGGGGCAGCCGCAGGCTGGGACCGCCAAAGGTAGGAGAAGTGGGCCAAGCCGGGGCCCAGCATGAGCCCTGGGGCCGGACTCCCGGGGAACCCAGGGGAGCCGGGCTGGACCCACCCGCTGGGGAGAGAGACACCGCCAACTCTGGGAAAGGCCTCACCTTCCGCCGCCGCTTCCCCGCACCCAGGCCCGTAGGCTTCCCCCGCTTTCCCGAGGCCACTGGAGCTGCCGACATGTTGCCTCCACACTTCAGCCTGAACAGCGCGAAGCTCACGTGGTGGCTACCCGGGAAGTCCTGGGTCACGCCCCCTATGCGCCGATAGGATCCTGCCTCCTGGCCACGCCTTCTTCTCCCCTCATAGGACTCGGTAACTGGTACGGCCACGCCCCTAGAACTCTCATAGGTCAAGGCGGAGGTATGGCCGAAGCCCTTAAGGGGGTGGACATTTCTACTGCCGGAGGAATATGTAATAAATAGGAAGTTCGTCTGACCGCTTCCTGCTTCAGGGGCTATTGCGCATGTTCGCGACCGGACGCGTATGGGAAGGGACGGGGAGGAGGAATGAGAGGAGCGAGGCCTATGTGCTTCTGAGGAGCAGCTTCTAGGGGGCGCTCGAGACTCACCCCGGGGGGTGGGGGGGAGAGCCTGAGTCGGGGGAGGAGAACGGGCGGTGCCAGTGGGTGCTGGCGAGCTTGGGATGAGCTGTACGTGGCCCCCAAGTACAGAGGCGCCAGGATGGTGCCAGTTGAACACGGGGAAGGAGCTTGGGCTTGACTGGTGTGCTGCTAGCGGGCACAGAGAGAGTGACTGAGCCCGGCAGTGCCCTCTGGGTACCTGGGCAATGCCCACAAGACAGGGTCCCCCTGGTGACGGGAAAAGCCTGGGGCTGTCCACAGTACCAGCTGGGCACTCGGGTGACTGGGCAATGCCTACCAGACAGTAGGGACCCCCAGGGTGACAGGGAGAGCCTGGGGTTATTGACTGCCCGCTGGGCACTGGGGTGACCAGGCAATGCCCACCAGACAGTAGGGCCTCCCAGGGTGACAGGGAGAGCCTGGGGTTATTGACTGCCAGCTGGGCACTGGGGTGACTTGGCAGTGCCCACCACCTCCCAGGGTGATAGGGAGAGTCTAAGGTTATTGATAGTGCCATCTAGGCACTAGGAATGACACCAGGCAGCAATGCCATCCCTGCCAGGACAGAACACCCCACCCAGACACATGTAAGCTTCAGTGTGCCCTAATCACCGTCCTCTGCCTTGAGGGCAGGAAGCAACAATAAAAGGAGTGTGCCAGTCTCTGAAGTTCCTCCCTTAGCCCAAAGGGCATGTTAATAACCACAGGGCCAATCTATTATTGAGGGGCCAGCTGGGTTCTATCATTCTCTCTTCCCCTGCATCTGGGCTGGCTGGGCTGCCTGTTGCCCAGGGAGCCTGGTGGCCCCACCTACTGCCTGAAATTCTTACTGAGGTCACCCTGGGACTGGGGGTGGGGCAGAGGAAGGGTGGTGGAAGTGAAAGGTCTGGGGGAGGAGAAGTAGCTGCTGAAGCCCAACCCTAGTATTACCCTGCCCCACAGCCCCTACAAGAACTAGCTGCCCAGAGGTGAGTGCCAGCAACCCCACCACAGGGTACCAGAAACTAGGTTGGGCAAGAGCTAGAGGTGGCTGGAGGAAGGGAGGGTCTCAGACACCTGACTATAGGGCAAAGACTCTGGTTGGGTGTTACCCTGCAGGGGTGGGGAGGGGGAGAGGGATAATGGACACAGCCCTGGGCCAGAGAGCTAGGCATGACTTCCTGGGTCTAGGTTGGTATGACTGTCATGCCCATCTTCTCTTAGGATCCTAGATGGCAGGGGAACCTTTCCATCCCCTCTGCCTGAGCCCTCTGCCATCTTGGTCTGACCCCCCATTACTCTAAAAGCTACCTTCCCCCAGCCCCCTACACACACACATACCCCTTCTTCCTTCACTATCCCATCTGGTGACTCAGCCTCAGGCCTGTGCCAAGCCTGGGGGAGCTGAGCTTTCCCAGAATTGACAGAAAACGGAGAAGGCTCTGTGGGCCAGGCCTAGATATCTTGGGGAGGACTTAGTGAACTGGGAAAAAAAAATTTCTTTCCATGGGTGGGGTTCATAAGGTGTGGGGGAAGAAGGGAAGCCTCCTCCCTATGGATAGAAGGAGTCCGCTTTCCTTTAAAAGTGATGTCTTCCTGCTACCTAGTTCCCTTTAACCCTTCTTGGTCCAAAGTTCTTTTGAGGCCCAGTGTTTGGTGCTTCCCCAGAGATATCGTCCAGCCTCCCAATCTCAGATTCCCAGGAAGGTAGAGACATGACTTTACCCTAAGATTAACCCTTCCTTGCCCATAACCAGAAAAGTATGACTAGGGCTATTAGGTTTATGGTTTTCATTCATAAAATAAGTACTTATTAAGTCTCTGCTATATCCTGTGCTTGGTGCCTGGAAAAATATGAGGATAATCTCATGGTGCTCACAGCCTAATAGGAAGCACTGTACATGAAACTCTGGCCTTCCCTTTGCTGCTCTCTAACCCTAGAGGACCGAATCTATATCAGAGATACAACTTAGGCGAGATGTTTTGGACTCTGTCACAAGGACACTAACATGGGTGGAGGATATGCTGTTTCTCCTGGCTGGTGTCCATCTTTACCAGTGCAGTCCAGACACTAGTGTCCCCAGGACTGAAGCCTAGAGGTTTCTCCCCAGCCTGTGTTGTATACAGTGGCTCCCATCCCTTGCCCAATCCTTAGCCAGGGCCCTGCTGATATTGTAATATTGTAGTGGCAAGTGTAGAAAGGAAGGGATTGGACTACCGTACACACTGGCTAGAGCAGTGGTTCTCAACCTTCCTAATGCCGCGACCCTTTAATACAGTTCCTCATGTTATGGTGACCCCCAACCATAAAATTATTCTCGTTGCTACTTCATAACTGTAATTTTGCTACTGTTATGAATCATAATGTAAATATCTGATATTCAGGATGTATTTAAATTGAACATAACCCACAGGTTGAGAACCGCTGGTCTAGACTATTATTGCCCAGGTGAAAGAGTTACCAGTTGTGGCTGTGTTCTATATGTTCAGCCTAATCTTTCCTCCTGAGCTCCAGCCGTGAAGCATCAGCTATCCACTTGGATATCTTCTTCCTTTGGTAAATCAAGCTCAGCAGGTCCAAAGAGGAGCTCATATTGTTCCCCCTTACGTTTCCCCCTTTTCTGACCTTCCCTATTTCTAGGCAGGGCACTACTGTCTTTCCAGTAACCTAAGTTTGAAATCTTAAAGTCATCCTCCTCTTTCTTCTCCCCAGCTCCCAGCTCCCCCCTCCCTATTCCAGTCAGTTGCCAAGTCTTGTTGCTTCCACCTGTTCCCTTCTTTCGACTCACAAAACTGCTCTGCTAGTTTAGGCCTTTATCACCTCTCACCAGGACTGCTGCCACATCCTCCTAATTGGTTCCTCCACTTCTATTTTCTCCCCACTCCAAACCATCCTCCACATAGCCAAGCTAATCTTCTTAAAGTACAGGTCTATTTTAAAACCTTCTGTGGTTCCCTGTTGTTACCCCTGAAACAAAACGCAGAATCCTTGGCCCCACGTTTGAAGCCCTTCACAGTCTGCTCCTACGGAGAGGCAGTAGGGTCATGTGGCAACAGCTGTGGCTTTTTAAGTCAGAGGGTCTGGGTTCGAATCCTGCCTGTGATCTTATTGCCCATGACCTTGGACTTAACCTCCCTAGGTTTCACTTTTTTCTGTAAAATGAGGGGGGCTGGACCAGGTGGCCTCTGAAGTCCCTTCCAAGGCTGCATCTGTAATCCTTGGGCAAATTAAATACTTGACCTCTCTGGGCCTCAGTTTTTTCATTTGTACAATGAGACAGTTGGATTGTATGAGGCCTGGAGCCCTGCCAGTTCTAAATCTATGACCCTCCCTCCATCTTTGAGCTTATTGCGAATTACAACCCTTCACACAGTCTACATCCTGGTCAAACTGGCCCACCTGCCATTCTTTAAACTTGACTTTCCAGCCCTGCCTTCATACCTTTGGGCATACTTTTCCCTGGGCCTAGGATGTGTTTCCTCTGCAGGGTTGGCATTCTAGGATCCTTCTTTCCTTCCCAGCTCAACCCATACAGCCCAGGGAGCCTTTTCTGAGGCTTGTGGTTACTCTGTTCCTCCTCCTTGTGGGTACATTGCTCCTGTCCCCAGATTTTCTTGAACTTCCTTTTCTGTGAGGATGTTCAAGCCCCCCCACCCCCTGCCACCCCCACCACATGCAGATTGTTTTTCCTGTTTTGGGGTTTTATATCCCCAGCATCTAGCCCAGGCTCGTAGCAGGTGGTTAATAAATGCTCATCAAAAGGACGATCCTGAGCGTTAAATAAAAAACATAAGCCCAACTCACCATGCATTTATTGAATGCTTTCATTGTGCAAAGTTCTTCCCTGAGTATGCATAAACCTTGCCTTCAAGGAGCTCCCAGCCTGCTAGAAAGATCACTAAATGTGGAGTTGTATCCCAAAGAGATCATAGAAGTGGGAGGAAGACCCATATGTACAAAATATTTATTGCAGCTCTCTTTGTGGTGGCAAAGAACTGGAAATTAAGGGGATGCCCATCAATTGGGGAATGGCTAAACAAGTTGTGGTATATGAATGTAATGAAATACTGTTGTGCTACAAGAAATGGGGAGGAGACAGTCTTCATATTCACCTGGAGAGCTTTATACAAACTGATGCTAAGTGAGAAGATCAGAACCAGGAAAAATTTGTACACAATCACAGACACATCATATGTGTGATGACCAAGTTTGATAAACTGGACTCTTCTCAGCAACGCACAGTTATAAGACAACTCTACAAGTCTTAGGATGGAAGGAGATGTCTACATTCAGAGAAAGATCTAGAAAGAACAGAGTT
>CM053583.1:355501282-355553499 GCA_028627135.1 Pseudochirops cupreus
ATTGTATCCCAAAGAGATCATAGAAGTGGGAGGAAGACCCATATGGAACAAAAATATTTATTGCAGCTCTCTTTGTGGGGGCAAAAAACTGGAAATTAAGGGGATGCCCATCAATTGGGGAATGGCTAAACAAGTTGTGGTATATGAATGTAATGGAATACTATTGTGCTATAAGAAATGGGGAGGAGATGGACTTCATATTTACCTGGAAAGGTTTATACAAACTGATGCTAAGTGAGAAGAGCAGAACCAGGAAAAATTTGTACACAATCACTGACACATCGTATGTGTGACGACCAACTTTGATAAACTGGACTCTTCTCAACAACACAGTCTCTACAAGTCTCAGGATGGAAGGAGACATCTACATTCAGAGAAAGATCTAGAAAGAAAAGAGTTTAAATGGAGACTGAAGCAATCTACACGCTCTCGTTCTTTTCCACGTTTGGTTTTCTTTCGTTTTCCCCATTGTTCACTCCATTGGTTACAACCCTTCTATACAACCAGACTAATGTACAATGTGAAAGTATTTGCAGATCCTATACTTGACTGCAGGCCACCATGGGGCAGGGGGAGGGAAGGGAGGGGAGAAAAATTGAAACTCAAGGGATCGTGGAACTGAATCTTGTGAACTAAAAGTAAATAAATCAATTTAAAAAAAAAAGAAATTCTTGTTTAGGCTCAGAGTGGATTAGGTGTCCCGGGTGTCTTGGGGACCCATCAAACTCTCAGGGTCTGGTTCTATTCTTGATGCCTGGACTGACCTGTCCCCCTCATCTCAGAGAGTAACACAGCCCTAAGGAGCTAGAAAAACAGCTGCCACTGAAATCCAGGACAAGCAGGCTGCTGCTAGGACCCAGGGGTGGCCTCGCCAGCCCCCACCCCAGGGATCGAGCGATCTTTAAAGGGCAGCGCCAAGAGTGACAGCCTGTACCATCTCCGGGAAGAGAGGCCGAAGCCTTGGGTAGAGGGGGGCGAAGATGAGCCCACAGGGCCTGGCCTTCCTCATTGTGTGCCCGGCTTGGGGCAAGACAGTGCCCCCCCAGAGACTTGCCAGCTCCTGCTCCCCCCCTGCCTCTTCCTGGGCAGGGGATGAGGTGAGACCTTCCTGGTGGACCTTAGGGAATGGGAGGATGGGGTGATGGATGGAGGATGAAGGGGTCAAGTGGGTGGTTAGAATCATGGATTTTAGAACCAAATAACCCCTGGGAGATCTGCCAGTCCAATCCCCTCCTTTTACAGATAGAGAAACTGAGGCCCACAGAAGGCAGGCTGCTTGTCCAAGGTCACAGAGCTTCGTAAGTACAGAATCCTGAACGCAGACTCCATGACTCCATTTCCAGAGCTTTTTCCCGATATCCCTTTCCCTTAGTCTCCCCAGTTTAGGGGCAGGGCACAGACCTGGAACTCAGCTCATCTTTTCTCTCCCCTCCCCTGGACCAACCTGATGTCACCAGGATGCTAGGGCTCCCACCAGCCACTTGGATGCCCAGGGCCATGGCATAGTCCCTGAGGGCAGATGGCCAACAGGACTGAGCTCAATGAGACACTGGGGGCAGGGTCCTCATCATCGCGTCTGGTTGGGCTCATCCCAGCTGCCTTCCTGGAGGTGGTGACCCTTCTGGGCAATGGAACCGTGCTGGTTGTGGTCCTTCGCACCCCTGCCCTCCGAAAGGCGATCTACCTTGCCCACCTCTGCCTGGTGGACCTCTTGGCTGCAGTCTCTGTGATGCCCCTGGGCCTGCTTGCGGCTCCCCCAGGTCTGGGAACTGTGTACCTGAGCCGGAGCCAGTGTAGAGCTGCTCGCTTTGTCACTGCCACGTTGGTATCAGCCTGTACCCTGACGCTGGCTGCTCTGGGCCTGGAGCGCTACCGCTACATCCTGCATCCGCTGAGGCCCCGGCCTCGGCCCCCACCCATCTTGGTGCTGGGGATCGTGTGGGGTGTGTCTGGGCTCCTGGGGGGGCTCTCCCTCCTGGGCCGGCCTTCTCCAAACTGCTCCCTGGTGGCTGGTCCCCCAGGACCTTTCCGGCCTCTCTGGGCTATCCTAGCCTTCGCTCTGCCTGCTCTGCTCCTCCTGATCTCCTACGGCAGCATCTTCCGTGTGGCCAGACTGGCAGCCCTCCGCCCACCACCCCCCGCCCCCAGCCCCCGGCCCCGCTCTGACTCCCTGGACAGCCATCTGTCCATCCTGCCACCCCGGCTGGCCGGCCCACACCTGGTAGGTGGCAAGGCAGCCCTGACGTTGGCACTGGTTGTGGGTCAGTTCCTTGGTTGCTGGCTGCCTTTCTTTGCTGCGTGTCTGCTGCCTGGGCGCTGGAGCATAGGGGTAGAGGTGGCCCTCACCTGGCTGGCCTACTCTTCCTTTGCTGCCCACCCTTTCCTCTACGGCCTCCTGCAGCGGCCTGTGCGTGAGGAGCTGAGCCGTCTGGCCCGAGCCTGGCTCCAAGCAGTCCCGGGACCCTGGCACTGCCCACCAGGAGCTTGGCTCCCCCAAAGCTTCCTGAAGCTCCTCCGGGGAGACCCAGAGAGCCCAGTACTGGATCCTTCTGCTGGCCAGGAAGCAAACACAATGACTGCAGAGGGGCCTGGCCTGGACCAGGGAGAGACCGCCTGAAAGAAGAAACTGGGGGGAGAAAGGAAAGGCGAGGAGGCAATCCTGAGATATCAGAGATAGAGGTCAGCCAGCCAGCCAGATACACTAGCAGTTGTTGGGGTGGTCTTATGCTCAGCCTCCCATTCCCTAGGACTTTGCTAGGGATGAGAGTCCCTGGGTAGCCTCTGCCCCTGGCTGGAGCTGGGTGTGTATGAGCTCTCCTTCCATCGGCTCACTGGCCTCCCCTGACACAACCAAGCCCAGCCCTGCTCAGCTCTGCTCCTCAGAGGATGCAGTCTCCCACCTGGCCGGGAGCCCTAAGAGTCTCCCCCTTCTTCCCCAAGGCCTCCCAAACTGGCAGTAGAGAGTGGAGTCCTCCTTCTACTCCATCCTTCCCTGCTCCAGTGTCCCAGAACCCTCTCCCCTCCCCCACCTATTTTCCCTGTGGTCAGATAAACAGAAAGGTTTCCTGGACCGCCTCAAGGAGTCTGTGGAAACCTCTTCTGGGTCGGGACTGGCTTTAAGACTCTAGCACATTCCAGGAAAGGGTCACCACCCTGGCGCAGACACCCGGATGGGATGACCTTGAAGTCCCTGGCAACCAGAGGATCAATGTCTGGGAGAAGTATAAAAAGCCGGGCTGGCCTGGATGGGGCCCAGAGCCAAAGCCGAGCATGCAGGAGCAGGAATCCTCAGACAGCTACACACGCTGAGGATAGAGAACTGAGTGGGGGCCCATCAGGGTAAGAGGTGGAAGAGCCAGCGAGGTGGGGACAGACCCCACAGGTGGCCCTGTAACAAGGATGGTTCTCGGGCCCTGGAAGCCCATGGGAAATGTGTTCTTAAAGATGACCTCAGTCTTGTCTCCCCCTTAGTGCCCTGCCTGTTCCTTTCCCCAATTCAAACTGGAGACATCCAGGTCACTGAGAATATTTATTCAAAAACTGGATTGAAAAAACTGTACAGAGTCTTGGCTGCTGAGAGCGCGTCTGCCCCGCCCCCTCCCCCATTCCCACCCCCAGCTGCCTGGCAGTGCCCCCCAATCCTGGCCCCTACCCCCCCTCCCACTATGCCCCTTCCCAGCCAGCCAGTTCCAGTCAAGAGGACGTTGCTCAAGCAGCAGGAGCCCTATGTGGGTGGAAAACGGGGGGGAGCCTCCTTGGAACTCTCATTCCCTATAGGATGTGAGGGAGCCCCTCAGAGAGGGGGGCACCAGAGGCTCTTCTCTCCCCCGGGGATTTCTTGTATCCCAGTCAGGGATGAGCAGGGAAAGGGATGGGGGTGCAGTCCCCTTGGACAGGCAGTTGGTTTGGGGCCACATAACTGTCTCTGCCATCTCTTCCCTCTCCTGCTGGCTCCCTAGAACTGGGTCAGCACCTCCCCCCACAACTTGGCCTGAGATAAGAGATCCTGGATGGACGGCACTGGCTGAGGCCAACGGGCCCTAAAATCCATGCGTATGGGTGTCAACATTGCTAGGGAATCATCTGCCTTGGCCCCTAGTATGTATGTGGTGGGGGTGGGGGTCAGGGGAGAAGCAGGATGGGGCTCCCGAAGAGCAGGAGTCAGGGCCGTCCCGCCCCGCGGTGTCACTCCCTGGCTCCCGGATCCTCCCCTGGCTTTAATAAGGGGAGAACTTCTGCCTTTCTGACTTCTTGTTGCCATTGGCGGCTGCCATCTTGGCAGTGTAGGCAGTGAGGCCGCTGGGAGGCGGCCCCGGTGAGGACGGGGGCAGGGCCAGGAAGGGCACGGGCTTGAGGCCGATGAAGTTGGAAAGAGAGATGGCGTAGGGGGTCCCCAGCAGGCCCGGAGGTGCCGCAGGCAGGGCAGTCAGGGCTGGTGACGGGGCCAGGGGTGGGGAGAAAGGGGCTGACAGGTCTGCAGGACCCGAGCCTGGGGTCCCTCCTGAGGTAGACTTGGCCGTCTCTAAACTGGAGGCAGAGGGAGAGAAGGGGGACAAATGGGAATAAAGGGCCAGACAGGGTGAAGGAGACATCAGGAGGAGAAGAAATGGGGAGGAGAGGCAGGTGTCAGGGCCAGGCCATGGGGTGGAAGGAGGTGTCAAAGAAACAGACAGATGAGGGACGGGGAGAAGAGAGGGGAGTGGGGAATGACCAGGGTGGGCAGACAGGTGGAAGGAAGGGTCATGAGAAAGGGAAGGTGAGGGGGAGGGGAAGAGAAGGGAGGGGAGGGAGAGCAGGAAAAGTGGAAGGCAGAGAGACGAGGACATGATGGTGGAAGGAGAGCGGGGCAGGGACAAAAGTCATCGTCAGCGACCATCTGCAGGTCTTGGGTCACCCACACACCCTGTAGCTTGAGAAGGTGCCTGGAGTGGGCTGGGGGCGCTTCTGGCCCTCGCCCCAGGGTCCCCTCGCCTCCAGGTCCCTATGCTGGTTTGCTCCTCCCCCAGGCGCTCTGCTCATTCTCCATCCTCCCAAAGCTCACCAGGCAGTGATGAGGTACTGGGCCAGAGCGATGGAGACAGGGGAGCCCGTGATGGTGACATGACGCTCCCCGGAGCCTTCTGCCTGATTCCCAATCTTGATGTGGGCCCCGGACATCTGCCGGATCTCACTGATCTTGCTGCCCTGACGCCCGATCACACAGCCAATCAGCTGAAGGGAAGGGAGAGGTGGTCAGTCCTGAGCCTCTATTCTCTCCTTGGCCTCAGACCCAGAGTAGGGGCAGGGCAGTCCCCTCCCCTATCTCCCCCTACCCCTGGAGAATGGGCAAGCGGTTCTTCAGACCCCATCCTTATCTTTCCATCTCCTACAGCACCGTCCCCCTCACCCCATCCCCTACCCACAAGCCCCCTGCCCACACTGGGCTCACATCATTGGGAACCAGGAACTCCTGGGAACTGGTCTGGGCACTGGGATCCAGTCCTAAAGGAGGGGAGAAGAACCCCAAGGATTGGGATGAGCTGGACATTACAACCACGTCATTCACCCCATCCCTGACCCAAGAGCCCAGGAAATCCTGGGAACCACAGAATGTCAAAACTCCAAAGGCCCTTGGAGACCACAGTCTCACCCCTCATTTTATGGGCGAGGGGAGGAAGACCTGGAGAGGGAATGGGGTTAGGCCAAGGCCAGACAGCAGATCTGCGAGGTGTGAGGAGATATCCAGCATCCCCCCTGCCATTCAGTGCTACCACTCAATGTGGAGCCCACGGGCTCAGTGGAGTTTCATAGAAAGAGTGCCAGTTTGGGGATCAGAAGGACCTGGGTTTGAATCCTGCCTCCGCTTACTGTGGGTATGATCTGGGATAAGGATTTCTGGCCAGGTTCCTCTTCTGTAAAACGGGAAGTAGCAGGCATAAGACCAGTGGCCTCTATGGTCCTTTCTAGCTTCAAAGCCTGGGATTGACTTCTTCCCAGGAGCCTCTTGGGCACTGTGAGGTTCGGGGCCCAAAAGCTGAGTGGACCCTATCTGTGAAGGTGTCTGGCCCCTGCCCCAGCCCCAGGACACACTCGCTCACCTGGCACCACACTGGGTGAAGCAAAGGGAACGGGATGGCCGGACAGCTGCTGGAGCTTGCTGACCTGAGCCAAGGAGAAGGGGAGGGAGGTGAGAGGGGATATCCCCTGCCCCGGCTCAGGCTCCTGATCTTGCCCCCACCCTGGCCATGGCTCAGCCTTAGCCAGCTTTCCCTCTGCCAGCCTGCCAGGCCCTAGCTCTGGGAAGGGGAGAGAATATGGAGGGCATGAAGAGAGCAGGGGTAAGGGGGCCTGGCCCCACTCACCTCTGCTGGAGTCACTGTTCCATACTGGCCCTGAACAGAGAAACCCTGTGTGGGGGAGGGAGGCAGTTACCATGGTAACAGCCAACCTCCTTTTCTCTCTGCCTCTCCATCTCTCTGGAGTAGTGGGGGCAAGATGTTCAGGCTGCTGAGGGCATGGTGGGAGAATCCAAGTGTGGCCCCCTACCCCCACCCCATTCCTTGGACCCACAAATTTCCTTATCCCCTCTCTCCCCTTCCCTTGTAATCCCCCCCTACTGTACCCCCTCCTCATTACCTGGTTGGCGGAGAGCAGGACGGTGCCCAGGGAGAGGCTGGGGTGGTAGGGGATGGTAGCTCCTTTGGGAGGGGACTGGAGGGGATGGGGAGGGGGGTATTTGGACAAGGTCCCCAGTGACCATAGGACCCTCCACCCAGCTGAATCCCAAAATATCTGACTCCACAATGCTTTGCTAATTGCCCCACTATACCTCAAAACCTCACTGATCCTTAAATCCTCACTAAGGATAACCCCAATATCTCACTAATCTACTCACTTATTCAATGTCCCAATGACCTCCCCCCACACCTCTATGAACTTTTCTAAAAAAGTACTGATTTTTCTTGACCACCTTCCTTCCACCTAGGAGATTTCAGAAACTACCCATGCCATACCCCTCCCACCCCACAGACCTCCACCCCACAGGTACAGAGGGAGAGCAGGTGCCCCAGTCCTGGGACCCTGATACCTACCCTCACTAGTGGGTACATAAGAGCTGGTACCCAGACCCAGTTCATACATTTCCTGCTCTTACTCTCTGGGATCCTCCTCAACCATCTACCCGCCCCCCATTCTCCACATCCCTATTCATGATCTCTGACACTACTCTCTCAGACCCTAAGCTCCCGCCCCCTTCCTCTTTCCATGCCCACAGCCCTGTTTCCAGAACAAACCAGCAGTAATCCCCAGGTGGATGGGGCTGGGAGGAGAATACAGAGAGGGTTCACTCAGTCCAGTACCTCTAGAATCACTGCACAGATCTGGCGAACGCAGAGGATGATGGCATCTGGGACCCCAGAGACAGTGACTGCCCGCTCTGTGGAGTTGGGAAGCAGGTCTCCAGCCACCTGTACCTGAGCCCCTGTAGTCTGGGTCAAGGAAAAGGAACGATTTAGACCCTTGCTGGGTGATATGGAAATGGGGGACTCCACCTAGCCTCTCCATTGGGGGAAGTCAGGACCCCTGGATTCCCTCTTAGTAGGTATGGGGTTGGTAGGGAGCAGAGAGGGAGGGACACCACCCTGGGCAAGGCTGGGAAGACCAACTCCTCCCTAGACTTACCCCAAGAGGGCTTCCATACCTCTCGAATCTCCTTAATCTTGGTCCCTGCTTTCCCAATGAGGGAACCACACTGACTGGCTGGAATGACCAGCCGAAGGGTAACTGGGGGCTTAGAGATGCTGCCACCATTTGGGGGGCCTGTACATAAGTCCTAGAGAACAGGGAGGGTATAAGTTAGTCATCCCCCCACCAAAAAAGTTCACACACCCTATCTCCAGGCTTCATTATTTCCATTATTCTATATCTTTCCTCAACCTTTGAAAATACACCTTGATAGACGTCTTCCAGGAAGACTTAATTAATATCTTATCCGTATCTTCCCCTCCAAAGCCCACTCTCCAATTGTCCTTTATTCTTTATCCCCTCAGGGCTAATGGACTGAAGGCTAGATACATGGGTTGACATTGGTTCATGCTGTCTTAAAGAATACTCAGGGGGTATTCTGTCTCCCCTTTAGACTAGGAGCTCCCTGTAGGGAAGGACCTGATGTCCCCTTCAGGTCAGGGGTTCCATGAAGGGCAGGATTTCTCCCCTCACTCCCCACACCAAGGAACCCAGAGGAGAGGGACTATATTTTCCCCTTATTCTACTGGCTCCTGAAGGTAAGGGTAGCATCTCTCCCATCCATCCAGGGCCTGTTTGTCCAGCTGCTGCCTCTGTCTCCCCAATTTTGTGACTCGGTCCCATGCCTAGGTTTCATAACTCAGATATTGCCCAATGCCCAACTCTGGGATGGTGAGAGGTAGAGCAGACAGATGCCCGGAGGCCTTGGATTCTAGTAACCCACCTCATCCAGTTTGAAGGCAATCATGGACACAGCGTGGAAGACAGCGCCCGTGGAGCCAGTGATAGTGGTAATTCTCTCTGGACAGGAGCCCTCTGAGATAGTGATCCGAGCGCTGCTCTGAGGGGTGGAGGGATGGGGAGGGAAGAAGGACGACAGGACAAGGGCAGCAAGGGCCCAAGCCCCAGGAGGAGGGCAGGCACATCGATTTGGCTGCAGCCCAGCCCCTTTCTCCCCAGGAAAACTCCCTCTGCTGCCCTCCTTGTCCTTGAACCCCACTATCCCCCCCACAGAAACTGGGAAATCCCTCTTTTCTCTTCTGAGAGCCTCCTGTTTTTAGCCCTGGAGAAGGACACAGCTGTGCCTGTTTGTCCTTGACCCAGGGAGATCTCAGGCTCCCATACCCTCAGCTACTCACCTGCTCCCGGATCCTCTTTACTGTCTCCCCTTTCTGTGGGAGGAAGGAAAGTACAATCCTGTGCTCTGGCAGGCATGGGGTAGGCAGAGATAGGAGTAGGGGCAATGGTACCCGGGGACTTGGGGGTAGGGTTGGGAGGACGATTATCACTCACCTTTCCAATGATGCTGCCCACCTCCTGCGGACACAAGGAGACAAGCCTGGCTCAGAGAAGCCCTGTCCTCCCCCTCTCTCTTAACCATTCCCTATTTCTGGGCCTCTAAGGCACCAAGCCTCCCTCCTATCTACCACCGCGGTACCTTGACCCTATCAAGGCCACAGTAATCAATTAAAAAAAAAATCTGTTCTATTGTAGTGGACCTGGGGTACTTGACTTCTGGAAGCAACAATGCTGGTCTAGCCCTAGGGCCCTTCAGAGCCCGAGTCCATGGGCTTTCCCACCCCCAGCTTCCATTTGTCTTGACAAAAAGAACCCTAGACCAGAAACAAGGAGGTTCAAAGTCTAACTATAAACGTTGGACAAGTCCATTCCTCCTCTGGGCCTCAGTTTCTCCATGTAAAATGATGTTGGTTTCTACAGGTCTTTCTTTCCAGCTCTGATATACTGTGATTTTGGAATAATGTTCCCTTCAGCTTTTTCAACTCACCCGACACCTCCTGCTTCCCAGCTCCCCAACATTCTCCCCAAGTACCCTTTGTCCTTTTCTCTATTCCTCTGCCCCAAAACAAGACCTTTCTTCCCAGGACTTCCATTTTGGAAAGGGACTCAGGCTAGCCACCTCCATTCCCTTCTGGGGTGGGATGCTTCCTTCAACACTGCCCCCACACCAGGGCAGCTTCATCCCACCCTCTTCCTACTTTCCAACTCTCTTTTGGGCGTGGTCTTCCCTCCATTAGTTTAGAACTTCTCTGAAGGCAAGGCCTAGACTATCTTTTTGCCAGTATCTGCAGCTCTTTGTATGGCACACAGCACATGGTAACCACAGAACAAATACATTGCCTTGCCTTTCCATGCATGATCATGCGCAGTGTGAGAGTGATGCTCAGCTCCGGCTCCTCCTCGAGCCCTGGGTCAGAGACGCTCATCCTGTCTGGGGATACTGCCACCAAGGAGGTGGCCCGACAGTGCATCCACCTGGCCTGATGGCCGCCTGCTCTGCAACGGCAGAGGAGAGAGAGGGTAGAATGGGCCCTTTCTGCAATGGTGCCAAGCACCAGTGAAGACACTCAGGGCAATGGAAAGGGCCCATCCTTGGGAGTTAGGAGAACTGGGCCCTGGCCCTAGTCTGGTCAAGCAGTTTCCCTTCTCTGGGCCTTACCTCTGTTACAGCCTTCCCAGGGAGTTTGTGAGCATGAAATGAGAGGAGATAAAACTGAGCTTTGTCAGCTAACCAGTTTTCTATCAGTATGAGAGACTAGCATTATATGTATTCTAATTATTATACACACAATGATACTTCCTACTAGTACCACAATCATCAGGACAGACTAATGGTAGAATCACCCTTGGTGACCTCTGATGACCACAGCTGAGAAGGAAGGGAGTTGGGGAAATCGCTAACACTGGCAAGGGGAGTTACATTGTCCATACCCCAAAGACAGGCATCCTCACCAAAGGCAGGATAGAACAGCGGGGCCTTAGCCAGGTAGTACGGGTGGGAACCACCCTATCAACAACCAGTGTAACCCATGGTACTCCTATCACCTCCTCACTGAGTATCTTTCTGAGGCTCTCTAAGACCTACTGGAAGAGTCCCAACTCAGTCTGGTGGGAGGTGTCCTAAGATATGGCTCCAGCCTCATTCCCCACTCCTTCCTGCATGGCCCCTCAGCTCCAGCCTGGCTGATTTCTTTCTTATCTCTCATAGTTTTCTTGCCTCCAGATCTTTGTTTCCAGAGGTCTTTACTTGCCTTCCAGCCACTTTTTAATCTTCCCCATTCTTTAGAAAATAGCTCCAAATCCCCTCTCCTTGGCCACCCCAGTTCAAACTCACTCCTTCAATCTACCAGCCTTGGGGTTTATGCCTCTCACCTGTACCACTGAAGTACAGTACAGCCTCTGGGCTTGGTCTCCCCATGAATGTGAATTCTCCAACCCTTCTCTCCCTCCCCCAGGTCATGAATTCCTTGAGGGAAGCACTATGCTCTAGAAGGAAATCTATGTCCTGCCTAATGATGAAATAGTCTAAAACGTCTCCTGCTGACCGGCAGTGTCAGTGAGGCAGCAGGACTAGCCTTAGAGCCAGGGAGAACTGGATTCAAGTCTTGCCTCTGACATAGTGGCTATGTGACTCTGGGGAAGGCACGCAGCTTCTCAGAGATCCAGGGCACTCCTAAGGACTGTAAATCTCAGAGAAGGTGCCAACCCACATTAGTAGAGGGAGCTCCCTACATGAGGAAGTCAGAGTTGGGCCCATCTCTCTATTACAGTTCTTAGCCTGTGAGTCAGGAGACAGTAGCTGTAAGTGCTAGCGGTTCCAGCCCTTATCCCCCTTCATGACTTCGGACAACTGGTCTTCTCTGTGCCTCAGTGTCCTTGTTTATAAGATAAAAAGCCTTTACCCATTCCCCTTCATGCCAGCGCTTTCGCTCTATTTCCAAGTTATCCTGTGTGAATCTTATTTGTACATAGTTGTTGGTAGGTTACCCTTGTTAGACTACAAGCTCCCTGTGGGCAGAGACTGTCTTTGGTCTTTCTTTGTATCTCTCCCCCCTTAGCACAATGCCTGGCCCATAGCAGGCACTCAAAACTTTCCTGACTGCTCTATTCCCCTCCAGACTATTACATATCAAAGCGCTTTGGAAGGAGCAGAAGGCACCATAGAAATGTCAGGGGTTATTAATGTTGTTACCAGGACCCCCTGAAGGTGGGGCTAAGCATAAAGCTAGGATTAAACTCCTATGGTTCGAGCCCCTCCCTGCCACCTGCCCCACCCCTCCCAGGTCTTGGCCCCTTTCCCTTCCACCAGTTTTAATCCTAGACCTTAATCCTGCTTGGAAATCCTGGCCCAGCCTGAGTTGGCCAAGCCCCCGCCCCCTGAAACAAACCAACCAGCCCAAAGATGAAAGCAGCCCAGGGACCTGGACACACCAAATGAGGGGGTCACAGTTCCTATGTGTGGTGGAGAAACACACAGGGCCCTGGCTTTGGGAGTAGACTGAGCCCCACAGAGCCATGATCCTTCCCACACTGACCCTCTTACCCAAGCAGCCATTTCACACAAGCAGGTAGTCGGGGGTGGCTGGCTCTTTGCACACCATCCCTACTGCTGGGGGTGGGCTGTGCCTATTGACAGGCCAGACTCACTGATGGGGGTGCAGGTGAGTGGGTCTTTGCCCATAGAATGCTTGTTACCATGTTCACTGTTACTCCACATGGAAGCACACTGGCCTCCCTGAATAGTCTGTCCCTTCAGTCTGCAGCTCCTGAGGGTGAGTATGAGCTTCTTCTCTCCTCTGCAGGGGCAGAGTAACAGCATGGGGAGAGGACACAAAGAAAAGATTCTGGTCTCCCTTCCCCATCTCTGTCACCTTCTTGCCTTCTCTGGGCTATTTCCTTCTCTAGAAAGTGATAAGTCTGGACTAGAGAGTATCTGGGATCTCTTTCATCTCTGACGTTCTTAGGGAGGGGTCCCTGGTGTCTCCCGCCCCTGCTTGGCAGCACTCTTCTGAACCCAGTGAGGAACCAGTTCCTTCAGGGTCCTTGGGCTCAGGGAGCCCACTGCTTATCGGTCATTCCAGGCCTGGCTTTCGGCAGTTATTTATTGCTCTGGCCAGGTCGGGCGGGGTGACAGTGGGCGTTGGGCCCCTGCCCAGGGTCATGCGGCTGCCACGCGTCAGGACGGACTGACCTCACCCTCACCTCTGGGGTTTTGGGGGGCACAGTTCCCTCTTTATAGCTCCCCTGTCAGCGAAAGAGAGACTCCCTATGTAGCTCCTACCCTTTGCTTTTCTAGGAAATCCTTCTTATGGGCCCCCGACCCCCATGGAGTCAGCTCCCAGGGTCTCTTCCCAAGCCCCCAGTTCCTATAGTCTTCTCCCACTCCCACCCCCACCCCCACCCACGCTGCCGGATGGGGCACAGGGGTGACAGCTGTGTAAGCAGCCTGACTCCCCTCTCTCCCCTCCCCCTACTTTCCCTACCCCTCCCCCCTCCAGCTGTCTCTCTCCTGTGACAGCTGCCCCAGCAAAGGGCTGGGGGCTTAGCTAGCCCCCCTCCCCCTCGGATCGAGTGTCCACCCAGGCTTTGTTCTAGGGCAGAACAATCCAGTGGGGGTGGGGTGGGTAGGGAAGAAGGCTCTTGGGGCTAGGGAATGGAGGTGGGTTGACTCCAAAGTGCCCATGGCGGGATTCCCTCCTTCCCTCTGCTGTCTCTCCCCTTCAGTTCAGGCTCCAGAAGGAGGATCCCAGCGGCATGGAGCAGGGGTGTAGGGCTCAGGCCCATCCCTGGAGGTAGCTCTTAGCCCCATATTCCTTTCTTTGATCCTATTCTCCAGACTCCTCTGCTACACATCCCTCACCAGCCCTGGGGATGGCCTATTGGTAACTGTTTTTGAGTTGGGCTGTCCTAGACTAGTGTGATTGCCCCCTAGCTCTTGCTTAGCACCTAGTCCTGGATGCCAGCTCTTAGCTACTGCATACTTAGTAGGCTTCTCTCTCAAGTCGGGGACCAGTCTGAGGGCCCTCAGGCCATCTGCTAGGAAGGGAAAACCCCAGGGACCAAAGGCAAAAGAATCAGAGTAAGTCCCTCAGAGATGTGAAAGGAGGGTAAATGATCAGTTACAAGGTCCCCATCAGCACATGCCCTCCCTCACAAGCCCATCAGATTCTTTTAAAAATGTTGTTTGTATCTGCACGGTTAAGACAATCCTATAAATTAGCTGTCACTAGTTATTTCTGGCCTCTCCCTCCAAAAATGCTATTTTTTTCCTCTGTGCGCAACCAAAATTTCTTTAACTAGTCCTAGTTGTACATCAAAGAGATTACCTTCTCAAAAGATACTTAGTAGTGGACAAGACGAAAGAACAAAGTTTTCTCTCAATATTTAGAAATCTAAATGTATAGCATTCTGTGGATGTGACCCAAGCATTTGAGAGAATTCACCATTATACACCACACATTGATGATTGCTTTTATAAAAGGCAGCATGGTGTCGTGGAAAGAGCAAGGGCCTGGGTTCAAATTCTGACTCCACCACTCACTGACCTTGGGCAAACTGTAAGTCATCTCTGGCCTCGGTTTCCCCATTAACAAAATGAGGGGGTTGGATGAGATGATGTCTATGGTCCCTCCTAGCCCTGAATCTCTCTCTCATCCTTTCATTCTGGACCCAGGTGTTTCCGAGGCTCAGTTTTCCTGTCTCCACTCTCCCAGAAATGGATGGTCCAGTAGACTGCCAGGGCAGTTAGGGCCCAGCCAGAAGGTCAGGAGAGCCAATCAAACAAATGAAGTCACTTGCCTTGGTCTCTTGGCTTTCAGGTCTGTCTCTCAGGCTCAGCTCCAGACAGGGAGGGATGGGCCATGAAGGCACCGAGCTCAGGGCAGGGAGGGACAGAACACCCTTAGAGATGCTTCAAGCTCCTCAGGGTATTAACCTGACAATCTCTGGATTATTCCTTCCCACACTCCAAAGGATTGAGAGGAGACCAAAGCCTGGTTACTGACCTTCTGTCATCTCCTCTCTAGGGGAGACAAAATAGTGGGGAGTGATGACTGAATGGTCCTGGGATCTGGGAGGGATGGGAGAGGTCTGTTAACCTCTGGCTTTGGGAATCTCCATTGACCCCAATCCCTACTCCTCTGAGTCAAGGACAGGAGGTGGATAGACTACAGGATGAGGAAGAGAGAGAGGCAGGGAAAGAGACAAGAAACAGGGAGTAGGCTTAGGGCAAGCATTGGTGGGCAGGAAATGGGTCCTGAGCAGCCCAAGGAGTGGGGGGAGGAGGAAAGTGGACACCCTCAGGCCTGAGGAAGCTAAAGTAGTCATCGCATCATTTAAACAAATCTTATGGCTTATACAGCCCTGGAAAGTAATCAGGTCTAAACCCCCTTCCCATTTTACAGATGAAGAAACAGACCTATGGGCTTCCATGCCTCACTCAAGGTCAGGGTCAGAGCCAGAACTAGAACCCAGGTCTCCTGATGTACAACCTAAGTATCTTTCCCTTGTACTAACCTAGAGCCAGCGGGACAGTGAAAGGAGAGAATGGGAAGGGATCCAACACTAGAGTAAGGGGCAGCCACTGAGCTAGGGGGCAGAAGGGCTGGGTCTCAGCACAGGATGTCTGCCTCCATCCCTCCTTCTGCCTTGGCCTGGGCCTGGCTGGGGTGTGTGAGCTGTGGGCGTCCCCCCCCCACCAGCCCCCCCTCTCTGAGCAACCAGGGAGAACAATCCCCTTGTGTCTGAACCATCCAGCTCTGCATGCTGATGAGGGGGGGTTACTGGGGGAGGGGAGCAAGGACACTGGGCAGCTAGGACCCTGGAAGGGGTATCCCTTGGTGGGGGGAGAACTGGGATAGGGGATCCAGATCTGGGCAGGACTGAAGCTGGGATCTCAAGAAGGCTGTTCCTTGGGAGGAAGAGAACTGGGGCCCTGGGTGGGGAGGGGTCTCGGAAAGAGGAGGAGAACTGGGGTAATCTGACTGCGCATAAGGATAGAGGTGGGGTTGCCAAGCCTAGGAGGGCTAGGAATGGAGGTTGCAGAGGGTCAAGGCCCTGGCATTTCTGGGTAACCTGTGCTCCCCCTTCTGAATGCCACTTCCCTCAGAGGGAATGGGTGGAATGGATAGAGAGAGGCAGGGGTTCTGAAATGCCAAAGGTCACAAGATGGCAGTCAGAGCAGGCAGTGAGCACCTTCCTGAGTTTGCTAGGGCTAGCCACGGTCCTGCTGGGTCTGTGGCCCTACATGGTGGGGGCCACTGAAGCCCAGCTAAGATGACAAACCTCAGAAGTTGGGAGAAAGGATAGGAGGTGCCTCTGACTCTAGGTTTTAGGAGGAACAACAGGGGAAGATGTCCAGCTGCCCAGAACTCCAGGTCTCCATACCTATTCTAAGTTGGAAGCCCAGGATGTAAAAGATTGGAGGAATCTACTTGGCTGGAGAAATTAGGGGTACCTGGGCCAGTCAGGACTGGAAGATGAGCAAGGTAGTAAGGCAGAAGCAGGGTCTGGGACTGGCAATGAGGCTGGGCCAGAAAGCGCTGAAGTTAGGGGGCAGGGACTTGGCTAGAAAAAGCAGAAGTGTCTAGGGGGTCAGGAGAGCTTGGATAGGGTCAAGCAGCCTGAGAATGTAGGGAGTGGGTGATGGGGGTCAGGTGTCTTGGGTGGAGGAGCTTGGCTGTAAGTATTACAGGTGTCTGGGTGTCAGACTATGAGGCAGAGCTGGGGCTCAGGATGGGATGGTGAAGCTAGGGTAGAGAAAGCTGGAGGGAGGGGGTTGAATCAAAGAACGTGGGGTTGGGGGGTGGGTACAGGGCCCTGGACAGCAACCAAATCAGCACCCACCCCTCCCTCCCCCCCATCCCAGCCCCGCCTGCGCAAGCGTCCTTGGTTCTGCCCTGTCCCTTGGGGGCCAACAGGGTGTGTTCCCTGCAGCCCCAGGTCCAGCACTGCGGCCTCTTCCCTCCCCGGTCCCCACCCCAGAAATTGGAGCCCCCTAGGAAAGGCCCCCACCCCCTCTCCAACTTTCCCCAGGGCCCGGCTTGGGGCTGTGGTTGACGCCCCTGCCTGCTGGGGCCCTGGAGTCACCTGCTGGGAGGAGGGTCTCTCCTGAGTCCCTCGGCAGGGCCGGGCGCCTGCTGTGCCCCCTGCCCGCCTGCTCGGCCCAGGGTGCAGTCCCTCTCCTCCCCAGGCAGGGTCCCTGCCCCTTCCCCCTCCCCGGTCCGGCCCAGCCCAGCCCAGCTCAGCCCAGCCCTGCCCAGCCCAGTCCAGCCTGCCGGTACCTCTGGGGTCTGTCCTGCAGCGCTGGGGGGGTGGCTGGGCCGCTCAGTGCCACATTGTCCCCGGGAGAGGCGGCCGCTCACAACTGCTAGTGACATCAGCTGCGAACAATGAAGTGTTTGACAGGCGAGCCCGAGCCGGGCCAGGAGCACGGGAATATGTGTGCCCCCCCCCCCTCGCCCAGCCTCCCTCCCTTCCCTCCCTCCCCTCGGCCTGCCCGCCCGCCCGCCAGCCCCTCCCCTCCCCCCAGCCCCCTCCCCTCCCTCTGGGATCCGATTACAGCAGATAAAGGCGCCAGGGCCCCAACAATGCCGCAGCCTCGAGCTCCAGCCCAGCCCAGATGCCAGGGAGGCCAAGGCTGCCCCCTCCCCCGGGATGCACTGACCGGGCTGGCACGGGATGCCCAGTGCCCCCTCCCTCGCACCCACCTGCTTCTCTCGGGCCGCTCAGCTCTCTGCCCTTGTGGGCTCCCATTCTCTCTGGCCCCCTCTGAGCAGCTTCCAGCCTCTGCCTCCTGCCTGGCTGCCTGCGGGCCGGGCCGCCGCTCCCCTCTCCCCATCACTCCCCTCGCCCTCAGTTCCCTCGGCCGTGCAGTTGAGGATTTCTCAGGGCTCTCTCTGGCCTCTCTGTCTGGGTGTGGGCAGGGTGTTGGGGGGCGTAAGGAGGGAGGGACACCCCAGGACTGCTTCCGTCCTGAGCCACATTTTTCTGTGCTCTAAATCCCAGTAGCCCAAAGTCCCTGCGTGTCTTGTCACTCTAGCTGGAACACCTAGTATGGGGTGGGGGTGGGGGTAGGAGGGGTCAAGGGCTTACATTTAGCAAAAGGGATGGCTGCTGGAGGTAAGATCACCCCTCCCCTTACCTGGGACTGGCAGAGGACCCATTTGGCCTCAGTTTCTCCTTCTGACACCCCCTTTCTGATGATCAATAATAAATATTTAAAAAGCCAATACAGTACAAGGGAATGGCTCTGAGTCAGGAAGGCCTGGGTTCAAATCCTGACCCAGACCTGGACTGGCCTAGAGACCCCCGGGGCCAATCACTTAATTGGAAGTGCCCGAGACAATTCTGAGACTCAAATTAGGGAGCAGGTAAAGACGGTAGCTTCTTTTGGAAGGGGATCGGGAAAGGAATAAGCATTTATGTAGCACCGGCTCTGTGTCAGGACTGTGCTGAGGACTTTTAATAAATATTATCTCATCTGCTCTAGCAGAGGAAGTGCGCTCACTGGGAGGTTCCTAGATCAATGAAATCACCGGTCTGGTTAAAAAAAAATATTTGAAGGCTTCCAAAGCGTTTTTCTTAAACCACCTGCAAAGTGGGTAGTGAATGAATTATCATTCCCATTTCACAGATGATGCAACAGGATCAGAGCTGAAGTGACTTCAGGTCACTGGGAACCTGGAACCAGCTCTTCTAACCCCAAATCTGGTGCTCCATCGACACACTGGCTACTCCATCAGGGCTCTCTGGGGTGGGGTGTGTGTGTGTAAGTTCAAGGACTCTCTACCCACAGAGGCCAAAGCAGGAAGTAAGGGGGGGGCAATTAACCCATTCGGCATCTGGGGCTGCCCTGCCCCCAAGCAGCAAATTCCCCTCCAGGTAATCGGATCATCCTGGGTGCTCTGATCTCCCTGCACCCAAATGAGCCTCTTGGAACTGGGGGGGGAGAGTGTGGAATCCAAGTCCACTCTCCATCTGGACAGGAGGACAAGGGTCACAAGGCCATCTGCTGGACAGCAAGGGTGGGGAACAAGAAAGGGATCTGGTTAAGGGAACAATGTCTGAGCTGGTGAGACAAGGACAAGCAACTGGAGGGTCTGATCTCTTTATTTTTCTGTTCCTCTCCCAAACCCCACATGATTCAAGGGCAGGAAGACACCGATGCCATGGGTGTCAAGGACTCAGGTGTCAGGACAGAAAGAGGAAGGAGATTCCCTCAACAACTGTCTACAGTAACCTCCTTCCCCCAGCACAGGCCAGAAAGAAGCACTAAAGGGGAGCTGGGCCTCCAGCCCAGAGCACACCCCAGAACCCTGGGGGCCAAGACCCCCCAGCCCAGGGAGCTCCTCTGCCCCTGGAGACCTCAGCTGGTGTGTGTGTGTGTCCATGGATGTACTACTACATGTGCACATGTGTGCAGATGTTCCTAGATGTGTGTCTACAGGAATGTGTGTCTATGTGTACATCTGGAATCTTATATGTGCCTGGGTGGGCAGAGACAGAGGAAAATGGAGGTGAGGAGAAGCCTGCAGGACAGGAGCTGGGAGAGAAGCAGAAGAAGCACACTGAGAGGAATGTTTCTAATTAGTTACCCATCAGGTGGATTGGATCCCTGGTTTTGCACCTTGTTAATTCTCCTGATTCTTCTCATCCACCTATAGCTCTGAGAAAAAGAGAGACAGAGAGACCAGGCACTAGACAGACAGCTCCCTCTGAGCAGACACAAAAGTGCAGATGGACAGACAGCTGGCAGGTCAGACATGCAGGCAGGGAGACTGTCAGGCCAGCCAGAAAGAGATAAGAGGTCAGGTCAAAGGGGCAAGGATGTGGCTATTAGTCCCCTCCCTTCCCCCCCAATCAGGAGGGGGTGGGTCTAGGGTAGGCTGGGACTAGCCTGGGCCCTTATGACAGCCCATTAAGGAAATCCAGTAGCCCAGAGTGCCATTCATCCGGCTTGTCCAGGTAGCAGGGGTGTCCTGCCCCCACCATCACCATCACCTGGTGGTTAGGCAGCTGTTGCAGGTGCTTGAGGCTTGACTCCCCCATGGGATCCTGGTCTCCATACACGATCAGGGTGGGAGTCTGGGAGAGAGTAGAGAAAGAGTGGAGGAAGGCATCAGGGACCTGTTCACCTTGGCCACTCCTAACCCCTGACCCCCAGGTTCCCTGACCCTAACTTCATCTACCAGGAGGGCTCTCCTCTGCTCTTCATCTGTGGGTCAGCTGGATGAGAAGGGTGAAGAGAAACATGAGGGGGCAACACTCTAGGAAGCATCCCCTAATTAAGGGGTCCCACATTAAAGGAATGATAAAGAGTGTCCTCTAACTTTGGTCAAGCCTTCTCCTTCCATGCAGGGTGGACACCCCTTTTAAAAAGGTCCGTTCTACATTCAACAAGTATTTGTTAAATGTCTATAGTATACAGAGCACTGTGCCCACACCACTCCTCGCACTGGAGAGTGGACAGTGCTAGGGAGGAGAAGAGGTTTAGCTGACTATCCACATTTGTTACTTTCTTCTAATGGCAAGGTAGGATAGAAAATAAATGCTTGTTAATTCAAAGAAATATAAGAGTTAAAAACTTTTTTTAAAGAAGAGTGTCACTAATTCAGAGTCCCTTTGCCCATGGAGTTTCCAGTCTAGCAGGGGAATATTCTGACCAGCCTTAGCCCCTGCTGGGGGCCATTCATTTCCTTGGTCATTCTTTCTCTGTTCCATTCGTTCCTCTGACTCCCAGTCCCCTTCCCCTCAGACACACGTACCTTCACCCGGCCATAGTCATCGGGGCTGATTTTATCTGTGCAGATTGGGGCGACAGGCACGTATCCACAAAGCTGGGAGTTGGGGGACGTGAGGAAGGGCAGTGAATACATTCCACTTAGAGATGGACTGACCACAGCTGTGGAACCCAGCTCTAGGGCCTCCAATACGGCTTGCAGAAAGCTGCTGGGGGCCAGCTCCCCAATGGGTGTAGGGGAGGCTGCCTCCTTGGAATGTCCTAGACCTGGAGGGTTGAAGGGGAGGAAGAGAGGGAAGGAGAGGGAAGAGGAGACAAGACGGTGGGTAGGTAAGCTGAGGAGAACGCATGGTGCACCTACTCCAAGAAACCCTCCCTGTTCCTTGATCTCAACCCACCTGGGTCAGTCAGCTATTTTGTATCAGATAGGATTTGTAGCCAAAAGAAACTAAAGATATTAGTGCTACAATGGATATGACATTGAACTTGGAGTCATGAAGAGCTGAGTTCGAATTTAGCATCTAACCAGGTAGGTGAATGACCTTGGGCAAGTCAGAACCTCTTTGAGCCTCATCTGTAATATGGGGAATAATGACAGCACCTGCCTCCTGGAGCAGCGAGAATAAAATGACAAGATTTAGCAATGAGTTGAACCTGTGGGCTGAGTAAGACTGAGAAGCTGAGGATGCCCCTGAGGTTGTGAGCCAGGGTGACAGGGGATGGAGGTACCCTTGAAGAGAGGAGGGAAGTTTGGAGGGGGAGAACTGGGGTCATGGTTGCAAAGCAAGAGGTGACACCGAAAGCCGTAAGACATGGTGAGTGTGAGATGCGTGCAGGACACCCAACTGGAGATGCATGGATGCATGGTGGTGCTCCAGCAGAGAGAGCTGGGCTGAATAAATACATCCGGAAATCATTAGCAAAGAGACAGACTGCTTGGGGATCTGCATGTGCAACTAACCATTAGGCTGTTTATTTCAGGCAAGCGTCTTGCCTTTGTACCTGGGGAGCGTGGGGTTGAGGGTGGGGCTGTGTTCTCATCCCCCACCCCTCTCTCCCCTATATTGCCCAATTTAGGGTTCAACCATAGGGAGGCAGAAGGAGAGGGGGAACATAGCTAAGATGAGGTGATGTGGCAGAGATCTAGGACCTCTCCAACCCCTTGAGCAAGCAAGCCTGTGTGGACACCCATCACAACTGCACTTGTTCCTTATGTGTGTGGTTCTGTGGAAAGAGCCCTGGGCTATACATAAGTCAGATGATCTGGATTCTAGTCCCAGCCCTGCTATCCCCAAGCTTCCTCTGGGCCTGTTTTAAATGAAGCAATTGTACTAGATTGTTCCTGAGGTCCTGTCCAACTTCGATATTCTCTAAAACTGGTCACTTTCCTTCTGCTGGGGTAAGGGGAATCAACAGCTGTGTAGAGAGATTTCTCTCTGTTTTCAGTACTTAGAAGCATAAGGTACAAGACTTCTCATCTTCCCAATGCCCTCTGACACCTACTGAAGACTCTGAAATCCTATCCCAAACCTCTCCAATTTTCCTAATCACTTGCCCTTGTCTCCTGTTGACTGAATGAAGAGACTTTCGTTGGCAGGGCCTGTAACCCCATCCATTCTGACACAATTTGAATCCAGTTCCCATGGCCATGCACTACTTCCCAGGCCCATGCACATACTTTTCCACTGAATGAAGGCATTAAACCTGACTGCTGCAGGAAACACAGGTCCACTTGTCCCCTACCTGGCAGATCAATGCCCACGGCCCGGTAGCCAGCCTGAGCCAGTTTGTCCAGCGTGCCTAGCTTGAGCCAAGTCTCAGAGGAGAATCGGATACCGTGGAGCAGGAGCACGGAGAGCCGTGGGGTCTGCCCACTACCAGGCCGGGCCTCCCGGTAGAAGAGTTTCTGTCCCTGGACAGATATGGTGCCTTCACTGGACTGTATACTGGTCATGTTTCACCTCCGGTACTGGGCCTGCTGGGGTACAGAGCACACAAGCAGGTTAGGGTCACAGTCTGAGAGCTGAGGGCCTGGAAGAAGCCCGTCAGTAACCAAGGACTATGAAGGTGAAACAGCCCCAAGGGGACTGGGCACCAGGCCCCAGGACAGAAAGGAAGGCCACAAGGCAGACAAATAGGAAAGGTGCTTAGTATGGGGACACTGAAGGTCCTGCGTACGATCCTGATACATGCAAAGTTCATAGAAGAGAAAGGGAAGGAACATTTATTAAGCACCCACTATATACACCAGGTACTGTGCAAAGCACTTTACAAATATGATATCATTTAATAGCACAGCAACCAGGGTGAGGGGAAGGGTAGGTGATATTATTATTCTCATTTTATAGTTGAGGAAAGTGAAGCTGGCAAAGGTTAAGTGACTTGCCCAAGGTCACACAACTATCAGTCTATGAGGCCAGTTTCGAGCTCAGGTCTGACTCCAGGGTCGCTGTCCTTCTCCAAACCCAACCCAAGGTAACCAGCCATGTATGGGGGTGCTCTTTCTTCACCTGTAACAGGCTAAGGACACAGGTATGATCCTTAGACATTCTCAATGGATACAAGCCTCCCACACTCCCAGGACGTGGCTATGGCTCCTATGATGTGAAAACCGTGGCTATGCACCAAGGTCCACGGGGTTTTGCAGAGAGGAGTTTGATTAATGCTTACTGAACTGAAGGCCCTCTGCATGGTAAGATGGGTACAGACCCTGCACACACCAAGGCTGTGGACACAGGTACATGTGCTGGACGGTCCTATTCTAGGACAAAGCACGGCTGCTGATCCTGCTTGTCCCAAGCTGGGCTGGCAGGTGGCCAGGGACACAACAGACAACTCCTCCCACCCAGGACTCACATTCTGGCTTAGACGCAGCCTGGGGCCCCCTTGGGGGGAGGGGGAGCAAAGAAGGCCGAGGGGGATGGGAAAAGGGGCTCCTAAGAGGACAGAGAGAGCTGGAGGGGCCAGAAAAGGATCAGGTATGGGGGGGTACCAGGGTGTAGTAGGGGTGGGGAGAGAGACAGGCCATTAGACTGGGGTCTAGGTATTGGAGAAGAGAGGGGAAAGGATCGGGGTGTAGTGGGGGTCCATCGGACTGGAGGGACCAGGAACTGGAGAAGAGAGGGGAAAGGACGGGGGTGCAGTGGGGGTGGGGAGAGAGACTAGAGGCCTGGGGAAAGAAGAGGGGACGAGGTGGGACCGGGGTGTTCGGGGAGGTCGCAGAAGAGTTCGGACTGGCTGCCCGAGGGGGGCCAGAGCCGAGACGATACCTGGGGGGCTCAGAGGGCTCAGGGCAGGCGGGTCAGGGCCAGGGTGACTGTGCAGGCGGGCGGGCCCACGGGTGGGGCGGGGCAGTAGGGAAAGAGGCAGGGGCTGGGCCCGGGCCCAAGCGCAGGCCCTCTGGTGGCGGCACCCCGAGCTAGCACGGAGGTGGGAGGCGGAGCCCCGCTCCGGCCCGGCCCGGCCCCGGGCCCGCCTCCGGCTCTTCCCCGCCCCATCTGGGAAGGCTGCTCCTAGGAGGTGGGGTCGGCCCTGCCCTCTCCAGCGCAGGCTGGCCGGACCGAAGCGGGGTCCCGCCCTCCAGGCCGCCCCCCGGCCCCAGAAGCCCGGGCCTGAGGAGCCCCGGAAGCAACAGCAGGATCCAGAGCCCCGCGGACCAGGCCAGCTCTGCAGCCGCTTCTGAAACTCTGCGTCCCAAGGCCCGGTGACGCGCCGCCGTCCGGCGCCCTCATTGGCTGCTCCCTGTCCCGCCCTCCCCAGAAATCCGCGTCCGCACCGGAGCTGCCCGGCCCCCGCCGGCTCTCGGGGCGGGGCGGGGCGGGGCCCGGTGAGTGCGAGCGTGCCGAGGGAGGGGTCTTGAGCACTGCTCCGAGGCTCTGGGTCGGCCTGAGTCCTGCAGCGCTGAGGGCTGGCCCTGGGTGCTGGAGACATGGGTGTACCCGCGTGTGCGTGCGTGGGGTGTGGTTCGCTTGTGCGGGCTGGCGAGAATGGGTCCGCGCAGTGAGCATTAGCTTTTGTGCAGGGAATTCCGTGCATGGGCGAGCGAACCGTGTTGGGGTGCAACGATTGTGCTGGGGCTCTGGGCCCCGCGACGGATGCTGTTTGTGCACATGCGAAGGGTGTCGAGGCTTGGGGTCCCAGGCTCAAAGCTGGGAAGGACCTGAGCTGCCTCCGTTAAAATTTGTTTGTTGGTTTTGTCTTTTTTTGCTTTTTATTGATGGTTTTTGCCGTAGACGCCATGGTCCTTTCCAGGGACACCTTCCCTCTAAACAAAGACGTTAGCAGAAGCAACCCCGCCGCTGCAGCCGCAGTGCCTGACAGCGTGGCACAGTCCGCGGGGATACCGAGCCTGCCCAGGGGCTGCCGTGCTTCACTACCCTGGGTAAACGTCTGTAAAATTGAGCATGATCATAGTCCCCACCTGCCACGGAGGTGGGTAGGGCAGTTGTAAAGTCTTTGTGTCGTATAACGTGCTACCAGTTATTGAGGGCTAGGTGGACACCCTTCCCAACTTCTGCTTACAGGCAGGATGTGATTTTCGTTAAGTTCTCAGTTTAGCTGCCTGATCCAGCTGTTTTCAGCTACTACTTACGACTCTCTATGACCCTGTTTAGGGTTTTCTTGGCAAAGATACCGGAATGGTTTGCCAAATCCTTCTCCAGCTCATTTTACTGATGAGGAAACTGAGGAAAACAGGGTTAAGTGGCACCCAGGGTCTCCCAGCTAGCTAGTGCCAGAAGGCTGGATTTGAACCCAGGAAGATGAGTTTTCCTAACTCTAGACCCGGCCCTTATCCGCATCGGTAGAAGTTACTGTTCTGATTTCTCACGTTTCCAGGCATCAGTTAATGCAATTCTTTCCATGTTGCCCCAAATTCTTCATATTCCTAGTCTGTTACCCCAAATACTATTCCATTAATTCATATGGACGACCTTATAAAAGTTTGATTAAACGAGACAAACAGTGATACACAATTAGAGTATTTCTTATTCCCTTAAGCTAGAGAACTTGTGCAAGGGGTTAGGAGAGCTAGGTCCCAACTGATGAACAGATGAATCAGAAGACTTGTATACATTTTAGAACCGTCCCAATTCAGGATGACCGTGTCACACAAATTTATGATCTCCATTTGTTACCATCCATATGTGAGAAAAGAAGTTCCTTGGTTGTAAAAGCAAATTGACTACAAACAAGAGCAGGGTCCATTTACATTTTATGGTCTCAGGATATCTGTTTTCCTCCCATAGGGAGTATGTCCCAAGATAAGGGGAATTTGACCTCCAGCCTTATCTGGTCTCTGAAGTTGCCAACATAGGAAAAGGTATTTTTTTAAAGCAAGGGAAAGCAGTCTGTTTGATTAATTCAGACTTTGGCCAAAAATATATATTTAATATATATTATGATTATATTATATATTATATATTTAATGATTATCAATATATAATTCACTCATTTCCTAGTAGATAGGTACCCATTATGTTTACACTTTTTTTGTTATAACAATAATAAGTAGCTAACATCTATATAAAGCTTACTATATTCCAAGCATTGTTATCAGATCTTCCCAATTATTATATGAGCCGCATAACAACCCTGGGTGCTATTATTATCCCCATTTTACAGATGGGGAAGCTGAGGCAAACAGGGACGAAGTGACTTGTCCAGGGTCACAGATCTAGTAAGTATCTGAGGTCAAATTTGAACTCAGGTCTTCCCTACTTCAGGCCCGATGCACAATAATACACTGCCCCTTCTAGCTGCTGACTTTGGAGGAGACAGTTGAGGCTGATGACTTTGCACAGCTCTGCCTCACTTAAATCTGTTTCACATGCAAGTCACCCTTGTGATGTCCTCAGTTTTTGAGAACAACCACAAAAGATGCTGCTATGAGTATCCTGGTATTATATATGGAGCCTTTCTGTTTGTTTACCTCCTAAGGGTAAAGGGAATGAACCCTTTAGTGCCTTTCCCCATTTAACGCCATATTGTTTTCCAGAATGTATGACCCAATTCACAGATGCACCAACCTTGAGTCAGTGTACCTGTCTTCTCATAGTCCCTCCGTCTTTAATCATTTTTGCCACTTTGATGGGTGTGAGGTAAAATGCCAGGGTTGTTTTAATTTGCATTCCTCTTATTAAAAGTTATTTGGAGATTATTTTTCCACACAGTTGCTGGTAATTCCTCTTCCAAAATTGCAAGCTGTTCATTTTGTAGCCTTGTCTTTGACTACTTACCTGTCTGGGAATGGCTATATATTTTATCTCTCCTCAGAGAAATTTAAAGCAAAGATTTTTCTCCTGCTTAACCCTTTCTCTTATTCTAGTTGCATAGATTTTATTTTCAAATTTTATATAGCTAAAATTAATCTGTTTATGTTTTAGAGTCACCCCTGTTCTTTGTTTGGTTAAGAATCTCAACCCTATCCCCCTTTCTGCAGGCCATAGTTGCGAAAGGCACTGACTTCAGTCTTCTGATTTTTCTTTATGAGGTGACTGTTTACATTTAAACAGTTTGGAGCTTACCGTGTCATACTGTGGTAGGTGCAGATTTTCTGCCAAACTGCTTTCCAGTTTGCCCAGCAGTTCTGGTTGAATAGAAAGGTGCTTCCTGATAGAATGTGTTTGGAGTTCAAGAGACGCTGGCCGGCTGCCCATTATTTCGCAGAGGAGGAAAGTGAAGTTGAGGTTGAGTACTTAACTAAGTCACACAGCTTGTTCAGTTGTGTCAGTCACGTCTGACTCATTAGGGGTGTTCGTGGCAGAGATGCTGGAGTGGTTTGCCGTTTCCTTCTCCAGGTAGGTGACAGAACTGTTACTATTGAGGGCACCATCGTCTTCCTGGTTAGCCAGGCTTGCCATCCTGGTGTGAGCCTTGACTTCTCCCTCCCACTCGTTCCATGTGGCCAGTCTCTTGCCAGATCTGATCTTCATGACATCTCTCCTCCAGGTCTCCTTCTCTGTATTCACATAGCCACCTCCTCCTCTAACTCAGGCCCTTATTACTTCTTGCCAGGGCTACTCAGTCTCCCTGCATTAACTCTCTCCCTACTCTGGTCCATCCTCTGGTTAAGGAAGGAAGGGGGGGAAGAAGGGATGAAAGAAGGAGGGAGGGAGGGAGAAGGAAGGAAGGAGGAAGGGAAGAAGGGATGAACGAAGGAGGGAGATGTGTGAGATGAAAGAGTTTGGAGTCTGAATCTAAGGTCAGAAAAGGTCTTTATTATTTCTCATGAGAAAGGAGTCTACCCCCTGTCGCCCAACATGGCGTCTGCAGTGAGAGAGCACCAGGTAGAAGACAGTCCATGGTTATATAATCTTCCAATGTAGAAACCCAACCCCCCCAAGTGGCCTTCAGTCTTATGGTGGGGGGGCTGTCCCACAATCTAAGCGCGGGAATTTCTCTGAGACAAAGGACCCGGAAACATGTGGGTGTCCAATGAAAGCAGTCTTAACCTTATTTGGCATATCTTCTAATGAGTTGGCTCTGGGGAAGGGTCTCCATTGCTCTAAACCCAGATTGCTTGAAGGTCCGGTGACCTGACCTTAAGCCTAGTGAATACTGAAGCCATTCTAGATTTGATTTTTCAGAGTGGGGAAAACTTTACTATAAATTATCCCTCACAGAGGGAGGAAAGGGAGGGAGGAAGGGAAGAGAAGAAGGAAGGAAACATTCAAACTATGTTCCAAGCACTGTAGTAAGCTCTTTAGAAATATCTCATTTGATCCTCACAACACTTCTGGGAGGTAGGTTGCTAGTATTATCCCGGTCTGACAGGTTTAAGTCACTTGGCCAGCATCACACAGCTAATAAATATCTGAGATTTGATTTGAACTCAAGTCTTTCTGCCTCCAGACCTAGTAATTTAACCACTGAGCCACCTAGTACATAAAGGTATAAACAGGTTAGACTGAAGAAATCTCCAGGGGTGGAGAAAGTTTCCCCATTGTATAGGTCCAATTGAAGAGGTTACCCATAAAATGTAGAGAGTCAGGGTTAGGGGTGCTTGAAACCCCAAAATACCAACACACTGGGTCCTGCTGAATGAATTCAACTGAAGTCTTCTCTCAGCCAAAGAAAAGTAAAGTTTATTAAATAAAGTTCGCCTGTATTGGACACAGAGAAAGTCTGTGCGAGAAAATTCTATGGCACACACATAGGCAAGATGGGGTCTTATATACAGAAAGGTTGTGGGAGGAATCTAGGGGTGGTCTAGAGGAGGAGTTTGGGGAGGGTCTTCAGAAGGAGTCAATAAGGTCAGACCCCAGTAATGATTTTGGGGAGGGTCTTCAGAAGGTAGGCTCAACGGTGGGAAGCAAATGGACACTGGAGGGCTAGGCTAGTAAAAGTAAGAGATTTGGGCCTAGCTATAATGAAAGGCTTATGGCCTCAGGCAAATGCCTCATCAAGTGGGAAGATTCAATCAGAGTTCAAGGGGGTTCCCAGAGCCTGTACCCCAAGGATTCAAGGAGAGCTCAAGGGGGTTCCCAGAGCCTGTACCTCATCACAGTGATGTCAGCCTGCTCAGCAAACATCTGTGGTTTCCTGTTACCTTCAGGAACCCATATAAAGCTCCTTACATTTCCAAGTGTCCTTATGATGGGGTACAGCTCTGGGAATCCCCTTGAACTCTCCTTGAATCTTCCCACTTGATGAGGCATTTACCTTAGACATAAGCCTTTCTTTATTGCTAGGCCCAAATCTCTATTACTCTTAACCTAGCCTGGCCCTCCATTGTCTATCATCTCCAGTTAGCCTTCAGCTATTTCTCACCCTTAATCCCATTCCTGGAGTCTGACCTCAGTCCCATCAAGATCCTCCTTAGACTCCTCCTCAAGACCCTCCTCAAACTCCTCCTCTAGACCCCCCCTAGATCCCTCCCACAGGCTTTCTGTAGATAAGCTCCATCTTGCCTCCATGAAGGGGCTGAGATTCCATGTAGCTCAGACTCACTCTGTGTCAGATTGTTGTGGCCCACTTTCTTTTTCTTTTCTTTTTTGGAGGGGGGAGGGCAGAGCAATTGGGGTTAAATGACTTGCCCAAGGTCACACGGCTAGTAAGTGCTGGTCTGCTTAGCGTCACAAATACTTAGGCTCCTTAAAATTCTACCCATTATGGTGATTCTTTAGTAAACATTTTAAAATTTTGGTCGAGAGAAGGCTTGAGTCGAATTCATTTGGCAGGACCCGGTGTGTTGATATTTTGGGGTCTCAAGCACCCCTAAGCCCCAAACCTCAGCACTTTATTTCCCTGCACACACTCAACAATCCAGGTGCACTGGCCTATGCTCTCACGTCTCTAGTCTCTGACTTTACCCTGGCTGTCCTCCCCTTCCTCCTCTTCCTTTCCTCCTCTCCCCTTCCTCATTCCCTTTGTCCTTCTCCCTCCACCCTCCTCCCTGTGCCTCTCTGTCTCACTGCCTTGGCTTCCCTCAGTCTCACCCTCTGCAGGGGGCCAGCTCTCCTTGCCACACCCCCCTTCCCACTAATGATTTCCTTCCACCCGATCTGTCTTAATCTTCTTCATACCAGGTTATCACACATGTTGTCTCTCCCATTAGAATGTGGGCTCCATAAAGGCTAGGGCTGTGTTTGCCTTTCCTCTCCCTATCCTCAGTCCTTGGCACAGTAACTGGCAAGGAGTCAGTAAGTGATAAATGTGTTTTGATCCACTGGTCTGCTCATTGCTAGGGCATTGAGGTGGTGCAATTAAGAGAGGCTGGGCCTGGAGTCAGGAAGATCTGAGTCCAAATCTGGCTTCACAAACTCCTGTGTGGATGACTCTGGACAAGTCACTTAACCTCTGCCTGCCTCAGTTTCCCTGTCTGTAAAATGAGGATGGCATGGTGGATAGAAAGCCAGGTCTGGAGTTAGGAATCCCCATCTTCCTGGGTTCAAATCTGGCCTCAGACACTGTGTGATCCTGGACCAGTCACTTAACCCTGTTTGCCTTAGTTTCCTCATCTGGAAAACGAGCTGGAGAAGGAAATGGCACATCACTCCAGAATCTTAGCTAAGAAAACCCCAAATGGGGTCACAGAATCAAACAGCACTGAAATGACTGAATGACGAAATGTGTAAAGGGCAGTGTGTATAGGTGATAGAAACTGTTCTGTGCCAGGGGTGCTGGGTGACATCTCAGCCTGTGCCCCCTGAGGCCTGGGAACCATTCCCAAGAGTGGAGGAGGGGTGCCCCAGAAAGGACAGAGGCAGGGCCAGGTTTAGGGGGTAGTAAACATACTAGGCTTTGAACAGATTAAGAGTCTTTGGGATTAATAGGCTGGGGGTGGGGTAGGGGAGGTGGGTTAGAGAAGGGAAGAGTTAGGGAGGTTTAGAATCTTTCCAGTCCCGCCCGATTCCTTGCTGGAGGGAATTACCTGTTACCCAGAGAAGTCTGGGCCAAGTATTCCACTTGCCTCCAGGGAAGGTAAGTGACTTCCAAGTTCATGCAACTAGCTAGTAGCAGCTGGAACTCAATCCCAGGTCTTTGAACTGAAAATCCAATGTTCTTTCTACAGCTAAGTGATAGAGTGGGTAGACTGCTGGACTTGGATTCATGAAAACCTGAGTTCAAATTCTGCCTCAGATGATTACTTCTCTCAATAATAATTGCAGGTACCTCACAGGGCTGTTGTGAGGCGCACGTTAAGTGAGATATGTAAAGCACTTTTCAAATCTTACAGCACCATATAGATATTAGCTGTTACTGTTATTGTCCCAATTTTGCAAATATATAGGATCCTTAGATTGTAGAGCTGGAATGAATTATAGGTTAATTCAGCTGTTTTAATTTACAGAAAAGGAAATCGAGTCCCAGAGAGAGAGAGAAAGGAGAGTAACTAAAACCACAAGAGTAGCAAGTGATAGCCAGGATTTTGGTCCTAAATCCTTGACTCCAAATGGAGCCTTTCTTCCACTATTCCAGGGGTGGGGGACCTGTAGCCTCCAGGCCTTCTAAGACCTCAACTAAGTAGGGCCACACTTAAGGACCTAGAGGGTCCCATGTGGCCTCGAAGCTGCAGGTCCCCCACTCCTGGCCAAGAGGTTGTGAGATTATAGCTGTGGGTTCAGAACCCAGACACAGAAGAGAAGTCAAGTTTGAGCAGGGGCATTCTCTTGCTCAGGGTGACAGTTTTGTGGTCCTTGTTTCCTAGTTTTCTATTTGCTTATCAGTAAATGTTCCTTTGGTGAAACTCTAGCCTTGTCCCTGCTGAAGGGCATCAGGGGTTTCTCTCTCTTCCACCCTGAATTCCAGAGGGAGCAGGGCAGGGTGCTGTACTTCCAGGGGCTATGGGTAGTGGCAGTACACTTCTGACCCTATTCCTAGGCATTAAGCAAGAAGAGACAGAGACTGTGCCTTGTGCTGCAAGCTCCATCTCCATCATCCTGACTCATTGCTTGGGGTGAAGAATTTCTGTGATTTGGGCCATTAAGCCCCAGAGATTCTGTATGTAGCTATAATGAGGACCACGGGGGCTTGTGGCAAATGCACAGCACCTTTTGGGCTCAGTGGAAAAAGTGTGTTTGCCATTCAGGGGGTGCTGTGGTGGGGTGGGGCAGGGACATGATGTCTGTGTGTCTAAGAGATATGTAAGGGACATATGTTTCTATATGAGATGTGTGTGTATATGTATGTAAGAGGCATATGTCTGTGCATTCAAAGGATAAGGTCTATGTGTAAAACCATTTGGAAGGGACATAGAATGAGGCAGGCAGAGTTGGAAGGGCCTCAGAGAGCACCTGGTATAAGCTCTCCCAGTGTTCTCAGTCAGTGATCATGCAGCCTCCACTGGGGAGACCCTACATGCAGCTACATGCTACTGTGTTGGCAAGTTCCATTGGAACATCCAATATGGGCAGGGGGCTGCACATGGACCTTAGTACAAATGTCTTGAGAACCCGGAAGCCTTTGACTGTTGTTGGTGTGGGTCACTGGAAAGGTGGAGAGGCCCAGCCTCAGATGCCCTTGTTCACACTCCCAGCCTAGGAGAACAAGGGAGCAGGCTGGAGTCTGAGCTGGGAGTTTCTGGGCCCCAGAGCTAGCTGGGCCACCCTAAAACTAATGTTGGCTATGACTACCTCTGGGGGATGGGCTAGAACCCTGTCTCTTGCCAGAGGTTCCAGTGGGGTCAGTTAGATGTGGAATCCGTTGAGAAGTGTGTGGAAATTCCTTCCCTGACTCTCAACCATCTCGTTTCCTGCAGGGCATGCAGGGTACCCCAAAACTGCCCAAGGGGGTCCTGCTGGCCCTGGGCCTGCTTGTTACTATACTGCTGTACCTGGGACTGCCCAGTCTCCCCCATCCCCTCATCTGGAGTTTGGAAAATAACAATGTTACCATCCTGGCTGGCCTTACACACAGCAACTCTTCAGTCTTCTACCGGGAGGTACAGCCACTTCACAAGCCCCACAGGTACGTGTCCTTTCAACCTGGCCCAGACACTGTGTGACAGAGCCTCCTCTATCATGGTCCTGGCCTCCTAGGGCCACTATCCCTCCCCCTTCTGGCTGGTGCTTCAAGGATGCCTGGCTTCCCTACCCTTGGCTGAGCATTGTCACACCTAGGTTTGAATCCTAGCTTTCTGTGAACTTGATGTGTGACTTTTTAAGAAAAGCCCTGGATTTAGAGGCAGGGTATCCGGGTCCAGACCCCAGCTCCTCATTTTACTACTTGGATGACCCCGAGCAACCCCTTCTCTGAGTGTAGGTTTCCTCATCTGAAAAATCAAAGGATTGGATTAGATGGTCTCCAAGGTCCTCTCCAGCCCTGATTTCTGATATCCTATGAATCCCACCACCTCTCAGTAGCAGTTTTATCTTTGAAATGGGGATCGTAATTCTGGCACTGTCCACCTCATGGGGTCAGATGAGAAAATGTGTAGATAAAGTGCTTTTGTAAATTGTAAAGTGAATCTCACTGTCCCTGGGGCCCGGGCTAAGCCTTTCTCAGGCCCATCTCTTCGTTCTACCCACCTCCCCAATGGGACAGGGTCCAGTCTTGATACCCCATCCCCTGAGGGGTGGGTTGGAGCTCCTTGGGAGGGTTGGGGAAGGGTGCCTCCAAAGTACATAGAAATCCTCAGAAGGTTCATGTCATGGAGACCTTTCTCACTCCAGCTGGATTTTCTTCTCTTCCTCTGCCTCTCCTCAGGGATGGACATATAGCTGGGCTGGTCCGAGGCTGGGAGGCCAGGGTGGGGGAGGGGGCATCAGGCTCCTTGAACCTCAGGCTCGTAAGTCCTGTCTTTCCACAGGATCGAGGTGGTGTTACTGCATGGGAAGGCCTTCACTTCACACATCTGGCAGCAGCTGGGGACACTGGAGAAGCTGTCCCGAAGGGGCTACCGGGCCATTGCTCTAGATCTCCCTGGTGAGACCCAGGTTCCCTGTGGGGGGATCCTCTAGAGCAGCGGTTCTCAACCTGTGGGTCACAACCCCTTTGGGGGTCAAACGACCCTTTCACAGGGGTCACGGGTTGCCTAAGACCATCGGAAAACACATTTCCGATGGTCATAGGAACCGAGACACCGCTCCTCTATCCCTCTCCAGGCAGGCCTGCCCACTTGCAGATATGCCCACATACGAGTATTAAAGGGATTGAGGCATTAGGAAAGTTGAGAACCACTGCTCTAGAGAAAGAAGGATCTGAGGCTTTGTGGCTGGAGGGCTGAGAGAAGGGCAGGGAAATGAGGGGGAGGGCTGTGGAAAGCCTTCAAATCCTACCTTCTCTGTCATCCCCCTTCCGTCTCCAGGTTTTGGAAACTCATTCCCCTCCCCTGCAGCCCGAACTGAGGCTGGTCGGGCAGATCTCCTGGATCAAATCCTACAGGACCTGGAGGTCAAAAACATGGTGCTGGTCAGCCCCTCCTTGAGTGGCCTCTACTCTCTGCCCTTCCTGATGCGTGCTCACCAGCAGCTTTCTGGCTTTGTTCCCATTGCTCCCACCTTCACTGAGTACTATACACAGAAGCAGTTCTCAGCCATCCAGGTACAGCTGACAGTGGGAGACCCACAGAAGGGAGGTGCATGGGCTAGGGGGGACATGATGAGCTCATGGCAGCCCCTGGTCACGGTGGGAGGAGGAGACCAACTTCCAGAAGAGAATTCAGAGACCAGTAGTTCAACCCCTTTGTTTTTAAGTGAGGAGGCTGAGACTCAGGGAGAGGCAGTAAGTGTCGGAGGCAGGATTTGAACCCAGTCCTCTGCCTCTGGAGTCACCATATCCTCTGACCTCTTTTGGAGGGCCTGTCCTCAGGAGGCCTTGGGCTAAAATTGTGGCTCTTCAGCTTCCTACCAAAGTGCTAAGCCTCTCTGGACCTCATTGTCTTCATCCTGTGGTCTCCCTTCTGCTAAGAGCTGGGAGACATTGTTTCATTCTCAGGTAGCCTGAGGACCAGGGAGGGAAATGGGAGATGTCCCAAGCACTATGGAAGCAACCCAAGCCCGTATGCTACTCTGTACAAAGGATGTAGTTTATACATTGGTTGATGGCATTGTGCTCAGGAAGGCTTCCCTGTGGAGGTGTACCTCAAACCTGGCCCTGAAGAAGGGCAGGGACCTGGGTGGTGTTGGGTAAGAACACCAGGGACCAAGGCTTTACAACAGGAAGCCCAGAGGATAGGGCTGCAGGCTAGTGGGGCTGCAGGCTGGTGGGGCTTCTTGCTGTGGGTCAGCTCAGGCTTTTTCCTCCCTCTCTGCCACCCCCACCCTGCAGACACCCACACTTATTATATATGGAGCTCTAGACAAAGGCCTGGCCCAGGAGTCTCTGCGGAAGCTTCGATACCTCCCCAACCACTCAACAGTGAAGTTGCAGGATGCTGGCCATGCTTGTTACCTCCACCAGCCCCATGATTTCCACAATGCTCTGCTGACCTTCCTTGACAAGCTCTCATGAAGCCTGGTTCTCTGTGATGACCATCCTGTCTCTGGGCAGAGCAGGGTGGGCCCCAGGAATCCCAAGAGACTGGAGTTAGGGGTCAGTGGACCTTTGCAAGACAATGTAATGTGTTCCTGTTCCCAGTACCACAGAGGTAGACAAGGCAGAAGGCTGGTGGAACTGGGAATGTGTGGTTGCCCTCTTGGGACCTTTCCAGCTCCCACTCACTTGGACTTTAATAAATGAACTTTGTCCGCTTCCAAGGTATACGTCCTTTCTGGGGTTGGGGAGGGCGTGAGGTGGTGGGGGGAAGGGTATGAAGGAAGGATATTCTCGGAGACAGTTCAGCCTGCTCCCATCCAGCATCTGACCTAGAGTTGTTTGGGGTTCTGAAGATGGGGCAGGATGAACTAAGACAGCAATCCCTGGAGCCAGGAGAACCTGGGTCCTCATCCTTTACTTGCTGCGTGTTCCTGGCTAAGTCCTTTGCCCTGGTTTCTTCATCTATATAAAGCTCACATCCCTGAAAGAATTCCCTCTACAACATAATTGATAAGGCTTTAGTCTATGCTTTGAGGAAACAAAGTCGTCTAAGGAAACCCCAAGGCTGGCCGTCTGAGGTTATGTCTATTATGTGAGGTGGATGCTGTTATTATCCCCATTTCACAGATTAGGAAACTGAGGCTGAGCGGTTTGAAGTGACTTGCCCAGAGTCCCACAGCTTAGGAAGCAGCTGATGCAGTGTTTGAACTCTCTTCCTGTGGCCCAGTACGGCTGTCTCTCCCCTATATCACTTTCTGTTTAGCCTAACAACAGCTGAAGGTGAGGGCTCATGACTCCACAGAGATGCCTGACTGGTCATTTAGAGGATCTTTCATACCAGGCACCCAAAGGATAGATCAAGTATGGGATCAAGAGACTGCCAAGCGATGCTCAGTAGAGAGGCTTGCCCAGGACCTATCAAACAGCCCTCAAGATGACCCTCAATTCCCCTCCTTCATCTCCATTAATGATTGGGGAAGCAAGGAGGCCACAGGGGTGGAGGTGGGGAGCAGTTGAAGGAGCACTGTAGCCTGGGCCAGGCGAGGCTATGAGGGAGTGAGGAGCCTGAGTCCTTGCCTGTGCTTTCTTTTCTCCTCTCAATGTATCCAGGCTCCGAGGACCAAGCCTCTTTTGACCAGGCTTAGAGGCTCGTGTCCTGCTTCCGAAAATGAGACTTGGGAGACCCTGCTCACCATGGATCAGGGCAGGGCCCATGAAGGAAAGAGGTTGGAGGGGGCTGGACATACAGGCCTCATCTCTGAGTCTCTGCTCTCCTCCAGCCTGTGGTTCTGTGACTTTTGCCTGGGGTCCTCTTATTGGGCCAGTGGGGTAGCTGACTTCACACTGCTTGCTCAATCGAGTCTGGGGAAACGGGACAAAGAAGCTCAGATCTTGGAGATGGGGGAAAGGTGAGGGTAAGGTCAGTATCTTCCCCACCTCCAGCCTCCACAAGCATGCACCACTGCCCTGAGAAACATGCCCAGCTCAAAAGTGGGAACATTCACAGAAGGCCTGGGGGAGCTGACTCAGCACCTTGCACAGGAGAAGCAGGGGGGAAGGGAACAGGGAAATGAGTTCAAAGGCCTCCTGTGGTGAACTGGCAGACCAGAGAGAACAAAGGGCACTTGTGACTAAACACTGAACATTCCAGCAAACACTTTTGCATACATTCACATACTCCCTTCTGCTGGGATCCCACAGCCTGGCAGTGCCTGGTCTCATGGGTCCTGGTCCAAGGAGAATTTCCTTGCCTCAGTTTAAGCTTTCCCAGAGTCTCTCAGAGTGGGATGCCCACCCAGCCACACCTGCAGGGCACCATGGGCAGTAAGGATTGCACAAGCTGTGGCAACTAGGTGGCACAGTGAAAAGAGCACTGGCCCTAGAGTCAGGAGGACCTGAGTTCAAATGTGACCTCAGACACTTAACACTAGCTGTGTGACCTTGGGCAAGTCACTTAACCCCAATTGCCTTGCCTTCCCCCCTCCAAAAAAAAAAGATCGCACAGGCAGCCTTCTTGTTAGACAACACAGTTGCCCTCAATAAACATCACTTCTCGTGCATATAATGGGATTTATGTGACACCTTAAAGTTTGCAAACATTTTACAAATACTAGCACATTTGCAAAGTGATTGAAAGAGGCAGAGTGGGGCAGGAGGCGGCACAGTGAAGACAGCGTAGGTCCTGGAGTCAGGAGGACTTGAGTTCAAGTCCGACCCCAGACACTTGACACTTAACTAGCTGCATGACCTTGGGCAAGTCACATAATTCTAATGGTCTTGCCTTCTCCCATCCAAAAACAGAGAGAGAATTTAAAAAAAAAATTGGGATCCAGAGAGGCCTGGAGTAGGAGATGGCAAGCTGTATTTTGGAGGGAGCTAGCCATTAGAAGAGGCCTAGGTGAGGAGGGAGTGCATTCCATGGGAGACAACCTGTAAAAAATACAGAGAAAAAACGTGTCTTCATGGGGACCTGAGAGGCCCCCATGGGGTATTGGGGCAAGATTTGTCAACTGATTGATTCGATATGAGAGATGAGGGAGAGGGAGGAATCCAAGATAACTCTGGAGTTTCACACCCAGGCTCCCTGAGGGGTGGTTGGTGTCCCAGGCAGAAATGGGAAGTTTGGAGGAAGGGGCACAGTGACAGTTTGGGGGACCTAGTAACGAGTTCTGGTTGGGAAATGTGGAATGTAAGATGCTTAGTAGGTATTCAGGGGATGTCCAGCAAGTAGTTGGTGATACAGGAGTTCAGGAGGGAGACGGGTTGGATAGTTATAAACTTGGTAAACCTCTGCAGAGAGGTCATTACTTTATTTTATAATGGAAATCTTTTTTTATTTTATTTTTTACAATTACAAAAGAAACCAATTAGACTGAAATATAGATATCAAAGTATTTTTTAAAACAAGTTCAAAGACCCTAAGGATAAAAATCCCCAATACAGATACAAATAAGCCGACGACATACCATTTTTAAAACAAGCCAATTTTACATTTATATAGAGAAATTAAGTCTAGGGCAGGTAGATGGCACCGCGGATAGAGCAAAGGTCTGAAGTCTGGAAGACTCAACTTTGTCCCCAGACCAAAGAGATCATTATTAAACCCCGGGAGGCCAAGGGAAAGAGAGTTCGAGAAAGAGTCCAGGAGCGTGCTCCGAGCAGAAGCCCAAGGTTACTGTGTCACGTCCGTATGGTTACAATGTTTCTACTGTCTCGGTGACAGTTACACATAGATGTGGGACAGAGCGATGGTCACTCGGAAAGATCTTCACCCTGGGACATCGCGTCCCCGTGTCCCGCCTCCCAGCCAGCCCAGGGGCGGGGTCTGCCGGGGGTGGGGTGGGGTGGAGCTTCTCCCAATACAGGGACAGCCCAGGGCAGGCCGGCCACACTGGATTGCAGCGTCTGTACTGGCCGCTGAGGCTCTTGGCGGACCGGGGTAACGGTTGGGGGTTGGGGAAGGGGTGGGGAGAGGAGCCCAGCAGGGCAATGGGCTGGGTCGAGGCGGCCATCGCAGCAGCCTGCTTTCGCAGGCTTCCATGTGCCGCGGAGGGTTCCCCTGCTCTCTGAGCCGGAGACTGCACCGCGGCCGGCAGGTTGGCTTCAACCTGCTCGGGCCAGATATGCTGCCAAGGGTGGGACCCAGATGTTATGGCCTCGAGCCGCGGGCTGAGACATTTAGACTGAGCCCAAGGTTGGGGCTGGTGGTGGAGGATTTATCGGGGCTGGGAGGACTGGAGGCCCTGAAATAGCAGAGAGAAGTGGGAGGGGCACTGGGCAAGAGTGGGAAGGAATCCTGAGGGTCTGTGAGAATAGGAGGGGAACCCTGGCTACCCCTGGTAAAACAGAGGTCTCAGAGACTGTGGGGAATAAAGAAAGGATGAGGGACCCAGGTGGAACCGAGACTGAGGAGAGAGAGGGATCTGCTGGCTTCCAGGGGAGCAATCCATGAGTGTTTGTTAAGCTTTTACTATGTGGCTGTAGGTAGGGGTTAGAGATAAGGCTAAGAAGAGGTTTGAGGACCCTTCAGGAATGGAGAGAGGCCTGAAGAATTTTGGAGGGAGGAATACAGACCCTGGGAGAATGGAAAGTGGTCAGAAAGCCTCTAAGGGTAAGGTAGGGAGAGTTTGAGGCAGCTAGGTGGCTAGATAGTGTTGGGCCTGGACTCAGGAGGTACCCATCTTCCTGAGTTTAAATCCAGTCTCAGACAAGTACTAGTCGTGTGACTGTGGGCAAGTCACTTAACCCTGTTGGCCTCAGTTTTCTCATCTGTAAAATGAGCTGGAGAAGGAAATGGCAAACCACTGCAGTATGTTTGCCAAGTAAACCTCCAAAAGGAATCACGAAGAGTTGGACATGCCTGAATAACAGCAGGGAAAGGTTGGAGGCCCTGCATGGAACAAGGAATTGGAGTAGTCTCTTGGGAGGGAGGCTAAAGTTGGGTTGGGTTGATCCAGAATGGAAGAGTCTAAGATGTTTTCTCTACTATTGGGCAAAAGAGGAAGTTGATCCTTGGATCTACTCACTCCATGGACTTGCTGCCTTAACAGGTGCTAGGCTCAAGGGACCAAGATCTTGGGTTCCTTTGTTGATAAATGGGAAGCCCTGGGGTGCAGGGACCCCTGAAAGCTAGCAGGAGTGATCTCCAAAGAACTGCTGACATTCTGTCTTATCATCCAGCAGGGGAAGGGAGTAAAGCATCCAGGACCACTATGCCTGGCCGAGACCGTCACCAGTTTTCAGAGGGGGAGCATCCAGCTGTGACAAGGTTTCGACAGTACCTTCAAATCCGGACTGTGCAGCCAGAGCCCAACTATGGTGAGGAAGCTCAGATGAGAGTCCCTTGCAGAAGGCATTATGTCTCTGAATGGGCTGGGGATAAGGCATCTCAAGCATGGGTGCTAAAGGCAGGCTGCAGGACCTTGGGCATCAGCCTTTAACTGACCACAGACATCAGGGTTTCATGGCCTCCATCTTGGTTGGCCAGTAACTGAAGGAATGCTATATCAGGCCTCTGAAATTCGAAACTTGACATAGCCTCTGCCCCTTATTGACCTTGGACAGGGGCAAGGACCCCGGGAGACAGAAGTCCCCAGCCAGATTCTAGAGTGGGAGAGGTTCTTGTCTCCTCTCCCTTTCCCATCCCACCAGAGCTTCTCTTTCCTCCACAGATGAAGCTGTGCTTTTTTTAGAGAAGATAGGCAAGGACTTGGGCCTTGAGTGTCAGAAGGTGGAGGTGAGTGGAGATCTATGACCTGACCTGAGGCTTGGGTGTTAGAACGTGGAGATGAAGGAAGGGAGCAGGGGAGGAGAGCCAGCTGGGCTTAGAGAGCTGGGAGTAGGGAATTGCTTCCTTATGCTCTCTTTAATCCTCTACATTCCTCCCACCATTTTCTCTTTTTGCCAGGTGGCCCCAGGCCGAATAGTGACTATATTGACCTGGCCAGGCACAAATCCTAATCTCCGCTCTCTTGTGCTTAACTCTCACACTGATGTGGTACCTGTCTTCGAGGTAGATATCTGGGGGTCAGAGATGGGGGTGGTAGAGTGACATCTCTCCCACGGTTCCTGGTCATGCAGCAAGGTCCAGCATCCCTTCCCTGCCCCTTTCCTCATTACTCAGGGAAGTGGTAACTAAGCATGCCTAGTGTCTACTTCTATTTGAAGGCTCTCATAGGCTTTTCTCACAACCACCTCATGGAACAGGTTGTGCAGATATGATCCCCATTTGACAGATGAAGCAAATGAAGTTTAGAGAGGATAAAAAAATTTGTCTGTGGTCTCGGAGTAGGTGTCCAAGCCACGACTTGCGACTTTAAGAAGATAACATGGTCCAAAAGTTCTTAGCCTGGTTGGTGGGTTCTAGAGCAATACATCCAAAATTGAGAAGAGTGTGGGAGACAAGAAGAATGACTAGGAGCTGATAGGTAAGATCCCAGTGAGTTGGGGTTGTAAGCAGAGGAGTTCAGGAGCAGAGCCACTTAACTTGGAATGTTTGAAGGTCTGCGGAACAGTAGTGATGACAGCAGCTAAGTGATGTGAATTTGGCCGAGTGCTCCATGTAATACATGATCTCACTGGAGCCTCAGGAAGGAGGCATCAGGGCTCTTATCCCGGCTTTCAAATGCTCCATGATGACCACTGATCACAGATTTAAAGGCAGAAGGGATCTTAGAGGTCATCCAGTCCAATTCCCTAATTTTAGGGATGAGGAAACTGAGGTCCAGAGAGATTTGGTAGCAAGGTCACACAGTGAAAAGTTGGGGCTCGAACCTAGGTGCTTTGAATGCAAATGCAATATTTATCCACTGCTCCACCACCTCCCCCACTCTGTTGTTTCTAAAATAAAATGCAAACTTGTGTGTATGGCGTTGAAAGCCCTCTGAAATTGGTTCCACTTATCTTTCCCCTAGTCTCATTTTATCTTCATTCCCTTCATGTATTCTGTGCTCCCCATTCCCAATAGTCCATTTTCTTCCTTTGGCCTTTGCTCAAGCGGCTCCTTTGTTGAGGGGGAATGCATTACCCTGCATGACCGTCTTTTTATAATCCCTGGCTTTCTCTAGCATAACTCTGGGACCACCTAAATGAGACCATTTCTTGATGTCTCAAGTTGTTGAGTGTTTTCTCCTCTTTTCTCTCACACACACACACACACACACACGATTTACCTCGTATATATTTTGTGTTTATTTTTCTTTATATAGGGTATATATAAAAATATATTATTTTACATAATAATATATAATAAATATAATTAATATAATTATATATTCTAAATATATCATATATTAAATATATGTTGATATATATTAAATATATTATATATAAATATGCATATATAAGAATGTCAGCTCCTTTGAGGGCTGTTGTTTTATATATTTAACACTTAATAAATGTTTGTTAAATTCAGTTGAAATGAGGAACCACAGACAGAAGGTAAGTGACTTGCTCACGATTATAAAGCTAGAAAGTGTCAGAGGGCTGAGGTATCTAAACCCAGGCCTGTCTGCTGCTGCTCTTCCTGGAAACCATGTGAATGAAGGCTGAGGAGGAAGGAAGCTGTTTAGGGTGTACTGAGGTCAGGAAGGAAACTGGTGTGGATGGAAGGATGGGAAGAGCTGGGAATGGTTTAGAGAGAGAGTGCTGGTTAAATGTGGGATGGGATGGTAGGGCAGAAGCCCTGCCGTCACAGAAGCATGTGATACACATAAGATAGAGATGGAGAACTGGCAGGAAGAGTTCTGTTGGAAGTGAGGGAACAGTGAGTTTCAGTTTGCTTTGGGAGGTTCGTAGCCTGGAGGCCTAGCAAGACAGGGAGGCTTTCTGAAGGAGGTGACCTTTCTTTTTTTTTTTTAATTTATTTAAAATTTAGTTTTCAACATTCACTGCCATAAGATTTTTGAGTCCCAAATGTTCTCCCCATCTCTCGCTTCTGCCCACCCCAAGACAGCATGTAATTTGATATAGGCAGGACATATACATTCATATTGAACCTATTTTCACATTAGTCATGTTGGAAAGAAGAATTAGAAGCAGTGGGAGAAACAATGAGAAAGAAGAAACAAACAAAAAAAAGAGTGAAAACTGTGCTTCAGTCTGCATTCAGACTCCATAGTTCTTTTTCTGGAGGTGGTGGAGGTGGGCTTTCAAGGACCACTTTATGTTATGAGTGACAGATGGGGGAAGCATGGGGGAAGGGTATTCTGGGCAAGTCACAAGAATGGGATTGGACAAGACCAAGGTGAGCAGGAACTTTGCATCCAACCCTATGTTCTTTTTGTCCTCAGGAACACTGGGATCATGATCCCTTTGAAGCCTTCAAGGACAGCGAAGGGAACATTTATGCTCGGGGTGCCCAGGACATGAAATGTGTTGGCATTCAGTGAGTCCATGAATCCACAGCCACAGGGGAGACTGGATACTTCCACAACTCTCTTTCTCTCTCCATATGGCCCATCCTCTTTTCTGGGCCTTGGGTTCCCTCTGGGGTCAGTAGAGGACCAGCAGAGTGAATCATAGAATCTGGGAGTCAGAAGGGTCATCAGAGGTCATGAAGGCCCATGCTACCTACATAGGAGCTTATCTGTTCCTGTGCCTTCCAGCTGTCAGCCTTTGCTCTGAAGTCTGTAGCATTTCCTCATGCCCAGCTTGAGCCTAGATCTGCAGGGATGGGGAATGCCGAGCTTCCCTGGGGAGATAGCTCTTTTCTTCTGGACAGGATAGTGCAAATTCTTAAGAGTTTCTCCTTATAATGGGTAAAAATCAATCTCGGCAGATATGTCCAAGCTCTGCCTTTCTGGCTGGGCTAGGCAGAACCAGTCTGATCTGCCTTCCACAGGGCAGTGCCTCTAAGGTTTGCAGACAGATGTCCCTAGTACAATGCTTGGCACGTAGTAGGCACTTCATGTTTATGAATGGTTTGTGCTTGATGTGGGAGCTGTCTTCACACATCTGTAGGCTTATCATGTTGAAGGTCACAAGACTGGTTCTGCTTTTGCCTTGAAGGCAGAATTAGGAGCAGCGGGTAGAAGGTCAGAGAGGCAGATGTCCTTTTGATAAAAGGAAAAAAAAAATCTTCCTCCTGAACTACCCCAAAGTGGAATAGGCTGCCTCATGAATTAATAGGTTCCTCATCATTGGCACTCTTTGGTTTTTCCTTGAACAACCCTTTGGAATATTAAAAAGGTACTTGGAACGAGATGCCCTCAGAGGTCCCTTCCAACCCAGATCCTTTGGTAGCCTGAGATTCTTGGGTGGCCAGCTGTGGGACCTTGAACCTTGGTTTACCTGGACTCCACACCTGCCTCTTTCCTGAATGGACTCTGTGCTTCAGAGTCTCATCCTTGTGTGTCCCTCCAGGTACCTGGAGGCTGTTCGGAGGCTAAAGGCAGAAGGGAAGTGTTTTCCCAGGACCATTCACCTGACATTTGTCCCTGGTATGGCTGTGGTGGGGGTTGAGAGTAGGGGAGTAGCTTAGTGTCAGGGGCCTATTGGGGGGTCTCCATCCCTGCTGTGGGAAAATGGGCTCCTCCAGCCCTAGAGTGGAGAGCAGAAAGTAAGCACAAAGTAAGTGTGTGTGTGTGTGTGTGTGTGTGTGTGTGTGTGTGTGTGTGTGTGTGTCTTTGCTTCATGATACCTCTGTTGCATGCTTAGATGAGGAGATTGGAGGACAAGAGGGCATGGAACTGTTTGTGAAGCGGCCGGAATTTCAAGCTCTAAGAGCTGGCTTTGCCCTGGATGAGGGTGAGTCCTGATGCTGGGCAGGGGATCTGGATGGCCTGGCCTAGAGACTCCAACTTGACTTCACTAACTTCCAACTCCCTAGGCATAGCTAGTCCTACAGAAACCTTCTTGGTCTTCTACAGCGAACGGGGCCCTTGGTGTGAGTAGAGCTGCGACCCTGGTTCAGGTGAAGTTGGGGGAGGAGACAGGAGGGAAGCATCTCGCCCTTGACCCCGGGGAGCCCAAGTCCAGGGAGGAGAGCTATCCTTTCCCTGGGGGAAACCTTAGTCTGATGAAGGGCCTCCCTCTGCCCCTCAGGGCTCAGTGTCACAAGCTCTGGGAACCCAGGCCATGGCTCACATTTCATTGAGAATACGGCAGCAGAGAAGCTGGTGAGTTGAGAGTATTGGGAAGCCTGGAAGATGGGGGTGGGCTGTCAGTGGAGTGCCCCTGGCTGACTTCCCTCCCCCCACCCCCGGGTGGCTCTACAGCAAAAGGTCATCAACTCAGTCCTGGAGTTCCGGGAGCAGGAGAAGCATCGGTGAGAGCTTCCCATTCTCCCTTCCCTGGTTTCTGTCCTTTCCCTCAACCTTCACCTACCTCCTCTTTGCTTGGGTGCCCTTGGGAAGGGGACCATTGGGAAGAGTTTGGGCTGAGCATTATTCTTTCCCCAGACTAGAGTCGGACCCCAGCCTGACCCTGGGGTCTGTGACCTCTGTGAACCTGACCATGCTGGAGGGAGGAGTTGCCTTCAATGTAGTACCAGCCACCATGAGCGCCAGCTTTGACTTTCGAGTTGCTCCAGATGTAGACCTCAAGGTGCTGATGGTGGGGAGGGCCTTCACATGGTTCTGCCTTCCTGACCCAGGGCTTCCCCCAGTCTTCTGATGCCCTAGATACCCTGCCTTCCAACTAGTAGAGAGAGCTTAAGATTTAGAGTCAAATCTAAGTGGGCTCAAATCTCAGCTTTAGTATTTAGTAGGTACCAAAATGACTTGATCCCTAAAGGGGAGTTTTCTTCCCTAAGGTTCAGTCCCTTGATCCCTCATATGAGGATAGTAATTCTTACATTATAGAAATCACAGGGTGGTTTCTAGAAAAGTATTTTGCTTAAAAGTGCTATAGAAATGGCAATTGAGATTATTATCCTTCCAGGACTCCCCCTCTTCCTTTCCCCCACTTTTTAGCATGGTTCTGGGGGTCAGATGTTGGGGGTGGGGTGGGAGGATGGTGCCTCCTCCTCCCTATGCTTGTGTCTCCTAGGCCTTTGAGGAACGGATTCAGGCCTGGTGCCAGGAGGCTGGGGAAGGTGTCACCTACCAGTTTTACCAGGTACTTGTGTCCCCACAGATGGAGTCCTTTTGTTGAGTTTCACAGCTGGAGCCTAGGAAATGTGGTACTGGGGGTGGTCCAGGCAGGTTTGAGTTTATGTCTATATTCATGCGAGAATGTCGAAGACAGAGTGTATGTTTGTATGTATGTCTACAGACGTGTTTATGAGAGTAAATCAGTGTCTGGGTTTGCTTGGGTCTAGGTATAGAGTTGTGGCTGTGTTGCTGTATGTATGTTCCCATATGTGTGTGTGTGTGTGTGTGTGTGTGTGTGTGTGTATATGTGTGTGTGTATGTGAGAGAGAGAGAGAGAGAAATCTCCCAGGAACAGGGATTAGGGAGGCACTTTCTTTGACCCTTGCTTTATCTGGCACCCCCCCAGAAATGGACAGAGCCCCGAATTACAGCCGTCGATGACTCTAACCCATGGTGGGTTGAGTTCAGCAGAGTCTGTAAAGAGATGTAAGTAAGACCCTGGAACAAAGCTTCTCCCTGACCCTGGTCCCATGCCCTGTTCTTCCATTCCCCTTCTCTTCCCTCCTTTTGACATGGTCTACTTCTGAGGTCCCCCATTCCCCCCTTGTCTTCCCCTTCCTCTGCCAGGAATCTCACTGTGAAGCCTGAAATCTTCCCAGCTGCCACTGACAGCCGCTACATACGGGCTGTAAGTATCTCTACCCTCCTGCTTTGAGGTCAGGGCAGTGGGAGCCAGCTAGCTAGTGGTAGGATTAGGAAGGGCAGGTGGGGCCATGAGAGTTAGCTAGAGGACATCCTCCAGGACTTCTGGTCTGTGGGGGAAAGAGAGGGTACTGACCCTGGTGGGAGGAAGGGGCATACTTCGGAGAGTCCCAAGGTGTAAGGGAGGGAGTAGGCTGGCTTCTCCCCGTCTGGACCTCCCTCTACCAGGCAGGAATGTTAGCTCCTGTGCTGATGCCATTCACATGCTTGCAGGCAGGGGTTCCAGCACTGGGCTTCTCCCCGATGAACCAAACCCCAGTCCTGCTGCATGACCACAATGAGTTCCTGAACGAAGCTGTGTTCCTTCGGGGCATTGACATCTATGTCCAACTGCTGCCTGCACTGGCCAGTTTGCCAGCCCTGCACAATGAGTGCTAATAGCCCCACCTAACAGCAGCCTCTGGTTTCTCCTAGTGCCTTCCCCTCCCCAACCTGCTTAGGCCTGGGACTTCCCCTTAGGAATGTAATGCCAAAGACCCCAACCTCCAATAAAACCTTGTTTTGGTGCTGAGTCATACTGTGTCCCTTCTCCACCAAGAGACACATGCTCCTACTCCCCTTCACTCACTGAACATCTCCCGCACAGCCCTTGCTAGGGACTGCAGGATGAGGAAAGGGGTAGCAAGGGGAGAGGAACACAGATGAGCAAGACCAGTGATAGAAGAAGTGTTGCATGATGAAGAATGCTGCATCTGGAGTCTGGAAGGCCTGGGTTCAAATCCTGCTGCTGGCGCTAGCTGTGTCCATGAGCAAATCACTTAATATATGGGTTTCGTTTTCCTCATCTGTAAAAAGTATTTATAGTGGCATTTTTTTTTGGTAGTAGTAAAGGACTGAAATGAAAATGGATACCCACTGATTAGAAAATAGTTGAACACATTCTGGTTCATTGTAGTTGGTTTGCCATGTCTTTCTCTAGCTCATTTTCCAGATGAAGAAACTGAGGTGAACAGGCTTAAGTGACTTGCCTAGCGTCACACAGCCAGTAAGTGTCTGAGACTAGATTTGAACTTGAGTCTTCCTAACTACAGGCCTGGTGACCTATCCACTGCACCACCAGCTGTCTCTGGCATGTTACATCAGTGATTTACACCAGTACAGGACAAGTGGTAGGAGGGGGGAGAGAAGAGGTGGAGACCACTTAGAAAGTGTTTCTTAAAATCAGAGTGGGGCTGGGGTACAAAATGTGGATAAAACAGCTCATTCCCTCACAGAGCTCTTAGTCTGTTGGGAGAAGTGGAAACACCCTCGGAGAAGATGGGCACACACACTAATATGCTGTTCTAGGTCCAGCCCTTCTGGAAAATATTTTGGAATTGTACTAGAAAAACTGCTAACTAGCTCAGTTGCTCCCATGATACCACTACCAGGCGTGTACACCAAGGAGGTTAATGGTTGAAGGAAAGAGCCTAGAAAAACAAAGTATTTGTACTGGCACTTTTTTGTAGTAGCAAAGCTGAAATGAAAAGTGGATGCCCATTGATTGAAGAATGAACACATTCCAATTCATTGTAGTTGGACCAACATTATGCCACAAGAAATGACCAATGTGAAAAATTCAGATTATTCACAAATAAAAGTCATGTAAAAACGAAATATCAATAAAAGTTTAAGAAAAAAGAATTCAGAGAAACTTGGAAAGACTTGTATGAACTGATGAAGAACAAATCAGAACCAGGAGAGCTAGTCATACCTAACATTCACGTAGTGTGCCAGGCACCCTGCTAAGCATTTTACAATGATTTGATCTCTCGACAGCCCTGCAAAGGAGGTGCTATTATCCTCCCTGTTTCATAAAGATGAAGAACTGAGGCGAACGGGAAGTGTCTTTGCCCAGGGGCACAGCTAGTGTCTGAGACCAGATTGGAATCCAGGTCCTTTTGACTGCAGGCCTGGTACTATCCGCTGCACCACCTAGTCCCCCTATTTGTAAATTTATACAATTACCACGGAAATGTAAAGAAAAACACTTTTTAAAGACTTCAGGACTTGATGGTGAAGTGTGTCTTCCACGTTAGGCAGAGGTGGTGGGCTACAGGTATGGAATGAGACACACAATTCACAGACCTGGCTAATGTATTGGTTTTTTTTTGCTTGAGAGTAGTTGTTACAAAGGAGGGTTCTGTGGAGGAAGGGATGGTCCATGCAAAGTGATGATCATGTTGAAAAAAAGCATGTTTTCATAGAGTGCCTTAGAGATATGGGCCAGTAAGAACTGCGTGAGGTCCACGGAGAAGCCCCATTAGAGAGCAGGGTGATCAGAGAAAATCTTATAAAAGAAAGTGGCATCTGAAGTGGGCTTTAAATGATGATCCAAAGGCAGGTGCTGAGGGCTGGGCCGGAGGGCAGAATATCCTTTCTAGTGTACAGAAGACAAAGGAGTGAATTTAGGAGTCTATAGGGGAGGTCGCTGTGTTGACGGAAGAGTCCAAGGCAGTTTCCTGGAGGAAGGGGATAGGATTTGGATTGGGGAGAGGGCAGGCATTCCAGGTGAGTGTGAAAAGAAGCTTTGGGGTAGGGATGGTTATGCTGGGTTGGAACCTTACCAAGGGGGGCTTGAATTTGTTAACCTCTGGGCAGGGAAAGGCACTGAAAGCTTTTGATCAGGAGAATCACACACTTTCCCTAACCTGGAAGATCCCACTCTTTGGAGTGGGTGACTGGAGACTGTCCTCCCAAGTCCAGCTTTCTGAATGCTGCCAGGCTGGGATAAGAGTTGGGAAACATGGATCTGAACCCTTGCTCTTTGACTTGGAGCAAGGATGTCTCATGAACCTCGGGTTTGGAGCCTCTGCTCTCATTTTCTAAACGTGGATCATTAACTTGGAAATACTTATCTCCCAAGGTGGTGCTGGTGAAAGGACCTTTGTACACCATGAAAATGGGAATTCAGTAAGGAGATAAATATCCTGTATGGTCAATGATAGAGGCCATAGAGAGCCACTGGGATTTACTAGTAAGGGAGTGACAAAGGCCTGACAATATAGGCTCCCTCTCACACTGCAGACTTCCCAAGGCCAAATTGGCTTCCTTCCTCCACCTGCTGGGTTTGTTCCACTGCTACTTCTGTGCCCCGCGCCTAGAACATAGCCTCTCCTTTCCCCCTCTCAGAATCCTTCCTTTTGGCTTAGGACTCGGCTCAGGTACCGCCTCCTTGCTGATCAGGGAGATGGCAGGGCTGTACCTGTTAACTCTCCCCAGATTACCTTGCACTTACATTTTCATGCTGACCGTGTACTCAGAATGTAAGCTTCCTGAGGGCTGGGGTTATTTTGGGCCTAGCACAGTCCCTGGCACATAATAACTGATTGTGGGTTGCCTTCAAAGGAAAGGAGAGCCAGGGATATTACCTGGGATCTCAGATTCCCTGTCACCCCTCAAAACAAATATAAAACAAATTTTTGCTGAGGACCTCAGAATGCTAAGAGCTGGAAGAGACCTTTGAAGACTGAATGCATTCCAACTGATCCCCTAATGAGGAAACAGGTCCTGGAGGGCAAATGCTTGGCTCCACATCACATGGGCTCCACTCTCCAATTGCCCAGTCCTGGGAGGGCTAGAAAAGCCCCACCCTATTTTCATTCTAGGGATTCAAGTCTACAAAGCAGGCTGAGAGGCATCCAAGGATGTTCAGAGGGGTGGAGCCTAGAGGCAGAATTCCAAGGAAAAATCCATTATCTCAGTGCTTATAAACATCCCTCTGGAGGGCAGTGGAGAAAGACAGAGATCCTGCTTCTTCCAGCACACCTGGCATAAGATAGTGAAAAATTAACCCAAGTATAAACATCATGATGCCTGGGACAGAGGGTAACTGCTTGATGCAAACTGGTCTGGCTAGTCCTTTGAACTCAGTCCTTGAGCAGCTCACCCTGAGGGCAGTCAGAGGCACAAGTGGTCCTGTGATGGGATCGTGGAAGCTTCATAGTAGTGACTGAAACAGCTCAGAGACAAAGCAGTTAGGTGGGGAAACTAGGATTAGTTTCTGTTCCAACAGAAGAGAGCTATTAGTTCCCTTTCAGCCAAGACCCCAGGACGCAGTCGTGTTCAAGGGCCCAAGCCCCTAGTTTCCTTTACCATCCCCACTCCAAATCCTCAGTCCATTGTACAAATTGTATGTTAAGTTATGGTGTCCTTGGCCATTTGACCTTTCCTCAGCTCAGCAGTCTGATTTGGTTGGTTCCCAGAGCGAATGAAAAACTTTCTGGGGCTGCTCAGCTGTTTAGGGTTCTTCTGGTACCGTTCCTAACAAATCTCAACAGAGCAAGTCATTTTCCCCCATCCCTACCTTTTGCCTGGACTCTTGGGGGTTTCAGTATCACCATTTCTCACTCGCCTTTCCAAGACTAATGGTCCAAGGCTCGCAGCTAGAAAGTTACTAAAAAGTCACTCTCCAAGCCTACGTGCTTGTAACTAGGTTATAATAACTAAGGATGTTCTGGTACTGGGAAGGTCTTAGACAAGTAGTAGTCTATAACTTAGTGATACACTTGGAGTTAATGATAGTTAATGTTCAAGGCTAGAACACCAAATGCCCACACTCTTCAGAGCTCCCCAGGGAGCTTGGACACTGCACATGGGGCAGGAAATTGTTACATACTCTCCCTGCTTGCTGCCCTTCCCTGGAAGCATGGAATGTGAAATAGTACAGTCTAACCTCCACTCTGAGAAATGGCTCAGGGTAGACGTCAGAGGCTTTTTGAAGTAATCCTAGAGAAGCCTTGTTCAAGGTGCCACTGGAAGATAACCCCAATGTGTTTTCCCCTTGGTCCCGTGGCTAAGGTAAGCAGGAACAGGATCCCTAAGCCTGAATCAAGGTTCAATCCTACTCTGCTGGATGGGACTGACATGAGGTTATGGGAACTGTGGCCTTCAAGGTATTCCAATGGCTTTAGATCATTGCTGGGAGGGATTTGATGGATCAGATCCTCCAAACCTTAATGAAGATGAAGAAACCAAGGCCCCGAATGGGAGAGAAAGACAGGTGCAAATGAAGATGTGGTCTCTGTACATAACACAGAGGGCATGGCACAAACTAAGTCCCTAGATCCCAAAGCCCCTGCTCTTCCCACTAAACCCGTCTCCATTTGGCAACCTAAATTTTCATTCCCCTTCAGATAGGCTTCCCTCATCTCTTCTGCACTTGTCTTGTTGGGGAGTTCCCAGCCCCTGATATGATTTGAGACACCTTTACAAAGAACTATAGATTTGGGGCTTGGAAGGTGAGCTGCAGAAATTCAGGCCAAAGACATTAAGATTTGCTTCAAGTCAAAAAGCAAGCTAAGCAGAGACATCTACTGAGCCGATGACCTTAGCAAAGTCACTTAAGCTCCTGGGGCCTCAACCTCCTCATCTGAAAAATAGTGTGTAAGTTGGGGGTGGCTCACAATTACTCTGAACCTTGGTTTCCTCACCTGTAAAGCACTACAGTGATGGCTCCCAAGCTGGGCTTGTGGGCCCCCTCCCCAACTGCACACTTTGATTCAATAACAGAAAGACTGATGGTTCTTATGACTCACCATTTCCTTTATTTGTACAAAATTGTGAATAGTCATACCCTGGTTGGGAAAAAAGGGTGGCTTTAGCTTTAAACAAGTCCTTGTGTCCTGAAGCATCTATTTTGAAGGCTTGGGACTAGCAGCTTTAGCCCCAGCATCTTTGGGTTTGGACTCGGCAGGCTTAGCAGCCTTAGCATCAGACTTGGCAGCCTTGGGATCGGACTTGGCAGCCTTGGGATCAGACCTGGTGAC
>CM053583.1:355553999-355588544 GCA_028627135.1 Pseudochirops cupreus
TGTTCCAGTTTTTCCACATCCTCTCCAGCATTTGTCATTTTCCTGTTTTGTTATCTTAGCCAAATCTGACTGGTAAGACGTGGTGCCTCAGAGTTCTTCTGATTTGCATTTCTCTAATCAATAGTGATTTAGAGCATTTTTTCATATGCTTATAGATATCTTTAATTTCTACCTCTGAAAATTGCCTGTTCATATCCTTTGACCATTTATCAATTGGGGAATGACTTGTATTCTTATAGATTTGACTCAATTCTCTATGTATTTTAGAAATGAGGTCTTTATCAGAGACACTGTTTGTAAAAATTCTTTCCCAATTTCTCACTTCCCTCTTAATCTTGGTTACATTTTAATTTAATGTAATCAAGATTATCCATTTTGCATTTTATAATGCTCTCTAACTCTTGTTTGGTCATAAAATCTTCCCTTCTTCATAAATCTGATGGGTAAACTATTCTTTGCTTTCCCAGATTGCTTACAGTATCAGCCTTTTATACATAGATCATACAGTCATTTAGACTTGATTTTGATATACATTGTTAAATAATGGTCTATGCCCAGTTTCTGCCATACTATATTCCAGTTTTCCCAGTAGTTTTTGTCAAATAGTGAGTTCTTATCCCAAAAACTGGGGTCTTTGGGTTTATCAAACAGTAGATTACTATGGTCATTGACTGCTGAGTCTCATGTGCCCAATCTAGTCCATTGATCCACTACTGTATTCTTCAGCCAGTACCAAGTAGTTTTGATGACTGCTCCTTTATAACACAGATTAAAATCTGGTATGACTAGGCCACCTTCCTTAGCATTTCTTTTCATTAATTCCCTTGATATTCTGGACCTTTTGTTCTTCCAAATGAATTTTGTGACTATTTTTTCTAGCTCTATGAAGTAATTTTTTGGTAGATTGATTGGCATGGCACTAAATAAGTAATTTAATTTAGGTAAAATTGTCATTTTTATTATATTAGTTCAACCCAGCCACGAGCAATTGATGTTTTTCCAGTTAGTTAGATCTGACTTTATTTGTGTGAAAACTATTTTGTAATTGTGTTTGTATAGGTCCTGGATTTGTTTTGGCAGGTAGAGTCCCAAATATTTTATAATGTCTACAGTAACTTTAAATGGGATTTCTCTTTCTATCTCTTGCTATCGGATTTCGTTAGAAATGTATAGGAATGCCGAGGATTTATGTGGGTTTATTTTATATCCTGCAACTTTGCCAAATTTATTTATTGTCTCAAGTAGTTTTTCACTTGATTCTCTAGGATTCTCTAAGTATATCATCATTCTTGTTTCTATGTTTGTGCTTTCTTTTCCCTTCAATTTGCTACTGGACCAGTTTCTCCAAATTTCACTTAACATGTTTCACTTTAGTGACATTCTTGTCTCTCTTCCCATCCTTCGAAAGGGTTGAGCTAATAATGTGGTGGGTTGCACCTTGGTACTGTAACATAGGTAATATGTTTCTCTTTAAAGGAATTTTACTTTGAAATATTTAATGCCTTGATATCAAGGGGAGAAATGAGCAATGTAGAAAACAAAATAATGCTCAAGCAATATGTGAGGCTCCATGTGTGTTTGGCTAGAACTTAAAGAATGATCTAGGGGCAGCTAGGCGGCACAGTGAATAGAGCACCAGCCCTGGAGTCAAGAGGACCTGAGTTCAAATCCGACCTCAGACACTTAACACTTACTAGCCATGTGACCCTCGGCAAATCACTTAACCCCAATTGCCCGGCCCTTCCCCCTGCAAAAACAACAAAAAAAAGAATGATCTAAGACTCTTTAGAGTAGCTCCTCTATCCCACTCCTGGCCCACCACAGTATCATTGACTCATAGCTGTAGAGCCAGAAAGGTCATCTAGCCCAATCCCCCCCTGCCCCTTTTCCCCATGAGGAAGCTGAGGTTAAGTAACTCGCTCAGGGTCACAGAAATAATGAGAAGCAGGGCTGGTATTTAGACCCAGGTTTTGTGGTTGAATTCAAGTTGAACACTGTCCACAAGCCACTGTTGGTCCCTTGGAAATTGACTCCTATTGGAAAGGTGAGAAGTTTGACCACCATTATGGTTTTCCTGTCTCACAGTTAATAGCCCTGGAGCTGCCATTGTCAGGCAGCAAGTGTTATCAGCTACAGGTTTCCCCAAGCTCTGGTCTCTTTGGCCAATTCTTTTTCTACTTGAGCTAGGACTCTTCTTCTTCCTTCTCATAAATGACTTGTGCTGACTGTTGTAGCACATTGGGGGTGTTTGTTCTGTGACCTGAAACTCTTAACACCAGGTGATCTGTTGAGTATTCAACTCATCTACAGCCAGCTAGCCATTGGATCAAAGAGATTTTGTGAACAGGCCCTATAGGTTTAGGGTTTTGTGGGAAGAGTTTATAGCCTAGGCATAAGGTCATGAAATTTCATCTGGCTTGGGGGACCAAGGTGTTTCCCAGTTTTATTAAATATGTGAATAGGAAGCTTCCTTAGCACAGCACTGGGAAACTTTCTTGCAGACGTGGGGACCCAATATGGTGCTGCTGACAGGGCCAAGCTCCTAGGAAAACCAGCAAATTAAATAGCAACCTTTTTGTTTGTTGAAGAATGTGGGGTCTTAAGTAGAGCCCTTTCTAAACCCAGATGCTGTGTTCTCATTTAATCTAGAGTCTTCCTAGGTTTCTGATTCCCTCTTGAGAGCCCTGGGAAAGGAGAACTTTTCCTTGACTCGATAAGTCATTTTGGTTCCTTTTGTGCAAGTAAGTCAGTAGTCGGAGCATCTAAAATATTCATAAATGCTCTTCAACATAAGAATGAATGGGAATCAAAGTGAATGCCTATCAGCTGGGAAATGGTTAAACCAATTTTTGAGCATGAAAAATTCAGAGAATCATGGAAAGATTTATGTGAACTTGAATAGAGAATTAAGCAGAGCCAGTAAAACAGCATACACAATTAAAACAGTGTAAATGAAAAAATAGTAACAACAAAAGGAACAAAAATAAATGTTTTGTAATTATAATAACCAAGATTGGCCCAAAGGAGAGATTAGAAAATGGGTGTAAACATGCTATATCACCAGACTCCTATGGGCTGGTTAGTGCTAAGGAATTGCTTTTTTTTTTCTTTCATTTTTATCCTTTGTTCCAAGGAATATAATGTGACATTTTTAAAAAGAGCAATAAAAATGTTCAATGTTTTTAAAGGAAAAAAAAAGAAGCAGCAAGAAGTGTCTCATTTGTCTTACTTCCATTTCCAAGTGCCACAGCCTTGTGGGATTCCCCATTCGAGTTTCCAGGAGGGTGAAACTTGCTACTGGTCCAGCTTTTCTGCTGACACCTTTCAACTCACGGACAATTTTGATGACACGGCACAAAGCAAAATGTGTATTTTTAACGTGGTTGCCATGTAATTATAATTGGTAGGAAGAAAACAGAACTGAGATTAAGCCATTTTTTTCTGGAGATGAGGAGAACATTAGGATATCTTCATGGTTGGTAGGCTTGGTGAGCTCCATGTGTCATTCCCTTGTCACAAGGCTGGGACTCTGTTGTACAAATAGCTGGGCATATGCCTGGACCAAGTATGGATGGGGGTACCTCAGGAGAGAGAGGGCATTTGCACTGAGGAAAAGAGAGGTATAAGCCCAGACCTGTCCTTATTGTTAATGTTGCTAGACAGTATGCAGCCCTGAGCCCCTGAGCCCTGAGCCTGTCATCCCTCCTAATGGCAGCATTACCCCAAAGCTCACTGCCCCATTGTTTTATGTGTCTTCACTGTTCGACACACTTACTTTCAGTGTACTCAGTGAAACATCTCACTGAAAAAAATTGTTACATGCTAAATTATAAAATAAAAAACTCCCTGGGCCTCAGTTTTACTTTCAGCTCTTATGTCCTATAGATAGAAACAAAGACAAGGATACATCTCTTTGCATTTCACAGTGGAGCTTTTGGAAGCCAGTAAGCCACATACATAAGCTATAAATTTGCTTTAGGTACAGTTAGAAATAAATGATTTTCAGTAGGATTAAGTCATTTAAATACATTTTGCTTTTAAATCTTTACTGTGAACACAGAATCAAAGAAGGGAAATTAGTGACATTATTTTTAAAAGCCCTTTGTTTTAGATTGGCATCACCCTAGCTGTTGTTTCCTGCATGTTCTAAAATTCTTTTTTCATGAGGCCTTAGCCTATATATCCAAGTAGCTTTAATGGAATTTGATTGCCCGTTGGCAGCAGGGTAAGTGAAATAAATTTAGTCTTTTGATAACAATACTGTTGGCCAGCTGTACTTTTTAATCTAGATGTCCTACATACTTAAATTTTTTTTTTACAGACTCATTGAGTATGTGAATTAACAGGACAATGACTATAATGGTCCTGATGTACTTTTTTTTTTCCTGTTGGTAACACAGGGAAATAGTGTAGGTAGGCAACAAGTTGAACTCTAATTAAGTTCAGTGACCACTTGGTTCTAGAGAACAGGTGATGAAACACTCCTTCCTTGTTGGAGCGGATTGTGGATACCTAATGTGGAATCTGCTGATAGTTGCTTGCACTGGGTCAGGGGCTTTTGCTTTACTTTCTTTGTTACAAGGGAAGACTATGGGTTCAGAAATAACAGTAGGAAATAGCTGTGGTGTAAATAGGGAAAAGCATCGGTAAAATTGTATAGAAAGGTTAAAAAACAAAAACCAAACACATACCAAAAAAAAGTATAATGTGGTTAGTTTTTTTATGTTAGGTGACAAATTAGTTCAGAAGCTAGTCCATCAAAAAATAAAATGTTAAGAACAAAGGGAATAACTTAGAAATTTCAAAATACTGTGTCTTCATAATTAAGCTCAAAGTTTTTTTGCCTCTCTGAATTTGTTGGATAAAATGGCCTAGGCCAAATGACCTCTTTAAGCTTCAAGAATCACCTCCCTGTATACTGTTTATTTGTAATACGCTGAGGCTTGGGTCAAGCCTCAGATGGCAAGCCAAAGTCATAGACTCCGAGGGAGAAAATGCTCTCTCCAAAGGCTCTGTTGCAGTAGATGTCCCTCCTGAGTCTTTCAGGGCTCTGACCTTTTGCTCTTGCAGGTGTGTTCTCTCTTATCTTCCTTCTGGACTTTCGTCTTCTCCTCTTCCATCTTTTTAAAGTCTAATCTGCATTATAGTTTTTAAAAGTGAGTTTTTATTGATGTCTTTTATTTTTTTTAATAATTTCCCCCAGTATCTCTCCCATTCCTCCTCTTAAAAAGTCTCCTATATAACAAATAGTATTTCTTTTAAGATAAAAAGAAAACGAAGCGGAAAAAAATCAGTACACTGAAAAAGTCCAGAAACATTGGCAGTGTGTAATACTTGTGAACCTACTTCCTCCACAAAGGGGTGGGTTTGGGGTGTTCTCTTATAATCTCTTCACTTGAATCCTACTTGATCTTTATAATCACCCAAGATTCACTTTTGATTTTTGTGTGTATGGTGTTTCTTTCCATTTACAGTGTGGTGTTCACTGTGTATATTGTTTTCTTGTCTCTGCTTATGACAACTCTGCATCGGTTCATTTGGAACTTTCTATGCTTCTTTGTATTCATGACATACATCATTACATTCATGTACCACAATTTATTTATTCATTCCCCAATTGATGAACATCTATTGTTTCAAATTCCTAGCTATTACAAAAAGTGCTACCATAAATATTTTGGTATATATGGGTACTTTCTTCTTAACGGCTACCTTGGGTTAAGCCCAGTAATGTAGTCTCTAGATCAAAAGGAAAGGACATTTTTGTTATTTTATTTTCATAATTCCAAAACTTTCCAAAATGGTTATGCCAATTTACAGATCCACCAACAATGTGCTTGTCATCCCACAACCCCTTCAACACTCAGTATTGCCATTTTTTGTCATCTTTGCCAGTTTGCAGGGTGTGAGGTAAAACTTCAGGATTGTTTTGATTTGAACTTCTCTTAATAGAGAAATTAATAATTTCTTAATAAAATGTATTTTGGAGCCTTCTTTCATGTGGTTATGGATACTTTGCTTTCTTCTTTTGAGAATCATTTGTTCATATCCCTTCATCACTTATATATTGAGGAATAGCTATTAGTTTACACGTACACACATTTATTTATTGTGTTTATATCTTGAATACCAAACACTTATCAAAGAAATTTGATGTAAATAATTTTTTATACATCTCCTATCCATAGCTGTAAGAGGTATATGATCTGCTCTTCTAATTTGTTAATAGTATGATCTCTAATATTAATTCATTTAATCTATTTAGAATATGTTATGGAAAATGATGTAAAGTTGTTGGTCTAAACTTAATTTCTGCTGGACTGTTTTCTAATTTTTCCAGCAGTTTTTATCAAATAAAGAGTTTTTTCCTAGATGATTTATATTTTCTGCTGAACACTAGGTTACCGAGTTCCACTGTTTCTGACTCCTTTGTCTAGTCTTTTCCATTGATCTACTTCTATATTTTTAAGCAATAGCAGATGTCATTGATGACTGCTACTTTATAGTATGCTGCCTAGAACTGCCATTCCCCCTTCATCCCAACATATTTCATCATGTTCTTTGATATTCTAGATCTTGTGTTTGTCCAAATAAATATCGTTGTTATATTATCAAGTTTTGTAAAGTATCTCCTTGGTAATTTAATTGGTATACCTTTAAAAGTATAAATTCGCTTTGGTAGGATTGTTCGTTTTTTTTTTATATTGATATATCTCAGCCCTGAGCACTGAATATTCCTCCAGCTATTTAAGCTGTTTTTTATTTCTTTAAGGAGAACTTTGTAATGGAATCTATACAAGTTTTGTATGTGTTTGGATAAACTGATCCCCAGATACTCTATGTATTTTGTAGTTATTTGGAATATTGCCTTTTCTGTTATTGTTTCTTGGATTTTATCACCATCATCATTATTATTATTATATAGAAATGCAGTAGAAGGTTTATTTTGTAATGTGCAACTTTGCTGAAGCCATTAATTGTGTCAGTTAGTATCTTTGCTGATTCCCTAGGATTTTCCAAGTTTACCATCATATCATTGGCAAGTAAGGATAGTTTTGTTTTTTTATCTTTACCTCTCTTTAAGCCTTTAATTTCTTTCTCTTGTCTTATTGCTATTGCTAACATTTCCAGAACTATATCAAATAATAGTGGGGAGAGTGAGCCTTCTTGCATTATTCATATATTTATTGGGAAAGATTTTAGTGTATCCCCATTGCATATGATGTTTGCTTTTGGTTTTAGATAGATGTTTTTTATGATATTAAAAAGGGTCCTGCCATGCCTGCACTTTGAAGGGTTTTTAGCATAGATGAGTGTTGTACTTTGTCTAAAGTTTTTTCTGCATCTATTGATGATCGTGTGGTTTTAGATGTTTTGGTTTTCAATATGATTAGTTCTGTCAGTTATTTTCCTAATGTTGTCCCATCCTTGCATCCCTAGCATAACTCCAACTTGGTCATAATGAATAATTTCTTGGATTCCTACTCCCTTTTAGTTGATCCAGGACATAACTAGTCACACTGAGTAATATAAAGTTTGTGGGTTGCAAGGTATCTGAAGTTGTAGCCATGTGCTACAAGAAGATTGAAGCCATCTCAGAACCCTCCAGTGGCAGAGAGTGCTAAGTAAAGTGCTGCCAGGAATGATTAATGTAAGAGTTAAAATCTGCTGTCCCAGAGCAGCATGATATACTGACTACACTCCCTAATTCTTCTTTCTCTCCCATTTTGTTGTATAGACTGTTTCTATTCTAGAACAGAGACTGACCCTGACAGAAGACAAACTCAAGCAGTGCTTGGAAAATCAGCAGTTAATCATGCAGAGTAAAGCTGAGTGATTTGGAGAAGAAGGCAGAATCAAGCGTGTTAATAGATTTGGGGTATGTGTGTAGGTGTGGGGTGTGTATGTGTGTGGTGAGGGTCTAATGCATTTGTATTGCGTGAATTATATAAATAAAACTGACATTTTACTGAAATCAAATGTATGATTGCCCTCTGTTTGTCGTTCAAAACTATTCACAATCTAGCTCCAGCCTACTTTTCTAAACTTATTACATATTACTTCCCTTCACATAGTCCAGTCAAACTGTCTGCTTGCTATGTCTCACACATAGCATTCTATCTCCTCCTGTCCTCTGTGCCCATGGTGCATTTACTCCTGACATCCGTCCAAACTCTGCTTAATTGCCACCTTTCCCTTTCCCCCACCTGCTAGTGCTTTCACTCCTCAAAATTACCTTGTATTTATTTTGTGGCCACTTATGTCTACATTTTGTTCCCTCTCATAGAATGTAAACTTGTTGAGGACAAGAGCTATTTCATTTTGCCCTTGTATCCCCAGGACCTAGCATATAGGTCCTGGCACATATAAGCCAAAACTTTTATTTTTATACTTAAACATAGACCCCTATGCCATTAGCATTCATTGTATTTTAATGTGCCCAGAACATGTGACCTGCATGCTCTAAAGGTTTTTAACTTTACCACAACGATCCCTTTTTCATTAAAAAACAAAAGTTGAGTGACTTCTGTGGGCCATAAAATCATGATGATTTCTCGTCTGTGAAGAATTAAGGTTGGCCCTAAAGTGTTAATCTCATGGGATTTTTCCATCTTTCACCCACAGTCCTAGAGTTTTCCATCTCTAGTATGAGTTAAAAATTGATTACTAAGAGGCTGGAAAAGCCAACAGATTTACTCAGAACCAAAGTAAAACGCCCAAACTCGACTGAGTCAAATTTAGTACCAGGGGAATTGGCCTTGTTTATGAAAGTCCAGAAGTATTGATTTATGGATGAGACCAAAAATGAAAGAAGCCTGACACGTTTTAACTTCAGCGTGGCTTCCTCCTCTTTCTCATAATAGTGAGGGTCAAACAGGCACCCCTCTAACTCAGTGTTTCCATTTCATTGCTCACAGGACCCTGAGCTGTGAAAGTAAGGAAATGAAAGAGAAAATTACATGCTTTGGAGGGGCCTCTCTAAAGGAAATGTTCTACTGAGGCCTAAGAAGCCCCTTTCCCCTAAGCAAACCATACATAGCATGTTGTTTCTGAAGTAATTTAGGAGAAAGAACAGAACTGCTTAGAGCAGCCAGCCTTTGGCTCTGGCCAACAGCCCAGGCCTGGCTCACATACGTACTCAGCCTTCCTTCCCCTAGAAACATAGACTTGAATGTTTTGAGCACACGAATTTCCATTTGCTCACAGGGGTTTCCATAAGCGACCCTTTCCTCTGCACCTGTTTCTGTAAAAATCAGCCCAAGTCTGCATTCTGTTGAAACCTTGTAAGTTTTATTGAAGTCTTATTATTTCCATATGGGTGAAATGCCTTTCTTAGGTCTCTGCCAGCAGCGAAAAGTTCCCCCACGCCTCCTATTCCTTGAGAATCCGTGTCTGTCCATCCTCTTTTGTCTTTTATTTATTACTCTGGGATAGTGTTCATTGCCTTTTGTCTTTAAGACCTCCCCACGGTTTTGTGCTGTGCCTGCCCAGTGAGTGCCTAACTCAGCTAGCCATGGTTGGCAGTTTTCCCCTCCTTGTCTATATCCCAATGTTGAGTGTTGACTCAGACTTAACAAATAACTCCTCTCCTACTGTCCCATAGGGAGTTGCAATTGATGTTGTATGCTATTGGTCTTGATTTCACGGCCAGTGAAGTTGCCTGGGTAGAAATGCAAACTGCTTTAAACACACGCATGCACAGGCACCGATCTACAACAACTTGGGCTGGTAGATATCCCTATTTATTTACAAGGTTCTTCTTTGTCTTTATTTTGAGTTGGAATAATCTACCAAAATTATGCCAAGAATTTGGCCAACTCTCACAAGAGTTTCTCTGTTCTGTTTAAAAAGCTTATGGCTCACCCAGAGATGCCACTGCTTAAGCAGGTAAATGATTTAAAAAAAAAAAAAGGCCCCATATTCACCAAAATGTTGATGGCAGCACTTTTTGTAATAGTAAAAAACTGGGAACGAAGTAGACACCCAACAATATAAATGTAATGGAATATTTTACTGCACTGTAAGAAGCAATTTGAAAATAGAATCATAAGAAGACTTCTAGGAGCCCATGTGAGTTAAGCAAAACCAGGAGAACCATAACTATGATGATGTAAACAGAAAGAACAACAAGACAGATAAACCCAGTGCTGTGCAAATAGGCTGAAGAAGCTTGATCTCAGAGAAGAGGTGGGAGAATACACCCACCTCCCTTGGCAGAGCTGGAGGGACTATGCATGTGGAATACTCTGCATAATGTTGAATTTTTGTGGATAATGTTGGTGTGTTTTGCTGAACCATTTTTTAAAAATTCTGTTATAAGGGAGGGAAAAGGTGAAGGGACATATTGGGAAATGTGGGCTAAGTAAGAACAAAAACTATCCATGAAAATGTCTCCGACAATTATAATTAGCAGGAGAATCTTATCATGGCGGTGTGATCTAGGGGGAACAGCCTTGAACTTACAGTCAAGGACCCCTGAGTTCAAACCTTAGCCTCTTTCTCTCCCCCCATGCTAAGTGAGGGACCAGTCATGTCACTTTACCTGGACTTTGTATGTATCAAGTGAGCTGTGCATGAAGTAATACAGTAGAATGGAAAGGATCTGGCTGGGAGTCCTGACATGGTTTCTTACCATCTCTGTGTGTGTGATACTGGATAAGTCACTTCTTTGGACCTCAGTTTCCTATCTGTAAAAGAATAAGTTGAGTTAAATGAGCTCCAGATTTTCCTTCCAGCTCTAAATCTATGTTATGATAGCAACAAGCCATTATAGTGGGTCTGCTGCTGTGGTAGTGAACACCACAACAATCAGTTATGTCCCAGAGCATTTCTGGAAGGCCAGTTTGCCTGGGGAGCAGCCCAAGTACTCTATCTAGTGGTCAATATAGCCCTTACCCTCCATAGACAATCACGAGGAGAACATCTGAACAGTATATGAAAAGATAGGAAAGAGTGGAAAAAATGATAAAAGAAAATAATGTATTTTATTCAGTTCTGGAGCTAGAGATGACACTCAGTGGAGAGGAGGAGGAGCCTGACAGAATAAAGTTTGTTTACACGAGTGGGTAGTGGGAAAGGAATGACTTGTATTTAGATGGATACAAAATGTGATTGTGGCGGAGAAGCTAGCCTCTTCTAGTCAAGGTAAAGAAACAAGGTCAAATTGAGATGCCTTCCGCCTTGAAGTCTGGTCTGCTAGAATCTGTCCTGGCATTGAGTGGGATCTCATAGAGCCCCTAATCCTACTCCTACCTAACCAGGAATCCCCTTTACGTTTTCAACAGGTGGGTTATCTCGCTACTTAACCCTCCAGTGAATGAGGAATTTGTTGTCTGTTCCTTGTTGGCTAGCTCTGATTATTGGGAAATTCTTCTATTAAACCCAAACCGGCTTCCTCCCCTGATTCTTCCTCCTCTGGAGCCACCCAGCTTAAGCCAGCTCCATCTGACATCACTTCACTGCAAAGCTCTCTCCTCTGGAAAGTTCCTTTTGGGTCTCAGCTTCCTCCATCGTAAAATGAGGGGGTTGGACTGGATGAATTCTAATGGCCCTACCAGTTATGAGATTCTTAGTCCCGTTTGCTGATTTATCTAGATCATACTCCCTAAATGTAGGTTGTTCCCCAAAGGTTCTCTTAAGCCCTAACTCTCCCTTTTTTAGTGACCTTGTCAGCTCCTGCTGGTTTAATTATCTCTATGCTGTTGACATGCATACATATATGTGTGTCTATACCTATATATCCCCATTCTCCTCAAGCTTTAATTCCACCATTACCAGTTGCCTGTTGGACATTTAAAACTGGATATCTTAGAGATATCTCAAGCTCAGGTCTCTTCTCACTTTAGTCCATCCTCCACACATCTGCCAAAAGTGATTCTCCACCCCATCCCCCAACATTAGTCATGGTATGAAAGAAAAAACAAAAGGGAAAAGCTTCCAAAAAACAAAAGGGAAAACAGTATGCTTTGATCTGCATTCAGACTCCATATTTCTTTCTCTGGATGTGGATGGCGTTTTCCATCCCAAGTCTTTTGGAGTCGTCTTGGATCATCGTATTGCTGAGAAGAGCTAAAGCTATCATTGTTGATCACCACATCATGTTGTGTTTACTGTGAACAATGTTCTCCTGGTTCTGCTCACTTCACTCAGCATCAGTTATGTAAGTAAAAGTGATTTTTTTCTTAAGTGCTGATCTGATCATATAACTCTCCTACACAGTAAATTCCAATGGTTTCCTATTGCCTCAAATCAAATAATATATATATGTATATGTATATATGTTCCTCTTTATCTTTCCAACTTCATTGTGCAATATTCTCCACTCTCTGCAGTAGGAACTGACCTGTTACTTGTTACGTAGGCCATCTCCAGTGCCTGCAATGAATACCCCACGGATCTTCCTCAGGTTCTCCTTATAGACTTCCCCTTTTCCTTCAAAACTCAGCAAGCCTTTTCTGATCGCTCCCCACAAATGCTGCTGCCCTCCTTCCCAAACTGCCTTGCATTTCATGACTTTGTATTGATTTTAATTGTATATTTAGTCTCTGTGTATGTGTGTGTGTGTGCGTGTGTATATGTGTACACTCCTTCACCCACCCCCACCCCATTTCACCCTACCCTCACTTAGAATGAAGAGCTTTTGAGTAGGTATTTTTTCATCAATTTTATTTGTATCCTACTCAGTCAAGCATTTATTAAATACTTACTGTGTGTCAGGCATTATATCCCTCATGCCTAGGGCATACAGCAGGCACTTAATAAATACTTTTTTATTGATTGATCAGTTTTAATTTATGTCTTGATTGTTCCCCATGACAACCCCTCAGACTTTTAAAGGCAGTGATCTTGTCCTCTGTGTTTGCAGTCTCCACTGAGCTAAGGAGGCTTTCATAAAATTCCATTTCTGCTTTGAGGTTTTCTTGAATGTAGGTTGAATGTTGTTAGTATTTGATCCTACAAGTTTCACAAAACTAGGCAGTTCTCTTGACGTAGTTTAATGCCATTCTCAAACATGGCACTGTTTCTGTCCAGGGATCCAGTTGCACTCTAGGCCCAATCCTGTCTCTTGACAAGACGTGGCAATAGAGTCCAACTTTCTCTGTCTCTTTTTGCCTCTCTCTTCTGTCTCTTGTCTCTCTCCCCTCTCTGTTTTGTCTCTCTCCTTCTCCCTTTGTCTCTTTCCTTCTGTTTCCCTTTTTTTGTTTTTGTCTCTGCCTTTCTCACACACACACAATAAATTTCAGCACCTATGAATAGCCATCATACTGGATTTTTTTTTCTCCCTATGGAAGGTTCTGGGACTGAAGTCTTGCTCTTTTTGAACTTAGGATTCAGAACAGAGAGAAAAGCAGGGGGTGGGGGTGTACTAGACATCCAGTACAATTCTTCTATAATAGTCCTGGTATAATAGAATTAGTGTGATGTAGTGAAGGGGAGAGAGGGAGGAGGAACAGAGGGCTGGGAGTCAGGATACCTGGCTCTCTCATTTACTACCCCCATTTACTACCTCACTTCTCTCATCTGTAAAATGAGGGGGTTGGCCTAAGTCCCTGGCTTAAGGTCCCTGCCAGTTCTCATGGTACAAATGAAAAAAGTACCATTTCTGGAGTCAGAGAAACTGGGTGGAAGTCATTCCTCTGATGCTATGTGACCATGGGCAAATCAACTTACCTCCTTTAGCCACAGTTTCCTTATCCATAAAATGAGAAGATTGGACTAGATGATTCTCTAACAGCCCTTTCAGCTCCAGAATAAAGACTTGAATAAAGACTTAGGATTTAAGAAGCATGGATTCTCAGACACTGAGAGGATTCTGTCTTGTCCAGGTAGCTCTGAAGGCCAAATTCAGGGAGACTTTATGTGTATGGTTTATGATACAATCTCAAGGGTTAATGTCCCCTAGAGAATTCTAAATCTACCCTTTCTTTCAAGGAGAAGACTTCAATGGCCTGTGCCCATCAGCAAGCCCCAAAACCAAAGGAACAGCAGATCAGAGCAGCCACCCAGGTTAAGTAGCTTGGTACACAGCTCAGATCCTTGGTGAATTCCATTGGCCTTCAAAAACTCCCAATCAAGGCAACAAACCTATGCCCAACTTTTGAAGGCTGGAGATCTTTCTCTGTGAGGGCTGGATATATATGTGGCCATCCTGTCTCTGTGAATTTCCTGTGGCTCACGGGGCCTTGCAGAAGGTTAAGGATTTTTTGTCTGGGGCCTCTCCAGCCCATCCTGAGCCAAGTTCTTTAAAAAGTAGTTTAATTTGCTGCCATTGGAATTGCCAGACATATGACCTCACTAAACATTCAGCAACAGCTCTTTGTGCAGAGATGGCTCCCAGGGGAGGCTGGAGTGACCCCAGGGCAGCTGCAGAAGAGTTTGGGCTGCTCTAGGGATGAAACATGTTAAGTGTAATCCTGATCTCTGAAAAAAACAGGAATCCTGAGCACAGCCCACAGCCCACTCATTCCCTCCTTCCTGTCTGGAAAGTGGAGGTGGGGCAATGGCCTGGGTGAGCTCCTGCCCAAGTAGGGGAGAGTGCACAGTGCCAGAACCCAGATGGTTTTCCTGGAGAGGCAAGCAGCCCCTGGCCAACCATAGTACCCATACTGGCCCCCGGATTGGGGATGGTCATTTCTGGCTAAGGCACAGTATCTTCCTCATCTGCATTTCCCATAAATATCCATCCCCTTGCCAATTTGAGGACATTTTTCTCTCATCATTCTAGCTGTTACCAAGAGCCAGGCAAAACAGCTGAGCTGGGAAGCTAGGCTGCCTTTTTGGAAACAAAAAAAGATCTCAAATCAGATCTCTTCCTTTCAGACCTTGGTTTAAATGAGCCCAAGACCAAATTTCAGTTGCTTAATGACCTAAATCAATAAATAACCCAACCTACAAAATCTCGACTCTTCCACATCAGCCCCAACCCAGGCCTCTTGTTGAGGCCCCCTTTGCCCTATTTTTCCAGCCCAGCGGAGTGAAAGTAGACAGAGCTGGTTTAAATTGAGATCAGCCACCCACACTCTGCCAGAGTCCTGGGGTTGCAGTAATGAACCTGTAAATCAGAATAGAAACCAAACGAAAGTCTGGGAGCAAGTCACATTTGGGCTCTGGTAGCCGAGCTGTGCCTCTTTCAAAAAGCGTGCCGAACTAAGAGATTTGCGATAACTCAGATCCTTGGTGAATTCCATTGGCCTTCAAAAACTTCCAATAGACAGTGATAGCAGCTGCTCCCTTCTCTGGAGAAAAGGGCAGCGCTGCCCAGACACTGCGTCCTGCCTGCCCTTTGTCAGCCCTTGATAATCTATCTTTTCTGAAATAAACAAGAACAAAGTCATTAAAAGCTCCCACCTCCTCCAAGTGGAACCTAAAAGTAGACAGATTCTCCCAAGAACTATTTCCATCCCCAGATCTTCCTAAGCAGGCCTAACCTCACCCAGAGAAGGTGTGTTTGTCATGTGGCTTCCCTAGAGACCCATAATTGTGTCCTCCTTCCTGGCCCCAGCTTTGCTGGGCACCCTAGGCCTGGAGACACAACTTTGCCATCGTTCTAATTACTCATGAAGGTCTGCCCCTAGGCTTCTGGAAGGCACCCTCCCTTGAATCTACCTGATTGTTTGGGGGGATCTTGGCTAAGTCATTCAGAGGGCAATGCCTAAGGAGTCCAGAATTGGACCTTCATTCTGCATCTGGTCTAGGCCCCTGCTTCCTGACCCCAGACTCTCTGTGCAGACTCAGTGCCTGGCCCAGTGGTCCCTGCTCGTTGAAGGGATAATTAGGCCTGGCATATGTGTTCCTGAAGCTTGGCCATTCAAAGACTCCTGTTTCCGGTGCTAAAGCTCTCACCTTGGGAATAATAATAGCCTATGCCAACAATCCGGAAACCCGGGATGCCAAAGGAGAGCCGTGAGTCACTTGCTGAGCCAGGGCTGATCACTCCTGCTGTGTGTTCCCCCATTTCAATAGCCTCTGGTTATTTTGGTCATACAGTTGGATCTCCACTTGACTCCCCAGTGATTAATGCCTCATCTTAACAAACTGTTTGCCCAAGATGGGGCACTTTGATGGGTTCACATTGAATTGGGATGTGGCCATGTAAGGGGAAAAGTTGGCCTGTGCCAGGATGTCATCATTGCTCAGTGCTGTCTCAGTGGCCTCCTTAAGGAGCTGCGTGGGCCATTTGCTTTTCTTTCCCAAAGGGTTAATGTAATCGGTTGGCAGCTGCAGCCTCAGTTCTCTCTAACCTTCCCTCCCCCCACCCCTAGTCCCAAACCCCAAGCCCCAAGCCTCTGGGAGAATTCTCTTCCCAGCTGTCTGGGAGCTGATCCATTCAGACTTCCCCCAAGTCAAGCCTACAAAAACAGAGTCTGCCCCTCCCTGGGGGAAGGTTCCCTATGTAACAGGAACGAACACACACACATACACATACACATACACACACACACACACACACACACACACACACACCCCACTTCTGCATAGGTTCCAAGGAGCTTTCCAAAGAGACCCGGGGGCTTCCCATCTTGCTTTTCTGAAACATACAGCAAGAATAAAATTATTTAAAAACGTTCTGCTATCACCTCCTCCAGCGAAACCTACCCGTAAACAGATCTTCCACAAGAACTATTTCTAGCTTTGGAGTTCTGCATTGCTTTCCCTGTAGGTGAGACAGGAGGTATCTCCCCTTATCTACTTCTCTGCAGCCTAACTTCCCTGTTCTCCAACCCTTGGTCCAAGCTAGTCACCCTTCATCCCATCCTCTCTCTCTTCTTGCTCTGCTGCCACACTTCAGCAGCCCTGGAACCATGAAAAACCTGCAGGTGAAGTAAGCAAGGTTTTAAAATCTGCCTTTTAAATCAACATCTGAAACAAATACTCTGCGCTTGTCTTAATTTTAGGTGATCTATTTCCCACAGGCAGGAATTAGCATCTGAAGGCACTTCCGTGCTCCTAGGGCCTCTATCCCCAATCCTCTCTCTTTTCTCTACAAGTCCATGTAATCCCCAAATGTTAGACAGCTGAAAAATACTTAGAAAGAAGAAGTCCATACATTCCATGTAGCAGACATTCAAAAAAGACCTTAGCATCATGGATTGAGAGCCGAAAGGGACCCAAGCCTAACCCTTTCATTTTACAGATGAAAAAACGGAGTCCCAGAAAAGGGACGTCATTTGTCCAGGGTCACAAAGGTCATAATTTTCAAGGTTAGAATTTGAACCCAGGCTTCCTCCTCCAGACTCCGCAGTCTTTCTGCTACAGACTACACCATACTTCCTCCTCAGATAATAAACATACCCAGACACAAACAAGCTGGAGCAATCCCGTTTTTGCCCAACCATCCTCTCAGTTCTTTCCCAGGCCTGGAGTCAGGAAGAGGTTTTTTCTGTGCTCTCACCCCACACCCCCATCCTAATCCTACCATTCTTCAAGGCTTAGCTCAAGTCTCCCCACTCCAGGAGGTCTCAGTTGGCCACCCCAACCCAGAGCGATCACTCCCTTCTTTGAAATCTTATAGTACTTACTGTCTCTAGATGTATATGCCCTGATGGCATAATCTCTGTTGTTCACCAGTGGGCGAGAATCTCATTTCCTCAGCCAAACAGTAAATTCCCAAGGAAGATCGGTGTTGTGAGTCTCACAACACCTAGCACTGGACTAGCCACTTAGTAAGGACATGTGGGTTGAGGGCTGAGCAGATATACTTAGGCAGTCCAACCTTAGCCCAAGCCCAGTCCAGGAATCCAGGCTGTCTGAGGCCGTCCACAGGGTGGTTCATCTGCTTGTGCATGATTAGAAGGTCGAGCCTAATAAGAGCCCTGGGCCTGCAGTCAGAAAAACCAGAGATCAGATCCAACTTCAGATACTTACTAGTTCTGTGACCCTGGGCAAGTCACTTATACTCTGCCTACCTTAGTTTCCTCATTTATAAAAAAGGGGTAATAATAGCACTTATTGTGAGGATCAAATGAGATAATAATTGTAAAGCACTACTTACCTGGCCCGTAGTCAGAGCTATACAAGTGTTAGCTATGATTATTACCATTGTTCAGTCATTTCAGTCAGAGCTGACTCTTTGTGACCCCATTTGGGGTTTTCTTGGCAAAGATGGTTTGCCATGTCCTTCTCCAGCTCATTTTACAGATGAGGAAACTGAGGCCAACAGAGTGAAGTGACTTGCCCAGGGTCACATAGCTAGTAAGTGTCTGAGGCCAAATTTGAACTCAGAAGATGACTTCCTGACTCCAGGCCTGGCTCTCTATCCACTGTGCCACCTTACCTGCCCCTATTATTATCATACAAAGACAAAAATACAGTCCCTCCTTTCCAGAAGCTTCTATTCTGCTGGCAGGGATACTATATATATCCGCTTGGCCTTGGTTTTGGATTCTTTTCCATTTTTAGGAGCACCTGCCTCCCGGGGTTGTGCGAAGACCAACTGAGATAAGATGGGCAACGTGTTTGGCAAACCTGAAAGCGATATATGGAAGCTGGCTATACTTTTTTTTTCTAGAAACAACTATAAAGTTGTGATTTAACCTCTGCTAAGTTGAGTCAGGTAATGAGGCTGAACTTATATCTTGCTTGTGCCTTAGCTTTCTAGCCACCATCAAAGTAACATGTATTGTCCAAATGGTCATGTGTGGTCCCATGTGGCCATACCAGACACATGGGGGAAGGGGACAGTACAGACGCAGGAGCTAGAGGGGTGGTATGGAAAAGCACCCCCCTTCACAAGCATTGGTGAGTTAGTTGGGCCTTGGGGGATGGTTTTCATCATAGTCATTGAGGGAACCTGTTAGCTCTCAAAGGGACTCTGGGACCTCACACTTCGAGGTAATTCACACCTCAGATGCTAGCCTAGGTCTCCTACAAGTAGATTGTCTGAAGCCTGTTGGGAGACCCAAGGCTTGGGCATGGGCCTGCCTTCCTCTCTCCAGGCCCTCCCTGTCATGGTTACTCATGCCTTCTGCTCCCTGTGAATGGAGATGCTCTGTCTCTGTTTTAGAGAGCAAGCCTGAGTCCAGAGTCTCCCTGGTGACTTGAGGAGAGAATGGAAAGGCTGGGTGGGCTGTGGGGGAGGAGATGAGCAAAATAGAAACAGAGGGGAAGAGAGAAGGGGGGGTGAGGTTTCTTCCTTGAGAGTAATTACCTCCTGCTCCTGCAAACCATTCTGAATCTTATTTATATCTCCTCAGTTTGGGAAGTGATGCTGCTTTGCCAAGAGGGCTTGAATTTCAGTTGTTCTTGAATTTACTCTTGAACGCTCTTTGAAATTTTAATTGGGAGAAGCGGTGTAATTAGCCCCCTTGCAGCAAAGAAGCAAACGTTGCCCTGCTCCGTAAGTAGAAACATACATCCCTCCTAGATAGAAGAGCTCTTTGGTGAAATAAAGTCGGCCCCAGTGGGTGGCTGGGGCCAGGGCTGTTCTGGCTTGCAGAAGGATAGTCCTCTGTCCGCATCTCTCTGCCCCTGAGGAGCTAGAATTGGCCTGTGGCAGCTGAAGTCTGAGCTCAATCAGGCATGGACTGGCTGAGAAACCCAGTTTCTCAAGTAGATGGGGTGAGCTCTTTCAGGCCAAGGACCTGGGCCTTCTCTGTGCAAAGATTGGGGGTAGGGGGGCATGAGGAGGAAGAGGAGGGTTTCATCAGACTTTTCTATTGATTGATTAGATGAAGAAACCTTGTTCATGCCTAATTCACTGATTGCTTCAATAGAGGAGGTCTGGGCCTTATTGTTATCTCTGATTGATTCATTGATTCAACAGAAAACATTCCCTAAACCCTAGGCCAAGCTTGCCTTTACGGTCACTCTAGCAGAGCCTGACCTTGTCTTTTGACCTCCTCATGACAGGAGGTGATAAACCCCAGGACCCACAGGGTCTTCCCTCACTCTTCTCTCAGTCCTGAATCCAAAGCTTTAGCCAGACCTATAACAATCTTGGCTTGGGATGTTCTCCCATCTTCCAGACCCTTTCCCCCATCAGCTACCACACTCCCCTTGTCATTCCCTCTGTGGATATCATTTCCCCAAGTAGACTGTAAGCCTTCTGAGGACAGACTCCTCACCAAACAATCTCTTGATGATCTATTTCAAGTACCCTTCCTCAAAGTGGAATCCTACTTACAGATAAAAGCACCTAAGACCCTTGGAAACTGTATTAGAGAAGGAGGAAACTGACATTCAAAGGTTATGATGCCTCTAGGAATGGTTTCCCTCCTGGGGCCATTGGGCTGATGAGATGGTGGCCCATGGGTGTCTGGAGGGGCCTGCAAGGGTTTACTGTTTTTGTTTCACTCTTCTCACCTGCATTTTTCTTGTCACATCATGGCTGTTACAACTTACTGCAATTGGTCTCCCTGCATCTACCCCGTTGCAGAGAAAGGGGGAGCCAGATGGAACAGAAACAATTGTGCTTAATAACCCTGGAAATAAATGAATCCCACAACTGGAAGGCAGCCTCTCCAGTACCAGCCCAGGGGAAATTCCCCAAAGGCTCTCACATGTGGGATTGTTTCTCTCCCTTCCTCTCCACACCTGACCCCAACAGGAACTTAGGCTCCTAGAAAATTGGGGCTGGAAAGAACCTTAGAGCCGGATAATTGTGATTCATAACTTTTCATGATACAAACAGAAGAAGCACTAGAGAAGCAGGCAGAGTTAAGAGGGGTTGGGAAATGATTGCTAGGGTTCTTCAAAAAGCCTTGCCCTGACTCTGTCCTAGAGGCCTGGCTTATACTATACCAGTAACTGCATCCCCCTGATCCCCTGCCCCACCACCAAAGGGGGCCACAAAACATATCTGGGTCATTCTGGTTCCTACATCCTATGTCACCACCCCAGGGACACCACCAGGACCCCATATAACTTGCTATAGTCCTCTTCCCATTGCTTCTTTGTGCATCTAGGCCTTTTCCTGGTAAATTCAGCAATTAGATCTCATTCTCCAGGAGGGTGCTCCAATCCATCCTCCCATTAGCTACCAAAGTGATTTTCCTAAAAGCACAGGTCTGGCTACCTCACTCCCCTACTCAATAAACTCCAGTGGCTCCCTATCACTTCCAGCATCAAATACAAAATCCTCTACTTGGCCTTCAAAGCTCTTCCTAACCTACCTTCTCACTCTACCCCACCCCCAGCTCTCCAGTATTCTTCCACCTTTCTCCCATGATCCTGTGACACTGGCCTCCTTACTGTTTCTCCCATAAGACCCTCCCTCTCCAGACTCCAGGCACTCACTGTTTGTCCCCCCTCCTCATCTCTGCCTCCTGGCTACCCTGGCTTCCTTCAAGTCCCAGCTAAAATGTCACCTTCTGAAAGAAGCCTTTCCTAGTCTTCCCCAGTCTTAATGCCTTTCCCTTCCCTCCACTCCCACCACTGTGACTCTCCAAGTCATCCTGGCTGTACTTTGTTTATACATAGCTGCTTACATGTGGTCTTCCCCCATTAGACTATAAACTTCTTAAGAGTAAAGATGCTCTTTTGCCTTTCTTTGTACTCCCAGTGCTTAGAACAGTGCCTGGTACACACACACTAGGTGCCTGATAAATGCTTGCTGACTTGATTTGGCTTGACTTTTTGTCTGACCTTGGGTAAGTCCATTCTCTAATCTGTGCATAGTATCTGGGACACCCCTGTGTCATACATGAAGCCCCTAAAAAAGCAAACTCAGGGTTGTTGTGCAAATAAAATGATAAAACTTTGTGGTCCCATATTCACTCACGATCCTCCACCAAAAGCAAGGCATTGAATGAGATAGCACAATAAGAAAAGTAGCAGAACATTTTCCCCATGAGCCTGCGGTATTCTTCAGTCTAACACATTGTCAGTAAGGAGAGTGGATAGACCTAAAGGACGTGAATACCAGACTATACAGTTCCTCATCTGTAGAATGAGTTGGAGAAGGAAATGACAAACCACCCCAGTATCTTTACCAAGAAAACCCAAAAAAGAGGTTACTAAGAGTCAGACGGGAAAATGAGTAAACAACGATAACACCACCAGAATATGTATGTGGGGAACCCATCTGGCCAGGATACAGGCATGAAGGGCTGTGCATGCTGGGAACATGGGATGCCAAAACCTTGCCAGTGTCATGGTGCTGTTCTGGCCGGACCCTCTTTCCTGCTGGCCTTGTGTGACATGTAGTCTCTGCTAGGCTGTACTACACTGGTCCTTGCAAGGCGAAGGTCTATTTTTCTCACTAGCACTACTGGGAACATGGTTGTAGCATTTTTCTTTGCTACCAGTTGTGGCTTCAGCTAACAGAGGAGATGCTACCTTTTTCTCCTAAGTGAAGTGGGTTCTTACCAATGCTCTTTTAGCTTAGAACCCAGGTGGCTTAAGCTTCAGCTCTTTTTGTTGAGAAAGATAGGCCCTTTCACACCTAGGGTAAAAGCAGGAAAGAACCCTTGGTGGCTTTCTCTTCATAAGAAAAAAGAATATTTTAATTCCTGAAGTCTTAACTGTGTACCATTTTTCTTTCTAGAGGGACAGATAATCTTGCCTTCAGGGTCTTGGCACTTTTGGAACATTGGGAATAATAGCCAGAGAGCTGAATACAGCCCACGGACATTTAATCTGTCTTTGAACCTCTCCAACTTGCTCAATGGGAGCTATATCTGTTCCTGGTTTCTATCTGACTTAGAATTAGGAATTCCTTATAGCTTGATGAAATCCTGCCTAGATATCACCTTCCATTGTATATATGTGTGAAGGACAACAAACCTATGGCAATGGGAATTGTGAGAGGGAGGTAGCAAGGGGTGCCACCAAACAAACCCCTAAAATACTATATGGGTTTGAGGCACCCCAAAATTTTTTGGGTTTCCCATGCAAATAAATTGGGAGGGAGATAAAATTTCCTACCCACTCTACCCGTAAGAAGGTCCTGCAAGACATAACCTTCCATTTCCATTCTTTCTTCTAAATCCCTGCCTTTATTGTGCATATATGGTCAGCAACAAGCCTCCCACCCTGCAGGTCCCTTTCCTAGCTCAGACTTCTCAAGTCTTTTTGACTGTGGTTCCCTCAGCTCAGTAATTCTAGCCTGGCTTGGGTAGAGGAATTTGGGGCTTTTATTTTCTAAAGGATGGGAACTTAGCCATCAGAAGGCAAGCTCTTCTATTTCTCTCCTCAATGGAAAGCATCTCTGTTGCAAGAGGGTGGTGACTCCTGCAAGGCAGGGCCAGCTGTGAATTCCCTCCCCCTCCCCCTCCCCCTCCCCCTCCCCCTCCTCTTCCTTACCCTTCTTCCTCCCTCTTCTCTTCTTCCTCCTCCTCCTCCTCTGGCTTTTACCACCTCCTCACATGTTTCCAATTCCCTCCAAAGCCCATTGTTCCCCCTCCCCCACATTCTCATTTCCTCTCTCCTCCACGTTGCATGTGGAACTCATTAGGGGGACCAGAGGGGTTTGTAAAACAGCCACAACCAGGGGCTGCTCAGGGCTAGACTTAAAGAGGCTTACAGCACCCAAGTGGCAGGAGAGGCAGCAAGCTCAACCCACCTACACCCCAAGATGCAGAAGCTATAAGGAGAGGGAGGAGAAGGGCCACCCTTTGGGGCCTCCCCACTAGCCCCCATCCAGGTTTATAGGGCCCTCTGCGGTCTGGCCGTCAGTGAGCTGAGGGGGCTCGAGCAGCTCCGAGGAGGCAGGAGGCCTCCTGGCTGGCAGAGACAGAAGACACATGGCACCTGTTGCCTCTCCTTGAAGGCTGGCTTGCCAGGCAGCCTCTGCATCATAGTGACCCTCCTACATCTGAGGAGGTGGGGATGGCTGGTCAAAATTGTACCATCCAATCCTGGCTCCTTGAGCACTGGATAACCAGTCTAGGGAAGACACTAGAGGAAGAATGAGCCTTTCTCACAGGTCAGTGGAGACACTTCTCTACTTTTATGCTTGGCCAGCTAAGGGTGGTCCTGGATTGCCCAGATCCAGGAGGACAGCCTTCCTAAATTCAGTTGATTTTTTAAAAAATCAATCAACCAATCCAGAAACATTTGTTAAGGACCAGGTACTGGGCTAGGTTCAGGGGATATAAATGCAAGAAATGGAACAATGCTTACTTCCAAGGTGCTTTTGTTCTTAAAGAGCCTACTAAGTGCCAAATACTATCTGCTAAGCAATGGGCATTCACAACCCCTGCCTTCAAAAAGTCTAAGGGAAGAATTTGCATGTACGCAAATAATGGTAATAATAACTCATATATATATATACATATATATGTATATATGTATATATATGCATACACACACATATTTAACTCTGAAATAATTAAAATGCAACAGAGACGAGAGAGACAAATTGCTCCAAACCCGGGGGTGTCAAACTCAAACAGAAAAAGGGGGTGCCTGTGAGTCACATATTAATTTGGAAAGTTGCAGATTAATATTATCTATGTTGCATTGTATTTCTGTTTATCTTGTTTACATTTCCCAATACATACAATTTGAGGTGGGGGAAGACACTGTGAGAGATGAACAGGACTTCATGGAGAAGGTGACCCCTGACCTAGGCCTTAAATGGAGAGAAGGAAATCAATATGCTGAGAAATGAGAGTTTGGGCATTCCAGATATTGGAGGGTAGCAGTTGCCAGGGGTGGTAGGGAGGCCTGAACCAAGACACAAAGGCAGGAGAAGGCAGGATAGGTCTAGGAAACAGTCCAATTTGACTGGAAAGTGGATTTTGTGAAGGGGATTGTATATGGTTGGAAGGATAGGCCAGAGCTAGTTTCAGGAGGGTCTTTAATGCTAAAGTAAGGTATAAGTATGTTATCCTCAAGGTGATAGGGAGTCACTGTTGATTTTTTTAATAAAGGAGGGACATGGTCAGACTTATCACTAAAGAAGTATACCTGGGCAGTTGTGTGAAGGGTAGCTTAAAGCAGGGGTCCTTTTTAAAAATTAATTTTGCTTATTCAATTTAACATACACCTTCTCTATCTCCTACCTTCCTCACCCCATCAGCTTTGAGAAAGCTAGAAAAACAAACTTCCCTGTTATAAATGTGTAGTCAGGCAAAACAAATTTCCAAATTAGCTGTGCCCTCCTCCAAGAAAAAAAGTCTCAATCTGCACTGTGAGTCAGTGACCTACTCTTAGTAGGTAGGTAGCCAATATTATCATGAGTCCTCTGAAATCATGGTGGGCCATTGTGTTGATTAGAGTTCCTATGACTTTCAAAATGAATTGTCTTTACAATATTGTCATTGTATAAATTGTTTTCCTGGTTCTACTCACTTCACTTTGCATCAGTTCATATAAGTCTTCCTGGGACTTAATGAAACCATACCCTTCATCATTTCTTACTCTACAATAGTATTCTATAACATTCATATGCCATAATTTATTCAGCTGTTCCTCAATTGATGGGCCTCCCCTCAGTTTCTAATTCTTTGTCACCATGAAAAGAGCGGCTATAAATATTTTTCTACATATGGGTCCTTTTCCTCTTTCTTTGATCTCTTTAGTGTATACACCTGGTAGTGACATCACTGGGTTAAAGGGTATACACAGTTTAATAGCTTTTAGAGCGTAGCTCTTGGTTGCTTTCCAGAATGTCTAGACTAGTTCATGGCTCCACCAATGGTGTATTAAAGTATCTTTTCTTCTTTTTTTTCCCCATGGCCATTCCAGCATTTATTTTTCTTTTTTTGTCAGTTTTGCCAATTGATGGGTGTGAGATGGAACCTTGGAGTTGTTTCAATTTGCATTTTTCTAATTATTAATAATTTAGAGCATTTTATAGGCTCATTGATAGCTTGGGATTTCTTCCCCTGAGAAATGCCTGTTTGTATCTTTTGACCATTTATCAATTGGGAAATGACTCTTATAAGTTGAAGTCAGTTCCCTATATATATCTTAGAAGTTAGATCTTTATCAGAAAAATTTATTGCAAAGATTTTTCTCCCCACTTACCTACTTCTCTTCTAATTTTAGCTACATTGGTTTTCTTTGGGCAAAAATCTTATGACAAGTAATTTCTTCCTTGTTCCTTTAATTTGTTTATGATGTCTCCCTTTATACCTAAATCTTGTACCCATTTGGGCCTTATTTTTGTATACAGTGTGAAATGTTGGTCCATACATAGTTCCTACTAGACTATTTTCCAATTTTCCCAACAATGTTTGCCAAATAGTGAGTATTTGCCTCAGTGGCATCTTTAGGTTTATCAAACACTAGGCTACTGTACTCATTTGCTTCTGTGTATCATGTACCTAACCTTTTCCATTGATCAACCTATTTTTTTTATTCAATTTTATTTCAGTTCCAAATTCTTTCTCTCTTTCTTCAACCACCCCCACCCTTTGAGAAAACAAGAAAAATAAAACCCATTACAATTTTGTTGCAGACATGCAAAACAAACTTCCACATTTGCCATGTTCCAAGGAGGAAAGAAAGTAAGAAAAAGAAGAAAATAGATTTCAAACTACACTCAGAGTCTATCAGTTCTCTATCTGGAGGTGGTAATATGTTGAGTTCTTTGCAGTTGTGGTGGATCATTGTGTTGATCCGAGCTGCTAAGTCTTTTGGAGTTAATTAACATTGTAATATTGCTATTACTGTGTAAATTGTTCTCCTGGTTCTGTTCACTTTACTTTGCAGCAGTTCATACAAGTCTTCCCGGATTTTTCTAAAACCATATCCTTTATCATTCCTTACAGCACAGTAGTATTCCATTGCCTTCATATACCATAACTTGTTTAGCTATTCCCCAACTGATGGGCATCCCTTCAGTTTCCAATTCTTTGCTTCCCCCAAAATCTGCTATTTCTGTGCGTGCGCGCGCGCGTGTGTGTGTGTGTGTGTGTGTGTGTGTGTGTGTGTGTGTGTGTGACTGTGTGTGCTTTTTCTCTTTGATTCTTTAGGGTACAAAGTTAGTATTGGTCAAAGGGTATGTGCAGTTTAATAGCTTTAGGGGCTTATTTCCACATTGTTTTCTAGAATGCTTGGACTAATTCACAGGTTCACCAACAGTGCAGTAATGTACCTGTTTTCTCACATCCCCTCCAGCATTTGTCGTTTTCCACTTTGTCATCTTAGCCAATATGATAAGTAGAAGGTGGTATCTCAGCATGGTTTAACTTGCATTTCTGTAATTAATAGTTATTTAGAGCATTTTTCATATATATATATTAATAGCTTTGATTTCTTCCTCTGAAAACTGCCTATTCATATCCTTTGACTATTTATCAATTGGGAAATGACTCCTATTCTTGTAAATTTGATTCATTTCCTTCTATGTTTTTAAGAGAAGGTCATAATCAGAGAAACTTGTTACAAAGATCCACACCCCTCAGTTTCCTGCTTTTCTTCTAATTTTAGCTGCATTGGTTTTGTTTATGAAAAAAACTCTTGGATTTTAAGTAATCAAAATTACCCTTTTTAATTCTTATAGACCTCTCCATCTCTTGTTTGGTCATAAAATCTTCCCTAATCCATAGATCTGGCAGGTAATTTATTTCATGCACCACTGATTTGTTTATGATGTTGCCTTTTATGTGTGTGTGCATACGTGTGTGTGTCTCCTAATCTGTTCCACTGATCAACCTCTCTATTTCTTACCCAGTACCAAATTGTTTTGATGATACAGCTTTTGTAATATAGTTTGGAACGTGGTACTTCCATTTTTTTTCATTTATTCCCTTGATATTCTCAGTCTTTTGTTCCTCAAGAGGAATTATAATATTTTTCCTAGCTCTATGAAGTAATTCTTTGGTAATCCAATTAGTGTGACACTAAGTAAGTTAATTTAGGTAGTCTTGTCACTTTATTACATTAGCTTGGCCTACCCACAAGCTGTTAACATTTCTCCAATTATTTAGATCTGCTCTTATTTGTGTAAAGAGTGTTTAGTAATTATGACCATAGCCTGTGAATATCTTGGCAAATAGGCTCTCAAGTATTTTATATTATTTGTAATTAAGTAGAATTTCTCTTTCTGTCTCTTCCTGCTGGTTTTTGTTGGTAGCAGTATATACAGAAATGTGATGATTTAGGTGGATTTATTTCATATCCTGCACCTTTGCTAAGATTGTTCATTGTTTTGATTAGTTCTTTAATTCACTCTCCGGGGTTCTCTAAGTAAGCTATCATATCGTCTGCAAAGAATGATAGTTTTGTTTCCTCATTTGTGCCTATGCTTCTCCTTCAATTTCTTTTCCTTTTCTTGCTGCTCACCCTCTCTATTTTCTAACCAATATGTAATTGTTTTGATGACGGCTGCTTGAGATCTGGGACTGCGGGGCCCTTTTCCCTTTCTACTTTTTTTCATTATATTACTTGAGATCCTTGACCTTGTTCCTCCAGATGAATTTCATTATGATTTTTTTCTAGTTTCATAAAGTGATTCCTTCATAATATGATTGGTATGGTACTAAATAAGCAAATTAATTTAGGTATATTTTCATTTTTATTATATTGACCTGGCCTATCCATGAACTATTAATATTTTTCAAATTACTTAGATCTCTCATTATTTGTCTGAACAATGTTTTGTAATTGTTTTCATAAAGATCTTGTGTGTGTATGTGTCTTGGCAGGTAGACCTCTCAGTATTTCATACTGTCTGTGGTTATTTTAAATGGGATTTCTCTTTCTCTTTCTGCTGGATTATGTTGGTCATATACAGAAATACTAATGGCTTGTGAGAGTTTATTACATATCCTGCAACTTTGCTAAAATTAATTGTTTCAATGAGCTTTTTAGTGAACTCTCTAGGATTCTCTATATAAACCATCATTTCACCTGCGAAAGTAATGGTTTTGCTTCCTCTTTGAGCATGTTTGCTCCTTCAATTTCTTATTCTTGTCTTATTGTTATAGTTAGCATTTCTAGCATTGCATTGAGTAGCAATGGTGATAGTGTATATCCTTGCTTTAGCCCTGTAAAGTCCTCTCATTTATCCACATTACAGATAAGAATGGGTTTCTTAACTTTTCTTGTGTCATGGACTCCCTTGGCAATCTTAGTGAAACCTATGAATCCCTTCTCAGAATAATGGTGTGTTGTCTATACTCATAATTGAAGGAAATGCTAAATTTCAGGTAGAAGTTAGTGAAAGAAAAATGTATTTCTTTTTCTATTCAAGTTCATGGACTCCCTGAAATCTATCCTTGGATAACGGAGAGGAAAGACCAAAGGGGAGACCAGTTAGGAGACTATTGCAGTAGTCAAGGCAGTAGATAATGAAGACCTGCACTCAGATGGACAGAAGGGGACTGATAAGAGAGATGTCCATATAGAATTAACAGGATTAAGCAACTGATTAGATATGGGGGATAAGGGAAAGAGAAGGGTCAAGGAAGACTCTGAGTGACCAGAAGGATTCCCAGTGATTGGAAGGATGATGATGCCATCAACAGACACAGGGAAGTTTGGAGAAGGAGTAGGTTTAGAGGGAAGGTTATAAATTCTGTTTTGGACATGTTGATTCGAGCTGCTAGTAAGACATCTAAATGAAGAGGTCCAACAGGTAGTTAGTAGACTGGAGCCTGGGAGAGGGGTTAGGACCGGATTTATAGAGGTGAGAATCATCTGCTTAGATATGTTGGATCTCATGGGGGCAGGTGAGATCACCAAGGGAGAGAGTATGGAAGAATAGAGTCTTAGGAGTCATCATGGGGAGGAGATAAAAGGTGGATGGCAGTCCGTCAGAGGATTCTAAGTCAGAGACATAGAACAACAAAAAGAGAGAACAGTGTCATGGAAGCTGAGGGAAGAAAGAATCCCCAAGAGGAAGGGGTGGTCAATAGTGTTGAACACTTCAGAAAAGTCAAGAAGAATGAGGATTGAAGAAAGCAGTTTAGAGGCTATTGGTGACCATGGAATGAGGTGTTTTAGCAGAGTGGGGCAGCTAGGTGGCACAGTGCCGGGCCTGGAGTCAGGAAACCTCATCTCCCTGAGTTCAAATCTAGCCCCAGACACTTTCTATCTGTGTGACCCTGGGCAAGTCACTTAACCCTGTTTGCTTCAGTTCTTCATGTCTAAAATGAGCTGGAGAAGGAAATGGCAAACTGCTCCAAGAAAACCCCAAATGGGGTCACAGAGGGTTGGGCATAACTGAAAAATGATTGAACAAAAGTAGACTACTAGAGTCAGAAGCTAGATTGCAAAGAGATTGAGAAATAAATGGGTGGAGAGGAAGTAGAGACAGGAAGTGAAGATGTTTCAGGGACAATTTCTAGAAGCTTAGCTGTGAAAGGGAGGAGAGACATCGGTTGATTACTTGAGGGAGAAGTGTGGGGCCAACACTTTGGTTTTTTGTTTGTTTTTTTACGATACAAAAACCTGAGCGGATGTAGATAGGAATGAAATAGGACAAAGGGTAGAGAGAGATTGTGGATGAGAGGACTAATCGCTGGAGCAAGTTTCTGGGGGAGACAGGATAAAACCAACGGCATAAATATAAGATCAGTTCTGGTAAGAGGAGAGTCATTTCATCCTTCCATAAATACTGGATGAAGGGGTGAGTCAATGAATGACTACATGATTAAATAAATATTTCCAATAAAACTACCAGTCCCTGGCCACAGTGTTCTGGGCTATATCTTGGGTAGCCTGTTTGTATCTGCCCTTCGAAGCCTTCCCGTCCCCACAAAGAACAAAGGCACTGTCTCAGAGCAAGGCCTTGGATCTGGGTTAGTCCCACTAACAGGCCTTACCACCATGGTGGCTCCATCCTTCTTAAAGCAGTTCTCTAACCCATTGGCTCCTAACAGCAGGTGTCTATGGAAGGCCTGGTGTCATACAGAAAGCGGGAGTCAGCAACAACAGCAAACGTGTATTTACTATCTGTAATCAGGGACCCTTACTCAGTCCTGAGTGGGAGGCAGAGAGGAGGAGCACATGCTCCCAGCCCTTGGGGAGCCCTGAGTACAGAAACACAAAAGATAATTTGCAATACGTGGCAATCTCAGCTAATGGAAGGAGTGGAGCATTATATGGAGCTATGAGACGTCAGAAAAGGAAACGAAGACCCTTTGGGCTGGAGCAGTCTGGGAGGGCTTCCTGGAGGGAGTGAGGACTGGAAGACTGGGTAGGATTTGGATGGTGGAGGAAAGGGGAAACAGCATCCAAAGAAGGGGGTTTGGTGTGAGCCCAGGGATGAAGGCGGAAATACAGGTGACTCCAGCACCAAGGTGGCACAGGGGAGAGAATGCTGGACCTGGAGTCAGAGAAACCAGAGATCAAATCTGACCTCAGACACTTATCTGTGTGATCCTAGGCAAGTCACTTAACCTTTGTCTGCCTCATTTTCCTCAGCTGTAAATTGGGGGAAGTAGCCTCTACCTCCCAGGGTTATCCTGAGGAATAAATAAGATGATGTCTGTAAAGCATTTCGCACAGTGCCTGGCCTATAAGAGGTACTTAATAAATGCTTGTTCCTTTTTTCCCTGAGTTTGGAGTCAAAGGAACTGGGTTCAAATTCTGATTACCTGTGTGACCTTGGGCAAGTTAACAATAATAATAATAATAATAATAGTAGCCAGCATTTACATAGGGCTTCAAGATTTGCAAAGTGTTTTGCCTGTAATATCTCATTAGATCCTTATAATAATAACCTTAGAAGATAGATATCGTTACCGTAGTATTTTAACAGAACTTAATGCTTCCAAGCCTCAGTTTCATTATCTGTAAAATGAGAAGATGGCCTCCTAAGGTGTCCAGAGGGGCTGAATTAGAACTCAAGCCCGGGTCTCCTGACCTCCCTACCCCACCCCACTTTGCCCCGACCTAATGCTCTTTTCTAGCCCCCATGCTTTACTCAGAGGAGAAAGGAGGTCACCACACACTCTGGAGTTGAGGCTGGAGACAGGAAACCTCAGGGCAGCAGGGGCAGACTGGGAGGGTGACGTTTTCCATTGGAACCTTAGCCATCCAGACCCACACTGACCAGAGCCAAATCTCCTGTGCCCCTGGCTTCTGGGCTCAGTTACCTCCCATGACGTCAGCTGGGCCTGAGCCAGGAGCCTGTTCTGGGTGCTGGGCGAGGCCTGGGGAGTAAGGCCCCGCCTTTCCTTGTAAGTAGCCTCATTGGTCAAGCCAGGGCTTCCCTTCTGGGATGGGGCAACCTCTGACCTCAGGTACTAAAGGGCTGCCCAGAGAGTGCTGCTTCCCACCAGCGATGCTCTGATGGCTCACACAGCCCTGCAGAGTCACTGCTGCCTGAAGGAAAGCCCTACCCGTCCCTGTCCACCGCTGGACCCTCCGCTGGTGGTGTCCTCCCCAGCACTGGGGACGAGGGAGGCTGGGCTGGTCATCTTGATTCTATTCTGTGTTGTGGCAGGAGGATTAAAACTGGATTCTTAAAATAAAAGCTTGCTGTCACTTCCCCCCCCCTAAAAATACACATTCATGCATTTGTTCATTCATCCATCCGTTGGTTTGTTCATTCATTTATTAGCTCATTTATTCATTTACTATTTCATCTGTTCACTGGTTCGTTCCTTTATTAATTTGCTCATTAGGTCATTCATTTGTTGGTTCATTCATTCTTTCATTGGTCAATTTATTCACTCATTCATTTGTTCATTCATTCTTTAGTTGATTCAATCATTGGCTCATTCATTGGTTCAGCCTTCATTCATGGGATCTTTTGTTGGTTCATTAGTTCATGCAGTCATTCAACCGTAAGTATTTTGTGAGTCTACGGTCTGCTTTGCTCTGGGCCAGAGCCTTGGGAGAGTATGAGACAAGAAGACACAGTGACCTTACAGAAGGCTGAACTTGAACTGATCAGATTCAGAGTCAGAGGCACATAACTGAGCTGCTGAAATGGTCTGTACTACTCTTCATTTCCCTAGTGACTTGGTGTGGTGAACAGCCTGAGCAACAAACCCTGAGGCTTGTGCCCCGTTTCCCAAACAAGCCAAACCAAGCCCTCTTCTCCTCCCAGCAGCAAATCTTCCTTAGAGACACCCTCTGTTTGGGGCATCTTCCCACTCATCTCCAGTTCAGCCTAAATGGCGCTGGCACAGTGTTGGCTTGTCCTGTGATTATGGGTCTGATCTGGGTATGGAATGGTTAATTGAGCCCTTATCTGGACAGAGACAGAGCCTTAAGCTCAGCTGCCCTAAAATGAGTCCTGACCCTGGGCAGCTCTTTTGAATGCATGAGCCAAGGACCAGATGAGAATATCGACCACCCTGGGGGACATGGATTTGGTTGAAGAGGGGCAAAAGGCTGGAAGGGGTATTGGAAGGTGACTGGGCGCTAGCTGTCCAGATTTGTTGGTGACTGACGTCATGGCTGTTAGAACCTGTTCCCCTACACCCCCATGTCCTCATTCCCAGGCCTTTGTCTATCTGGGATCATTTGGGTTGGCTCCTGATGATAAGACTGAGTGAGGTAGGATGCCCTAGGCCTTCTGTGGGTGACTCAGGCATCTCTAAACTGGGGCTTGCCTGTTTCCCAGAATCATTTCTTCTTTGTCTCAACCTTAGCAATCCAGAGGAGGAGGATTCTTGACAAACAGGGCCGTGGGGATGGTAGACAGAAAGACATCAACAGACTGACAAACAGCCTGGTAGACTGGCCCTTAAGTCCCAGGAGATGTTGGGGGAGACACACCTGACTCATGGGGCAGATCCCTGGGTGTTGAAGGCCCAGGAAGGCCTTCCCCCACCTACAGATGCTGAGAGCCCATCCCAATATCCCAGGAATTCCTAAGTGCTTCCTAGTGTTCCTCCCCAGAGTTAGAGCAGGGATAGGTTTGGTCTCCAGTTCTCTGAATTTATCTTTCAAACACATCCCATGATCTATACCAATTCCCAGACTCCAGAATCTAGGGGCCTAACCTATCCCCTGCCCTAAGTTTGACTTTGCCCTTTCCTCTCCTAAGGAATCATCTTTGAGTACAGGGCCCAGAGAGACTAAGTGATTTGTGTAAAGTCACACAGAACATTAGAGAGAACAGCAGGAAGAGAGCTTCAGTCTCCAAACCCCCACCTTGGGCTGTTTCCAGTGCCTCCATCGCAGCCCTCAGGAAGTTTCTATGGAGAAAGTGAGGCCAAGTGAAGAAAATTGGCTGGGAAAGTGGGATTCACAAGCAGGTCCCCTGGACCTTCCTTCTCTGCTCCCTGAGGGGACCCCATTCTCTTTTTTTTCAATGACTTGTTTATTTACTTTTAGTTTACAAGACTCAGTTCCACAATCACTTGAGTTTCAGATTTTCTCCCCTCCCTTCCCCCCTCCATGGCGGCTGCAATCACGTACAGGATCTGCAAATACTTTCACACTGGACATTAGTCCGGTTGTATAGAAGGGTTGTAACCCATGAGTGAACAATGGGAAAAAAGAAAGAAAACCAAACATGGAAAAGAACGATAGCATGTAGATTGCTTCAGTCTCCATTTAAACTCTGTTCTTTCTAGATCTTTCTCTGAATGTAGACATCTCCTTCCATCCTGAGACTTGTAGAGTTGTCTTATAGCTGTGCATTGCTGAGAAGAGTCCAGTTCATCAAGGTTGGTCGTCACACATACGATGTGTCTGTGATTGTGTACAAATTTTTCCTGGTTCTGCTCTTCTCACTCAGCATCAGTTTGTATA
>CM053583.1:355589044-355644893 GCA_028627135.1 Pseudochirops cupreus
CGCAGCTACTGCCTCTGACGCTGCTTCCAGTCAGCACCGCACGGAGACTAGCTTGGTTCCGGCGTTCTCTTGCTCCACCCCTTCCTGCTACATCAGCAAGCTCAAGGGGCGTGGAAGATCTTCAAATCCCAGTATCGTTACACTGGGAGACAGCATCAGTGATTATTGACTTCTTAGTGTCTATATCACATTCTCCTCTGGGTTCATGGGATCATTGTTTTAGAGCTGGGAAAGGACTAGACATCAACCAGTCTGTTGTCTCCATTATGTGGATGAGGAAACTGAGACCAGAGAGGGGAAGTGATTTGGCCTGGGTCACATAAGTAGTCAATTATAAATACTTACTAAGCACCTACTATGTGCCAGGAATTGGGCTAAGCTCTGGGAGTAGTAAATGGCAGGGACAGGATTTGAACCCAGGTTCTTTGACTTCAAATCTCATGTTCTTTCTGCTACAGGGATATTTGCCCTCTAGAACCGAGTGGACTTTGCTCAGATGGGAGCCACTGTCACTACTGGCTCTTCCTGGCTGACCCTGAGTGAGGTCCCCAGGTGAGGTCCCACTGGACTGGGCCCACAGGACAAGAGAGGAGAAAGCCCAGGATGTTCCGTTCAGGACCAGGGTTACCCAGACCCCCAGGTATGCCCTTATCTTCCCCAGGGAATCCTTCACCTGAACAAGACCTGTCTCAGCCATTTAGGCAGCACCCACCCTTTTCCTTCCCAGACTCCCACTCAGGCTAGGGAGAGTAGAGTAGAGGACTCTTCCTTCCCCAACCAGAAACTGTCGGGTGGCTAGGTTTATATTCCTGGCTGTTTTGGTGGAGCCAGAGGCTCCAGCACAGGTCAGGGTTCCCTAATCCTTTCTACCTTTCCCCCCTCACTCAGCTTGTGCTCCCTCACCCCCTCCGTTGTCTGTCTAGGTTTTCAGCCCATCACCACCTGGGTCACTGTGACTCCGTCAACCTAGTGAGTGGGTAAGAGCTCAATCACCTCCCCAGCCTCTGTCTTCCTCTGGAGGACCCCGGCTGGGCCCAATGTTTCCTTGGGGTCTGCAGGCTCCTTTTCCCAAGTTCCCAGGAATGATAATTATAACCAGAACAGTAACCACTGTAGTGATGGCAACAATAATTTAGCGCTTCCCTCACAATTATCCTCCCTATAAAGGGTGAAACTGAGGCTCAGATTCTTGGGACCCTTTGGTCACAGAGGAGGTAAATGTGAGAGCCGAGATCTGAACCCAGATCTCCTCATTCCAAGCCCAACATTATTTCTGTAGCCCTGCCTTGAGGAGGGAGCCCCAGGGATTGAGAGACATTTTTTGGTGAGTTGGCCTCACCTAAGAATAGAAAATTCCTGGTAGGAGGCAGGCAGACCACGGCAGGTGGCGCCTTATGGTTAACACTGACTGGTGCAGGGAACACCACGGGAATCACCTACATGATGTGATTTCAGGGGCACTTGAAAACTTCACTGAATCCTGCAGTGGGCTAGGAGGTTGGATTGGAAGAATCAGAGGCTAGTTACCAGTAGAATTTGGAAAAGACCTCAGAGGTGGTCCAGTTCAGTCTCTACCTGAACAGAAATACTGTCTATAATATCCAGTGATGGGGAACCGATGACCTTCCAAGGTAGCCCTTTCTGCTTTTGGATGGATGTTATGGTCTGGAGATTGTTTTTCTTTCATAAAGCCTAAATCTATCTCTTTGCAATTTGCATCCCTTATTCCTAGCTCTGCCCTCTAGGGCATAGCAGAACAAATTAAATCCCTCTTCCATGGCACATTCCTTCAATGCTTGAAGACAGCTATCATACTCCCAACCCTTAATTATTTTTCTATATGTTAAATATCCGTAGTTCCTTCAATGCATTCTCATATGCCTTGGTCTCTGGTCATCTCATCATTCTAATCTCACTCCTCTGAACATGCTTCAGCTATTCAATGTTCTTTCTATCCCTCTCTAATTATACTGACTTTAGCAATGACTTCCTCTATTCATACCTGATCAAGTCCATTTTTGTTTTCCTTACTGCTATTTCCATTTCTTCTTCCATTTCACTGCCATATTTCTTTGGTTGATGAGGAAATCAAACATTTGCTGGTTGAAGCAGTTTCTTTCAGTCTCGTGGCGACAGCTGATTTGTGTTGGTTACATTTCCTTGGGAAATGCTAATGTTTTGTGCTGATAACTGTTCTTTTATCCATTTCTCACTTGTGTATATGTGTTAATAGATTATTTAAATAGGTCAGGATGGAGTTACTGTAATTGTGTGCCATTTGTGGGTCTTTATCCTTATCATTTGGCATTAATTTGGATCTTTGTTCTAACATATCAGTGATCTGACTGTGCCCAGACAGCTGATTCAAAAATGGCTCCCACATAGGCAATCAGTTGCATCCTATCCATTAAAAGATAGTCTTGTGATGTTCTTTGGTACTGGTCATGTCCTGTGTCTCATGCTTTCTTCCTGAGTAAGATACTCATGATGCATAGGCATGAGGTTACTGTATAGTCTACAAGCCTTTACTTTCTCTGGCTTCTTATTGTTGAACCATGTTTTCCAGCCTCCTTTTTGCCATCCTCTCCTCTGTTCCCTTTTGCTCTGAAGTCACCAAGTATTAAAGTACCTGTTTATTTAATTTGGAAAGTCTTATCAAGCACTCCATAGAACATCTTTACGTCTTCATCCTCTGTCACAGATGTTGATGAATAAACTGCAATTTTCTTCATAGCAGTCTTTTTGCAGAATCTCATCAAAAGTGCTGCAATTCAAGATAGACAAATAGTTCATGAAATAATTTGTCACATTGACTTTGGACATAGGATAAAACCAGTTCTGTAGAATCCCTTATATTTGACTAATGAGATAGTATTTGTAATGCACTTAGTGTGCACAGTGCCTGGCACACATAGTTGGCACTTAATAAACATTTGCTACTAATATGTATATATATGTATATATGTTTAAATGTAATAAATATTGTTCATTTCTTTTTCCCTGGTCTCTCTAAGAAGAGCCCAAGAGACACCCTTCTATTTAGTTACCGCTTTGTTTTGTCTTCTGGTTTCATTTATAGTGAGAAGTTCAAGACTGCTGCAATTCAGTTCTTCCAGGATTAGATCTGCTTGTTGGTCACTGGACCAGTCAAGTTAATATTTAAAGACAGTCTAAAAAAGGTATATCATTGGCTTCTTTTAGCCATTTTCTACCACTCTGTCACTGTCACTGCAGAAAGCGACTGCCCAGGATTGAAGGTCATTTTGTGTTTTGTTTTGTTTGAGTCACCATGACTAACCTCTAAGGCCCCTGCTAGCAAAAAAAAAAATCTACGATCCTATGATGTGCCACCACCCCCACCCCCAGCATCTAACCAGTGCCCAGGAAATTTGTTGAATGAATAAATGAATGAGTGATTACACAAGCCTGCTTAGAAAGTCCTCCGGTGGTCCTGGGAGATGGTTAGAGGGCCAAAGAGCAGGAACTATTCCCAGCAAAGTTTGCTCTGGCCAGAGGCCCACTGCCCAGATACAGGCTGCTCCCTGGACACAACGGGAGAGCTCAGTGTGTAAATGACAGTCTGATAAAAAAAAAACTACCACTTCTCACCCTTTTTAATGTGGGTCTCCTCACCACAGCCACAACTTTCCCTTCCCACAAACATTTTCTACAGCAGTTTCCATGACCCTTCTCCCCTCTTTAATCCCACTCTGTCCTCCCATTGTATCCACATGTCTTTCTCTACCCTCAAGCTGGGGTGATGGGTGAACTCCAACTTAGCTCCAGACTGACTAGTTTAGACCACAGTCCCAGAGAATATTCTTTCCTTCCCTGACAAGGGGAGTTGGGGTGGTACTGGGGCATGGGCTTTCAGGGACAATGGGAAGAACCCTAGATTGGAAGCCAGAACACTTGGATTGCAGTCCCAACCCTGCCAGTAGCTTGCTGGGTGACTTTGGACAGGTCTATTTGAACCTGCTTTTCCTCTACACTAAATTAAGGGGAGTTGTATCTGGTGACCTCTGAGAATTTTTCCAGCTCTGATATTCTGTCTTAAAGTATGGTGTAGTGGGAGGCATGGATTAGTGGGAAGGGCTTGGAATTGAGTATCAGAGAGACTGGATTTGAATCATGACTCTCCTGTTACCTGTGTGATCATGGGAACAGAATCTCATTTATACATACAACCTCAGCAGTGGTTAAAGTAACTGCTTTTTGTGATTGAATAAGAGCATTGGGGTATAAAATAATCTGTGGATCTACTGAAAGCAACATTGGGGCAGCTCAGTGGAGGATGGCTTGGAGCTGGAAGAGACTTGAGGCAGGAGGACCAATTAGAAGGCTATTGCAATAATCCAGGTATGAAGTAATGAAGGCTTGACCTGTAAGAAGAAAGAAGAGGATGTATTTGAGAGGCTTTTGTAGAGAAAGAAATAGCAAAACTTGACAAACGATTTGTATACGTTAGGTGAGCAAGAAAAAGGAGTGGAGGATGCCTCTGAGGTTGTAGGCCAGGGTAATTGGGAGGATGGTGGCGCTTTCCACAATAATAGGGGAGGAAAAAAGATAAAGAAACGTGTCATGATGCCTATAGAACAGCCAGTTCAAAATATTCACCAGGCAATTGGTGATTTGGTTATATAGTGCTCAGGAAAGAAATGAGGACTAGGCTTACAGATCTGAGAATCAAATGCATAGCGCCGATAACTGAACCCAAGGAAGCTGGTGAGATCACCAAGTGGCAGAGTATAGAAAGAGAAAAGAGAAGGCCCAGGACAGAGCCTTGGAGGACACCCACAGATAATAGGCATGACATGAATGAAGACTTGGCCAAAGAGAATGAGAAGATGTTATCTGATAGGTAGGAGGAGAACCAAGAGAGAGTCACACACAAAAAAAAACGTTGGGAGAGAGTATGCAGGAGAATGATCATCAGTGTCAAAGGCTGCAGAGTGTTCAAGAAAGAACAAGAAAAAGTCATGAGACTTGGCCATGAAGAGATCACTCATAGCTTTAGAGAGAGCAGAGGAATTCTGGTAAATTCATTCAGGTGGATGATGAAGTTGGAAACCAGATTGCAGAGGGGTTTGTGAGAGAGTGAGAAGAGAGGCATGTTTAGTTGAGAAGGAGGAGAGAGACATGAGCTGATAGCTGAGGGACATGATAGAATCTAGTGTTTTTTTAAGGGTACATAAGATTTGGGCATATTTATGGGCAGCAGAGGAGCCAGTAGGTAGAAAAGATTGATGGTTGGAGACAGCGTGGGGATGATGGGTGCAAGAGGGGAGCAACCCACTAGAGAATACAGAAGGGAATGGAATCAAGGGTGCATACATCTAGAGGGGGTTGACTTTGGCAAGAAGAAAGGGAGACTTCTTCCTTCGAGAAATGAGTGAAGAAGGAGATAGAGATGATGTCAGAGGGATGTAGGATGAGGAAGAAGAGGGAGCTTTTAGCAAATGGATCCAATTTAATTGGTGAAGCATGAGACAAAGTCCTCAGCAGAGAAGATGGGAGGAAGCTTGAGGAGAAAAGGAAAGGTTTGAGAAACTGCAGTGGTAATGTGATATGGAATCAACTAGGGATGAGTAGAAGAATTGTGTTGTGAAGGCCCAGTTCAGGTTAGCCAATGTAAATTTCTAGAGACTCAGTCAGCATGGTGTCATGATGTCCTCCAGTTTTGTTCAGCACTATGACAAGTAGGAGTCAAGGAGGTGAATGCTGGGAGTAACCCATGGTTATGGTTTGACAAGAAATGGAAGGGAGTCAAGAGTACATGGTAATGTAGAGTTGAACTGGTTCAACAAAGGGTCAAGACTGTGAAGGGAAGAAAGTATAGTCAGAGTGGGGGTGAAAATCTGGTACGTCACTAAGGGACTGGAGGTCAAAGTGAGGACAAGGAGAATGAAGATTAGATAGAAATGCAAAGATAAAATATTATGCTCATATAAAGGAAAGAAAAAGAGAAGAATCTAAGGGGGTGCCTTCAATGGTCTTCAGATAGGAAAATACATAAACAAATCATGGTGTATGAACGTAAGGAAACGGTAGTGTGCCGTAGACAATAACAAAAGAGGGAATTTCGGGGAATCCTGAGTAGCGTGCACTGAAGCAGAGGGAAATGAGCAGAATCAGGAGAACGATATACAATGACAACAATATTATAAAGAAAAACACCTGTGGAAGACTCAAGATCTCTGATTGAAGTAGTGACCAACCTCTTCTTCAGACCACTCCTGAACAGCGGTGGAGGAAGTTAGCCAGTCCCTCAAATGTTAGACTTGCCATGATGCTGTGAATTGGGACAAGCCTGGTGGTGTTGTGGCCCTACCCATGATGTTTGCTTGGGAAGCCAGAGAGAAGGTGGAAAATGCTTTGTTGCAGACCATTAGACTATGAACTCCTTGAAGGCAGGCACTGTCTTTTGCTTTCCTTTGCATTCCCACAGCTTAGCACATAGTAGGTGATGGACAAGTCCGGAAGCTCCTCTCCTCACCCCAGCCCCCAGACTCCAGCAGTCTCTGCTTCTGTTGTGAATATTTGGCACGGCAATGTTCATTTGACGTGTTCTTCCTCCTTTTGGAGATCAATTGAGATGAATGTGGGCAATAATTTTGTCTGTGAGAATGCTCCAGCGCCACTACAGTTTATCTGTTGAAGTTTCAAGAATAATTTGAAGCCTATATTTAGAATATGGGGATTTCTTGTCTGTTAGTTTCTGAAAGGAAATAAGCTTCTGATGTATGTTAGGATTGGACTGGATCATCTCTAAGGTCTCTTATTGTTCTAGTTCTATGATACTGTGATTCTGCAATTTTATTGACCAGGTCATGCCTTTTTTAAAAAAAGTTTTATTTTATTTTCATTAACAAAAATCTGTCTTCTCTCCCTCTCATCTCCTTTCCCATTGAAAAAAGAAGAAAAAGGGGCGACTAGGTGGCACAGTGAATAGAGCACTGGTTCTGGAGTCAGGAGGACCTGAGTTCAAATCCGGTCTCAGACACTTAACAAAAAACTAGCCATGTGACCTTGGGCAAGTCACTTAACCCCAATTGCCCTACCTTCCCCCATCCAAAAAAAAAAGAAGAAAAATATACATAATCAAGCAACACAGTTAAATAACAAATATGTGTAGTCCAGCAAAATGAATTCCCACATTGACCATATCCAAAAAGTATGACTCATTCTACAAAATGTCTCATTCTACTTCCTAAAACCTTCATCATCTTTTGACAGAGATGTCAGAAGGTGGTTAACATGTTTCTTCATTGGACCTTCAGAATCATGGTTAGTCATTGCCTTGACCATAATTCTTAACTTTTTCAGGGTTGTTTGCCTTTATAATGTTCTTTTATTGTATAAATTTCCCTTGGTTCTGCCCACTTCACTATGCAGCAGTTCAAGTCTTCCAGGCTTTAGTATTCTATTATATTCACATACCATAATCTGTTTAACCATTCCCTGATCAACAATACCCTTAATTTCCATTTCTTTGCCACCACATAAAGAGTTGCTCTAAGTAGTTTTTTACATATGAGTCCTTTTCCTTCATCAAGGCATGTCTTATTAGGTATTATGTAGGTAAAAATTTTCATAGCCTGCAATTGTATGTTGCCTAATTTCTACCATTTCCTCATGAACCATGCATAATCTGAATTGATCAATAAAACCAGGTTCCTTAAAAACAATCTATCCATAATTTCAGTGGTAAAGACTTGGTTCTGAATAGCCATAATGAACCCTTTTGTTTCTATAAATAAGTCCATATGGCTTGGTCATTTCTTTGGCCCTTCTTTGTTGATGTTTGGTTGGTTGAATTCCTGCAAATGTTGCCCGTGGAGGGTCCTTTGACTCTACTCTTGAATCTTTAGCTATTTCGTATACTATATTCAGAAGAAAACTGTTTTCAGTTATGTTAGACAAATTCATGATATGTACTGCCATTTCTGCTACTTGGTGAACTATCTTGTTCCAAAAGTATTTCTATAAGACTTTAACTTATTTATCATGTGCTCTGAGAATGTGTATCAATCTTCTTCCTTCTTTTTGATGAGGCACTTTTCATCTTTCTATAGCTGCCTTAGAGTGACATGATCTGTGTTTCATTAATGTCATATAGAGTTTTGTTGGGATATTTTCCAAATCTGTTATGGTCTATTTTAAAGCTCTGAAAGAGTATGTGAAGATTAAAATTGCATAGATACTGTTCTCAATGTGTTCTCCACATTGAATTTTGCCTTCAGGATGCCAATAAGACTCTTGACACACAGCCACAACTTCTCCTTGAGAGCTTTATGCTAGCTGTGTCTGAGATTAATGAAGAAATGTGTATTAAGAGCTTACCATGTGTCATGTACTGTGCTAAGTGTTAGGGATTCAAATGAGAAAGCAAACACAGTCCCTGCCCTCAAGGAACTTACATTCTAACAGGAAAGTACTGGCAAGGAAGGGATATTTTGACAGAATTTATTTGATTGTGGTTCCAAAACTAGAATGGTGGGGCAAGAATAGAGGGTACCACTTGAAGCAGCATGGCAGATGACGAGGAGGTGGCTACATACTGAAATAAAGTGTGGCTGTAGCCCCTTCCCTCAAGATGACACCAAAGGCAAGAAAAGAAATGGTTATCCCTCCCAAGACAGAAGCCAGGTCCAAGGCTAACAAGGAGGTGTTGAAGGGTGTCCACAGCCACAAAAAGAGGAAGATCCAAACATTCCCTGCCTTCCAGTGACTCAAGATACTAACACTTCAAAGGTAGCCCAAGTATCTTCAGGACAGTGCCCCTAGGAGAACCAAGCTTGATCACTGTCCCATCATTAAGTTTCCCTTGACCACTAAGTCTGCTATGAAGAAAATTAAGAACAACACCCTTTATCTTCATTGTGGAAGTCAAGCATCAGATCAAGCAGGCAGTAAAGAAGCTATATGACATCAATGGGACCAAGGTCAATACACTGATCTGGCCCACTGGAGAGAAGAAGGCCTATGTCTGACTTGCTTCAGATTATAATGTTTTGGATGTTGCCCAAAAATAATTGGAATAATCAAACTATGTCCAGCTCTCCCACTCTACCTACAATAAAAAGTTTTCCAGCTGAAAAATAAATGACTGTAGCCAGTCTTAAATATAATGGATAACTGAGGCAATTGCTAATCAGCAGAGTAGGTCCCAGGCTGGAAGTTCTAGGGATAAAAGGATTAAGTTAAGGCTTGGTTTCTGGTCTGGATACCATGTTAACTAAAGGGCAGTGGCTGAAAGTGAAGCAAGTTTGTAAGTATCATCTTTGTCCATGGGTTCAACTTGACCTCTAAATACAAGCTCAAAGCCTTTGGTATCTCTCTTTTTTCAGCATTCATCAAACACTCTTTATTAACCTAAGTAACATACTGGTATCAGTGGAAGCATATTCCGCAAGATGGAAGAGCTACCCAATGCCTTTCATATAGCCTAATGCCATTAGAGTACATTGAGTGGTTAAGATGGTCTTCTGATATAACTGCTCCTATAATTTAGAAGCCATGCTCCTTTCTATTCAAGAGAGATGATCATGGGATCAGAAAGAACCATAATTGACTTAAGCTGTCTCCCTGAAATATGCCAGATTTTATGTCAGCTTTTCTTGACATTGTTGTGTCGATGGCATGTTTCAAATAGAGAACAGTTCCTCTTATAGACATCAAATACTATAGTATTTTTAACAAGCATTTATTAAATGCCTGCTGCATGTTAAGTATTATTCTTGGAGCTAGGGATGTGAATAACAATGAATGAAATGATCCCTGCTTACAAGAGCTTACGTTCTAATGGAGTAGGAAACAGCTAGATCTATTCTATATATCTGAAGTACATAAATAAGCCATGAGTGTGGAACTGAGTCAAAGGCTTTGCAAAAATTAATAAGGAGGGTTTAAATGTTATGGCCCTGTCAGAGGGCTTGCTCATTAATTACAGAATCAATGATAATTGTTCTTTTAAAAATTTAAAACTTGAATACATAATAAAAAAGAAAAAGAAACATTATAAACTTAAATATTAAAACTTAAATACAATATAAGAAAAGAGAAAAAAATATTGCCATATGCACATCAGAACATGACAGAATTAAAAATATACAATAAATTTCCGTTTCAAGAAAACCTATATAATAAATACTATGCATTGTGTTCAGAGCTGTCCATCTTTTCTTTGCTTCCTTGTAAGTTTTCTTTTGTTCTTTGTGGTGTACTTTTTACTTTGTTCTTTTGTTCCCCCTTCCTTCCTCCCCTCCCCCAAGAAGGCTACATTTAAGGGCAGACACACACACACACACACACACACACACACACACACACACACAAAATTGTTCTTTATGCTGCAGGACTTTTTTTAAGCACACTCCTTTTGCTCCTCAGTTAATATACTGTTTTCTTCTAAGTGTTTTCAGAGGTTCTTAGCCTTTCTTTCGTCATGAACCCTTTGACCTATGGACCCCTTCTCAGAATGTTTTTAAATGCATAAAACATAGGATTACAAAAGAAACCAAAGGCTGTTGAAAATATTCTTTTTTTCCCATCCAGGTTCACAGGCCCCTGAAATCTATGGGTTAGAGATCCCAAGGTAAGAAACTCCTGCTTTATAGGCAGGGTTTGGTAGTGATGCCATAGGTCTAAATAAAGTACATAAAAACATAATTGATCTCTATTTGGAGGAGTCACTTGGTGTTATCTGTGGGTAGTAGCTATGGGATGCTTTCTGATAAGAAGGGTGGGGTCAGGCTTGGGTCTGAGAGGAAGATAATAAAGGACCTTGTCATTAGGCTGAGAAGTATTTGAGCCTCTGATGGCAGCTCTTATCCAGCCTCAGTGATACCAGTTTTACAAAGAAGTGCCCATTTTAATCACCTCCCTTGATGCAGCCAATCCATCATTCACCAGATTGGTGGCGTACAAGCTTTCTCTCCCCATCCAACTTGTGTTCTTGTTGGGTCAGACATCATGAGACAGTACAGATGACCAGGAGTCTTTGGTATCCTCCTCTACTGGGGGCTCTCTCTCTCTCCCTCTTTCTCTCCCTCTCTCTCCCCCTCTCTCCTCCCCTCCCTCTCTCTCCTCCCCTCCCTCTCTCCCTCTGTCTCTGTCTCTCCCCCTCCCTTCCTTTCCTCTCTTTCTCTCTCTCTCCCTCCCTCCCTCCCTCTTTCTCCCCCCTCTATCTTTTCCCCCCTCCGTGTCTCTCTCTCTCTTTCTCACCTTCCCTCCCTCCTTCTCTCTCTCTCACTCCCTCCCTCTCTCTGTCTCTCTCTCCTCTCTCTCTCTCTGTCTCTCTTTCTCTCTGTCTCTCTCTCCTCTGTCTCTCTCTGTTTCTCTTCTCTCTCTCTGTCTCTCTCTCCTCTCTGTCTCTCTCCTCTCCTCTCTCTCTCTCCTCTCCTCTCTCTGTCTCTCTCTGTCTCTCTCTCTTTCTCTCTGCCTGTCTGTCTCTCCTCTCTCTCTCTCTCTCTCTCCTCTCTCCTCTCTCTCTCTCTCTGTCTCTCTGTCTCTCTCTCTCTCTCTGTCTCTCTCTCCTCTCTCTGTCTCTCTCTCTCTCTTTCTCTCTCTCCCTCTCTCTCTCTCCCTTCCTCCCCCCTATCCCCTCCAATTTCTTTGCTTCTCTAGCTTTTTCCATAAAGTTTTGGGCTGATGTAGAATTGTTTATTTTGTCTCTTGTTCTTCACACACCCCCTCCCCCCACTCCTGCCATTGCCTTCACCTCTTGACTTTTTCCTTCAGTTGCTGAGTAAGGGAATCTAGAATTTCTAATCAACTTATGTTTTCCAGATTCCTTCATACATGTTTCTTTTTTGTTGCCTTTAACTGAGAGACCCGGCATTCAGGTTTTCTACTCTGCATGCCAGCTAGATGTTTATATAATCTTCTGCTGCCTTTCCAAGAGCCTTTGACAGTTTTCTCAGCTCTCTTCTACCCTGCTAGTATTTGGTGCTTGTCCAGAGCAATGTCCCTTAATAATGTCACTTTTTCTCCTGTCGCTCTCACTGTGGCAATGGCTGCTATATATGCTGTTGTTATATTTTGTTGTTGATACTGACACGATTTGTCATTTCTTTCTCCAGCTCATTTTACGGATGAAGAAACTGAGGCAAACAGGGTTTAGTGACTGGCCCAGGGTCACACAGTTAATAAGTGTCTAAGGTCAGATTTGAACTCAGGAAGAGAAGTCTTCCTGACTCCAGACCCATGGCTTTATCTACTGCACCACCTAGCAGCCCTTTCATTATTATTATTTACAAACATTTATTTATTGATAAACATTTATTATTATTATTTACAAACGTGTACCCACAACTTTTTTTTTTGCAAACCTGCGGATAAATCAAATGGCTTCAAGGAATCCCCCAAACATATAACTTACAAGGAGACCATTCCAAGAACTCTTCTTCCTTAAGACCCACCACAGAGATTTCTAGGAAGAAGAAAAGAGGGAAAGAAAATAAGGAAGTTCCCCTTTTCTCTTCCAGAACTCTTATAGTTGAGGCCAGTGCCAGGACTGGGTTCTTGCCCCTCATAGAGATATACGGAGCAGTCTACCTCCTGCCAATCCAGATCTGACCCATTCTTCAAGCCCTTCCACTTCCAGAGAGCCTTGCCAGACCACTCTGGGCCCCGTGGATATCCCCGTCTCCTGGTTTCCTCCAGCCCTTACATTCTGGGTCACATTACCCAGCAATCAATCAAGCATTGGGGGAGTATTCTGCAATTATCTGCGTGTTTCTGGTCCCCAGACTATGAGCTCTTCCTCCCTTTCCCAAAACACACAGCCCAGGGTGAGGGCAGGAGTAAGTGTTTAATCACTATTGAATTAATCCACTGTCTTTATTTCCACCATTTGATGCCTCAGTTTCTCCAGCTGTGGCACAGGGGCTTGCCAAGGACCAAGCAGGTGTAAATTCCCTTTTCATTCCTGGAAACGGTTGCCACGGTGACCACAGCAACAATCAACAGGCCCCACCTCAGGCAATGCACTGCTAGACAGCAAGTGGGTGAGGGGGAGTGAGGGGAGGACCCTAGATCTTGCCAACGTGGGGAGCACCTGCCCCACCCTCCTGAGGGCACCCAACCGTGGCAATTCCCGCACAGGTACCGGCGTGTTCTACAAGGTGGAGTGTTTGTGTGTTTGTGTGTATTCAAGCATCAGCCTGTGTCCCATGGAGACAATTTGGGGAAGTTTGGCCCTGACAAGACAGGAACACATTCTGTGGGCAGGGGAAGAAGTGAGACCTTTCACAACCATGGTGTGGTCAGCACATTGGTTTTGCCCCTTTGAAATTGCAAAGCCTGACCCAGGGAACAGCTTCCTGGCAGCTAGGCTAGATCAGGGAAATAGGTCCTGGGGTTTGCTTTCCCTGGCCCTGAAACACTAACAGCCAATAGGAAGAGATAGGATCTCAGATCTGATCTGGAAAGGCAATGAATTCGGGATTAGAAGGCCCACTTTCGGATCCAAGCTCCAAAAGTTACTAGCTGGACAACCTCAGGCAAATGGCTTCATTCAATTTGATTTAACTTTTAAAAAAAAATTCATTACCATGAGTCATAGCATACAGAAGTCTTCAAAGAATTAACATTCCTGATCACCCAAAGGGCAATAATGTTGAAAGGCATTATGGGAGTATTGGGTGGGCTTCCTGCAGAGGATTTCTCCTAGACCTCTACAAGAGCAGCATGAAGACATGGATGGGTTGTGGTATGCATGAAATCATAGATCCATCCAAGTGTCAAGGTGTAGGGAGCTAGGCTGGAGTGGGGACGTGTGGGAAGTCTCCATACAGCACTGTCCTTGTGCTCATGCCGCTCAAAACCTCCTTCAGAGATAAGGCAAACCACAGAAAACAATACTGTACGGTATTACGTAGCAAGTGCATCAGAGAGGAAGGAGGGATCATGGAGAAGGCAAGGCATGTAACAAGTTCACCTCTTTTCCTCATCTGTAAAATGGGCAGGATGATGGTCTGACGACCTCTCTCACAGGGTTGTGAAGGGTTGTGAACCTTCATAAAGGAGAAATGGGAATGATTATTATCCGGTCCCAGCAAGGAGTCCTCTGTTGCTGAGAGCCTGAGCCTACACCCAGAGAAACTGCAGGGGGACCTTGCCCTGAGTTCTTTTCCTTGAGGAGAAGGGAGACCTGAGATGCTGAGCCAGCCTCCTGGGCCCGATGAAGTTACCACTGGTCTCACTTCTGAGCAGGAGAAGTGATGGGCAGCATCTGGGGCCAGTTGTCATGGGAGAAGCCCTGCACGGGGAATAGGCTGGTGCCACGTGCAGAGGCACCCACACTCGCCCCGCCCCCTTCTCCAGCACCCCAGCCCTCGCCTCAGCCTATTCATAGCAGGACGTCAGAAAGAACCCAGATTAGAAAGCCATCCATCTGGCACCAGGAACCCAATCCCAGATTAACTCTGGAACTGCCAGCTCCTGTCAAAAAGGGAGTTCTGATGGCTTTGTGACCTAGCAACCACTCACCAAGGGTCTCCCATGCCCTGGGTTGTGTGGGTGGGGAAAGAGAAGTCACATTTTTGCCTTTGGGGAGTCCCTGTTCTGGGGAGAGAAACAACCTTTGCCCTAAGGGAGTCTCTGATCTGGAGGAGAGATGTTGCCTTCACCTCAGAGAGCCTTCAGTCTGAGGGGGAAACATAGCCCAGTTCTTGGTCTCAGGTGAGATACAACTATGTCCTTAAGAAGCCCCAGACCTCAGAGGAAGACCCAGCCCTATGCTTAGGGAACTCCCAGTCTGAAGGGGAAAACCTTGTTCTACATGCCAGAGACTTTGGGATCAAAGCAACTGCAGCCACACCTAGGGAGGATACCAGGCCAGGTGAAATATGAGGGAAGGTCCTAGCCACCAATGGGTACGGCCTGGCTTGGGGCCAGAGGCAGCAAAAAAGGCTTCGTATTTCTGAGGTTTCCAACCAGGGGCCAGACCCTGATGGACAATAACCTCAAGTCCTCTTCCTGCTGACTAGAGGAAGCCAGGGAAATTCCATTCCCTCCATATCCCTTTTCCTACCACTAATTCTAAAATTAAAGGCTCTCTCCCAACAGTACTTTCTACCTGGGGAAGTGCCCTGTCTCTGGACGGTACGTGAACTTTATGGTATATGTTTAGAGTGGGACAGAAGGGCTATGGGGCAAGGTGCAGAGATGGCACTCGGAACTAGAGAGAAAGGTGTAGAAAGGGAGGGACTGGAGCCAAGAAAGCCTGCTGCAGGCACACTGTGTGAGTACGTGCTGAGTACATCCCTTATCCCCGCCTGTCTTCAAGATTTGGCTAAATCCTCTCCAAAATGAATGGGTTGGATTAAGTGGGCTCTAGTTGCCCTCTGACCACCAGCATTCTATGTTCTGATGTCCCCTCCAGCTGTGATATGTGTTCTGTGTTCTAAGGCCTTTTCCAGCAGAAATATTTTCTGTTCTATGATTGAGAAGCAGCATTGTATAATGAATAGAACACTGCACTTTAAAGGCCACAGACTTGGATCTGAATCTTGCCTCAGATGCCTGATAGCAGTATGGTCATGGGTAAGACACTTCTCAGAGCATAAAGATACCTCCTCTTAAATGGGCATGATACTTGTAAGTACCTACCTCACAGAGGTGCCAAGAGGAAAGCGCTTTGAAAACCATATATTAAAATAAGCCAATTATTATGGAGAATTCTTGAGGGTGAGTTGGGAGGGGGTGTCTCAGGGTCTTTACTCTGCATATCAGTGATCACTGTCCAGGTTGTATTTCTCTGTAAAGAATCACCTTAGACCATTGTTCACTCCATTGGTTACAACCCTTCTATACAACCAGACTATTGTACAACGTGAAAGTATTTGCAGATCCTATACTTGACTGCACGCTGCCATGGGGGGGGGGGAAAGGAAGGGAGGGGAGAAAATTTGAAACTCAAGGGATTGTGGAACTGAATCTTGTAAACTAAAAGTAAATAAACAAGTCAATGAGAAAAAAAAAAGAATCGCCTTAGAATAGTCCTTGGAAAATGTGTTTGTCAATGTCTGCATTGACCCTCCTTTCCCATTTGCCCTACCTCCTCCCTTTCCACTAATCCAACCTCTCTGCCTTTGCTCACACCTTCCCCCCACCCTAGAATGGACTTCCCCTCCTCTCCACCTTCCTCCTTCAGGAGGCCTTTACAGTTAATCACTCAGTCAACCAATAAGCATTGCTTAATCCCAACTGAGCCACTGACCCTCTGACCCTCACTGGCCCATCTCTGATCGTCTACACTTACTGTCTGGCATACAGCTGTACACATGGTCCTCTGCTATGCTATTCTCCAAAGTCAGCTGGGTATACCTTGATTCCAAGAGGGCTGTGGCCTGACTGGAGGGGGTATCACCCAACTGATGGGTGCGACCTCTGTATCCTCTCCATTACAGAAGGGGAGGATGCACCTGGAGGGAAGAGGGAAAATGGGTTAGTCTTGGGGGATAAGGTTAAGTGTAATTGTGTTAGGGACAAGCAAGGTTGTCCTAGTAGATGTTTGACAATTAGCTTTCTCCATTAAAAAAAAACCCACAACTACCCATGACATACTTTTGAAGTTTAATCTGCAATATCAACCTTTTCTCCATCACTGTTCTTAAATCCAGACAATCAATAGAGCAAAACTCAAGCCCTGATCTGTAGCTTTGCTGATTTGGGAGGTGTAAATGATCACACTGAAAATTTAAGTTGACTCTCATGAGCCAGTTTGAGCTGGCTCCAGCACACAGGTGCCATTGGGAACATCCCTTACCCCATACCCACCACTTATCTCCAAAATACCTTGTAGCTACAGCAGGTGCTCTTGGAGCAGTGGTTCTCAACCTGTGGGTCGAGACTCCTTGGGGGCGGTGAACAACCCTTTCACAGGGGTCACAGGGATTGCCTAAGACCATCGGAAAACACATATTTCCGATGGTCTTAGGGACTGAGACACTGCTCCTCTATCTGTCTCCAGACGGGTCCACCCACATGCAGATATGCCCACATACGAGTATTAAAGGGTCTCAGCATTAGGAAGGTTGAGAACCACTGCCTTGGAGAGTAGACTCTGTGCTGAGTGCTGGGCCATTACCACTCGTCCTGACTTTTGTCTTGCCCCTGGACTTTGATGACTCTGGAAGAGAGAGAGAGGCTGATGATTTTGCATAACTCTGCCACACTAAAATCCAATTCATGAGCTAGTCAAGACATCACCCTGTTATGTCACTTGTCTTCTCTGAAAATGCAGGACGAGCAACCACAGTAGAGTCTGTGCTCCGGGCCAGTGACCAGTGACCGGTGAAGAGCAGCCCTGCCTCCTCCCCTCTTCTCATTTTGTGTGGTTCAAAGGGATTGGCGTCCCTCTTCATCCTTCATTTCAAAGAGGACCAATGGGGTAATGAATAACAGACATGGATGGATGGATGGGTTAATATAGATTACAAATCTCATTGCATCATCTCTCACATGTTTTGATTAGCTTCCCTGGTTCAAATCTCTTCCATCTTCAATGCATCATCCACACACAGTGATGTTTCTTAAGAGGTCTGACTGTATCATCTAGTAAACTTCACTGGTTCCCCATCAGTTCTAAAATCCAGCATCATGTGTTATCTTATGACTTTTTTAATTCCCATTTTTGTCTACGTTTTATAACATACGTAATTATTTGCATGATGGTAGTGATACAATGTCCGCATAATTTAATATACACCCATTGGGATGTGATGGAATGCACACTCAGAAAGCTTAGAGCCCGTTGCTTTAGTCCGTATGTATCATCCTCCTTGCCATACTGGGACTTCTCTTGGAGCAGTGTCTAGATTTACCTACTCCTCGCACAGCTCCTTGTCTTTGTTTTGTATCTTTTGCATTTATGTATATGTGTGCACGTGACCTCCCCAGTAGGAGGCAAGCTCCTTGAGGACAGGAACTTTGTCTTCCCAGTGCCTAGTGCAAACCTTGTCACAGAGTAGCTGCTTAATGGGATCTCTGCTGGCTCTGGATCTGTTCCTCCTTCTCTTCCCTGGACCTGAAGCTATGTGAGGGCAGGGCCTCAGTCTGCTTCTCTTTTGAATTCCAATCCCCCCCAATCTTGCCCACAACCCACAGCTCCTCTAAGTCCAGGGCTAGATGTCCAAAGGACCCAAGGAAAACCTTGCCACATTTGGTCTCAGCTGATTTTCTCATCCTTTGCCTCTGTTTCCTAAACTTTGGTGCAGAGACTAATCTATTTCCTGAGGATCCAGGTAAACTGGGTACTAGGTAATATAGGTCTCAATGTAATAGCAAAATGGAACCAAAGTCTTCAGGGAAGAGAGACCCTCCCCCTCTTTCTGGAAATTACCCTTCCAGCTGGCCCCACTGATCCCCTGCCAGGCCCTACCTCCCACGAATCAAACCCCTGGCAGTGACCCCCATCTTGGGCACATTGGCTAGCAGGTTCTGTCATGCTGATGTGCCAACCCCCTCTTCCACCAACTCCATAAGGCCTGAGAGGCAAAAAAGCATGCTGGGACGTGTAGATTCCTGGGGCTGGGCTTCTATTTCAGATGGGAAGGCAGCCACTGGAGCCCCTACCTTACTGAGAATGACCAGGAACCATAGGAAGCATAGCCCTGATCTCTACAGTTTAGATCTCTACAGTTGCTCTCACTGAAAGGAGGTAGAAGATGTGATCAACTTGAATGATAGCTAAGAATCACCCTCCCTGGGCCTTAGCCCAGAGATTAGCTCCACAGTCTCTGGCTGGATCTGGTTTATCCTTTGACTATCTGCTGGCACAGTCTTTGAGAGCACAGGGTCATCTCCACACCGTGATGAGGCTTCCCAGGAGGCATTACAGCATAACCAAATCAAACCCCACTCTACTCCACCCCACCCCCAGCCCCACATTCCTCCCAGTTCCCAGATCTCTCTTGCATAAGGTGACCTGTCTAGGCCCACTGATCCCTCCCAGAGGCTGCCTTACCTTCCACCTATCCATCCCCAGGTGCAGATTCTTGGCTAGGATTAGGAAGTATCCATCCCAGAAGCTGGGCTGCACTGCTGACCTCTCTACCCCATCTCCTGTGCCCTGAGAGCTCCTGTCATTAACCCCATGGCCTCAAGACCAAAGGCATTTTTTTCCTCCACAAGCAGCCAAGCCAGCTTGTTTCTCCTCCCTGGCTGCTTGGAATTTGGGACCCAGGGCAGTGTTTGTATCAGACCTTCAAAACTGGAAGAGACCTTGAAGTCCATCAAGTTCAGTCCCCTTCTTTTACAGATCAAGAAAAAAAGGCCCAGAGAGGAAAGGGGACAGAGTTGTTGATCAGAACCCAGTCCCGATTCCCAGTGCAAGACTCTTAGTACTATACCACCCTGCCCCTTGGTAGATAAGCTCTACTTCTCCTGGCTTGAAGGGCCCCAAGTTGGTGTGGAGAATGTGATCACCTTGAGTGATACCACCATGCACCCTCCAGACTCTGTTTGAATGTAACATGTCTTTCCTTCCTTCCTTCCTTCCTTCCTTCCCTCCTTTACTCTTCTCCTCCCTCCTTCCTCCCCTCCCTCCCTCCTTCCTTCTTTTCTCCTTCCTTCCTTCCTTCTCTTTTTTCTTTTCTTCTCCCTATCAATCAGTCTGCTAGATATCTATATATCCATATATAGTATGTCTATCATCTAGATAGCTATCTCTGTGTCTATCTAATTATCTATTCATCCATCTATCTACTACTTTGCTTCTCTCAGTCCAGTCATGATGAGAAAATTGTACTGAGCTGAGTTCAAAGCGTGGAAAGGTTCAGAAATAAGGACAGAGGGAGGCCACAAACTTGCTGGGGAAAAAGGGGGCTGGGGCTGCAGAAAGACATGTGGCAACCAGCTCATGGCAGCCCAGGGCTCAAGCTCTGCCTTCCACCAACAGGCGGGACAGCTACTTGTTAGAGGCTATTGTAGAGAGGGATTCTTGTTTCAGGTCATGGTTGGATTAAAGAGTGTCTAAGGCCTCTTCTTACCCTAAGATGTTCTGATCTTTATGTAAAAAGCCTTATTGCCTCGAGGAGCATGGGAGAGGGGGAAGAACACTGGATATGGAGTCTAGGGACACGTGCATTCAAATTCCAAAGTCACGAATTATGTGACCATGGGCAAGCTTCTTAACTCTGTGCCTTAGTCTCCTCATTGGTAAAAGGAGTGGCTTAAACTAGGTCTTTATGACCCTTTGACTATGAAGGGTAGGAAAAGGGGTAGAGGAGAAAGTCTGAACTTTAGCTGATACCTGAAAACACACAGCCTTTTCTTTACACAATAGTTTCTGAAATGTTTCAAGTAAATCAAGATTTTTTTAAAAACCCAAACCACAACAAAATTTAAAAAAATTTTTTAAAATAGACCCAAACCACCTTCTCCATTGCCTCACTATGATCCATATTTCCGCATCTGAAAAAACCTGCTGTCGTGGGGTGCTTTATAATTTATGGTATTTTGGGAAAGACCCCAAGATAACTGGGCACAGTCAAGTCATTGCCATACAGGACCATAGATCCAGATCTGGAAGGGACCTCAAAAGCCATGTAGTGCAACCCTCTCATTTTACACAGGGGGAAACTGAGACCCAGGGATCAAGTAGCTGGCCCAAAGTCACATGGGTAATGTCAGAGAAGGGATTTGAACTCAGAACCGGGGACCCCAGGTACTTTCTCTCTTTTATACCCTGACTCAATATTCTCCTCCTCCAAGGATACACATTGTGATAATATTTTTTTTTAAAAACTCACAACATCCTAGGGTCTATGGGCCTTTCTGAAACTGCCTCTGCTCTGGACATCGGGAATGACCACTTGGCCTACCCCTTTTTAAATATGTCCATGCCCCATGCTTTTATTTCCTATTTGTTTCTACTGCATTTCCTGAATTAGTCAATACTTCAGAGCTCTGTGCCTATGTTATCGGAGATGAAAATCAACCAGACTAAGCAAGAACCGACCTCACCACCCCCCCCTTCCTGTCACTAAAAAAAAATCTGTGACCAGGAGCTGTCTGGAGTGAAGGCAATTTGGGCCCAGGCAGCCCATGTACTGGCTAGAAGGAATAAATGAAAGGCAGAAAAAGCATTCATTAAACTCTTGCTACGAAGGCAGGCACAGTGCTGCGTGCTGGAAATCCACAAAAAGTGAGGCGATTCTTGCCTTCAAGGAACTTATATTCGAACAAGGGGAGGTGACCCAAATGAGGCAATGGTGGCTGGACAGGGGTTGGTCTGGGAAGTCACAGGGATTATGAGTGTTGCTGTAAGTTAATTGATTGACATGACCTTTCCAGGAATGGTAGTACTGATTTAATTATTGTTCCCAGAGATGATGTAGAAAGGGGGGTGGAGGCTAAAACGGTACATGGGCAGGTGGTGGCAGCACAGTGGTGGGTGGCCAGAGGGACAGCAGTATGGGGAGCCTGACTTGGGTTAGTGATGGAGAGTTTGGCAGAACTGGCTATAAGGGGCCATCGTTGACCCAATTCCTTCTGGGCCTAGAAGAACAGCTTACTGGGGAAGGGTGGGGGGTTCCTGGTCACTTCCTCAGTCATATCCTTTCTCTGCTCTTCCCTCCCCACCATGTTCACCACCATGACCTGCAGAGGCTTTCTCTTTAGGCTTTGAACCTGTCTTCCTGAGAATTAAGTCTTACTGCTTTCTGCATTCCTGGCCTTTGTGGTTCTTCTGTGAAACCGTTTTAAGCCCCAACACAGCTCTTATGGGCAAGGGCTCACACCAACCTAGCTCTAAGGAATCTTGATTCTAGACCACTCCAAGTGCTTTTCTTACAGCAGCACTGCCAGGGGGCATTAGTAGTATTATTCCCACTTTATAGGTGAGGAAACAGAGGCTCTGAGAGGTCTAGCCATTTGCTGAAGGTCACACAATCCTCTAATGGTGGAATCTCAAAGGTGGAATTGACTTGATGGGTCCTGAGCAGGAATTTCTTCTATAACATCTCTGACAAATGTTTGTATCCAGTGGGGGGGAACTCACTATCTCCCATTCTAATTGTTAGGAAGCTTTTCTTTCCCTCGGGCAGAGATTTATCTCACTACAACTTCTCTAAAGGATAGGTTGGGGAGAGGAAGAAGCAAGGGCCTAAACTGGAGGCCTTTGACCCTAGAGTTGGGCCCAGAAGGTCACAGGAGGGGAAGGGGGATCATCAAATATGGCTAGAAATAATACAAGAATTTACATTTCTCTTGTGCTTTAAAGTTTACAAAGTGCTTTTCCACAACAATTCTGTAAAGTAGGTCATCTAATATTATTATAATAACCATTTTGCAGTTGGGGAAACTGAGACCCAGAGAGACTAAAGTGATGTAACCAAAATCTTATAGCTGCTCGCTGGCAGACTCAGACTCAGATTCTTTGAGTTCCGAGAATGATCTTGCCCCTGCGCCGTAGCCTCTGCCTCACTCCCTTGGCTCCAAACCTCTTCCTATTTTTCACCTGTCTGGAGGATGGCGAGTGATCTCCAGGGCTGGCCCCAGGCAGGCGGCAGGGGAATTGACCTTTCACTCACTTTGGTAAACAATTGTACAAGCCACATCCCTTGCCTCCACCCGATGTGGACTTCCTACCGACATCCATACCCTTCCTCTCCAGGCAGCGTCTGGGAGGAAGCTCTCTCAGACACTTAGGGACCTTTGGGTATTATCTGGCATAACCCCAGCAGTTCCCTAGGTTTTCACACAGGATGGGATAGGAAAGAGGCTCTAACTCCATTCTCCTTCACCTCCATTCCTATCCATCAGGATGGCAGCTACAGAGGGAAGGCATCTGAGTCCCAGAGGCTAAGACAAAGCAGGGAAGGGAGAGGGAGGGAAGACAGGCAAAGGGAGAGTTCACTATAGACCCTCAGACCATTAGAGCTAGAACAGAATGTAGATATTATCCAATCAAATTCCCTCACTTTACATGTGAGGAAACTGAGGCCCAGAGAAGGAGAGGGACTCAACAAAAGTGTCACAGCTTGTCAGTGGCAGAGCTAAGACTCCAATTCAGCAATGTAGACTCAGTGACTCAGTGACACTTGAGGAGCATGGGACTAAGACCAACTTCTTTTTTTTTTTTCATTTTATTTTATTTTTTAGCATCCCTTTTTAATTTATTTTTAGTTTTCAACATTCACTTTTATAAAATTTTGAGTTCCAAATGTCCTCCCCCTTCCCCCTCCCCAAGATGGCATGCAATTCAATATAGGGTATACATGTACAATTGCATTAAACATTTTCACATTACTCATGTTGTGAGTGAAGAATCAGAACAAAAGGGAAAAACCACGAGAAAGAAAAAAAGAGAAAATAGTCTGCTTCAATCTGCACTCAGACTCCATAGTTCTTTCTCTCGATGTGGACAGCAGTTTCCATCATGAGTCTTTTGGCATGGTCTCAAATTGTTGCATTGCTGAGAAGAAAAGTATCAAAGCTGGTCATCAAACAATGTTGCTGTTACTATGTATGGTGTTCTCTTGGTTCTGCTCACTTCACTCAGCATCAGTTCATGTAAGTCTTTCCAGGTTCTTCTGAAATCTACATGACCAACTTCTAATCCCTTCAAAGACACAAACAATTAGCAATAATAATAACTCTCATTCATACTGTACCTCACGACTTACTAGTACTGTGGAACACACCACTGTCATCCTGGTCACCCTGGCTCTAAGGCTCAAAACCTAAGTGCTATCTTCCACTCTTCAGTCTCTCACTCCCCCCACCATTGTCTCCACCCACCCACTGAAAGACCTGTTAATTTTACCTTCCTAACATCTCTCCTCTCACTCTGCCACTGCCCCTGTCCAGGTCTTTATCACCTTATACTCAAACTATTAAAATAGCCTGCTGGTGGGTCTCCCTGACTTGAGCCACTCCACACAAAAAAACCCATTCTCCACTCAACTGCCAAAGTGATTATCCTATAGGACAAGTCATTCCCCTACCCCTCACCCCAACTCAGTAAATTCCAGTGGCTACCTATCATCTCCAAGGTCTAGAAAATCCTCTGCTTGGAGTTCTAAGTTCATAATGTCCTCTCTGCTTCCACTTTTCCAGTTTTCTTATATCTTACACTACCTACTCTTTAGTCCAGCAACACTGATTTCCTTTTGATTCCTCAAATAAGACTCTCCAATCTCCCATCTCCCTGCCTTTTTCACTGGCTGTACTCCAGATCGGGAATGCTCTCCCTCATCATCTCTGCCTCCTGGCTTCCTTCAGGTGTCAGCTAGTATCTCACCTTCTACAGGAAGCCTTTCCCCAAACCCCTTAATTCTAGTGCCTTCCCTCTGTTGATTATTTCCAATTTATTCTGTCTATGGCTTGTTCTTACCTAGTTGTTCGCATGTTGTTTCCCCCATTAAACTGTGAACACCTTGAGGGCAGGGACTATCTTTTGCCTTTATATCCCCATTGATTAGCACAATCAATGCCTGGCACACAGTAAATGCTTAATACATGTTTATTGATTGACAAAACATTTTCCTTAGGACCACCCCAGGAGGCAGGCAATGCCAATATTATCACCCCTATTTTACAAATGAGGAAATTTTAATGTGAAATGAACTGAGATGGCAGGATGGAGACAGGAACTCACTTGAACTCACCCAACCTTCCCTCCAAACAATTTTAAAGTAACACCTCACATCAAAATCTGAAGGTGCAGAACCAACAAAAGGTCAGGTGAAACAATTTTTTCAGCCCAAGACAACTGAGGAGTTCAGCAAGAAAGTGGTGGGGGTTGGACCGGGAGAGCATGCCACCTGCAGGAAGCCTTGGAAGTGACTGCATCAGTGGCAGGAACTCTTAGCCAACAGATGGCAAAGGGGTCAGACAATGGGTCAGAAAGAGATTATGCCTTCACAACTTTGTTGCATTACCTGTATGCAGTTCTGGGTCACAGTCCTAAGGCAAAAAAGAGGCAGGGGACGTGGTCACAGTTCCAGGGTCAGAAGGAATGATAACTTTTGTGGCTACAGGAAAACAAGGCCCCTTTCTGGGTAAATACCAGAGCACAGGCCAGGAGAGCAGTGACCATACCTCTCTTAAGATCATACCACTTTGGAAGCATCAAAAACCTACAGATCCCCAGACTTAGCTCTGAAAATATCAGCACAAAAAAACCTGAAGCTTGGGACAGGGCCTTTTCCACCTCAGGAGCAGAGCCCAATTTTAAAATAAAATTAAAAAGTGAAGCAATAGGCTGGAAAATAAGCAAGAGACCGAGAGACAGAGAGAAAGAACATAACCATAAAGAGTTACTATGGTGACAGGGAATACCAAGGCACAAACTCAGAAGACAATGATGTCAAAACAGCTACAAGCAAAGCTTCATAGAAAAATCTGACTTTGAAACAAGCCCAATAAGAATTCCTGAAATTGCTCAAAGAGGCTTTTAAAAAGCAGAGAGGTAGAAGAAAAATTGGGTAAAAAAATGATAGAGATGCTAGAAGATTATGAAAAGAGATTCAACAGCTTGTTAAAGAAGCATGCACAAAAAAAAAATGAAGAAAATAATACTTAAAAAAAACAGGACTGACCAAATATTTTAAAAGGTACAAAAATTCACAGAAGAAAAGAACTACTTAAAAAGCAGAATTGGTCAAATGGAAAAAGAGGCACAAAAGCTCACCAAAGAAAAGAGTTCCTTAAAAGTTAGAAGTAGGCAAGTAGAAGTTAATGACTCCATGAGACATCAAGAAATAATAAAACAAAATTTTTAAAAAATGAAAAAAAGAAGAAAATGTGAAATATCTCACTGGAAAAACAGATCCTAGGAAAAAAACCAACAGTCCTAGAAAACAGATCAAAGAAAATTTAAGAATTATTGTACTATCTAAAAGTCATGATCAAAAAAGAGCATAGATATCATATTTCAAGAATTTATTGATATCCTAGAGGGTAGAATATTGATATCCAGAGGGTAGAAAAGAAACTGGAAGAATCCCTCAATCATCTCCTGAAAGAGATCCCAAAATGAAAACTGCCAAGAATATCATAGCCAAATTACAGAGCCCCTCAGGTCAAGGAGAAAATACTGCAAAGAAGTCAGAAAGCAACGATTCAAATATTGTGGAGCCACAGTCAGGATCACTCAAGATTCAGCAACTTCCATTTTAAAGAACTGAAGAGCTTGGAATATGTTATTCTAGAAAACAAAGGAGCTAGGAATATAACAAGAATAATTTACCCAGCAAAACTGAGTATAATCCTTAAAGGGAAAAAATATAATAGATATTTAATGAAACAGGAGTTTCAAGCATTCCTGATGGAAAAACCAGAGCTGAATAAAAAATATGACCTTCAAATACAAGACTCAAGAGTAGCAAAACAAGGTAAATGTGAAAGAGTAAGCATAAGGGTATCAATAAAGTTAAACTGTTTACATTCCCATATGGGAAGATGATACACATAACTCCTAAGAAGTTTATCATTATTAGGGCAGTTAGAAGGAGAATACATAGAGGGAATGGGTGTGAGTTAACTATAATGGAATGGACTTTTAAAAAAATGAGTTTGAAACCCTTCCCATTGCCACAAACATATTAAGCACCTGTATTAGGTATGATGGGAGATACAACATTTGAATAAGACACAGTCCCTGTGGGGACATCCCATCGGGATAACAGAAACACAAATAATTATATAATTTCACCATGACATGATAAGTAGATCTGTGAGGGGAAGGTTGATACCAATCAGGAAAAGCTTCCAGGAAGTGGCATTTGAATTGAGCTGTAAAGGATGGGCAGTTGAACAGATAAAGAGCAGGAGGGAGGACATTCCTTAATAAATACTTTGTTGACCCATTTATCAAATAGTGTGATGTGGTAACCTAAAAAGCCAATGTGAGTTCTAATGACTAGAACCATGTTCTTTGCCCTGGTCAGAGCTAAGGAATATTTATCTTCTTCTGGTTCTAGGGGTCGAATTTGAGGAAGGATATTGACAAACTGTAATGCATTCAAAAATCAAGTAACCTAGCTGGAAACTGACCAGTTAAAGGAACAAATGAACAAAGTCTTCTCTTCTAGAGAAGACTTAAGAGAACAAAATCAGTCTTTAAGTATTTAGTCAGGGAGAAGAATCAGACTAGTTCTTCTTGGTCCCAGGGGAAGAAACTAGGACTTTAAAAGGGGTAACTGAAAAGAGGCTCCTTCTGACTCAATATGATGGGAACACTTCCTACTAAAATCAAGGTTATGAATGGACTAGCTCATGTATATTGGCATGTATAGGTAAGTACTTTACATACATTCATTTGATCTTCACAACCCTGTTAGGTAGGGTGTGTTACCTGCCATTTTACATATGAAGAAACCAAGTTTGAGAGGTTGAGTAGTCCAAGGTCAAGCATTTATTAAGCATCCTACTATGTGCCAAGAAAACCAAAAAAACGGCCCCTGCTCTCAAGGAGCTCGAAGTCAAATGGGGGAGGAGATAACAGCAAACAACTATGTACAACAAAGCTATTATACAGAAGGAAGGCATTAAAGGGGAGCAGGAAAAGTGGGCTAGCTCAGACTTGAGGGAAGTCAGAGGATATGAGGCAGGTATTTGAAACCCAGGTCTCCTTGAATTTCCAGTTCCAGCGTTCTCTCCACTACCTAGCTGGGCCTCTTCTGGGGCTAGTGAGCTCCCTGTCATTGGAAGTATCCAAGCAGAGGCTGGACTTCCCATCAGGGATGACGAGATGGGGATCCCTGCATTAGAAAGGATGATTTCTGAGAGTCTAAGAGTAAATAACGCAGGTGATGCACTGGAAGTATGATAAAGTGAACCCAGCTGGGGGTCGGGTTTGGTCAGGCCGGATGCCCGGTCCTGGGCTCCAGGACGAGGCAGCCCCAGCACAAGCGGCGCCTGTCCTTTCTTTTCTCGTTTCACTCCCCGTCCCATCCCGCACCGTCCCAGCGGAAGCAGCCAGGAGACCCGGCGGCTGGAGGGCGGAGGCTCGGCCGCTGCAAACTCCGTTATAGAGCCCGTAGCTGCCTCCAGCGAACCACAGAGTAGCTCTTAGCAGGCGGCCTCACTGCCCCAGCGCCTGCCTGGCCGAGTCCTGCGCATGCGTGCTCAGGCCCTCCCGGGCTCCCAAGTAGTCACATTGTTACAGTTCTTCTACCTGAGGCTCCATTCACCTCCTCTAAGCCCGCCCCCTCGCTGTCCGCGATCCCGCAGCCGGCAATCCGATACATAGGGCTGGGGCACGCCCCCCGGCCTCCGCCCACTCTCGCGCTTCGTTCTCCCTCCTCCCCCAACTCCCCACGCCCTCTCCTTTCTGGCCTCGTATTGGACTCCTAGGTGGACCGCTCCCGCCCACCGCAGGAACTGATTGGTAGGTTGGGCAAATTGAAAGGGAGGGAAGAGAGAAGGGAGGGAGGAAGAAATCAAGGGATTAGACAAGAGTTTTTTCTTCTCTCTCCCCCCCACCCCCCGGCCTCTGGAAAGTCACGTGTCGCCTCAAATTGTGGTCAATCATAACTCCAGCTTTTACAGCCTTCTTAAAGGGAGCGCAGCCTCTGTATAGGGACTGGGGTCCTTTTCTTCCTGTCCGTGGTCCACGGGGTCTCTCTGCTCGTCTCTGCCCAAAGAAGCTAGGGTCTGGACCCGCAGAGCACTGAATCACTCCCCTTCCTCCCAGCCTTCGGCTCTGGAATGGGCAGAAAGGCTAGGTTTTGTCCAAAGGTGTCCACCCCAGAGCAATTTTCCCCTTGGCTTGAGACGGCAGTCCAAGATTTCTGGCCTCCAGACTCAAGTCTAGGCAATGGGCTGGGGGGCGGGGGGTTAGCTGAGTGACAGTCTCCATTCTAAATGGGAAGCTTTGTAGATTTCAGGATAGATGGGTTCTGGTAGGGTAAGGGGACACCCAGCCTAGTTCTCTACCTCCCTCCCCCACCTCACCCCCGTCCCAGGGAGGAAACTGACAGTATTTGAAATGAAGTCACCTGAGCCCCAAGAGGTAAAGACGCGGGGTCATTGGAGGAGGAGAGTGACTTCAGCCCTTCTACCCGTCCAGTTTGGATTTGGGCTTCACTAGAGAGCCATTAAGTTTGGATGGCAGCCTGCTCAGGAGGTCTTTTAAGGCTGAAGGAGGAACGGAGGATGGATACCCTTACCCCTTCGATCTCTGTGGCCTGGCCTAAGATGAGCTGGGCAGCTCTGGGCTTATTTAATCAAAAAACAGATTTGAATTCCCCCCTCTCCAGTATTTTTAGACTAGTCTCCAGGCCTCAGTTTCCTCTTCTGTCAAATGTGGACGCTGTGCTAGGTGAGCTCCATAAGATGTTGGGCTGGATGGCCACTTGAGTGTGTTGCAGAAGGGATTTTTTTTTTAAAAGGCTACTGAGGTCTCTCCCAACTCTGAAATTCTGTGATTTCTTTTATCTCTTTCCAACCCCAGCTCCTCTGACCTCTGGCGGGGTCCTTTTAAGCTGCTTCTGCCGCCGAAGGCAGCGTGCGGGCCGGGGGAACACGAGATTGCAGCCCTGCAACCTTGCTAGGGTCCCCAAATATAGCAGCTCGGGGGGAGAAGCTGGGAGTAGTAACAGAAGGGAAGCAGCTTGAGTTGGCGGGGTGGTGCCTGGGTGGCTGAGAAGGCGGTGCTCACGTGGATTTCCCCGAGGCTTCTTAGCCTTTTGTGTTGCTGGGCGGATTTCCGAAGGCCAGACGAGTGCAGGCTTCGGGGTGTGGGCGCGGCTTGAAGCCGGGGCTGCCTGCCCCGCCGCTGGCCCCGCCCCCTGGAGGAGGACACGCCGCGCTGCTACCGAAGCCCCTTTTTAATTGAAGTTGTCAGGCTGCAGCCCGCGAGGGAGGGAGGGAGGGCTGGCGGGAGGAAGCGAGCGGGCGGACAGCTGAGCAAGCCAGCGAGCGAGCTAGAGAAGGATCCGAGCTGCCCTGGGAGGCGTCCGGGAGGGCGGGCGGCGGGCAGAGCGCCGGACCGGGACGGACCCTGGCTCAGCCCCACGCCGGGGTTCGGGGGCGGGGGCAGCTGCGGCCCCGGGGCCGCCCGGGATCAGTCCGAGAGCAGCCGACTGAGCGTCCACGCCCGCGGCCCGTCCCCGGCCCGGGCCCCCAGGCCCGCCCGCGATCCCGATGAAAAATCGGGTCCGCGCGCCCATGGCGGTGGCGATGCCGTGCAAGAGCGCCGAGTGGCTGCAAGAGGAGCTCGAGTCGGGTGGCGGCGCGTCGCTGCTGCTGCTGGACTGCCGGCCGCACGAGCTCTTCGAGTCGTCCCACATCGAGACGGCCATCAACCTGGCCATCCCCGGCCTCATGCTGCGCCGCCTCAAGAAGGGCAACCTGCCCATCCGCTCCATCATCCCCAACCACGAGGACAAGGAGCGCTTTGCCAAGCGCTGCAAGGCGGCCACCGTGCTGCTCTACGACGAGGCCACCGCCGACTGGCAGGCGGAGCCCGGCGCGCCCAGCTCCGTGCTCGGCCTGCTGCTGCAGAAGCTGCGCGACGACGGCTGCCAGGCCTATTACCTCAAAGGTACGGGCGGCTGGGGGAGCTGGGGGAGAGGGAGGGGAGCTCTGCGCGCCCCTTATCCAGCCGGGGCCCCGCGCGCTCTCCCCATTCCAGCTGGGGCCCCGCACACTCCCCCCATTCTGACCGGGGTCCCGTGCGTCCCTTCCCCTAGGCTGACCAAACGTAACACCTCATCCCATCTGAGACCCCTCGTCCTTCTTTAGGCTAGCCACATTTGTACCCCTAACTAGAAACTGACCCCTCATCCTCACCTAGAATCTGATCATCCTTACCAGCCCCCCAACTTGGAGCTGGGGCCCCTCCTTCTTACCCCGACCCGGACCATTCTTACTGCCCAAATAGGAACTTGGACCCTTCTTGCCCTCACCGGCACTGGCCACCTTACCCCCCCATTAGGAACTGGGGTGCCCTCATCCAGACTAACCATCCTGAGCTCCTCAACTGGGAATTGCCCCCCCCCCAAACTGATTATCCTTACTCCCTCCAACTAGGAGCTGGGGTCCGCCCCTCATCTGCACGCAGACCTTGGCCGTCCTTTCATCCCCGTGCTAGGGGCTCAGGTCCCCCTTTACCCTCATCAAGATTCTGACTATTTCTACCACCACCCTGCCCAAAGGAGCAACTGCCTCCCGTTACCTTAAGGCAGACCGACTTCTTAACCCCCACTGGAACTGAGAGTTGGGGTGCACCTTTACCCTCACCTAGACTTTGACCACCATACCCCGCTACTAGGAACTGCCTCAGCCCTTAACCCAGAGTAACCATCCTTTTCTGCCTCCCCACCACCCCTTAGGAACTGCCTTTGAAACCATGCTCTTATTCCCCAAATAGAGACTGTTTCTCTCTATGTCCTCACACAAACTCTGACTATCCTTCCCTCTGCCCCCCCCCCCCCGCCCCCCAAGCTAGGGCCTGCGCCTCTTGCCCTAACCTAGGCTCACTATTCTTATTCCTCCAAGGACTGAGTTACCCCTCCCTTTAACCCAGACTCTCCCCATCCAGACCCCAATTTCTATGTTGTCCCCTCCCAAACCCATACTCTATTTCTTCCCTTCTGGATGCTAGCCCCCACCCCTACCCCCCAATCCACACTTAACTGTCTGCCTGTCCTCTCCATGCCTCAGGTCCTCCTTCTTCCTAACCCAGAATTTGACTGTGCTCTGGCACAGGGATTGATCTGGCCCTGGCCTGGTCCTCCCCTCCCCAGACTCTTTATCTTAGACTCCATCCTAGTTAATCTCCAGGGGCTGGGGTCCCCTCCCTTTTCTGGAGCCCTGTCCTTTCATTTGTGCCTCCCCTCCCTCCTCATCAGCCTGGGGCACCCTCTCCCCAGCCTGGGCCTTGTCTTATCTGTTTGCCTTTCCGGGAGTTGAGTTCTCCCTCAGTTCAGTAAACATTTATTAAATACCTCCTAGGTGCTTGACACTGAGATTTGAAAAATGGAAAAATAGCAGTCCTGCCCTCCAAGGATTTACAGTCCGGGGGTATGAGCTGAGACATGCTCCCAGTTAATCATTGCTATTAGTTAGGAAATGGTTAGGTATATGGGAGAGGGAAATAGAGAGGCTTGAGGAGCTCAGGGTAGGACAGCCCCTCTACCCCCACTCCAGACCTCTTTGCATCCCTCCAAACCACCAAACCTAGGGACCTCTATCTTGCTCTGCCCAATGGGAAAAACTCCCAGGCCTCCCCTCCCTTCTAGCTACCCCACCTGGTGGTGCTGAGGAGCTAGCTGTCTCTGGCTTGTCTCCCATCCCCCCATGACCCCGCAGCAGGGACCCCCCTCCATTTCCCCTCTCCCTTCCCTGCACGATTTCCGTGGGAGGAACAAACTTTTTTCTCCTCCTTGCTTTTTTTTCTCCAGTTGCTGAAAAGAAATAGTGTAGGTGGTGGAGGGGAGGGTGGCTGTCACCCAGGTCCCTCCAGGTGGGTGGGGACCCTTCTCTTCCCTTCACACTACATCACACTGTCCACCACATCCTAAAGTCCAGAGTCTTTGGGAGGAAGCTGCTGTTGCCTTTGGTTTCTTTCTGGCAAGTTTGTAGTTAATCCGTTCTGGCCTTAGCTAACCCCCTGGAGCCAGGACACCCCCTCTTACAGACTAGACTTGGGATTCTTTTTTTCAGGGGGGGAAGGGAGGCAGTCCCTGCTCTGTGCTTCCCCTGGATGGAGGGAGGATGTTGGGGCTTCTTTATATCCGCCTGCCCTGGAGGGGTGAGGGAAGCTCTTACCCCTTCCCTGGCCACCGAGGCCAAAGGAAACAATAACATTTCACTGGAGGAAGGGACCCAGGAGTCCAGGCTTCTGGCCAGAGCTTCTTTCTGGCCTCGCCCAAAGGCCTGACAGGTTTCACTTCTTGCCTACCCAGATGGGAACCCCCCTGCCCATTTTGTCTCCGGAGAACCCTTCCACTCCCCCCCCCACCTCTTTGGCTGAGAGCTACCCCTAGCCGGCTGGAAACCGCTTGTGTTTCCAATTAACATTCCAAAATGGCCTCTCTGGCAGGGACAGGGGGAGGGGAGGCCTGGCCCTGCCCTGCTTTGCTCCGCTTCCACTGCAGACTCCAGGAGCACCTGGCCCTTCCTGGAGGGATATACTCCAGCCCACTAGCAGGGGCCTGGGGAGAAGGAGCTCCCCTGTCTGGCGCCCCATCCCTAGGAAGGGGAGACAGAGCCCCTTGGCCCTGGGAGCTTCTGGGACTGAGGGGAAGGAAGCTGTGACTGGGAAATGGGTACAGCCCTTTGTATACAGCAGGGACTAAATAAATGTTAGAATGAACAGATGGATGGGTAACTGTTCCCTACCCTCCACTGCAGGGTAATCATAGGATCATAACATTGTAGAATTGGAAGGGACCAAAGAGATGACTTAATCCAGCCTCTTCCTTTTCAGAGGAGGAACCAGGACTTGGAGCTTTTACATGGTTGGCCCAAGGTCACATGGTGACAAAGTTAATCTTGGAACAGGGTCTTTTGCCTACAAATGCATTGTTTTTTCCTCGTACCATAGTTTGACTCTCCTGTTATTGAGGGTCAGGAGGGAGATGGGGGTTGAGATGGGACCTTCCTGTGAGGTCCTGGCTGCCTCCCCTGGTATAGGAAAGGGAACAGATCTCTCAAGTGCCACCTCCTCCAGGGAGCCTGCCTTGACTACTCTAGTCTGCAGTCCTCTGTCCTGACCATCTTCAAGGCAAAGACAATTATACACCATCTTATGTCTTTAGTTGTCTCTTGTGTTTGAGTCTTGTCTCCCCACCTTGGAGTATGATAGCGGGTCTGGGGTGTTCTGTCTCCTCCGTAGCTAGGCTCATGGTAGCATTCAGTTTTTTTGGCTTAGTGATTGCTTTGGGGGCTAGGAGTAGGCCCTAGCAGTTTAGGATCATGGATCTAGACCAGGAACGGCCTCAGAGACTATCTATCCCAGTCCCTACATTTTACAAGTTGAGGAGCTGCAGCCCAGGGGGTTGCCAAAGGTGGTGAAGCGAGTCATTGTCAGAGATGGGATTTGAACCCAGGGCCCTTGACACCAAAGCCAGTACTCTTTTTCCTATACCATACTGTTTGTTCTCTCCCAGGACAGTAGAGGGCCTGTTTTTTTTCTGGGAGAGAGAGTCTGTTAGGATCATCCCACTAGCCAGAAGTCACCTTTGCCCTCACAGACACCAGTGTGTGAGGGGTATTAGGGTGGAGAAAGACCAGGCGACGATACCCTTAACCCACCTTCTTCTTCTCCCCAGGTGGCTTCAACAAGTTTCAGACTGAGTACTCGGAGCACTGTGAGACCAGCCTGGATACGTCCTCTCCCAGCAGCTCTCCCCCAGCTTCAGTCCTGGGCCTGGGTGGCCTGCGGATCAGCTCCGACTGCTCAGACGGAGAGTCCGACAGAGAGCCTGGCAGCGCCACTGAGTCCGATGGCAGCCCCCTGCCCTCCAACCAGCCGGCCTTCCCCGTCCAGATCCTGCCCTACTTGTATTTGGGTTGTGCCAAGGACTCCACCAACCTGGATGTCCTGGGGAAGTATGGGATCAAGTACATCCTGAATGTGACACCCAACTTGCCCAACATGTTTGAACACGGAGGAGAGTTCAAGTACAAGCAGATCCCCATCTCTGATCACTGGAGTCAGAATCTCTCCCAGTTCTTTCCTGAAGCCATCACATTCATTGGTAGGCACTGTGTGTGAGCAGGAGTGTGTTTGTGTTCTTCCTGAGCGTGCCCTCCCACTAGACAGCTCCCAACTTGTACTGAGGAGTCTTGGGGCTGCCTCCCCCAGCCTCATGGTCTTGTTTTCTGGTCCTGGTCTCCAGGCAAAACAGTGCAGCTCATCGACCTCCCACGTGTGTGTGAGTGTGTGTGTGTGTGTGTGTGTGTGTGTGTGTGTGGTGCTTTCTGAATCATACCTTTTTTAGTGCCAGACGGAGGTGTGTCATGCCTTGTGAGGTTTCACAAGGGCTAGGGTGTCTGCTCCTGCCTGTTTAAAATCTCTCCGGAGGCCAGGGATCCATCTGCTAAGCCAAAGGCGCACTTGGGGCTCCTGGTAGAATTTGGTAGAACATCCTTTAATGGCCTCACGTGGTGAATGTCAGTTTGCCAGGTTCTTGGACTTGGGAAAGAAATCTGATAAGAAGAAGAATTTCTATTTTTCAAGGGTGGAAAGCTAGCGGAGTGAATAGGTGACTGAGGGAGTTCTTAAAATTGTTCAATCACCAGTCTCTGATCAGGGCTGGGTATTTGGGTTTTGTTGGGAGTGATTCTTCCTGTAGAAGTCTGGCCAGTTCCTCTGAGACCCCCCCTGAAACGCTTCCATAGCCTACCTCTTGACACCCAGGTGGTGGGCTAAGATAAGATAGTTCAGCTCTCTTAGCTAAAGAGCCAGGGCAGTGTTGGGCTCAGCTTTTTGCTTCTTCAAGATAGGGGAGATCAGAGTCGCAGCTTCCTCCCTTACATGCTGTCCCACCAGACTATCCTGTATGTGGTCAGAGGGGAGGGGTGGGAGAAGGTAGCTGGGCTGTCTTCCTTCTCTCTCCCCCAAATGTGTGTGCTTCCCTACCAACATGTCTTTGATGCTGTGATAACCCACCAGGAAAAGGAGAAGGGAGCCAAGGTGCAGGTGCAAAGGCCAAGACCTGGAGTCTCCTGAGACCTGGTCAGATGTAGACTGGTTGGGCAGAAGGAGGAGATTGGGGGCAGATGGTGCTGGTGAATGGCAGTCTTCTCTTCCTTCTGGGAGCTGGTCAGGAAGGCAGAGGCCATCTGTCCAGTCTAAGGGCAATGCCTCTGGGCTGGACTCAGCCTTAGGGATTCTTTGGTACCTGTCTCTAACCAAGGCTTGATTTCATAACAAGAAATGAGGGAATTACCCACAACATCCTATTCTAAGGAAATTGTTTGATGGCCTTAGGTGTCAGAGCCCAGGAATTGGGATGAAGGAGTGCTGGAGCATAGAGTTGGGCTTGCGGGGGGATATTTGCCTTCCATAACCTCTTCCCCCTTTGCCCCCTCTTCCCTATTTAGCCTGGCGGCTGCTCTGTAGACAACTGCAAGGTTGGAGTGCCTGGTGCCTTTGGTTCATCCTGGGGTAGCCAGAGGATATCCCTTCAGAAGAAATGCTACCCCCATTGTTATAGCTCTTGGAGGGTTAGAAAGCACTTTCTTTGCAGTGACCCCATGTGATAGGAAGTGTGGATATTATCCATGTTTTACGTGCCAGCAGCTTTATAACTCAGAGAATTCAAGGGGAGGCTGAAGTTATTTGGAGTCAGGCCCTGAGTTCAGATCTCATCTCTCTTACTGCCATGGGCAAGTCACTTACCCTCTGAGCTCTTACAGCCTCTCAACAGGAGGAGATTGATCTTAACTATCTCCAAGTCCTTTCCAGCCCTTTGCTCCCATGAACCCCAGGACTTGCTCAACATCATCCTGGCTTAGGGCTGTGTGAAGGGAGAGTCTGACCCCAGGCATTCAGACTTCTCCAGTCTCATCTTCTTCCGGCCTCCACGAGGCTGCTGATCAAAGGCGTGGGAGGACGGAGGGAGACTCAGCCAGGTGTGGGCCTTTTATACTGCCCATCTACCATCTAGTCCAGCCAGAGCGCTAATCCCCTTGTTAGGGAGGCAGAACAGAGACTCCTAAGGAACCTGATGAAGCACCTAGTCCAACACTCTTGTGTACAACACAAGGACACTCACCCAGAGATACAAATCCATTGACTTATTTAGTAAGTACAGCAGTCAGAATTTGAACTCAGGTCCACAGATTCCCAGTCTCCTCTTCTTCCCAAGATACTATACCACCTCCACAGGACCCATTGTTGCTGGGGTTGATGGTGGATGGACCCGAATTCAAATCCAGCCTTAGACACTTACTAGCTGTGTGATCCTGGGCAAGTCATGAAACCTCTTTCTGCTCTGTGTGCCTCCGTTTTCTCATCTGTAAAGTGGGGGGTGATAATAACACCTACCTCCCAGGATCACTGTGAGGATCAAATGAGATAATATTTGGCTTTTTGGGTTTTTTTAAAGCATTTAGAACTAGCACATACTTATTCCTTTCCGTTATACCATCTCACTCTACACGAGGGAGCAGACTGAGAGAGCATTGAGCAGCAGAGTTGTTAGCAGAGGCCACTTACTTTGGGGACTAGGGCGTACCGGCCTTCTCAGTAAAGGAACCTCCAGCCAGAGGGGAAATGGCTTCCCATCAGTGAATGTGTTACTGGGCCTGGGGCCCCCGAGGACACACATCCTGTTCCCCACGTTCTGATGTCTTGACCCAAGTGAGAAGAGTGCCCTCACACACACATTTGCCGGGCAGGAAGTCATCTGACTCAGGAGAGAGCTGGTCCCAGAAAGAGCGGAACCTTTGAGAGCAAAGCTTTAGCAGCCCATAATCTGATCCTAGTAGGCCTCCCAGGCACAGCCCCCTTCCCACACCCCCTGCCCTTCCTTCCAGGTCAGAACCCTGAGGGTCTAGAAAACACATTGGGCCAGCCCATTCACCCAGCACCCATGTGAATGACCTGCTGTGTCATTGGCCAAGCCTCCTGTGTGTCCCAAAACCTGTACCTGGAGGTTTTGTGGGGCAGCCCAAGCCAGAGCCAGGCAGTCTGAGGAGGCAGGGGAGGAGCAGGACTGGGCAGTGCCCAAGCTGACCAGATAAGACTCCTCCAGCTGAAACAATGAAAGCACAAGACATTGTTTTTATTTATCCTGTTTGAAGATGATAAAAATGCTAAATTGTGCCCTGTGGACAGAAAATAGGGCAGGAAGTTGTGTGCTCATTGGGCAGTACTGAGGATGAATGAGTGAAAGGAGAGCTCTGTGAACTGGGGGAGGGTGTCAGGGAGAGTTGACTTGAACTGGAATCTCTTCAATGAAGGGTGTTATCCAGCTGTAGTGCGAGAACCTCCCATGGCAGGGAAGTCTTCCCATTATATATAAATGTCCAAGTTTTTCTCTTGACAACTTGCCTTATTGTTCCCCAAAGCCCAGCCTCCTTTCTGGCAAGCCTTCCACATGACAGCCCTTCAGATAGTTAAAAGCAGACACACCCCCCTGCCCCCAATCTGTTCTGCTCTGGGCCTTACATCCCCAGGTTCTTCCAAAGATCTTTGGTTGGCCCCTTGGAGAGGGAGTGTGATACAGTGGAAAGGGTCTTGCCTGGACTAGAAATCAGGAAGACCTAGGCTTAGCTTCTACCACTGACTCACGCTGTTTGGGTGACCAGGCTCTCTGAGCCATGATTTTCCCATTTATGAAATGGGAGTGCTGCCTCACCTCAGGGTTATTGTGAGGATTCAGTGAGGGTGTCTGTAAAATGTTTATAATTAGAGAAATAGAAATCTTAGCTAGTATTTCTTCTAGTCCTCTTACCGTCCTCCTCGCAATGGCAAACTAGGCAGGTCTGGTGGAAAGTTCTTCCCAAAACGTAGTCCTCAGAAGTGACCACAGCTCTCCAGATGTCTGACCAGGCCAGCGGGCCACAGGCCTATCACCTCCTAGGTTATAATCTTCTCCCAAGGCAGCTTAAGATCATTTTTTACTTCCATATTGGGCTTGGGGTTATTTTTTAGCTTTTAGGGGTCCCCCCAAATCCTCAAGTCTTTTCCATAGGAGCTGCTCTCTACCCAATCATTGCCTATCATACACTAATCAATTGTACTAATACAACGAGTTTTTGGAGCCGTAGCTTGTGACTTTACATTTCAATCCTCCCAGGGTCCATGATTGGGGAAGCTCGGGGTTGGGTAGATCATTGACTTTGAAGTTCTAAGGCTTGAGGGTGAATGCTGACCCTGCTGCTTACTGCTCCTAGTATGGCCCTTCAGACTGTTCATGTCACCTCTGGGTCTCAGTCCCCTCGTCCCTTCCAGCTCTAAGCCCTATCTTGTCTATGTATGATTTTTATTATGGGTGCTCCCTTCATCAGTGTGGACCCCCATTCTCCCACACTTCAGTACATGGTTTTCCCACGTGGCTGTTTAAAATTCATCACCTCGTAGCCAGTTTTCTGTTCATAAACCTGAAACACTTAACTAGCCTGCTCCTCAGACATCAGATGATCCAGTAGGGCACCACTAGGTCCATAAACAAAGCTTTCCTGCCCTGCCAGGGTTTTGCCAGAACAACCTTATCACCTCTGAGCCCCATCAAGGCATGGGAAGGGGACCTGACTGCAGGACTTTACACTAATAACTATTAGCTATCTTAATGGATTCTAGGGCAGGTAACAACATGAACAAAGACCCGGAGGCTGGAATGAGTCTAGTGTTTACAGAGAGTAGAGTAAGGAAACTGGCCTAGCTGGGCGGGTAGCCTGGGTTGCAACTACTTTTGCCAGGGAACCCGGGGATAAGGTCTCACAAGGGTGACACAATTGTTGGTTGTGGTGTCTGTGTCTGTCTGTGTGTGGGGAGGGAGAGATAGAGAGAGAGAGAAAGAGAGAGAGAGAGAAGGAGAGAGAGAGGGGGGAGAGAGAGAGATGGAGAGGGAGAGAAAGAGAGAGGAGAGAGAGAGAGAGAGAGAGAGAGAGAGAGAGAGAAGGAGAGAGAGAGAGAGATCTTGGCCAAGGGATCTGTGAAGCTGAGTGATCCCTGAGGATTGGAAGGAGTGAGTGAGTACTTAAGGGTCAGAGCTGAGTCTTATGATTAGTATTCCCTGTGAGGGGGAGCCCTGCTCTAGGCAAGGCACATGTATGAAAATCCAGGTTATGCTAAAGAAATTTAAGGGTAATGATTCATGACTTGCCACAGAGTGCTTTTAAATAGCAAGTTCCTCTTGTTCAGGAAAAAAGGATTTGATTGACTGGGGAGAGAGAAAAAAAAAAGGTTTCTAGCCCACTTTTGAGGACCACAACTGTTGTGGGAGGTGTGCCTGCATGATGCCCAGGGTGGGCTGTCCCAAAGAACAGGAGTGGTTAGGAAATTCACACCTGCACAGCATGCTTTACAATTCAAAATGCTTTCCATGAATTCTCTTATTTGGAGACCAGGGGCCCTGTGGTGCAGTGGAGAGAGAGAATTGGATATAGAGTCCACAGACTCTGAATGTCTCTTTCTGCCCCACCACTCACTAAAATGCATGACCTTGAGCAAGTCCCTTCACTTCTGGTTATCCTGTGATATGAAGGGGTTGAACTAGATGGTTCCCAAGGCTCCTTTTATCCCCCAATTCTATGAGAGGAGAGCAGGGCTCGTTTTACTGACAGAGAAAAGGCAGTGGGAATTAGCTAAGGCACTGGCTCAAGGTCACCCTTCTGGTGAGAGCCCCAGTTCCCCGGCTTGTAGACTTCTGGTTCTCTTTTCACTGTAACCATCCCTACCTGCCATGGACTTTCTAGGCTGTTTGAACAGACAACACCAAAACCCTTTGCAGTCCGTCACTAATGTACAATCGGTGAAGGCTTGGGTGGGAGGTTGGCCAGCTCCTGATGCAGGGACTCACCCCTCCGTCCTTCCCCCTTCCTTCTATTTCAGATGAGGCTCGCTCCAACAAGTGTGGGATCCTGGTGCACTGTCTGGCGGGCATCAGCCGCTCCGTCACTGTCACCGTGGCTTACCTGATGCAGAAACTGAACCTGTCTCTGAATGACGCCTATGACTTTGTAAAGAGGAAAAAGTCCAACATCTCTCCAAACTTCAATTTCATGGGGCAGCTGCTGGACTTTGAGAGGACCCTGGGCCTGAGCAGCCCCTGTGACAATCGCGTCCCTAGTGAGCAGTTGTACTTTACAACACCCACCAATCACAACCTTTTCCAGCTCAACACCCTTGAGTCTACATGAGGCCGGGGCCCCCATGGGTGGGGGGCGTGCATTTGGATTCTTGCAAAGGAACTGGAGCTTCAAGCATTTCACAAAACAAAACACACCACGTAACGTGGGCCGCTGGTGAGAATCGCCTGTGGGCCCCTTCCTCTACAGGCCACAACCTTAAGAGGACTTGCTTCCCCTAAGCCACGGAAGGTCCGTTTGCTGCTTTTCAAGATGGAAGAGAAAATATTCTGAGTCAGGGGCTACTTTGAGCCTCCTGATGTCCGGTGGTGATTTCAGAGGGCAGTTGCCACAGGTGCCTTCTGCCCCCTCTTCCCTTGTCGGCAGCCTCTGCGGTGGGGAAGCCTGGACACGTACCTATCAGCAGGTGAGCTGGGAAGTGCCAGCACCCTTGGGAACCTTCCCGAAGAGCCCCAAGATCATGGTGACATTTGTTTCTTTATCTTTTTAAGATACAAGCTTGAGTTTACTCTTTTGTCCGGGGGGGAGGAGGGGGGCAGCCAAAGGCAAGCTCTATGGAATACAGAGCATTCAAACTCGTTTTAAAAGAAAAAAAAAGGCATGTAATTTTCTGACCATGTGTACAGACAATGGCGGGCTGTGGAAAAACCAGTGTTTTCTTCTGTTCCTCTTTGGAGAAGAGAGAGAAGATTGTTCTCAGTTTTCGTTTTGCATTTTTTAAAGGAAAAAATATCCAGTGTCTCGATTGACCAAATGCATTTTGCACATTTGTGAAGCCTTGGGATATTGTCCTGGTATGTTTGGGTCCTCCTTTGAGAGGCTGCGCAGCTGCTGGCTTTCAAGAGGAAGCAATGAGGGTCAGAAAGGCCAATGCCCATTTGTAAATCTCTTCCCTTCTTCCTTTGACTTCTCCTTCCCTGCCACCCCCAACTCTGCACTGAATTGATGGAGATAACTCTTAAGCTTCAAATTGCTTCTGGGTTACTTTTGGGTTTGGGGGTTTGTAAATCTGCCTCCTTTCCTTACTCTTTCTTCAAAGACATCCTACCTGGAATGGCTAAGGACACAGTTCTGGTGTTGGGCAGTGGATCCAGGGAGGGCCGTAGCCCTCTGGTCTGACCCAGTATCCTGTGCTGGGAACACTGCCATTGGTGACCTGACATTAACTCACTACCCTTTGGTTTAACCTGGGTGGGGGGCTGGGGCATCTAAATAGGGGCATAGGCTTGGGGGTTTGGGGTGGGCTGAGGGGTCTGTTTTGACCCTTCTTTATTTCTGGAGTTTCTCTCTTCTTACACCTCTCTGTCATTTCCCCCAAACCGGCAATGTCCGGAACTCAGGCCGACTCCCACTGTCCGGCTGGAGCAACCCCTGTCCTGCCGTGCCTTCTACAAAGAGAAGACTTGTTTCTGTTTTCGCCTGGTATCAAGAAAAGGGAGAGGGGCCTGGGGAGGCAGCTAGAGGAGGAGGAGGAAAGGACGGTGATATTGGCGGGGGCAGGGCTGGGGGTCAGGGGAGAGGGATCCTCCTTTTTGTAACGATGTTATAGGGATTGAGGAGGACACAAGGTGGGAGTGCGAGGAAGAGTGTGGAAGCCTCAGAGCAAATGGAGAATGTGTTCACTGCATCTTACCTCATCGAGGGTTTTATTTTCAGGGAATTTTGGGGCCATGAATTATAAAAACGTGTCATGGCTGAGAGAGCTGACCAAACAGCTTGCTGGGCTGTGGATGGTTCCTTTTTTTAATTTTCATTTTTAATTCTTTTATTTTTAAAAAAAAATAAAAACAAACAAACTACATTCAACAACCCAGAAAGATGCATCTGACGTGCAAATGAGGGTTTGTTAGAGAGGGCCGGTTTTGCTTTGTGACTTAATGAAGGAAAATTTGTGACCCTATATATATATATGACATATATATATATATCCTGAACCAATAATGGGACTTTGTTTATATTGCAAATAAATATTATTTTTTCTTTAATAAAATGAACAGTGTTTCTGTGTCCAGTAGTTCTCCTTAACCAACAGAAGCCAGGGCAGTTGTGTGCAGGCAAGATCACAGATCCAGGAAAAGGAACCTCAGAGGGCATCAAGTCTTAGCCCCTTCACTGTACAGATGAGGAAATAAAGGCTCAGAGGTTAAGTAACTTTCCCAAAATCACCAGGGTAGTCGGCAGTAAAGCAGGGTTTCTACCAAAGCTATAGAAGAGCAGTGTGAAAGGACATATGGTGTCCTGTGCATGCTGACCTGAACATGGCCGGATCTGGCTTTCCAAAGAGCCTTGTTCATCTGTCCAGCTTTATTAACTGTATGCTGGACTAGGTGCTGGGGATTCCAGAGCCAAAAATGAAAGCCCCTGCCTTCAAGAAGCTTACTTTTTTTTTTGAGGGGGGAAGGCAAGACAATTGGGGTTAAGTGACTTGGCCAAGGACACACAGCTAATAAGTATGTCAAGTGTCTGAGGCCACATTTGAACTCAGGTCCTCCTGACTCCAGGGCCAGTGCTCTATTCACTGTGCCACCTAGCTGCCCCAAGAAGTTTACATTCTAATCCAGAGGAATGTCATGTACACACATAGAGGTAAACCTAACATAATTTGGGGTTGCTGAGGAAGGTACCAGCAACCAGAAAATCCGGAAAGGCCTCAGTGGTAGGTGAGCTCTGAAGGATACTAAGGATATTGGGGAGGAAAGGCTTTCCAGGCTTGGGAGCCAACCTATTGAAAGACTTGAAAGAGATGGGATTTTGTATGGAAGAAAGAGCCACAGACTAGATGGGGGTGGAGGGGAAGCAAGATACTTTGGCTGGAGCATAGGAGTGCACGGTGGGTAATACTCTGTCCTCAGATTTTGAAGGGAGGCTCCATAATGTGGAGACTTTTTCACTGCCCAATTAATGAACATGAAGATAGTGAGCAAAAGGGAGCCACTGAAGATTCTGGAGTGGATGAGTTAGATACATAGAGCTAACTATAAGAAAGACTATTTTAGTACCATATAAGGGATGGGACCATGGCAATAATCCAGGCTGGTGGCAAAGAGACTATTGGGAGGGTGTGAAGGTGGGGGGTGGACAGACCAATACAGTGTAGGGTTCCGTGTATTGAAAGTATGGATCATAGGATGATGCATCTATTTTTTTTAGGTAAAGAAACAGGCCCAGAGAGCTTAAGTAATGTACCCAAAGCCACAGTTATTCAATGACAGAACCAGGATCTGAAGCCAAGTACTTTGTCTCTATCCTTCCGCTCAATACACCGTGAAGTTTGGGACAGGGTTGCTTAAAGTATAGGAAGGGCAGAAGGGGATTGTGGGGAGAAATCAAAGAATGATTTGAGAAAGAAAAACCTTGATAAATTTATTTGAAGGTCCATTGGGGAGGGTTGGCAACTGTTTTTTGTTAGGAGTGGTTGGCAAAAGGGTTTAAAAGGCAGAAGGCCTACCTTTTGTATAGACTTGAGAGGCTAAGCTGGAGGAGAACCTGGGAGAAGTAGTGGAAAGGGTTCAAGACTTACAGTCAGGAACAAATATGAAATCAATCGATTAATTCATAAATATTCATTAAGCACCTATGCTCCACCCAGGAGATCCAAAGATAAAAGTAAGCTAGTCTTGCCCTCAGGGGGCTTACATTTTATTAGAACATTCAAAATAAATGGAGAATAAAATAGTTTTGGGAAACTAACAACTTGGAGAATCAGGAAAGGACCCTTGAAAGAGGCGGCCCTTGAGCTGGGACTTGGGGGGAAGTGAGGCGGGAGAGCATTCCATAGCCATGAAAAGACAAGGAGCCACGGCATTGATGATGCAAGTAGACAGCCCCTCCGTGCCCTGTTGGTGAGTTTGACTGGACCTCAGCACTATGCCCACTCTCCTCCTGGCTCAGCCTGAGACTCCCACCCTGGAGCGCCTGCCCCTCTCCAAGCCCAATCACCACCAGGCTATTCTGCAAGGCCCACCCCTCTTCTTCCATCGGTAAGAGCCTCCATTTTGTGGAGGGGCCCAGGTGGGCCTGCCTTCCATCTTCTCTTCACCCTGTGCCTTACATTCTTTGTATTTCAAAACCTTCCTTCTGCCTTCCCCATGCTTTTTGTGAGTCGTCTTACTCCACTCGAATGTAAGCTCCTGGAGGGCAGGAAATGACTTTCTTTTTGCTTGTGTTTGTATTTCCAGAGTTTTATCACTGTGCTGGGCACATAGTAAACATTTAATAAGTATTTTTTTCCTTCCTTAACAGTGGAATACCTGGAGGAGAGTAATATGTAATCCTCCTGGAAAAATAAATTCCAAAGGACTTTGAATGCTAAATAGAGGAGTTTGTATTTTAGGAAATAGGGAGCTACTACAGCTTCTTGAGGAGGGAAATGGCATGATCACTATAGAAAGACCAGTTTGGCAAGAAAGGATTACAGATATTGGATGCAGGGAGACCAATTAGAAGGCTATTGCAGTACTCTAGGCTATAGGTAATGGGGGGCCAAACTAGGATGCTGATGACGAGAGTGGTCAGAAGGGGTCAGATGCAAAAGATGATGAATAAATAAAATAGGCAAGACTTGGCAGCTACTTAAAATTGGGGGAGAGGGGAGGGAGAGGAAAGAATTAAAGGTGACTCCAAAGCTGTGATCCTAGGGAAATGGAAGATGAGATTGCCCTTAACAAAAATAGGGAATCGAGGGGGAAATAGAGAAGCCTCCCTTGGAGGCTTGTTGGGAGGAAAGAGAAGTTCCCTTGGAGGCTTGTTGAGAGGAAAGAGAAGTTCCCTTGGAGGCTTGTTGGGAGGAAAGAGAAGTTCCCTTGGAGGCTTGTTGTGTCTGAGATGCCTTGGAGATAGCCAGATGGAGATGCCTGAATGAGGGATAGAGGCAGGAAATGTTGTGGGTCAGGAAAGGGGGAATCAGCGTGGATTGGAGGAGGTCAGGGCAGGTTTCCTGGCAAAGATGTGATCACCCAACACCCTCCATGCCATCTGAAATGATGGTACTCTTTTCTGGAAAGGAAGTGTGAGGCCCCAGAGAGATGCCTCCCATTTCCACAAAGCACTTTCCCTGCTACCCAAGGTAGGTCATGGGGTATTATCCACATTATATGAAAGATGAAATTGAGGCTCACATTAGTTATGAGATTTTCCCAGTCATGCCTCTAGTAATTAGTAGGGCCAAGACTAGAATACAGGGCTCCCGACTCAGCCACCTGCGATGGGGAGCTAGGAAAGGCAGGTGCATTGTTCTCTTTTTACAGAAGGAGAAACCGAGGCTCCTGGTCAACTTCTGCAGAGGTCTTTCACTCTGTGGTCTGGGTGGTTCCATCCCAGTGTATGAGTGGGGAAACTTTCTTTTACAAGAGGGAGACTCCTCCCCTTCTTCCATAAGACATCTTACAAACAGGCAGTCTACCCATCCATGACTCCTAAGTCTGCCCTGGCTCTAGGCGGGTGAGGACCTTGCAGGCAGGAAAGAGGATAATCAAGTGGTCAATTAACATTTATTAAGTGCCCACAGCAACAGAGTGGGTGCTGGGGAGAGAAATAGTTAGTGAATAAATGAGTAAAAGAATAAATGAAACAATTCCTTTTTGCAAGGTGCTTATATTCTAATGGGAAAGAAAAATACACACACATAATTACATGCAGAATAAATGTAAAATGAATTAATACAAATCAATTTACAGTTGTTTAGAGAAGGGAATAAGCATTTATGCTGACAGTACTGTGCCAAACACTTTTCCAAATATCTCACTTGATTTTCGAAGCAATCCTTTGAGGAAGATGCCGTTATTACAACCATTTTACAGTTGGGGAAACTGAGGTAAACAGAGGTGCCGTGACTTGGCCAGAGCCACACAGCTAAGCTAGCAAGTGTTCAAAGTCACATTTGAACTCAGATCTTCTCTCTTCCAGGCCCCGTTGTTCTATCCGCTGTGACACCAGCTGCTTGTAGTTCGGTACAAGGCAGTTTGGAAGGGGTGCCACTGGCAGTTGAAAGAATGAGGAAAATCTTTTTGTAGAAGGAGGTGCATCTTGAAGGAAGAAAGGTGGAGGTGAAAAGAGGGTGCATTTCAGGCGTAGTGGGTGACCAATACCTCTGCATGATGATGGGAGATGGAGTGTCCTTTGTGAGAACAGCAAGAAGGCTGGTTTGGCTTGACTTGAAGCATAAGGGAAGGGGGAGTAGTATCCTCAAGGACCTGAAAGACAGATTTGGATGAGATTTTGAAGAGTTTATATTTTTTATTCTGGACACAATAGGAGGCCATTGCAGTTGATTAAGTCAGGGGAATGACACAGTCAGATATGCCATTATGAAGAATCACTTTGGCAGCTGTGCAGAAGGTGGTTGTAGAGTCTGGCCATTTGGAGGCAGAGAGACCATTCAGAGGCTATTTTAGTGATCTAGGCCAGAGGTGAAACTTGCATTGAAACACAAGATGTTTGAGGTTAGAGAGAGTAAGAAGTTGGAATCACAAAGATTATGGAAAGAGAGAAGCTCCGGAGTAGGGTGGGTTTGGGGGGAGAAGAGAAGCCCTGGCCAGGGTTTTCCCTTTGGCATTTGGGGGCTTCCAGCCACTTGGCTTGGGGCATTTCATTTCAGGAATGGACCTGAAAGGCCATCTCATCCAGCTTGACTGAGAAATCTTTCAACAGCCTCCTGAGTAAGTGTCATCTGGCTTTTGCTGGAAGCCCCCCAGTGAGGGGAAGCCTGCTACATGCTAAGGTTTGGTTGAAGGAGAAGGGAAAGGTTGAGTGTCTTTTCCTTATGTCTCTCTCTGTGTCTCTCCATCATCATCTTTCTTGATGGTCTCCTTCATTCAGTCTCTCTCTATGTTTCTGTCTCCATCTGTCTTTCTCCCTCTCTCTCTCCTCTATCATTCTCCCCCAGACTCCATTTCTTTCTCCACATCAAGCTCACAGGTTTCACCATCCCTATTCCACCTTAGTCTGTCTTTTCTGAGTCTCTTTGTGTGCATCTCTCCTCTCTCTCTTCTCTCTCTCTGTCTCTCTCTCTTCTCTCTCTTTCTCTTCTCTCTCTCCTCTCTCTCTTCTCTCTCTCCTGTCTCTCTCCTCTCTCTTTCCTCTCTCCTCTCATTTTCTGTCTCTTTGTCTCCCTCCCTCCTCCCTCTGTCTCTCCACCTCTCTCTCTTTCACTCTCTTCTTCCCTCTCTCTCCTCCCCTCCCCTCTTCTCCTCTTCTTTACCCCCTCTCCCCCACCAGCTCTCTCTTTCTATCTCTTTCTATGTCTCTCTGTCTCCCAGATCTGCCTGTTCATCCTCAGTCCCACTGTCTCTCCCCTGTTTCACTGTACCTTGGTCTCTTTCTCCTCCCTCTGCATCCCTTCCTCTCTCCAGGATCTCCGTAGACTTCCTGCCTTCCAAGGCTGCCGTTTCTCTTTGGTTTCTGACTCAGAGAGCACAGGCAGGATGCGAGGTAATAAAAAAGCTTCTGCAGAGCCACATGGCCCAGGCTGGCCATGTGTTTTAGGAGCTACTTCAGTTGCTTCCTCAGGAGCCCTCTGGGGAAGTGGCCCTGCCTCTTCAGGGCTGATCCTGGGCATTGGGACAAAGCTGGGGAATCTGGCAGGTGAGAAGAAGACCATGGCAGGATTTTGACGTGCAATGGGAGAAACTTAAGCTAGATCTTAGTAGAACATCCCTGGACCATGACAGGGGCAAGAATCAGGAATGGGGGCTGAGGGAAGCCAAGTGAATTCCGGTGTTTGGTGGGTTGAGAACAGGTGGACTCCTGCCTGATGGGCTTGGGGGAGGAGGGCTCTCTGGTTTGATCCAGAGCAACTACAATCCTCTGGAAGCACAGGCCTTGCTCCTGTGAGCCAAGGCCCTGTTTAGGCCAAGCCTCTAGGCCATCCTTGACCAACCCTTGGGCAGGATCAGCCAACACAATCCTGCTGATCTCTGCTGCTGGGAAGGGGGAATCTCTCAATCTCCTCATGGGATAAGCCCCAGGAAGCCTTATGATCCTGAAATATTGTTGATCCTGGCATCTGGACATGGATTTTAGGAGCTTCTGACTCTCAGGCAGCAGGCGACCCAGTGAGGCAGGGCAGCAGATAGGATGTCCCATTTCACAGAAGATGAAGTGGAGAGAGAAGAGACTGGTTTAAGATCACAGCAGGTCGGCAGGACTAAAACTCAGGTCTCTCAGAGTACCAGCCCAGAGCTCCTTCCACTTGGGCAGATTACCTAAATAGGTTCAATTAGAAGGTATGCTTCCTGAGGGCAGGGATTGTCTTTAATTTTGATCTGTATTCCTAGTGCCTACCCTATGTCTGGCACACAGTAAATGCTCTCTGGGCATCATATGGGGCTGAGGGGATGATGCTGAGCAGGCCAGTGTGAAGCTACGGGTTGGTTTAAAGGATGGATCTGGGCTATGTGGGAGAGGCTCCTGAGACAGAATGGAAAACCAAGAGGATTAAAGCATGTTTAAAAAAAGAAAAATTCTCTAAACATTCCCTCTTCCCTCTCCCCACCCGATGTTGCCTGGAGTCCTGGGGGTGCTAATTGGTTTCCATGACAACTAGCAGGTAATCCAAGTTTCCCTGCAGGGGAGGGAGAGCCCTGAGCTTGCTGGGGATGGACGCCCCACCACTGTCTGGGCCACAAGAGGGCCGGATTGCTCTAGGGAGGGACCCGGGGCTCTGGTCTCTTCTACTCACTCCCCCAGTCTGAAATAGGAAAGAGAGCCAAAGGCCCCCAGGACCAGTGCCCTGCCAGTGACCCCCCTCTCCTCAGTCCCCCTCAACCACCCTCCCAGGGTTCAGGAAATGTGAAAGAAATAGTCACCTGGTTATAGAATGCTAGGCCCGGAGTCAGGAAGACCCGAGTTCAAATGTAGCCTCAGATACTTACTAGCTGTGTCTTCTTGAACAATTCTTGGAGACCTTACTGATTGTACTGTCCATGGGGCTTTCTCGGCAAAGATCCTAGAGTGGTTTGCCTTTTCCTCCTCTAATGGATTAAGACAAACAAAGGTTAAGTGACTTGCCCAAGGTCACACAGCTAGTAAGGGGTTGAGGCAGAATTAGAACTCAGGTCTTCTTGACTCTAGGACCAGCATTCTACCCATTGAGCCATTTAGCTGCCAATCCCCAAGTCCAGTGATCTTTTATCAATACTTACCCTTTAATCTTCATTCTACAGCATTTGACGCTCTTAACCACCTCTTCCTCATGGATATTCTCTCCTCTGTGGGTTTTAATGACTCTTCTCTCAGCTCTCTTCCTATCTGATGGACCCCATCTTCTCATTCTCTTTCACTGGACCTTCATCCATGTGACATCTAATGTGTGCCCTGGGCCCTCTGATCTTTCCTCTTTTTGGTCTCTCACTTGGTGGTCTTATCAGTTCCTACAGAGTCCACGATCATTTCTGTGCTGATGATTCCCAGATTCATTTATCCAGCCCTGGCCTCTCTTTCCCAAGCATCACCAGTTACCCGTTGAACATCTCGAACTTCCTGACCTGTAGCATCTCAGAGCCAAATGTCCAAAACAGACTCATAGTCTTTGCCCCAAAACTCCTCCCTTTTTCCCAACTCTCTTTTCATGGTCAAAGATGCTACTACCCTCCCAGTCAATCAGGCTTGTCATTCTTGACTCCTCACTCTTGCTCATACCACACAGTCAACTCATTGCCAAACCTCCTTCTCTCTATCTTCACGATATTTCTCATGTAAGTCCCCCTCCCTCTAGAATAAGCCTTCATTCACTCTTCCCTGATCCACTGCAATAGCCAGAGACGTGCAGGAACAAGCTCTTACTACTTCCCAAGAATGGATTGTTAAATTTTCAGGATGAGCATTTACACTTCAGAAATGGACAAATGCTATAGGTTGGGGCTAGATCTATTGTTCTGTTGATCATCTAGACTGAAAAATGATGGGGAAAATGTCAATAATGCAGTTTAAACTTAAAAGTATGTCCTGTGTTCAATTTTTTTTTTCAGAAAGCCGGTTGTTAAACACTGAGCAGCCTGTTCCTGTTCACTTCCTATTCCACATACTGAGGAGCAGGTCTGACTCTTTCCCTCCCCACCTTTGCCCCAGTTCAGTAAACTTCAATTTGAACCTATTATCTCTAGGATTCAATATCAGGTCCTTTGTTTTCCCTCTTCCTACCTTTCCAATCTCTTCAGGCTTCTCTCCAGTGCAGCCAGACTGTCCCATTTGTTGTTCCTTGCCCAGGGCGCTTGTGCCCTCTGTCTTTGCCTTTGCTTTTTTCATGTGTTTTCCCCATACCTGGAATGCTCTCTCTCCCCAGCTTGGACTCCTAGAGCCCCTTAGAGCTCAGCACAAGCACCACTTCCAGGATCCGGCCTTTACCTGGTCCTCCTAAGTGCTGGCTCTTCTAAGGCGGGGTTCCATCTACCAGCATTCATCCTTTATTTCCTATCCTTCCCCCTCCCCTTCGAATGTAAGCTCCTTTAGGGCAGGGGCTGTTTTTGCCATGGAGATAAGTTTTTAACCAGATGCCTGTGGATTGATTGAGAGCTGTGTGACCTTGCAAGTCCCTTTACCTCTGTTTGCCCATTAGCAGAATACAGGGCTTAGACCATGTGGATCTTGAGTTATGATCCTATGATCTATCTAAGCTGGGGGGAGGGACTTAGAACATAGAACATAGGTTAGACTACATGGTTCTTGAGTTGTGATCTATCTAAGCCAGGAGGAACCTTAGAACATAGAACATAGGTTAAACCACGTGGTTCTTGAGCTAGGATCCTATGAGCTATCTAAGCTGGGGGAGGGACCTTAGAACATAGAACATAGAATAGATCACGTGGTTCTTGAGTTATGATCCTATGATCTATCTAAGCTTAGGGGAGGGATCTTAGAATATAAAACGTAGGTTAGACCACATAGTTCTTGAGCTATGATCCTATGATCTATCTAAGCTGGCGGGAGGGACCTTAGAACATAGAACATAGATTAGACCATGTGGTTCTTGAGTTATGATCTAAGCCAGGAGGAACCTTAGAACATAGAATACAGAAAGTCAGAACTGGGAGGTTTTCTGGTTCAACTCCCTCATTTTACTAATGGAGAACCTTGGGACCAGAGAGGTCCCTTGCCCTAATTAGAATGTCCTCTTCCTCCTCAATACCCCTTCTCACCTTCAGCCTGCCAGTGACTGAGCTGAGACTTGAACCCCGATCTCCTGACTTCCAGGTCAGTGCAGTTTTGATAACAGTGCCCTTTTCCTCATGAAATCAGAATGCACCAAATTATCACTTATCATGGTTGGCCTAGTGCAGGGAAAGATAAGGTAGTCAGGAGATCTTGGTTCAAAGCCTGGTTTGGCCTCTGCCTCACTGTGTGACCTAGCCGTCTCTGGCCTCAGTTTCCCCACGTGTAGCTCCACCTAGGACTAGAGAGTGGAATGCAGGAGATGAGCAGAGCGAATGGCTTTGGAAAGTTTTACATGGACAAGGAGATGACTCATCCTGTTTGTTCCTTCTCCAGCAAGCTGGAGTCCCCAGTGTCTGTGCTGGTCCCTGCTCCCTCTGTACCAGGGGAGATCAGGAAGGGGGCGGATCAGATTCTACCAGGGCACACACATAGACACAAGAGCATTGTTCCCCACACTGGGCCAGGCAGAGCAGCCAGGGAACCCATGGGTGACATTGAGTGGTGTCTGTGTGTGGCAGGCTGGGGGCTGGGCTCTCACCCTGGCCACTACCCAAGTTTTGGCCCCTTCCTTGCTCTGGCTAGTCATATAAGCGCCTGGCAGTACTGGTATTACCACGGATCAGCATATAAAATGTCTTTCCCTGGGGCCAGGACAAGGGCCAGAGCCCTGAAGAAAATGCTCATGAACCTGACTTGAGAGAGACTTGGTGGGGGAGGGAGCACATTCTGCTTTTCTCTACCTTTGCTCAGCCTGGGATTGCTTCTTTACTCCCTCTATCCCTTATACTTCAAGGTTCAGCTTGTGCCACTGACTCCAGGAAGTCTTCTCTGACCAACCCCATTCTCACTGATTCCTGCATTTTCTTATCCTGTCTGAATTACATCTACTCCTTCTCTAACCGGGAGCCATAAAATAGAGAAGAGAACTCACTTCTCTTCCCTCCTCCCCTCCCTAGTTATAGGAGGCTAGCCCCTCCAGGAGGAATGGAGGTGGGACTGGGGGCCTGATTGCTTCCTTCCCTCCATGGATGGGGTTGGGGTTGGAGTTGGGGTTTCAAAGGCTACACAGGCTGTCACAGGTATAGACCACAGCCCCCCAAAACTCCTCAGACTGGTCTCCCTGGCCATCCTTGGTGATCTACATGCCCCCTGTCAGCACCTATGAACCCCACATAATAGACGTAGAAATTAAGGCCTGGTTTCTCTAGTCAAAGGAGCTGTTTGTTGAGTTGAATTTAGCCAAGGGCACTGAGTGCCTAAGTCTGAGCGGAGGAGGTAGGCTGGAATCAGGTGGGGAGGGCCCAATACTCTCTGAGTGCTGTCACACAGGAGAGGCCTGGCTCGTTGGGACTTGTCTTCCCCCAGCCCTTCCCTCCCTCTTGGGATGGGCTCAGACACCGACTCATCCTTGGGTTGGGTAGGTCAGAGGGGACTGGAGGGGGTGGCCCTCCGTGGCAGAGCCAAATCCAACTCCATCTCTGTCTGTGAAATGGGAACTCAATTTGTCATTCCTTCATTCAATAAATATGTATTAAGTACCATGTTGTGCATACACAGATAAAAAAAATAGTTCCTTCCCTCAAGGAACTGAATACTTCATGTGAAAGCAGCCCTTTCAATGGACCTTGACGTGATAGTCAGGAGCAGGGAAATCACTACCAGGCAAGGGAGACAGGACTCACACAGGAAAAGATCACACAACTCCAGGCAGTGTATACTAAGGACAGAGCTGATAAGTGGTCTAGATTTAAGGGTTATGGGAAACTCAGAAGACCAAGAGCTTTCAAAAGGCTGGTGGGTGAGAGGCACCACACTTGAACTTGGCCATAAGGGAGTACTGCCCATGGCTGCTGGGGGCCCGGCTGGGTCTAGGGTCATGGGTTCTGTTCTCCAGTCTTAGGGCTGTGACGTTTATTGGTGGGCAGGGGAGAGGGGGAGCAGCCTGGGATCTCAGAACAAACGTAGCACAGGTAAACCCTCAGCTTTTCACATTTTCTCTCTTTCTTGTCTTTTTTGTTCCTCTATTCATCTCTTCTCACCTCCTTTATCTCTTGTTCTCCATCTTCTTGTCTGTCTCCCTCTCCCTCTCTATCTCTCTCTTCCTGTCCCCTTGGGTCTCTGTCTCTCTGGACCGTCTCTTCTCCTTTTCCCTTCTGACTCTTTCCTTGTTTTCTTCTCTATCTCTCCTTGTCTCTCCTGTCTCCTGTCTCCTGTCTCTGAGTCTCTGTCTCTGTATAGCTAATTTTGCTCAATGTCCTTCTCCCAGTCTCTGTCCAGTGGTCAAGGTTATGTTCCTATGCACTGGCCTCATCTCAGATCCAGGTGACCTGGAGGCTGAGCCACACCCTCAGGAGGGTGAATAGGGTCTCCAGAGAGGGACTGAGCATGCCCCATTTGACCCATACCCTGACTTTCTCAGGCCTGAGCCTGAAAGGTTTGAGATGAAGGGAAGTAGGGGAATGGATGGTGGGCTTTCAAATCTGGGCTCTGGACTCAGGGATCGCAAGACCAGAGGGCGTTTAAGAAGGAAGAAGCTTAGGTGGGGAAATCCCAGGGAAAGGGTGCAATGCCTTTCTTCCTAGAACTTGAAAGCTAGAGTTGGGTTTCCAGGTTCCCAAGGTAAGAGCAGAGACTCTGAACCAGTCTCTTGGAGAAAGGGGACCTGTCCAGAGCTTGTCTACCCGTTTGAACACTAACAGTGGTGGAATGGGGGTCCCAGCCCTGAGAGTGGGACAACCCCAGCCACCAGGGGACTCAGCCTGGCTCAAAGTTAATGCTGGCTGTGCCCTCTCTGCACGGAAATTGGGGAATAAACTCCACATTTCCAACACGGCACCTCTCCTGAGCCCCTAGCCTTCAAGACCCAGCTTGTCCTGACTAATTCTATCCTGTCATTTTCCCTCTACGTTTCATTGGGAAGAATGCTGGATTTGGAGCAAAAGGACTTGTGTTTACATGCAGGCTCTGCATGACCTGTGTGATCTTGGGAAAGTCAAGATTCCCTGAGCCTCAATTTTCTCATTTGTGAAAAGATGGGAGTTGGGTGCATGAACTCCTTCCAATTCTAAATGTCTGTTGCTGAGCTCCAGAACATTATCCTAGGGACCAGATCACATAGGCCTTCACCCTTTCTTGCTCAGCCCCGATGTCTAATTGCTTCCTGTCTGAGAGCCTATCCTCCCCCAGATTATGAGCATCCTGAGGGCAGGATGTCCCTGAGGGCAGGACCTTGTCTCCCACCTCAGACTGAGAGAATCCTCAGGACAATACCTGAACTCCTCCTCCCAGATTAGGGACTTTGTGAGAGCAGAGTTTTGTTTCCCCACCTCCCTCTAGGGACACCCTGAGGCAATACCCTGTCTCTTCCCTTTGACTGGCAGCTTCTTGAAAGCAGGATCTTGTCCCTTCCTCCTATGAGACCAAGGACTCTGTTTTTTCCTCCTGTCTCTCACCTAGATCTAGGGTTCTGTTTGGGGCAGGGGAAGGGAGGAAGCAGATGGCTAATGCAGACAGCCTTCCTGTCATCATTCTGCCCCCTCATTTCCCAGACAGGCAGGGCCTTGGCTCTCTGACTGCCCTAGGGAAGGTTCCACAGGCTATGTCACCAGTGTTGGGGCCTCTGACTCCTGGCTCTCCATGCCCATTCTGTCCCAGGGCAATATTGTCCCAGAAATTGCCCTCTGTGATGTCATCTCTGCCCAAGGCTCATTACTTAATGACTGTCATTAATCACTCCTTCTTAGAGAGGACAAGGGGTGGTCACCATTATCTGGGCACCTGTGTTGGGTGCCCTGGGGAGAACTTTGCCAACCCTCACTTAGGTTGCCAGCTGAGCCCCTGACAAGTTTCTCTCATAGCCAGAACCTAGCTCTTGGACCTTCTAGGACCCAGAAACACCTTGCAAAAGTCTGCTGTTGGAGACTGATCAAGGGAGTATGGATGGTTCAATACAGCCCATTCCTTTTTTTTTTTT
>CM053583.1:355645393-355662660 GCA_028627135.1 Pseudochirops cupreus
GCTTTTCCGCTCTGGAGGCCTTCTGGCTGGACTGCTTATCTGCCCCTTTCACAAATCCCACTCGCAGCTGCTGCTAATCCGCTCACCTGAGAGGCTCCTCAGCTCTTCCAGTCCAGCCGCCCCCGGGGCACAGTCGTGGCTTCAGGCCAGGCTGGTTTCGGTTCACAGTGCTGATATGGTTCCTCATAGCCGAGCTGACTTTAGTGGGAAGTATCTTTGTGTGCGTTTTGGAGTTCTAGGATTGGTTTAGAGTCTTGTTTTATGGGTATTTTGGGGTGGCTATGTGAGAGCTGCGATATGTTGCTGCTGCTATGCCGCCATCTTGGCTCCGCCCCCCAATACAGCCCATTCCTACTGATGGGGACTTGGTTTCAAACCCATGACCTCCTCAAAGGGGTAAGGAGTTTTATCTTCCTATCTTAAGGATGGCATTCCATGGGACTATCTGTACTCCTTTACCAATGCCTTGATAAAGGCATAGTGGTCATGCTCACCAAATTTGTAGATGATGCAAAGCTGGAAGGGGTGGCTAGTACACTGGATGGAAGATTCATGTTCCAAAATAAAATCTTGACATGCCAGAGAGGTGGTTCAGAGAGGAGGTTACATACAACATATTACATACATATATACTAATAAACTTGAGAAAACAAAAGAAATAGAGGATACCTTAAAAAACATAAAATAACCAAACTATCAGAAGACCAGATAGAAATTTTAGATAACTCAATCTAAAAAAAAAATAGACCCAGTTGTAAAGACACTACCAAATTTTTTAAAACTCCTGGTAGAGGAAAATTCTATCAAACTTTTAGAAAACAGTCAATACCTATACTTAAAAAATTGAGAAGAAAGCACTTTACTTGAATCCCTTTATGAGAGAAATATTGTCCTAATATCTAAACCAGGGAAAGATAAAACACAAAAAGAAAATTATAGACCAATATCATCCATGGTATTGACTCAAAAATTTTAAATAAACTCTCATCAGACTACAGCAATTTACCCAATAAATCATTCATTATGACTAACTGAAATTTTTACCAGGGATACAGATAGTTCAACATTAAGAAAATAATGAGCATAATTAGTCATATTAAAGAATAAAACATATAAAATCACATGATCATCTTAGTAGATGCAGAAAAAGTCTTGACAAAGTACAACACTTATGCTAAAAACCCTACAAAGTATAGGGATACAGGGACCCTTTTTTTTTTTAAGTACCATAGCATCTATCTAAAATCAAAAGCAAGCATCATATGCAAAGAGGGAGAAATTAATCATATCAAGATAGGCAAAGAGGAGAGGAAACTATCCCTATTTGCCAATGGTATAATAGTTTACTTGGAAAATCCTACAGAATCAGCAAAGATACTACTTGAGGCAATGAATAACTTTAGAAAAGTTACAGGCTACAAAATAAATGCCCCCAAATCAACTGTCTTTCTACATAATAATAATAAAACACAAAAAGCAATAATAGAAAGAGAAATCTCATTCCAAGTAACTACAAAATGTATAAAATTTCCAGGGACTGATCCACCAAAACACAAAAAAGATTTATATGGACTCAGTTACAGTGTTCCTTAACAAAATAAAGAACAACTTAAATAGCTGGGAGAATATTCAGTGCTCATGGCTAGGCCATGCTAGCATAATAAAAATGACAATATTACCAAAATTAATTTACACTTTGAGTGCTAAACCAATTAAACTATTTTTATAAGTCTTGATAAGACAAAAACAAAAAGATCTAAAACAAAAACAAAAGATCAAGGGAGATTTTAAAAAGAAGCAGAGATGAAGGGAGAACAGCCCTTCCAGACCTCACACTGTATTATAAAGCAGCAGTCATCAAAACCATCTGGTATTGGCTAAAAAAATAAAGGTAAATTAATATAATAGATTTGACGAGGGAGAATCAGAAACAATGGAACTCAATAACCCATTGTTTAATAAAGTGAAAAACATAAATTACCTAAGAAAAAAGCTCCTTATTTGATTAAAAACTGCTGGGAAAATTGGGAAGCTATTTGGCAGAAATTATATTTAAACCAACATCTTACACCACACTCCATAATACATTCTAAATGGATATATGACCTTGATGCTGAATATCATATTATTTAAAAATTGGAAGAGAAATCATATACCTCTCACAGCTGTGGGTAAAAGATAAATTTTTAAACCAAACAAGAGATACTGACAATTACAAATGATAAAATATATAACTTCATTTACCTGAAACTGAAAAGTTTCTGCCCAGACAAAATTTATGTACATTGGATAAGAAGGAAAGTGGTCTAACGGGGAAAAAAATCTTATATCAAATTTTTCTGATAAGGGTTTGGTTTCCAAGATACAGAAACAATTAGTAAATATATATTAGCCTGATCACTGTTCCCCAATAACTAAGTGGTCTAAGGAGATAAAAATAAGCAGTACTCAAAGAAGAATTGCACAGTTCACAACAATATGAAAAAATGCTGAGAACTGAAAATCAAAACAATTGTGTGGTTTTTACCTTACATCCTGCAAATGGGCAAAGAAGAATTTTTAAAATGGCAAAACTGACTACTAGAAGAGTTGTGGGGTGATAGGCACACTAGTACATTGTTGGTGGAGCTATGAATTGGTATATTTTGGAAAGCAACTTGGAATTATGCAAATAAAGTGACTAAAATATTTATATCCTTTGAACCAGAGATTTCATTACTAGGCTTATATACCAAGGAAGCCATCAATAAGGAGAAAGTCCACATATACACTAAAATATTGGTATTTATGTAAAATATTTATAGCAGCATTTTTTCAGAAAACTAAGAATTGGAAACAAAATTGATGCCCATCAGTTGAACAACTAAACAAATTGTGGTTCATGAATGTAATAGAATATTGTGCTGTAAAAAATGGTATATATGATGCAAACAAATAAACAAGGAAAGATCTATATGAAGTAAACAGAACCCAGGAAACAATATTCACAATAACTAGAGCAAAAGATCAAAGGTGAATATAACAAAATTATGAAGATCAAGCAGAAATCAATTGAAGAGATATGAGCCATACCCCAAACCTGCCCATTAGTGGAAGGGGCAGATTCATGGATATTAGACATTGTACATGACCCTGGATAACCATTAGTCAGGTGCAGTAGGGGTACTTTCTTGGAGGTGTGGTTTGCATTAAATGGATGCTGAGGTCCTTTTCACCAATCAAATTCTGTAATCTCTGTGACCCTATTTAGGGGAGACCTGTCCATACAGTCCCCATCCTCTCATGGTCATAGACCTGGCATTTCTCCTTCCTTCCAGGAAATCTGAGGACCAGAGAGGGCCACGGTCACACAACCCAGCTAATTAAAGAGCATCACTCCTCAATCATTTCAATTCATCATCTGAGAACTTCTTCCTAGGCCCTTCTCTCCAGGGTACGGGTAGTGCCGAGGCTGCCTCGATTTTTAATTCCTAGGCCATCTAGGCTTCCATACCTCAAATACATATCGCAACTCATTGCTCTAGCTTGGGTCTGTTAGTTGTCTACAATTATTACAATATAGATGTGATAAAGGTTAGCTCAGAAGGTCCCCAAGTCAATCAACAAGCAGGCTTAAACCCCTACTACGCAAAGACCATTGTGCTAAACAATGAGGGTGATGCAAAGCTCAGGTAAAAGCTGCCCCCTCCCTCATGAAGCTCACAGCTCAGTCTATGACTAAAAGTAACAACAATTCAGTGAGCTCGTTAGAGAGAAGCAGATAAAGAACTATGTGATTACTAGCCGTGCGACCTTGGGCAAGTCACTTAACCCCAATTGCCCCGCCTTCCCCCCTCCAAAAAAAAAAAGCAAAAAGAGAACTACATGAGTTGGGTGGGGGTGGGGGAAGGTCTTTTACAAAATAGCCTTGGGCTTGGAATCAGAGAACCTGGGTTCAAATCCCAATTCTGCCATCTCTATCTTCACTCAGTCCATATCTCTGAGCCTCAGTCTCCTCATCTGAAAAATGAGGGGGCTGGGCTATATGACCTTTCAATTCTAAATCTGTGACTCTATGATGATGGTTGAGGGGAGGGAAGGGAATCAGAAAAAGCTTCATGAGGAAAGAGGAATGGTATTTCGGATTTAAGGCAAATCCATTCAACTAAGTTCAATTTGACAAATGCTTAATGCAGACACTGTGGTCCATGCTTAAGATATGAAAACAGATATAGAAGAGTCTCTGCCTTCCTGGGGCTTATACTCTGGTGTGGGAATTAAACATTTCAACAAATGTAATAGGGAATGATCAGAGGAGTCTGATCCGTTTTTAATGGGACACCTCCCTCCCCTTGAGCCCCATTCTAGCAGATACAACCTGAGGAAGGAAAGAACATTGATGAGGGAGGGGAGATCAGGAAAGGTTTCCATAGAAGGGGCACCTGGGTTGAGCACTTCTTAGAGCTTGGAAGTGAAGAGGGAGTGCATTTCTGGCATATGGGGCAAGCCGGCACAAACCATGAGACCAAGAAATGGAAAGCGGAGTTTCCATCCTCACCCTGGAGAACAGCATGAAGACCATAGAATCATAGATTTAGAACTGACCATCTCTTCAACCTCCTCATTTTACACATGAGTATATGGAGGCCCAGGAAAGTCAAGAGACTGGCCCAAAGTTACATAGATAATAAGGGACAGAGACAGAATTTGAATTGGGATCTTTCCACTGTGGGCCATTTCTCTAGGAAGTAAATCACTCTTTCCTCTATCAATTAATTCACGTCCTCATCCATTTCATTAGTTTCCCTGAATGTGACACTCTTGACCATTCTGTCCTCTTAGTTGTGCTCTCCTGTCCAGGTTTTTTCGACATTGCTCTCCTCCCATCTGTCTGACTGCTTCTCAGCCTTTAATAGCTCATCATTCAACATCACAACCCTTAACTATGGGTGTTTCCCAAGGCTCTGTCCTGTGCCCTCCTCTCTCTTGTGACTTCTCTATGTAGATGACTCACAAATCTACACATCCAGCTCCAACCTCTCTCCTGAGCTTCATTCTTCCTTCCCACACCAACTACCAAATGTACATTTCAAACAGGATGTTCCAGAGATGTCTCAAACTTCAGTATTTCCAAAACAGAAATCCACTCTTCTATCAAAACTTCTCTGATGGGAACAGCCTACAATCCTGAACCTAAGAACCTTGGCTTCCCAGAGCAAAATCCCCCAAACCACCAGATCTTTGGAAGCACCCACAGCCATCATTGAAGGAGAAGAGTCATGGTGAAGAAGAGACCTACTTTCCTCATCATCACCAGCAACAGTCAAAATCCAACTCCCACCAAAGGATGGATAAACCCAGGAGCCTTTGGGAGTGGCAGCACCCCTTGCCCCAAACCATTGATCTTGCTTCTAGTCCAGCCTCTGGCGAAGGGGCTGGCCATCCCTACCAATTGCCTCTCTCAATTTTGGCAAGCCAACCTATCTAAAGCAACAGGGCACCTTGAGGGGGAAATGAGAAGGGAAAGAGGATTTATATGTGTGTCAGGTACTATGCTAAGCAGTTTTACAGATTTTATCTCATTTGATCCTTGCAACAACCCTACCAGGCAGATCCTATTATTATAATACCTCTTTTTACAGTGGAAGAAACTGAGGCAAACAGAGGTTAAGTGACTTGCCCAGGGTCACACAGTTCATACGTATCTGAGGCTGGATTTAAATTCAGGTCTTCCTGGTTCCAAGCCCAATACTCTATCCATTGTACCACCACCTGCCTCTATGGGAGGCAATATGTGCCAGGCAAATTGAACTATCATCACTACAGCCACCATCTCCCCTCAGACCCTGCCAGAGACAGCCCAGGACCCTGAACCCTTGGGAGCAGTAATGCTTCCAGCCCAGCACCCTCAGGTGCCATCCTGGGCATCAACCCCTTGGGGGATATAGCCTGGCAACTGCTCCTAAAGAGAACTACAGGCACATGACAAAGTTTTTGCCACCAAAACCCTTGGCACTGTCAAGTTGTTGAATATCAGAAACCAATGAGATTTTATCAGTGGAAATAAGATGAAAGAAGACATATCCACATCTGCTTTGCTTCTGTACCCTAAGGATCCCAGGACCTTTCTATCTCATTTGCAGCTGAAATCATCCACGTGTATTGTGAGCCCTCCATTACATTCTGTGGCACACAATAAGCCCTTAATATTCACTCATTCACTTATTCTTTCAAATACTTTGACTGTCATCCTTGTGTATTCACTCTCCCTCCCCTCCACATATCCAATCAGTTGCCAAATTTTGTTGTTCTTACTTCCATGGTGTCTCTTGAACTATATGACCACCTGGAATCAAGAATAGCACTTCTGAGACTAGGGTCTATCGGCCTCAATACTTAAGCAAAGCCATAGAAGTGGGAATGGACCTGGTATGAGGGGTGGGAAGTGGGAGGTAGAGAAGGAGAATGGGGGCAGGGGCAGTGTCCACTAGGGATCAAGAGCTGAGAGATGGACAGGTTCAGTGGGACCAGGCTGTGGCCAAGTCCTTTCTGCTAACTCTTCACTGGACCTCAGTCTTTTATCTCCATTCCCTATGTCCCACTCAACACAGACCCAGGGGAAACTCCAAATCTTCCATCTCTCCGAGAGCTCTCTGAAAATGGAAGACACCCAATTGTAGCCTCACACACCTCTCTGGTCCATGTTCTGGGCTCTGCCTCTGAAAATGGAAGACACCCAATTGTAGCCTCACACACCTCTCTGGTCCATGTTCTGGGCTCTGCCCCACCCCCAGCCTGCTCTCGGGCATGTGCTTTTGGCTCTTGGATGAAAGGACAAAGCTTCAGTTTCACCAGGTTTTGGCAGGCCAGCTGGACCCAGAACACCTCTGCCAGCCCCTGCTGGCTTCACTGCCAAGAAAACTCAGACGACTCTCTCCCTCCCAGCTTTCCCTGTTCTTTTACTTTTCCTGCCCTTTCTTTCTTTCAGTATCCTTGATTAAAAAACCAGATGATCCTGGCAGGATGGAAACCCAACAATTCTCTCTTAACTTGCTAAGTATAAAGAAGTATTTGGCTAGTGTGGTCTGACTCTGACCTTGTCTTCCTACTTTTTTACACTCACCTCCTCTTTTAGTTAGTAGGGTAGGGTTGGAGTAGGTTTAGTCATAAATGGCAGAGAACCATTCAGTCCAATCTCTTCATTTTTACATATGGGGAAATTTAGTCCCAGAGAAATGAAATGACTGGCCCAAGGTCAAACACAGGGTAATAAGAGTCAGAGTTGATGTTTGAAACCAGGTCTCCTGATTGTAAGACCAACCCTTACTAGGCAGGCTGAGGGCATGAGAGGCCCCAGAGATGGAGGATAAGAATAAGAAATTTGGTCTTGCCAGAAGAAGGAGGACTCAAATCTAGATCCAAAAACAAATAAACAGACAAACAAAACCCAGCAACCCAACCTAGCCCTGGCTCCAAGAGTCACACAGCTCAGACACACAGATCTCTTAAATGCACGTCTGCCATATTGCAGCTCCAGCCTAGGAGTTGAGGGCAGGAGCCCCACTAGAGGTGAGTCACTGGGGATGTTGGAAGAGAACCCTGGGCTTCTGGGTTTCCAAGATCTCATCTTAATTGATGGAAGATGATGCCTCCTACAGGTCCCAAATCTAGAGGCTGAGACTGTCAAGTGGGCCACCTTTCTAATGAACAACTGGCAATTTCAAATGATTCTTCCCTAGTTCCACTACTGTCACTGGTGAAAACAAGGGGCAGGAAATGAAGAGGCAAATATTTAAAATCAGTCAATTTATTTAAAGAATTTAAAAGCTATTTTAAAATGTTTATTGCTTATTGCTTATTTATTTATGTATAAATAATATTTATTATTATTGCTTATTTAAAGGAAAATTTAAAGTCAATCATGCAACATTTAATAAGCACCTACGATATTCCAGACACTGAGCTAACCTCCAAAGATACAACTAAAGCTAAAAGATGGTCACTATCCCGGAGGAGCTCCCAGCCTAATGGGGTAAGATAGCATGCAAACAACTATGTACCAACAAGCTATATCTGGGATAAATGGGATATAATCAACAGAGGAAAGGCACAGAGGAGTGGCTTCACGTAGAAGGTGGTGAATGTACAATATTCTTTTCTTAATTTAAATTTTTATTTTTAAAATTTTATTTTAACTTAAATACAAAATAAGAAAAAAGAAAAAAAATATTGCCATGTACACAGCAAATACATAAGACAGGATTCAATATAAAACAATAAGGTTCCATTTCAAGAAAACCATATTAAAAATATCACACATTGTTTTCAAAGTTGCCAAGTTTTTCTTTGTTTCCTAGTTGGGTTTCTTTGGCTCTCTGCTGTGCACTTTTTACTTTATTTTTTTCCCCTCTCTACTGCCCCTCACCCTAAAGAAGGCTACAATTAAGCATGGTTGTCTTCCACCTGCATGTTATAATCTGGGCACGTTCTCTTGGCTCCTTCCACTCCCTGTGTTATCTGATTTTATCTATGTGTCATTCACATATTCTGAGTGAATCAATGGAATAAATGAACCTTCATCCCTCATCCCCTTGACACAGTTGAGTGCCTTAGGTACCCCATGCTCTCCACACCTTAAAGCCAAATTAGAGATCTCATCTCCTCCAGGAAGTCCTCCCTGATGCAAATCTGCCACATTTGACCCTTACCTCTTGCTCATAGCTGCCCTTGAGCCTGGGTCCTTCTGCCTTCTGCCCATAAGCATCCTTACTGTGCTTTGCCTGAGAAAGGAAAATGGGTCAGGGGAACTAGTTTATTCCAGGGGAACTAAAACTAGGTCTCTTCTTTTCAAATATGTTTTATTTTTTTTCCAAGTACAAGTAAAACATTTTTAGTATTCATTTTTTTAATCTTTTTTTTTTTTTTTGCAGGGGGAAAGGTAAGGCAATTGGGATTAAGTGACTTGGCCAATGTCACACGGCTAGTTTTTTATGGTAAGTGTCTAAGGCCGGATGTGAACTCAGGTCCTACTGACTCCAGGGCCGGTGCTCTACTCACTGTGCCACCTAACTGTCCCTGGCATTCATTTTTTAAAATTTTGAGTTCCAAATTCTTTCCTTCTCTCCCTCCCCTCTCTCCTCATTGAGAAGACAAGTGATTTGATATAGGTTACACATGTGCAGTCATGCAAAACATATTTCCACATTAATCATGTTGTGAAAGAAAACACAGATCTCCTCCGCAAAAAAAAAAAACCAAGAAAAAGAAAGTTTAAAAAAGTATGCTTCAATCTTCAGACTCCATCAGTTCTTTCTGTAGAGTCCTTTGGAATTGTCTTGGATCCTTGTATTTCTGAGAATAGGCAAGTCATTCATAGTTGATCATGCTGTTACTATATACAGTATTCTCCTGGTTCTGCTCACTTTGCACTAGTTTCATGTAAGTCTTTCCAGGTTTTTCTGAAAGCATCTTGCTATTCATTTCTTACAGCACGATAGTATTCCATCACAATCACATACCATAACTTGTTCAGCAATTCCCCAATAGATGGGCATCCCTTCAGTTTTAAATTCTTTGCTACCACAAAAAGAGCTGCTATAAATATTTTTGTACATATAGGTCCTTTTTCCTTAAAAAAAAATCTTTTTGGGTTAAAGACCTAATAGTGGTATTGTTGGGTCAAAGGGTGTGCACAGTTTGATAGCCTTTTGGGCAAAGTTAGGACTAGATCTTTTTCATCCTTGGGGAGCCTCCTGTCATCCTAGTTTGCATACCTGAACCCAGCAGGGTTTGTTGAAGAAAAGACCCAGAAATACTATTTCAATGAAGGGATCTGTCCATAATTAATCCAGCTACTCCCCTCTAGTAATGCTTTCCTGAAAATATATGTGGAGATCAAACCCTATTTTCCTGATGCTTCCCATACTAATCTTTGACAACAGGCAATTCTAACAGAGCCCTTTAAAGATTCTTGGTCTTTCTATGAAGTAGTGAATGGTGTGTAAACAAATGTTTATATGCACCAAGGGAACCTGCCATCTAACTCTAGGTACAGTTTTAACCTATTACACAAGACCTTTCCTGATTTCTCTCAGTTGTGTGTCTCCCACCTCTAAAATTACTTTGCTTGCTCTTTTTGTGGTGGTCAAGAATTGGAAACTGAGGGTATACCCATCAACTGGGGAATGACTAAACAAATTGTGATATATGAGTATAATGGAATACTATCGTTTCATAAGAATTTATGAGCAGGTGGACTTCAGAAAAACCTGGAAAGACTTGCATGAACTGATGCTGAGTGAAGTGAGCAGAACCAGGAAAACATTGTATACAATAACAGCAACATCGTGTGATAACTTTGAAAGACTTAGCTCTTCTCAGCAAAGCAATGATCTAAGACAATTTCAAAAGACTCATGATAGAAAATGCTATCCATATTCAGAAACAGAACTATGGAGCCTGAATGCAGATTGAAGCATACTATTTTTCCTTTTTGTTTGTTTGTTTTTTCTTTCTCCTACTTTTCCCCCATTGGTTCTAATACTTCTTTACAACATGATTTAATGTAGAAATTTTTAAAAATGACTTTGCTTTTGTTTTGTATTTACTTATCTGTGCACATGTTATTTCTTTGAGTAGAATGTGATAAGGGCAAGGACTGTTTTGGTTTTTTTGTCTGTGTATTCTCAGGGCCTAACACAGGGCTAGGCACATGGTAGACATTTAACAAATGCTCATTGAATTGAAGTAACCCTATGGCAAATCGTTTTGTAAAGTGAATAATCACCTCCTAGTTTCTCTCTTTTGATTGGTCCTATATTGATTGGGTGGCTCAGAGCAAGGGACACCTTCCTAGTACCCCCTCCTCCCCCCGCACACAGCAGGTATTCATGTTGCTGAATGTTGCCTGACATACTGACCTGCTGGAGTGTTCCAACAGGTACTGCTTCTTAGGGTCAGTGCAAGAGTCAGGAGACCTGAATTCTAGTTCCTGCTCTTCCAAACTTTCTGTATGACCTTGGGCTAATCTCATTCTTTCTCTGGGTTTCAGTTTCTCCTACAATTAAATGGTGTTAGGTTAGAGAAAGTGACCTATAGGGATAGCCCTCCTTAAAGGCCCTCCAAACTCTGACATTCTATAGTCTATGCTCCAAGGTCCTTCTTTGATTTTATAAAATTCTATTTTCTTTTTTATTATGAACTTAATTCTCAACCAATACAAACATTCAAACTTACAACTAACAAAAAAAGAAAGGAATTCATGAACTTCTGTTATGTTTTTTTAAAGTATGTATTAAATTTAACAAAGTAGTAACTAAATTACACAATTTTTTGTTGCATCCTTTTGTGGATCTTTTTTCCCCTTCATTTGTTGTTTTTGTTTCATTAGTACTTTTTTCTTTCTTCTTTTTTCTTTGTTCTTTTTCTTCTTTTGTTTTTCTTTCCTTCTTTCTCTCTCTCTCTCCTTCTCTCATGCTCTTTCTTTCTCTCTTTCTCTGGCTCTTTCTCACACTCTTCCTTCCTTCCTTCCCTTCTTTCTTTCTTCTCTATCCCTTCCCACTGTCATCCACCCCTTCACTTATAATAAATAAGTATAACAAGACAAATCAACAGGTTGGCAATGCCTGAAGATGTGCGTCTCATTCTGTACCTACAATCCATCGCCTTGCTGCCAAGAAATAAGAAGTATGCTTCATTATGGGCCATCATTTGTCATTGCATCAATTAGAGTTCTGAAATCTTTCAAAATGCTTTCCCTTCACATTATTGTACTCATCGTGTAAATTCTTCTCTGTTCTGCACATTTCAGTGCCCTCCCATGTTTTCAGTTCCCCTTCAGCCCTGGCATTTCTGCTGTTCTAAGGACTGTTCTAAGGACCCTTCCAGCTCCCTCTTCTACAGTTTGGGTTTCCTGGTCCACTCCTCCCCATTCCAGATGTCTTAGTGCTTGGTAAAGATGAGGCCCTGGATCCTTCCCTGCCCTTTGGTCTATCTTCTCTACAGTCAGCTACAGGTTTTTCCACCATGCCAGATTCTGAGGAAACCCTCCAGGCTTTTAATTTCATGCTGAAATGTCAAACACAGGCTCAGTTAGGTGGGTTCCCAGCTGGGGCCAAAGGACTTGGTTGCAGGAAGAATTTCATTTTGGTAGAACTTTTTACTTAAATGTCTAACTTATTTTACCAGCAACAACAACAAAAAGTTTCCAAATCTTAGTCAATGGCTACTGTGTTTCAAGTAATTCCAGAATGTCAGAGCTCGGAAGATAGTATGTCAGAGCTGGAGAGGGTCTTACGGCACAGAATACCAGAGCTGTAAGGGGCTTTTGGACATAGGATGTCAGAGCCAGGACACCATCCCATGAAAAACCATCTCGTCTCATCCCCAGCCTCCTGAGTTCCAGCTTGCTGTTGGTGTCACGGGACCACCGACTCCTCCGCCCCATTATTGGACTTGTTGGCCTTTCAGGTTATTCCTCTGAACTTTACTGGTATCATGCTTGACTGGTCTTAGGAGGGACAGAAGGCCCTTTGTTCTGTGGGAAGTGGTCCTCTCTCACTTGAGTTGTGGGGGAATCAAATCTCCCAGCAGGTGGCTATGATTGAAGGCTGGAGGCCGAGCATGGGGGGAGGTGAGAAGGAGGTACTGAGTCAAGGGTGGAGACCCTGTGTCATATTGGGCTGGAGGCACCTTGGCATGAGTCCACCCAAGTAATGAGAGGCAGTAGGGGCTTTGTGAGGGGGAGGAGGGTTAGGCCCTGCTATATTGGCTTATAATAACAACCCTTCCTGTGTGTACAAAGCTGTATAGTTTCAAAGCACTTTCACACCCATTAGCTCATTGAATCTTCACAGTAGTCCCGGGGGGAAGGCAGGGCCAGAGATTATCATTTCTATTTTACAGAGAAGGAAACTGAGGCCCACAGAGGGGTCAGGATTTGCCCAAGCTTTCACAGTCAGAATCGAAGCTGGAGCCAGCATTAAGGTCTGACTCTCTGCCCGGGGCCGCTTTCAATGCAACAGTAAAACTTTACTCCTCAAAAAAAGGCAACAGCAACCAGAAACAAAACAAAAAAAGAACCCCCCAACCCGTGACCTCATCCCCATTCAGCCTGGCTCTGCCATCCTCCCCTCTCCTGGGTCCTCAAGCCCTCTGCAACTTCTCTGAATCACAGCATTTAATTACTCTCTGAAAGTTTTTGGTCTAGGAGTCTGCTCGCCAGAGAGAGACAGATGGACACACAGCCACCCTGCCTGAGGGAAGGAGGTGGTACTCCTTCTGTTCCCTTCCACACCCAGGGGTGGGAACACTGGAGCTCAAGGAAGACTTCGGGGCTTCTGGATGGATGGGTGAATCAATGGAAGTGGTTCACCTCCATTTTCCCTAACATTTTTGCAGTCAGGCCCGTGGGGCCCTAGGGGAGGGGGATAGACGGGCAAGCTGAGACTCGAACTCCTGCCATGGACGGCTGCCTCCTTCTCCTCCTCTTCCTCGGTTGCCTTGGTGACCATGCTCCACTGGCTAATTACAGAGCACAGACTGGTTGGGGCATCAGGGAGGGGCTGGGAAGTGTTTTTGTTGAAAAGCTACGTCAAGGTCCGATTTGGCATATCCCCCACCCACCCACCTTCCCTGGGATGAGTCCCAGCCACTCCCAGCCTTATCCAACACCTCATTCTGAGTAATCTCCACCTGCTGCCATGACCCCTTTCCACCGTGGGATTTAAGGATGTTGGGAAAACCCCGGGACTTTTGCTGCAGGGGGCTTCCCCAGACTTCTAGGAGGTGGCCACCAGGAGAGGAAGAGGGATGAATTCCTGTGAAAGTTGGGAGCTGAGCTCCATAATCTGAAGTCATTGTAGCTGAAAGCATCTCTTCCCCTTAGCTGGAACCCTAAGGCTTCTGCCAATCGTTACTATCCTTTGATAGCCACATAGATGGAAGCATGGATAATCCAGACGAGTCAATTCCCTGTCTTCTTCTGTTTGGCTCAGGCTAATATTAAGCCAAGTCTAACAGCAGAGGGAGGGGGGACTGAGAAATAGGTGGAAGTCAAACTGGAGTGAAACATGGGCTTCAATATCACAAGGTTTCTCTCCTTAAGGGGGGGGTGTCTATGTCTCTTGCCTTCATACGGGGTGAATCGCAACCCCTTCTTAGCGTAACTAAAGGAGTCAAGGGCTGAATCACTTTTCCAGCTAAGGAGATACTGAGCAGATTGTCTTGCCCCAGAACCTCCGGGCCCCCCACTACCTGTTGGATTAAGGCTAGCTTTCTCAGGCTGGCATTCAGTGCCTTCCATCGTCTGGTCCCAGTAGAGGTTTCCATTTTATTTCATACCATTTTCCTTCCTGTACCCTCAGCTCCAACCAGTCTGGTCTCAACACTGTTTTCCACACACACCAAACTCATTCCCACCTCTTGCCTTTGCTTATGTTGTTCCCCTTTCCTGGAAGGCCCTCCCTCTTCCTCCCTCCCTATCCAATTTCTACTCTCACCCTTCAATTAATGCAGTTACCTCCAGAAAGCTTAGCTTTCTCTGATCTCAGTAGTGCACAATGCCCTCCTTTTCCTCACCATACTGCTTGGTGCCTGTCCCCTTCACTCTGCACTGTCCTATGTCATTCCCATACTATTTATCCTGTTTGAGTCTTTGTCCCTTTCCTTCCCAGACTGTAAGCCCCCTGATGGCAAGACCCCAGGTCTATACCTCCTCTGTGTCCTTCCCAAACTGTAAGTCCCTGAGGGCAGGACCTGAGTCTTTCTCTTCTTCTGTCCCCCTCTCCTCCACTTCCCCCCAAGACTGTTTGCTCCCTGACTATTTCTAGACTGAGAACTCCCTGAGCACAGATTTACTCTTCTCTCTCTCTCCCACAGATTGGTAGCTCTCTAAGGGCAGGGCCCAGGTGTCTTCCCCACATCTTGGGAAGCACAATTGAAGTTCAGTCAACATTAATTAGAAATTGAATCTGATTCTTAGCCCGGAGGTTTTGGCCTCCCTAACTGCCACTGCCTTGGCATTATAAACATCATAGGACAGGTCAGTCCAGAAGGCACTTGTGTGCAGCAATACTGGATGCAGATCTCTACTCCCCCACCCTCACCCTCACCCCCTCCCTTCCAAGGTTCTCTGTCCCTGCCTGGTTTGGAAGAATGAGTCCTAGATAGCTCACCTGACTCTTGGATAGTAAGTTTCTGTGAAATGGATCTTGAAGGAGAAAGAGGCCAGGAGGTGTGGGTTAGGGTGTGTCCCAGCAGTTATTTCAATGAAAGACATTGTTCAGTGTTGGCTAAGAGAAAACTAAAAACCAAGGCAGCTGTGGAAATCCAGTGTCTCAGAGGCTGGAGTAGATTCAGGATGGTGCAGCTAGTTAGATACACAGTCAGCCAAGGTGGTACGGGGGGGGGGGGGGGGCCTATTTTTAACCCTAAATTGGCTTAGGTGATTCTCAGACATGGCAGGGTGGGGGCCTCAACCAGGCCTGAGTGTCTCAAGGTTCAGGATGCTGCTGTTCCCTTCCCTGGATCAACTCTCTCCCCCCACTCCCCACTTCAAAATGGGAGCCCTGCCCTGGGCTGGGATAATAAGGCTTCCTGAGTGACTCAGATCAATACTATAATACTACTGACCCAAACTTGATGGAGACACCAATGGGCTATTTGACTGAGGAGGTGAGTGTATCCGTAAGATGGGTGAGGCACACTGCTACAATAGAACCAATCCTGAACTTAGAACCAAAAACCCTGGGTTCAAATCCTGCCGTTGGCATTTAATAGACCAAAGGACTTAGGACTGAAAGGGACCTTTCAAGTTCATTGAATTTAAGCTCTTCATTTAGCAAACAAAGCAAATGAAGTCCGGAGTAGAAAATGACTTGTCCAAAGTCATGAAAGTAATGAGTAGCGCAGAGTTGGAACCCAGATCTTCTGACTCCCAAATCAGTGAACATACTGCCTCCTTTACTACTGGAGATGGATCCCAGCTTAGCCCCTTCCCTTGTGGGGGAGAGAAAGTAAAGAAACCGCATCCCTTCCTTCTGTCCCCTGGCCCCATCCTGGGCACACAGCTCACCTGTCCAGCTTGACCTCCATCTGGCTCTGCCAGATCTGCTGGACCTGATGGCCCAGCCCTAGGGCGTTCCTAGGACTAACCCCCCCATGGAATGGCCCCAAGGTTGAGAGACAGGAGGCTCAGAGACCCAGGACCTGCCCTCTCCTTTCTTCCTTTCTGTTTTCTGTTCAAGCCAAGCTGGTCTCTTTGACCTCTTCTATGAATGAAGCACACATTCCTCCTTCCTGCCTCTGCTCACTCCATTCTTCTACCTGGAATGCTGCCCTGCCTACTCCGCCCCACCTCCCCCGTCTTAGAATAATAGAATTTAGAACTGGAAGTAACCTTGGAGGTCATCTCTCCCAACCCTCTCATTTTATAGAGGAGGAAACATGTCTAGCGAAGAGAAGTTACTTGCCCAAGGTCACAGAATCACCAATTTTCAAAATGAGAAAGTAGCACAGAGATAGTAGCTGAAAACAGAATGCCTCTACCACTGCCCAACAAGCCTTTGCTTGAAGACTCCTGATGAAGTGGGTAGAAGGGGATGGGGGGAGGAGACTTGTTGCCTCTCAGACCAGCCCTTCCTGCTTGTAGGTAATTCAAATTATTAGAGGTTCCTTTCCTCTGACCTAAATTTGTCTTCTTGCAACTTGTACCCATTCTGATGGGTTCTGTCCTCTAGGGCCAAGCAGAATAGTTCTAATAATCCCCCTTCCTCAAGATAGCCCTTTAAATACTTGAAGGCATCTTGCACATTACCTTTCTTTCTTCTGGCCACACATTCCTGTTTTCTTCAACCAGTTGTTACGTGGCATGAGATCAAGACCTTTCACCATCCTAGTTGACCTCTGAGTACTTTCTAGCTGAGGACTGAACATGATATTTCAGAAGGGAGCTGACCAGGCAGATAAGTATCTTCCTTATTCCTCTCTTAATGCAGCCCAAGATCTTGTTAGTTGTGTTGGCTGCCATATTATGGTCTTCAGTTGATTTTTATTGAGCTTGTAGTCCACTAAGACTCTCAGATCTTCCTCAAAGGAACTTCTATATCACTACACGGCTTCCATCGTGTCCTTGGGGAGTTGAGTTTTGGAAACTGTTATGGGAATCTGAAGATCTTCCCTGCCCCTAGGCCCTTTGCTAAAGTGGCTACGTGACTCTGAGGACCCTTGGATATTTGAAAGTATACTCTGTTCCCTAATAGGCTGAATGTGGTCACGTGGAGTCTGTGGCG
>CM053583.1:355663160-355693861 GCA_028627135.1 Pseudochirops cupreus
GAACTAGGTAAATGGTATTTGATTAATTAAAGTAAGATTGTTAACCCATTTTGAGTTGCTTTCCTTTAGAAAAGCAGATCTAAGAACTTGTGCTAGTAGCCGCCCTGGGTGTGCTGGGGTGCTTGCTGTTACAGAAACCAAGTGTAAGCCTCTCACATGTGTAACAGAACCAGGATTCAAATGTAGGTACTTTTGGCCCCAAATTTAGCACTCTCTCCATTATACCACCTTGCTTATCTAAGCTCATGAGTATACATTTCCCTCATCCTTCAAGGCTTGTGCCTCTCTTCTCCTGGGGAAGACTTTCCTTGTCACTCTAACCACCATGCCCATAGATTTCTCACTCCTCTGGCAGTTAGAGTCCATATCACACAACTTAGTTCTTTATCTCTGACTGTTCTATATTGGTCCTAAATTCTTTCTGTCTGTAATTTTCTGTGTCATCCTTAGCAAGTGATTCCTCCTCCTGGGGCCTCAGTTTCTTCATCTGAAAAATGTGAGTAATCATCTCTTCCTTCCTGCCTCTAAGCAGGAGAATGAAAGAACAGATGGGAAAGCATTTTGTAAGTAATCATGCCATGGAAACACAGGGACAGACACTCACATTACCATTTGTCACTGATGACATTATTTTATTAATATGTGTGACTATATAGCTAAAAAATAATGAAACATTTCAATCATTCATGCACATTTAAGATTAACATCTGGATAGCTGGTAGGATTTTCTCCATTTGAAAAAGCTGATTACTTTAGTTTTGGCTCAAACACTCACCATTCCCCATCTCTTGGAGTGGCCTAGGTCACTTCTGGGCATCATATCCTTCTCATAGAAGGGGCTGCCCATCCCTCTTTATAAAAGGCCTTATCCATTGCTGCTTCTTTTGGGACTCACTCTTGGGTCTTCTGGATAACTGTCAGACCGTGGGAAATCCCTTCCTCTGGGTTGGGGTTTCAGTTTCCCTGTCCTACAGAAAGGATTCCCAACCAGTGAGCCAAGGCAGTTGTACTGTAGGTAGGGGTAGTAAGGCAGCATTTGCTTCCTATAACAGCAGGGTACTGGTTTTGACTTAGAAACAGCATATAAAAACATAGAGCCTCGCTGTTGTGCCAAGCTGACCCTTATCCTGTGACTGCAGAGCTAATGGTGTTGACTAGAGAGAAAAATGAGAAGCAGATAACACCACATCTACGGGATAGAACAGCGTGGATGTCTGGGGTTTCCTCACTGGTTCCGCCTCTTTGTCTTGGGTTTGTGTACTTTTGGGTTGTATGTGTGCCTGGAGAAAGTCTCGTCCTTTGGGCTGTGCCTTGAAGAGCTTGAGATTTTAGACCAACAATGTCACCAACACCTGTTTTCTTTGACAGCACCTCTTCATGGACACCATTCTCTAGGAAGTCCTCCATCAATAGTCAAAAGACCCTGACATGTAAGGGCCAGCTTGGTGCAGTGGAGAGTGGAAACTCAGCAGGGTGGGAGTCTGGAGGTCTGGGTTCTAGCCCCCTCTCTGCCATTAACTTGTTGTATTACCTTGAGCAAATTACACCTCATCTCTGGGTAATTATACGTTTTCCCCTCTATAAAGTTAGGGAGTTAGTCTAGATGACCTTTGAGGGCACTCCCAGCGCTCAGTCCCAGGGATTCTAATCTAGGACTTTGCAGGGGCTCTATGCTTTTGGGTAAGGCCCCTCCCTGCTGTGTAATACCAACTCCCTGAGAATCTTGCCTATAACTCCCGCACCTGGCATACTGCTCAGGGGCTCAAGGAGCAATTCATCTGTTCTGGTTCACAGGGACTGCTGGAGGAGTTGGGGTGGGGGTGAGGAGGATCCTGGCTGTAGGCCCATGTTTTCAGTGTTCTGTGCATACAGCTTTTCCTTCCTCCTTTCCTTCCCCACAGCTACCTCTCATTATTCCCCACCCCACCCCCACTCCAAACACCTTGGGCAGAGAAGAAGGCCACTGTTCTACAGCTGGGCTGGCAGTTCTCCACCCCCACCCTCACCCCCACATCTGGATTCTTTAACTGGTCAGAGCAGGAGAGGGAGATAGGGGAGAGCTGACTTTCCATACAAAGAAGATTTCATGCTTCTTGGATCCCTGACCAGGGACTTTATGGTGTGTGTATATACCCCCTAACCCACTCCCATCTTTGGTATGGACTCTGCCTCCAGATGTTTTTCTGGAGTTTCTTTTTTGCTTTTTTTTATTTTTTAACTCTTCCCAGATCCATTGCCTAAAAGACTGAGCCAGAGTTGACCTTGGGCCTTTGGTCTCTGTACCCTGCTCACTGGACCTGCCTCCTGTGCCTCCCACTCAATCCTGTTACTGGCTTATTCTGGCCCTACTCCCTGAGTGTGGGAGCAGTTCACACACTACCCACTTCTCCCTTACTTCTCCTGGGGCAAGAGGACAGACATCAGGAGAGAAAGAGCCTAGGTCCCAGGGTCTGCTTCATTTGTTCATTCATTCCCTCTGCTGGCCCACATCAGGGAGAACAGGCCCAAGCCCTGCCCTCGGCAAGTTTCTAGTCTGGGGAGGATAGGACATATTCCCATAAAGCAAGTGTGGAGCAGTAGGACTGTACTAGTCTAATCAGACCAGATTCTGGGTGTGTAGGTACTCAGAAGAGGTGGGGGGGGTCCAGTGTAGTCTGGGTGGTCAAGGAAGACTTCTCAGAGGAGGGTGGACTGGAGCCAGAGACCTTGAAGGATCAGTAGGCACCAGATAGATGCAAGGGACCCCAGCACCCCTAGATCAGGCAATTGCCAGGCTGAGGTAGCAGCTCTCTTTATAATCTGAGGTCTCTTTTCTAGTTTGACTCGGGTGTTTGAAAGGATTCCTGTGCCTGGGCCATGGTTGAGCCATTTGAGATGGGCTGTGGGTTGGCCAGAATTGTAGAACATGGGACCACGGTCCTGGTTTCCTCTGAGCCCAGCTGTTAGGAGTAGGGGTGCTTCATCCAGATGTGGCAATAGCAGGAAGGGGAGGAGGTAGGAAATGCAGGGACGCATGGCCAATTTGGGGGGCCTACTGGAAGGATAGCAACCCAATGGCTGGGAGGAACAGTTGGCAGACCTGGAGAATTAGTTTGAGTGAAAGAGGGACTTTCACCAACCAACATCAGCTTTGAAATGGGCCCCACTCCCTGTTCAGCTGGAGGGGAAGGGGTTTGATCTGATGCCTTCTGGGTCTCAGCGTGCCTTCCTATTGCTTGTTGTTCCATCCAGAATGGTGGGGATGAGGTGGGAGAGGGGATTGAGCAAAGGTGAGGACCCCTCCCTGGCCCGGCCTACAGGGTGATTCTGTGGCAAGGAGGGAGGCTGTCACAGTAGTTGGAAGAGGGGGTTGGGTAGCTCCTAGCCCTCACAGACAAAGGGCCAGACACACAGATGGCTGTTACAGCTCTGAGGGGCTGAAGGAATCCAGGCCGACTGGCTGGTTTTTCCATTTGGCCAGAGCTGGATACTGTAGCTGTGGTTAATAAAGGAGGGGCTGGTGTGTGGCAGTGTGTGCCTCTAGGTATACACATATGTGGGGAACATGTATGTAGAAAATAATTACTGAGCTGGAAGGACCCTTAGAGATTATCTAGACTAAACTCTTTTTATAAAAGGGGAAACTGAGGCCAGGGGGGTAGGATATGTTTCCTGACTGTTAATCTGCATAAGCAATTGTGACTGGTCTCCAGGGACATGCAGACAATGTGTATACACCATGGTTTAGCATAAAGAGAAGTCAGGAGACCTCAGTTTGAATCTTACATCTGATGAGCTGTGTGATTCTGGCCAAGTCACTTAATTTCCAAGAGTCTCAGTGTCTTCATCTGTAGAATGGGGCTGAAAACACTTGCATTACCCACTTCCTCAAGGGCTGCTTTTAGGAGAACACTGTTCATGTGAATTGTTCTCAGCACCATATATGTGTTTCACATGTACATACCAGAAACAGACTGGCAACTCATGTTTGACATAGGGTCCATCTTGGGAATGTATGAATATGTTTGTATCTCTGGATACATATACATGTGTCTACATGGGATGATATGAGGGCAGAGCCCAAGCCCGAACAACAGACCATGTTCAGCCAGAGACAGGCACTGAAGACTTGACCACTAAGACCTGAGGATTCTCTTCTTTCTGCCCCTTCCATTCAGTTCCTCTCCCTACTGTTGGCTCTGTGAGTGGAAGACCCAGATACCCATCCCCAAATGTCCCATATTCCCACACCAATCATCTCCTTCATCTTCTCTGTCCTCAACCTTCACCTTGGCTCCAGCCTGATTCTCTTCCTCCCCTAGATGTCATCTCAGACAATCCCAGCCTGGGCTACTCCTTGAACCCTGTTCCACTCAGTCCCCTCCTCTACCAGTCACTCCCTTCTCCCTAAATGCTTTATCCCCTCCAATTCTTACTGCCCTCCACTTGGATTCCTTATGGCCATAGCTCCCATTTAGGGCACCCCCCCCAAAAGTCATGGATCCTGTACGTAGAACTGGACAGAGCCTCAAAGACCATCTAATCTAACCCCTTCACTTTACAGGTGAAGAAGCTGAGACCCAAGGGGATGAAGCCAATTGCCCAGACCAGCACAGGTAGAAGGTGTTTAGAGGTATGTTAGAATCAAGAGCCTCTCATTCCAGAACAAGTTCCCTTTCTACCACCCTGTCCTGATCTCCTTAGTAAGGAGGAAGAACAGTGGGATGTGAGCTCCTTGAGAGTGGGGATTGCTTTGGTTTTTGCCTTTCTATGCCAGTTCTCGTCCATAGGAAACAATTAATAAAAACTTTTACTGTAAAGCATTTATGTTGATGATGAATGAATTAACTGGAAAGACCCTTGAACTGGAAAATTATGGGAGAAAATCTGCATAGGAACTGTGTATTCTTACCTACAAGATCGAAAAGAAGAGTTGCTGTACCCTAAATTCCTAGCCTCAGTTTTGGGGAGAATACAACATAATCTCTCAGACTGAAGGAAAACAGCCACAGAGAATGGAACTTTATGATGCTGGTGGTGGGAGTTCCTGACCCTCAACTTTCTAGAGGAGAATTCAGAACTCTCTAGCACCAGTCTCTTACATAGAAGAGAGGGAACTTCCTGGACAGTGTAATCCTGGAAATCTAGTCTTTTAGAGAGAGAAAGAGAGTTTCTGGACAGTATCATCCTTGGGGTTACCTCTATAGCAACCTCAAGTTCAAGCATTCTAGGACCCTCCTTCTAGATAGAAAAAGAGAGTTCCCGGTCAGTACTTGCCTCTTAAAGTGGATCATGAACATGTACCCAAAGTTGATAAAGCAGCAAGAGTCTAAGCTAAAATATGGGGGAGGAAAAGACCCAGGCTTTGCCCTCTCTTATGTTACTTACATAGTTCAATTCTTTTTTGTTTTTGTTTTTGTTTTGTTTTGCAGGGGGGAAGGCAGGGCAATTGGGGTTAAGTGACTTGCCCAAGGTCACACAACTAGTAAATGTTAAGTATCTGAGGCTGGATTTGAACTCAGGTCCTCCTGACTCCAAGGCTGGTGCTCTATTCACTGTGCCACCTTGCAGCCCCATATAGTTCAATTCTAATGGGAAATGTAGTTCCACCTTTATCAACCAAAAGTATATTTCCCTTCTGAGGGAGGCCAAGTCCTCAGGGGAGCAATCTAAGGTTGGAAGTTTGTATGAAGCAAAAAGTGAGACACTGGAATATTAGGGGGTTGCCCCACTAGCAATCCTATATTCATTTTCCCCCCCAATAGAAGGCCAAACTTGGAAGGGGCTTCCATGAGTCTGGAGGACTACAGGCCCCTGAGGAAAGACAATATTCAGTAGAGAGGGAAGAGAATTGTATCAATGGTTTATGGGCTACTCTGGGTCCTTTATGTGTACCCACATTTTCTATGGGGTAGAGAATAAAGGCTATCTGGTACCAAATGTGTGCATTGTTACCTTGAGTGCTTGTACAGGAGCCAGCAACCTTTTTACCCATAAACATGGAAATCTAGACATGAGCAATATTCTGAGATTCCCAGAGGCAACTCTGGGTAGGGGCAATGTGAACCAAGGACTTGATTTCTGGGGTCAACACCAAGAATGAACACTGTCAGCATAAGTCCAGAGCTTGGGGTGCTGGGCTACTGGTTACAGAAGATAAATGAGGGGACCATAGGACTCAGATATTTAACTGATTCATTCAAACTTTTGAGTTAATTATTTCAGTTAATACAACTAACCAGAAAGATTTGACCCCTTCCATTCTGTGTTCTGATGTTACCACCTAGGGACTTCTTGGCACTTTAGCTGGGGACAAAGCTCCACTCTAATCTCCTTTGAAGCAATCAGGATTGTCCCTTTAGGGGTATGAAGTCTCTTAAGGAGGCCCTGACCACCTCCCATCCCGCAACATATCACCCATCACAGACTGTCAATGTGCCCTAGGAACAACGCAACATTTTCAGAGCCCTTCAAGTATGTAAGTAACTACGTGTTAACAGTTCACCAGTTCTGCCCACCACTCTCTCAGACTCTGAGGGGAGTCATAATTATAGGATATCAGAGCTTAAAGGAACTTTAAAAATAATGTAATTTAACTCTCTCACCTTATAGCTGGGGAAACTGAGATTGAGAAAATTTGTCAGAGAGTACACAGTGAGCTCATCATCCTGTTACCTCTTGACTATCCCCTAAGGCAGCAGAAAAGCCAGCAGGCCCTGGGTCCTCTTTCCTCACTCCTCCCAGGCTGAATCAGACACTGGGGGGCTTGGAATGAAAGGCCCCAACTAGGTTACTTCCCTTCTGAAACCCTGGAGCACCATGTGGAGTGTCAGAGCAACCAAAACCTTCTGGAAGCTGATTCCATAATAGTAACTGCTACTGTTGCTGTTTCAGGTCTCCACCCTTCAGATCCCTGAGTCCTGGGCACATCTGGGATGGAGACAGAAGAATGCTGAGGTCAGGGTGCTGAGCAGGAAGAGTTCAGAGGACCCCCTCCCCTTCTACTCCTTTCCATGAGGATCTATCCTGGCTCCCCAGGCCTATCAGAGGATGGGGGCCCTTCCTTACCTCCCCCTAAAAATGTCTCCAAGGAAGGGAGTTCAAGAGCCTTCTACTCTTTTCCTCTTCTTTAATAGAGCCTGGCCCTGGGCTGTGCCCACATTAGGCCCTGAAAAATTAGCCCTTCCCTAATTCCTCTTACCCCCTAACTCTCAGTTCCTTTCCCCAAAAAACTTACCTTGGATCTACTTTGTATTCAGTTTTTTGTCTGTTGTTTGGTCATTTTTCAGTCATGCTCAGCTCTTCAAGACCCCATTTGGGGATTTCTTGGCAGAGACGCAGGAGTGGTTTGCCATTTCCTTCTTCATCTGGAATACAGTTAAGGAAACTGAGGCAAACAGGGTTCAGTGATTCAATGATAGGGTCACACAGATAGTAAGTGACTGAGACCAGATTTGAACTCAGGAAGATGAGTCTTCCTGATTTCAGGACCAGAGCTCTATCCACTGTGTCCCCCAGCTGCCCTTAGATTGTGGATATACCTGTATGGGTAAATATTAATCTCCTCTAATAGAATGTAAGCTCCCTGAGGGCAGGGGCTGTTTTGCCTTTGTTTTTGTCTCTACAGCACCTAACAGTGCCTTGGCCTATAGGGTGGTGTTCCACAACAGCTTGTTGATTGATACAGATGGAGTATTGCTTGACTTAGAGCGTAGAAGGAAGCATGGCACTAAGCTGGCAGGCCAGTCTGGAAGGCTATTTCTGGGCCCAGAAAGCATTAAGGGCTGACAGCCTGGAACAACGTGGGAATTCTCTTACCCTAGACTTTCTGTGTCCCTGGGTAAAGGGAGAGAGGGTCTCATGGATAGGGGACTGAAGGAGGCCTGTTAGGAGAGAAAGAGTAGTTTGTTAGGTGTGCCAAAGCCCCTGAGGGTGTATAGGGATGGCAAGGGGGGGGCTAGTAATCTTCATCTCACAGATATGTCAAGAACCTAATTTGTTATAACAATGGATCCTCAACCACAGCAGAACCCTTGTCTAAGTCTAGGTGAAGCATAAAACCAGAGAATCTCAGAGTTCAAAGGGACCTCAGTTCCTAGTACTGCCATATATAGGCAGAGATACACATTAGACTATCCAGTTTCTATTTGAACACTTTAAATGACAGGGAACTCACTACCTACAGGGACAGCCCATTTGATTTTTGGACAACTCTAATCTACTCAATCAGCTCCAACATCATCCCATTTCCTCCTTTTAGCTTTTAAAGCCCTACACGACCTGACCCCAAACTTATCATTCCAGGGTCTTTGGTCATTATCTCCCTTCCCATACTCTATGATTCAGCCAAATTGGCCTTCTCTCTGTTTCCCTCTCCTCTCTCAGAGCTTTTGAGCTGGCCATCCCCCACAGCTGGAACGCACTCCCTTCTTAGAACTGTTCTCTGTCTTCCCCAACCACTACTGCCCTCTCTCCTGAACTGCATTGTTGTAACTACGACGTAGGTGTATTTAGTTATTAATTTTATGTTCATGTTCGATATTCTTAAATGCATTTGTTGTCGTCCCCGTTAGAATATAAGCTCGTTGAGGGTAGGGATTGTTTCATTCTTTACAATTGCATCCCTAGCCCCCAGCACTGAGTCTTGTACATGATAGGTGCTTAATAAATGTTTGTCAATAGCTTGTTTGATTGAAATTGAGCTAAAATATTTCTCTTTAGCTCCCATCCATTTTCCCTAGTTCAGCCCTTGGGAAGAGACAGGCAGAATAAGACTATTCTTCTTCTTCCCCAGGACAAGTCCTCCAAGTACTTGAAGGCAGTCATCTTACGCCCCCTCAGACTTCCCCAGGTCAACAGAACCCAGTTTCTCCATCCAATCCTCCTGTTTCAAGGCCAGGGTTACCTTGGCAACATAAATGAAAGAGAATAAGGTGCCGTGATTGAGATGCTACACTTCTGGGATTCCCCAACTACTCTATCCCAAGAGGATCCTTGAGAGATAGCAGACAAAGGACCTTCTGGTCCTCCCTCTGGGGGAGGAAACAGTGGAGGGCCAGAGTCCTCAAGCACTGGCCAGACCCAGACTAGTCCTTGAGTTTCCAGGGGAGGTAGCTGGAGTGGAGTGAAAAGATCGCTGGATTTGGAGCAAGGAGCCCTTGCTTCAAACCTTGGCTCTACTCCTCACTGCTCATGGGATCTTCACATGTCTCCATCTCTCAGTCTCAGCTTGCACCTCTGGGAAATAAGGGGAAAGGACTAGTTTATTTCAAAGAGAGGCAGAGATAAAATGGGAGCAGGTGAGAACACAGGACAATGTCTGTCAGAAGATCAGAAGTTAGAACTTCAGGGCTAAGCAACATCCTGTTTCTTCAGTGGGGTCTAATGATGGGTAGTGACCTCCCCAAAGCATTAGTTGCCACTCCAGCAGACACAAAATGTGTGAGATCATAGAATCACAGAATTCCAGAGCTGGAAGGGCCTACTCTTGTTTTACCAACAGGGAAACTGAGGCCAGAGAGGAAAGAGATACTCTCAAGATCACACAGTGAAATAGTAAAATTTCTAGGACTAGAACCCAGGCCTCTAGGCTTCCAATTCATGTTTCCCCCTCCTATACAAATAATCTTCTATTGACAGAGACCCTTGAACTAGGAATTCATGACTAAGCCACACAGAAACTCTATTCTGGAGGTGGGTGGGTTTGCCTCCCAGCCCTCTGACTGAGGCATACACCCCTTGGAGGCTCTGGGAAGAGGTCTCAGAATTTCCTCAGGGACAAGGACATCAACTATGTCACCCAGGCTTGGCTTATAGGGTCTAGGCACCAAGTGTGACAGGGAGAAGAATCAGAGGGCTCTTATCCGGCTCCCCATGACCTGGAATTTCCAGCCAAGCCCCAGTGTTTGGACTTTAATCAGCCTTAACTACTTTCTTAGGCTCAGCTCCCAGCAACGCCCAAATACGTGTACACACATTGTGTGTGTATGCGTGCAAACTGACTCTTAAAGACGTATAAACTCATACAGCAGTAGGCTTGTGTACCTTATCTTATTAAAGGAGCAGGGCTCATCCCCCAAATACAAACACTAATCGAGCTGCTTTTGTTTGTCTTTCATTCTCAAAGAGGATGCTGACATCAGAGAGGTGATGCCATGGCATGCAAGTGAATTGGATTTAAGTGAGGCAGGGCTGTGCAAAGTCACCAGCCTCACTTTCTCCTCCGGAATCATCTGGGTCCAGTGGCAAAACGCAGGTCAGGATGACTGGAGATGGCCCTGGATGTAGTGGGAGACCTTGATCTTTTTAAGCAAAGGTTTTTAACAGGTCTCCGTTTGACTGAGGCAACGTCCATTGAGTGATTAAGGCTAGGTGAGAAATGAGGTGGAGAATGACCTCTTTTACCTAGTCACAAGGAAAAAAAATCGATCTGGGAGGGGAGACCCTCAGGATTTCTGGCTCAAAAGAAACAATTGCTACCTACACTCTTTGTTCGAACCCTGACTGGTTCAGAGTAAATGTGTTGAGCTTCTACTGTACAGGGAAGACCCCAAGTTCAGAGGTGGAAATGAACAAGAAGGAGCCTTGCTCTATTCTGTCCTTATGCCTTTGCAAGCCTTGTTCCCTGGGCCTACAACGTCCGTGCTCTCCTTGCTTTACCTACTAAACGTCTGGTCTTTAAAGCCCGTTTGGCGGTGCCCTGCAGCTGTGGCAGGGACTCAGAAGGACTGAAGAGGAACTGGATCCTAACCATCTCAGACACGTAGGAGACGGCACCCCTGCACGTGCCGATAATATTTAACCACCTCGTTCTATTCCTTGTTATTGACATTCCTTCATATCCGAATCAAATAATTTTGCTATTGGATTGGTGTGAATCTGAGGTGGGGGCTCGAGGTGTGATGTGTACAGTTATTATGCTCCCAAACAGCCCTGTTGAACCCAGGAGATCTACATTTGAACTTAGTCAGTGAACACCATCGGGAATTCCCATGTGGAAGAGAAAACCCTTCACACAATGAATGATTACTCCTAGTTTATCTAGTTCCATTCATTCGTTGAATATTTTTTAGCAATCAAGATTTTCATACTTGATTTGGCTTATGATGTAATCAGGTGCTAGAAAATAATTTCTTGCTGGGGAGAGACAGGATAAAGGAGCAGCCTAGAGGTTACCAGAGCTAATCAAGGAAGTCTTCCAGGAGGAGTTGAGCTGTGAAGGAGGGGAAGAGCAATATAGGTGGGTCAGAGGATCTGAAAAGGAGATCAGGAAAGTGGCCTCTGCGTCAGATTGAGATGGGCTCTCTTCAGACAACAGGTGTGGGTGTCATCTCAAGCAAAGGGACTCCCCTGGCCCTATCACAGGCAAAGGGACCAGACTTCTGGGATTGGAACAAGACACTCCACTCCCCCACCTATCCTTGGCCCTTGCTTGGTTGAGTGGCTCCCCAGAGAGAGAACAATGACCCTTTCTCATCAGGCCTCCTTCAGTCCTCAGGACTCTGGCTGCCCTGGGACAAAGGGGCTGTTTCATTATTGTTCCCTCGGATCAACAACGAGGCAGGCCCCGGGCGGGGCCATAGTCAACCAGTTTCCTTCCTCAGTCCAGCCTTCTCCCAGAGGGCTACCCTCCTCACCTCCACCCCATCTCCCATTCATAGCCCTGTGGTAACAGTGGAAAGAAAACTAGTTCTGGAGTCAAAAGGTCTGGGTTCAAGTCCTAACTCTGCTCTTTTGTGTATCTTTGGGCAAGTCACATCATCATGCTAAGCCTTCCTCAGTTTGCCCAGATGAAAAGTAAGGATTTGAAGGAGCTGATTTCTGAAGTCTCTTCCAGCTTGAGTTCCCCTGATTTGAGGAGGGAGATGTAGTTGAAAGAGGAGCCTGAAGGAGCCTTAGGGATAATTATAACCCCGTCCCTTCATTTTACACACGGGTCAGGTGAGTCCCTCACAGATCAGAACAAGGGTCTTCTGACTTCAAATCCAGTGTTCTCTTGACACTTCTCTCAGCCACCTCTGGGGAAAGAGCCTTGGGCCCCTGTGATTGTGGGAATCTGACCTGTGAGAACAGGATTCCAAAGTTCTATGTGGTCACTCTCCTGATCCCATTAATCCAGGGCTTCCTCGGGGAGAGGACAGTGCCAGCCAGCTCAGCCTCAAGTCCCTGACCAAGTCCCTGACTTCCTGGGGACTGGAGCAGCGGGGAGTTGGAGAAGTCAGCTGGCTGGTTGCAGGGGATGGGGGAAGAGAAGGACGAAGAGGAGGAGGAGGAAGAGGAAGAGAGGGGACAGCTCCTTCTGAGATCCTCCAGGCCTTGATCAGCTCTGACCATCACTACCAGCACTGTTGCTGGCCCAGGCCCATAAAACAAGACTGCCAAACCTAGTTTGGGACAGTTGTTTGTGCTGGCTACACTCAAGTAACCTTGGCAGGATTAGCCAACTCTAAGAAGTTTATTTGCTTTGACCGAGGAGACATGGATTGGGAGGGGGTAGCTGGCCCTGAGAGATTAAGCCACTGGTACCCAGGTTAGAGGCCCAGACCCTTTCTCCACCATTTCCAGCTCCTTTCAGTGCTTTCCTTTCCTTCCTTCCTTCTACCTTCTCTCCTCTTTCCTCCCTCTTCTTTCTCCTTCTCATTTCCCTTTTTTATTTCTTCTCTTCCTTAAATAGTCACTGAAAGCATTCTGTGTGCAATGCCCTATTCTCAGTGCTGGGGAAGACACACAAGTAAAAGACACAGGGTCCCTCTCTAAAGGGGCACACAGTCTGCTAGGGAAGATAAGACAGATAGCCCAGTGGTCATCAAGAAAGGTCACTGTGGATGAGAGTAGTCATATAGGAGATTCTGGAGAAGGTGAGACTTGAACTGGGTCCCAAAGGATGGGAATGGTTTAGAAGAGCTACAGATAGGGGTTGGTGAGGGCAGAACCTCTCCAAGTATAACCATCTCCCCAAAGGTCTCATTCACTTCATGCTGCTAACCTTCACCTCTATTGCATTACTCAGAGATCCTCCCTTCCTCAATGGAAATTTCTCGATGGTGGGAGAGGGAGACCAGAAAAGGGAAGCTTTCCAAGGCCCCAGTCGGCAGTCTGGTCATTGGACAGCTTAGGCTAGTGTGCTAATGTGAGAGGTATAGGAGGTCGGTAATAGGTGTGGATATTAGCCAGGGCCTTCTAGGGTCAGTGACACCTGGACTCTGACGTAAGCACAAACACCAGCCCAGGCAAAGGTCACTGGCTAGACTCTATCCTTCCTAGCCACCTGGATCATCGCCCCACAAGGCATCCTTATCTCCCCAATCTGTGAAACAAGACTACCATAATAGCAGACTTCTAAGTTTCCTTCCAGCTCTAATATTCCCTGAGCTGATGAGACTGTGCTCCATAATTATATGAGAGGCAGAGTAGCACAGCTGACAGGCGTATGTCCTCAGGAGTTAGGATGACCTTTGTTCTGAAGCAGACTAACTATGTGCCCCTGGGCAAGTCGATTAACCTTTCAATATCTGAGGCAACTCCCTGAGAAAACACAATTGCTGATGGTGAAAGGAGTTCCCACACCAGCATATATATGTATATATGTGTGTGTGTGTGTGTATACATATATATGTGTGTGTATGCATATATGTATATGCAGGTAGGTGTATATATGTGTGTATATGTGTAAGTAGGTAGGTGTGTATATGTGTATATATGTGTATGTATATGTAGGTAAGTCTGTATATGCGTATGCATGTATATGTCTATCTCTGTATCAATATATCTCCTATTCTCTTCAGTCCTGCTGCTTGCCTCTCTATTCACATATCCCGTTCTAAGTTTCCCCTCCCAGACCCTGACATGTGTGTTAATATTCCCCAGGACCACCTCTTTCATCACAATTTTCTCCTGCCTACTGAGCAGGGACACGCTTACATACATGTGTTTGGAAAAGGAGAAGGAGAAGGGCGGGGTAGAGAGAGAGAGAGAGAGAGAGGAAGGAACAGAGAGAGAGAGAGAAAGAGAGAGAGAGAGAGAGAGAGAAAGCAGAGGGAGAGGAAAGGCTCCGGAGAAGATCTTGGTAGAATGATAAGCTGAAGCGAAGCTCCAGAAGCATCTGCTATGGAACGCTGGCTCTCTCCAAGGCGTGGAGAAATCGCCGAATTGCAGTAGCCTGCTGGAGCAGGAGCCCACAACACATGAAGATGGTTGCCTATCATTGATTACTATTAATAGTAATAGTGGCTGATATTTATGTAGCAATGAAGGTTTGCTGAGCCGTACCTTGTCTTTTTTTTTTAATCCTGTGAGGTGGGTGCTTTTATTTTGGTGAAGATGGCTCAAGAGATTTTCCTGGCTTATAAGTATCTGAGGCAGCATTTGAACTCAGGTCTTTCTGACTTCAGATTATTGCACTATTGGTACAGAGAATTAGTCTATTCTCTCTAGATTTTGTTGTTGTTATTGTTTTGGAGGCAGTGGAGTGAAGTGACTCACTCAGGGTCACACAGCTAATAAGTGTCTGAGGTGGAATTTGAACTCAGATTCTCCTGACTCCAGGGCTGGTGCTTTATCCACTGTACCACCTAGCTACCTTTTTTTATTCTGTCCAGTCAGAATATTCCAGAACCCCCCTGCCTCTCTTCCTTTGTTCACTTCCTTCCTTCCTTCCTTCCTTTGCCTGTTGAATTCCTATCCATCTTTTAAAGTGCAACTTCTACGCCACCTCCTCCAAGAAGACTTCCCCGATTTTCCTGGGGGTGACGTAGACTACTCCTCTCTCTCTGGGCCTTACTTTGCCCCTCTCTAGTGCACTTATTATGTAACACTGTACATTATAATTATGTAGGCTTATAGAAAAATAGGAAAAGAAGATGGGCTGGTCATGTGGTTAGGGCAAGTATTGAACCAGAAGAATGCTTGGCTGGCTGGTACCCGTGACGCATTAAGAGGGATTGAGGAAGACCCCCCGGCATGTGATTCCCTCTGGTGAACTAAGGGGAGGTTATAGGCAGGAGTCCTTCAGTCAGGAAGGCACAGAGAAGTAGAAACCTACATCTTTGGAGGGAACTTCCTAATGAATGAGGTCACGGATCCATTGGAGGATTACCAGTGTTTCAATGGATAGAGCACTAGGCCTGGAATCTGGAAGACTTGAGTTCAAATCCAGCCTCAGACACTTCCTAGCTATGTGACCTGGGGCAAATCATTTCTCTGCCTGTTTCCTTAACTACAAATGGGAGACAATAATAGTAACTATCTCCTAGGGTTGTCGTAAGAATCCAATGAGATAATTTTTGTAAAAATGCTTGGTTCAGGGCCTGACATATTTATAGTAGGCCCTTAATAAATGCTTGTTTTTCCTACCCCATCTCCAACCTCCCCAGAGGAAGGGGACTCAGAAACCACTTGATACAACCCCCTCAATTTACAGATGAGGAAACTGAGGCCCGAGAATCTTAAGTCGCTTACCCTCAGTTGTACAAATGAAAGACCTGAATCCGGGTGTTTTGACTCCAAAGCCAATGAAAGCTCTTTCCATTATTGCAACTGCAGTAATGTCTTATCTCTATTAGACTGTGAATTTTGGGGAGGGATGAGACCCTGTTTTATGTAAACTTTGTGTTTCCCTCAGTGCCCAGCCTGTGGCCCTGTAAACAATAGGTGCTTAATAAATGTTTCTTAAATAAAATAGATTGAGGAAATATCACGCACCAGCTAACAGACTACACCTGCCTCTCAGGAATTGGCTCCCTTTCTTGTACAGACTAAGGAACCTTAATCTGAGACTCAAAAGAGAAGGGGAAGGAGAATGGCTCTCAGAAAGCCCTTGGTCTGAAGCCCTTGTCTGTCTTTAGTGAATTTGGGTGGGGAGGGGGAAGAGATGGGGCCCTTGACCTTCGGGAGAATCACTGTCAGGAGTTTACTCCTGACTGGTGAGTACCTTTAGGCCTGGTAGGATGGGCCAAGGGGTAGTTTGAATGTAGGGGTGAGCAGAGACTTCATGCCGAAGTCTTAGTCAGGGTGGCAAAGCAGCAAACAGCACCAGGCCTTTCAAACAGCAGCAGCAACCACCGTTAAGAGTGCCAGAAGATGAGGAGCTGAGAATTCAGTCTCCTGGCAGCCACACCCACCCAACAGATAGCATCGCTAGAGGGACCAGCACCCTGCCAGGACTGAGCCCTCCCCAACAACTCCACAAAATGCTGAGAGCAGGTTCATAAAGAGATCCCAGAATGGTAGACTTGAGAATTAGAAGTGACCTCTAGAAATCACCTAGTCAAGTTCCTTGCCTAATGGCAGGTAAGGGATTATTCTGTCCATTTTACAGAACAGGAAATTGAGGTCCACAGCATTTAAGTGATTTTCTTTAAGGTCACTGGGTTAAAAAGTGACAGAGCCAGAAGTGGGGCCTAGGTCCCATTGGCTCTGGTTTCAATACTGTTTCTACTACCCCAACACCCTTAAAACTGAATTCCTGTCTAGCTCACATGGTATCATGGGGAAAATGTCGAATTTGGAGACAGAACTGGCTTCAGATACTGACACTACTATTTCCTAGCTCTGTGGCTATGGGCAAGACCCTTCTCCTGCTTGGACCTCAGTGTCCTCATAGGTAAACTGAGGACACTAAAGCAAAGAATAGCTAAGGTATATGCCAGCTCCTTGGTGTTCTCTGCTGGGGGTGCTTAGCCTATAGCATGGAAGTCAGGAGATCTGACTAATTTAAAAACTGACCCCAGGATTTTGGGAGAGGGGATTGTAACTGGGAAAGTTATAGGCAGCAACCAATTGGAGTCATCACATGGTTCTATTTGTGGTGATAGGAAGCACTTGAGGTGTAGTGACCGTTCTTTCTGCCACAATTCACCTAGGAGCAGTGGTTCTCAACCTTCCTAATGCCGCAACCCTTTAATACTCATATGTGGGCATATCTGCATGTGAGCGGACTCGCCTGGTGACGGATAGAGGAGCGGTGTCTTGGTTCCTAAGACCATAGGAAATATGTGTTTTCCGATGGTCTTAGGCGACCCCTGTGAAAGCGTTGTTCGACCCCCAAAGGGGTCACGACCTGCAGGTTAAGAACTGCTGCCTAGGAGTCAGGGATATTAGGTCAGTGATGAGGGAAGAAGAGGAAAGTAGCCGCTGAAGTCAGGGACCAGGGTTATTCCCAGATGGCTGAGAATAAGCCTGCACTTTTTGACAGAATGGAGTTTGCCCCAAAGATCCCAGCTAGGCTAGTCCTAAATGGGCACAAGGCATTTGGGTAGGAAAGGAGTCAGAGTATGACAGTTCTCAGGGCACAGGGAGTGAGCTCCAGACTAGAAGAGAATCATGAGGTCCAAGTAGACCCCAGGCAGCTTTATCTGGAGAACAATTTATGAAACTTCTGATACCATCTGGTCTGTCCTGGATAGCTTTCTTCGTTGCCCATCCCCCCCTGCCCCATTCCCAGAAACCACCCTTTTCTATTTCTCCAGACGACTATTCCCTTGTGAATAAATACTTAAACAAAAAAAAGGCATTATTGCAGTCTGTTGTGTTTGATGGCAAAGGGGAGGAAATGAAAGAGGGAAGTGGGTGCCAGTGTCAGGGATGAGAGGAGGGAGGTAATTCTGGGTCAAGTGTGACTCATCTTGGACGGAGCCCATAGAGACAAGTGGGTGCAGGGGACCGGGCAGGTCAGGAGGCCTGGATCCAAGACCAAGATCTGGGGTTTAGGGGATCAATGAAATTTAGAATAGAGAAAGAAGGAAGCCCTGGGCAGAAGGCCAGGCTCCCTTGGATCTGTTCTAAGGAGACGATGAGGCCCTGGGAAGCTACCATGGTCAGCAATGCTCCTCAAGCAGATACTGGCCTTGACATGTTCAGAGAACAGAGGGGCTCACAGTCAGAAGCAGGATGCGAAGAGCCTAGGACTGAGAGTCAGGAGGCTGGAGTTTTAATTCTCCCTCTGCCATATTCTTTGATAATTTCCTTCTCCTCCCTTTATCCATTATCTTCCTCCATTAGACTGCAAGCTCCTTGAAGGCAGAAACTGTCTAGTTTGTTTACACTTGTATTCTCAGCACTCTGCATAGTGGTTGGCACCAGGTAAAAACTTCATAAATGTGATCTGTCCATCCATCCTTCTATCTATCCATCTATCCATCCATTTGTTGATCTGTCTACCTGTCCATCCATCTATCTTCCTTTCTTTTTTCTTTCTTTTTTTCTTCCTTTCTCTCTTTGTCTCTCTCTTACTTCCTTTCTTTCTCTTTCTCTTCCTTCCTTCCTTCCTCCCTCTCTTACCTTCCTTCCTTCTTTCTTTCTTCCTTCCTTCTTTTTTTCTTCCTTCCTTCCTTCCTTCCTTCCTTCCTTTCTTTCTTTCCTTCTTTCTTTCTTTTCCTCCATGCCCTCTTCTGCAAAATGAGGGACCAGGACTAGATGTTCTTAGAAAGGTTCTTCTAAGTCCAATATGTGGAAATATTTAGTTAGGAAAGACTTCCTGGAAGAGGTGAGGTTGAAAGGTTAAAAAAAAACACAACAGTGGAGAGAGATCATTCTAGTAGCGCAGCTGGATTCTCAGTACAAATATTGATAGGTGACCTTGGAGCAGGGCCTGAGAGCCTCTCGGCCAGGGCAGAGGTAACGTCATCTGCATTAATCTGTCCTCTCTGCGGAGTAGCAGGTTCTCAGCTCCCAGGCCTCACCCTCCATGGATTTCGACAGGCCTGGCTTGTTACATCACCAGCAGACCTCCCCTGTGGCTGCCTTCATATCTCTGTTTTCGTTGGGCTTCACTTCCTATGACTAAGCTCAGAGCAATCTCCTGAGGCTACCAGGGTGCACAAAGAACACTGGGTTGTACCCAGCAGCCGGAAACCACCAGGCCCTTCCTTCCGAAGGAAAGCTGAATGGTGGCTCCCTGGTCCCCAGATCAAGCCCAGGCACCCCAAGTCTGTATTTAGCCTTTCAGGCCCTCAGGTCTGGCTAAAACAGGCCATCTGTCCACAGATATGCCAACCTTGACCCACGGGCCATGGATTGTGGGCTTTGCTATGGGTCTTCCACAATAAAAGAATAGCTTGAACTGATCCACCCACACTGCCTTATTTCCACCGTGACCCACAGCACATAATTTTGTGAGGTAGCTGGTAGGGTCAGGGCTCCATCTGGGGCTGGGGAATAGAATTTTTCCCTGTATAAAGTTAGCTGATGTCTGTGAAACTTGAACCTACAACCCCAGTGGGTTCTGTACCTGGGCTTTAGCAATATAAAGACCCCCCAGTTCTAGTCTCAAAAGATCCAAGGATATTCCCCTAGAGAATTCTGCCACTGGCTCTCTCCAAGATACATGGTGACCAAGGATAGGTTCCCCCTACCCTGGACATGTATTTCTCAGCCCTGTCCCTGCCAAGGTGCTGCTTCTGGAGACTGGTCCTCCTGCTGTGTGTGGTCTATACATGCCTTTGGTTCTGACAAGTCCCATCCATCATTATCCAGTGGAAAGAGCATATGACTGAGAGTCAGAAGACCCAGCCCTGACACTTACATAGTTGCTTGCCTTGGGCAAATCACTATTCCTAGGACCACAATTCTCTTCTCTGTAAAATGAGAAGGATGCTCTATACCAGGGGTGCTTAACCTGGGCTTTGAGGATTCCCAAGGATAGATTCCCATGGATAGATTTCAGGGGGTTTATGAACTTGGATGGGAAAAATTACACCTTTGTGTTCCCTAACCTTTAACTGAAACTTAGCATTTTCTTCCATTTGTTTTATGTTTTAAACACACACACACACACACACCACACACACACACACACACACACACACACACACACACACTATTCTGAGAAGGGATCCACAAGCTTCGCCTTTATGCCAAAGAGATCTTGACCCTCCAAAGTTTCAGAACCCTCTAGTCTGGACAACATCGAACATCTCTTCCAACGCTAAAAGCTCAGGCTCTCTCCCATAGGGACACATTTCTGCCAGGTTCTCTATGCCTCATAGAGGCCCCATCTGGGAAATGGGGTGGGTTACAGGAAGTGGGAGCTCAGATGCAGAGCCAGGGTGGAAGCCATCCTGTCTGTATCTGTACAGGATGTGGTCAGATTCAAGCAGCTGGGGAGGCCTCGGGGGGGTTGTTTTTGTGGGTGATTCAAGGTAAAGAACTTTGGAGCAAGCTGGGGCAGGCTCATCTGGAGGGGGCCCTGGAAGGATTAGGGCCCCCAGGGAATGCTCCCCAATCCTGAGAGAAGCTCGTCCCTGCCCTGCCAGGCCCTGCCCAGTCCTGCCCACCAAGGAGGCTCAGGGCATTGACTCAGAGAGGACACACACACACACACACACACACAGGAGATAGGCAGGAAAACAGACAGAGAAGGGAGAAGCAGAGGAACAGAAAAACAGATAGAGAAATGTATAGATAGGTAGAAGGACAGAGACAAGAATATAGAGACAGAAACAAAAACAACCCACAGTGAGAAAGAGAAAGAGGGAGAGGGAGAGAGAGAGAGGGAGAGAGCACCATATGGGCACTCCTCCAAGTCTTCAAGTTTCCCATGGGTGTCAAAAGTCTAAAATTCGAATTCCAGCTCTGTCACTGACTTCTTGTGTTTTCATGTGTTCGTCATTCCCCCCGCAATGCCCCCCAAAGAATGATTAGGACTAAATAATCTCCAGGTCTCTTGTCTCTGATATTCTAAGTCTCTAAACCCAGAAGGATATCATTAATAGGTTTGGGCAATAATTAGCAACATGGTAACCAGCTTGTTAGCCATTGTCTTACCCAGCTCCCTTTGTGGGCCTTCCCAAAGGCCAAATTTAACACTGAGTTGGGCAAGCTCACGTAGGCCACTCTTGAGCTTGGAACTGACCCCAGAACTGGGATTACCAAGGTAACCAGAGGCAAAGTCTCTTTCCAACATTTCACTCCCAAGTCCCCATGAGAGATTGGGAACGAGAAATTTTGGGAAAGACCCTGAGAAAGCATGTCATCTTCAGCACACCGAGGGAGAAACTGAGACCCATAGAAGGGAGGGGACCTGCCCAAGATGACACAGAGATCTCACTGCCAGACCTGAGGGTTTTCTTTCCACTATATCTCTGTTTGAGGTTGTGAATCCTCTTTCCCCAGCCAGACTTAGGTACTCCCCGGTTTTAGGACCCAAACATCTCTGGGGTTCTCTTTCTTCTCTTTACTAACTGCACAGGAGGAATTGAATGAAAAGTTCATGAAACAAAATCCAATTAGAAGAATAACTCTGGAGTGATGATTTTAAGATCTCTGAGGGCCAGAACTAGTTTTTGTAGTCCCAACACCTGGCTTAGTACCCTTTGCTCAAAATGAACTCTTCTGTCCAGTGACACCGGCCTCCTGGCCATCCCAGGAGCGAGACACTCCTCCTCTCTGCTCTTGTTCCCCAGCCTGGAATGCTCTCTCTCCCTTCTTCACACCCCCCTCCCCCCACACACACACTCACCTGGCCTCTCTTAAGTCCCAAAGAAAATTTCACCTTCTCCCCATTCCCCAGAATTTTTGTAACTTTCACTTAATTGTTCCCTATTTATCCTGTAGATGGCTATTTGCACCTAATTGTTTGTTGTCTCCTCCTTCCTTCTTTTTAGATCCCTGGAGCTCAGCATAGTGCCTGGTACTTAGTAGGGATTTAATAAATGCTCCTTGACTGCACATAGTTGAAACTTAATAAATGCTTGTGAATTGAACTCGATCTGGATATCTGCATCTCTCTCTCTGTCTCTCTATCTTTCTGTCTCTTTCTTTCTCTGTCTATCTCTGTCCCCTCTTGTTTTTTGTCTCTGTCTCTTTTTCTTTGTCTCTTTCTCTGACTCTGACTCTCTTGTTTTCTGTCTCTCTGTCTCTCTGTCTCTCTGTCTCTGTTTCTTAAGAAAGTCATGGAGAAAATGCAAAAGATGCTGATTAAATTTAAGGTGTGTTGTGGGCCCATTTTGGGGGGGGGGGAGCCCATTGTTAAACATTGACCAACATACCTCTATGCAAGAAGCATGGGAAAGCTCTTGAGAATGAAATCCTGAAGACTAGAATGGAAACTAAGGAGAAGGAACAGTAGCTACTAAGCCTTCAGTAAGCGTTCCTGGTACCTCATGCAGAATCTGTGTGGGGCCTCATGGTCCTCATTCCTGAAGCTAAGGAGTTTCAGCCTCTCTGGATACTGGCCCCATGCCTGACTGCTGAGTAATTCAGACTTTGAAGAGGGGGATATGGCTGTGTCCCAAGTCTGTGGCTGCAGAAAAGAGGCCCAGTTAAGTCAGAGTTGCACTGAAATCTCTTGGGCCCTCACACAAGTGGCTGAAATTCTAGTATCAGAACGGGATTCATGTAGCTTCAGACTGAGCTTTTCCTCAGGTGTGTGAATCCAGGGGCGACCTCCCATTCTGGCTGGAGAGTCAATAAATCAGGACCCCAGCCCTGGCTTGGCTGCCTGCTCTCTGCGTGTCCTAGGGCAAGTCACCGAAACTTTCTAGGCCTCATTTCCAAACCTATAAAATGAGGGAGTTGGACTCAGGGACATTTGCAGCCCTCTGAGGCTCTCAGTCCTCTATTCTTAGATTCCTTCCTTCCTTATATACACTTTTGTCTCCCCTCTCCCCGCCCCAATGGCTTGATGATAATTATAATCCCTAAGGTTTATCAAAGGCTTTAAGGTTTACAAAATCTTCTCCCACTTGATCCTCACAATAAACCTATGAGGTACATCCCTTTATCATCCTTAATTTGCAGATGAAGAAACTGAGGCTTAGAGGTCAAGTGACTTTCCCAGCGCCACAAAGCTAGAAAGTATCTGAGTCAGAATTTGAATTCTAGTCTAGCTGATTCCAAGCCCAGGGCCCTATCTATTCCACTTATCAAATTGTATAAGTCAGAGGTGTCAAACACTGGCCTGAAGGCCCAGTGTGGCCAGCTACACAACTGAGTGGATTCCATGGGAAATATTTAACAAAATAAATAAAAGTAAAATAAGGCAAAGATAATATTACATTTTAAAATGATGTCAATACGCAAACTACAAGAATCCTTATGTATGGACGTTTCTATTTAATTTCGACAAATAATGTCAACAATATTTGTCATAAATAATCTACAATTTGACTTCAGCAAACCTTTATTAAAGGGCTACTTTCCTCCAAGGCCTGTGCTAGGCACTGGAGTCACAGAAATTCAAAATGACAAAGGTGCCCTGAAGGAGCCCACAGTCTCTGGTGGGACAGGGAAAGGAGAGAGAGGGGAAGACCCAAAACATGTACACAGATATGTATGATCCAAGCAAAGTAGAGTGTGGTAGTGGTAAAGGGGAGAGTCAAAGTCCTCTGGGAGAACCTGAGTAGGGAGAAGTCACTTTCTAGGTCAATCAAGGAAGGCTTCATGGCATCTGAGATGAGCCCCGAAGGAAAAGAAGGGTTAGAACTGATGGAGATAAGGCAGGAGGGCATTCTAGGTATAGGGGACAGCCTGGCTAAATGTATGGAAGCAAGAGAGGGTAGGAGATATGGAACAAAAAAAAACAAACCTAGTCATCCAGTGTGCCTGGAATGTAGAGTTTGTGAGGGGGATTATTATATTATAAAATACAGCTGGAAAGGGCAAGGCAGAACTAGATTATGGAGTGCCTTACAAATGAACCTAAGAAGACGATACAAGTTTTTTGAGCAGGGATTGACACGGTGAGAACTGAGAATTAAGAAGAGAGTTTCAGCAGCTGTGAGAAGGAAGAATTGGAAAGGGAAGAGATGGGAAGCAGGAAAACCAGTTAGGAGGCAGTAATTCTAGTGACAAGTGACAGCAAGGGTGGAGAGTTTGTGAATGAAGAGAAAGAGACAGGTGCAAGAGAGACCATTGAGGAAGAATCATGGCTTGACAGTTGATTGAATGTGATAGAGGTTAGAGTCATAAACGTGGGCTCCAGGATGTAGGAGAGGAAGAGTAATAAATACTTCTCATACCTTCAAGGAGGAGGCAGTGTCATTAACATAAATAGGGGACGTTGGAAGGATTTGTTGAGCTGTATGTTTAGTCATATTGAGTTTGGGACAATGGAGGTAGGTACATCCAGGCTGAAGAGCCTGGGCAAGAGTACAGCAGAAAGACTGAGTCTGTAGACAAGAATTTGGGGAGTTATCCACACAGACTGATGATTAAACCCATGGGAGTTGTTGAGATCACCGAGGGAGAGAGTTTAAAAAAGAGAAGAGCCTTGGGGACACCCACATTTAGGGAGCGGGAGGAGGAGAATGAACCAGAGAAGGAGCAGTCAGATGGGTAGGATAACCCAGAGAAAGCAGCGTCACAGAAACTAAAGGAGGAGATAGTATCCAAGAGGACAGTGGTCAAAGCTTCAGGAAGGTCAAGAGAAATAAGGACCACAGGATTTAGCAATCAAGAAACCCATGGTGACCTTAGACAGAGCAGATTTTGTCCAAAGCCAGATTGCAGAGGGTTAAGGAGTGAGTGGGTGGTAAGGAAATGAAGGAAGCAAGTGTAGATAATTTTCTGGAGATTATCAGTGAAGGAAAGCAGAGTTATAGGATGGTAGTTTGAAGGGGTGGGAGGGTCAAATAAGGAGGTGTTTTAAGAATGGGAGAGACCTGAGTTATTTTATAGGCAGTAGAGAAGAAGCCAGCAGAGGAGAAATCAAAGATAAGAAAGATCCATTGATTATAAAGTGGATGGATGTGTCCTAAAGTGTAACTAGTTGTGGAGGGAAGAGGGGCAGAGAATCATTTCTCATCCCAAGGTTCTGGACCTCGTATGAGTAGAAGAGAGGAATTTTGGGATCTTAATAGATATGACCTTACATATCATCTCATCCAACCCCATCATTTTTTTAAATAAAATTTTTTTCAATTAATGAAAAATATTTTTTTTCCTTCCAAACCTCCCTCCTTAACTTGGAAAAAAAGAGAGAAAACCCTCAAAACCCTGCATAGTTGAGCAAAACAAATTCCCACACTGACTTGGTCCAAAAATGTGTGTCTCCTATGTTTAGTCCACCATCTTTCTATCAGGGAGAAAGGAATTACAGTTGCTCATTGTGTTGATTGATCAGGGTTTTTAAGTTTCTCAGAGTTTCTTGTTTTAACAATGTTGTTTGTCATAGTATAAATTGTTCTTCTTGTTCTGCTTACTTCACTGCATCAAATTCATATCAATCTTTGGAGGCTTCTCTGAAAATGATCCCCTTGTATCATTTCTCAAAGCAAAGTAGTATTCTGTTACATTCATATGCCATAATTTATTCAGCCATTCCCAAGTGACAGACATCCCCTTTGCCACCATAAAAAGAGCTGCTATAGGGCCTTTTCCTGCTATTATTATCCCCATTTCATAGTTGAGGAAACTGAAGCAAACAGAGGTCATGTGACTTGCCCGGGTTCACACAGCTAGTAAGTGACTGAGGTAGGATTCAAACTCATGTCTTCCTGACTCCAGGCCCAGCACTCTACCCACTGTACTACCTAGCTTCCCATGGTATTACTGGGTCAAAGTGTATATACAGCTTAGTAATTCTGGGGTCATTTAACAAAATAAACAAAAATGAAATAAGGCATAGATAACATTACATTTTAAAAGTATGTCAATATGCAACCTACAAGAATCCTTATGTGTGGATGTTTCTATTTCATTTTGACAAATAATGTCAATAATCTGTGTTGTAAATAATCTACAATTTGACTCCAGCAAACCTTTATTGAAGGGCTACTCTCCTCCAAGGCCTGTGCTAGGCACTGGAGACACAGAAATTAAAAATGACAAAGGTGCCCTGAAGAAGCTCACAGTCCCTGGTGGGACAGGAAAAGGAGAGAGAGGGGAAGACCCAAAACACGTACAGAGATAAGTATGACCCAAACAAAGTAGAGTGTGGTAGGGGCAAAGGAGAGAGCCAAAGTCCTGTGGGAAAACCTGAGTAGGGAGGTCATTTTCTAGGTCAATCAAGGAAGGCTTCAAACTTGTCCAGAATGACTGTACCAATTCACAGTTCCAATAGCATGTTAATGTTCCTGCTTTCCTTCAGCCCCTCCAACGTTTGTCATTTTCACTTTTGTCAACTTTGCCAATCTGATGGGTGTGAGACGGAACCTAAGTCATTTTAATTTGTATTTCTTTGATTAGTAGTAATTTGGAGGATTTTTTTTAATATGGCTACGAAGAGTTTGGATTTCTTCTCTTGAGAACTGCCTTTGACCGTTTATCAGTCCGAAAATGGACCCCTCATTTTGAGGAGGAGGAATCTAAGACCTACAAAGGAGAAGTTAGCTGCCTGAGATCACACAGACAGTTTAATGGTAGAGATGAGATGAGATTAGAACTCAGAGATATGGAGATTCAGGAATGTCAGAGCTGGCAGGATTCTTAGCCAGGCATCCAATTTAACTCCTTTCATTGTAGAGAAGCAGAAATCAATGCCCATTAGTGACTAATAACCTATTAGAAGGTACACAAAGAAACATCAAAGGTAGGACTAGAAGCCAGGTCTTCTGAGTGCCAAACTGACCTCTATCTAATGTAAGTTATCCCTCCAGGCATGCCAGGGCTGAACAGAAATGGGCCATGCAAGGAGTGACCTGCACCAGGACAGGGCAGTGAGTGACCCTGGTCCTGAGAAAAGGGGTCACATTCATACCTTTCTTCTTACTGAAGCTGGGTTGGATAAGGAAAGGTTACTGAGAATCCTTTGACTTGGTTTTCAAAATTAATTGTGGATGGATACAAAGGCTCAGACCCTAGTGTGATGAATTGACAAAGGGTAGTAAAAAGAGGGTAGCAAAGGAGGATTGGAGGGAAGAGAGACAACATGCAAAATATTAGAGGTAAATATCAAAGACCATCTAGATTTGCTTTCTCTCTTTATATAGGTGGGGAAACAAAGTCTCAAAGAAAGGGAATGACTTGCTGAGGGTCATACATGTAAATGGCACAGCTATGACTAGAACCCAGGCCTCCTGATTCCAAGATCAGGGTTCTTTCCACCATGTTCCCCTTTAGACAGAAATCTTGGCACTAACAAATGACTATAGAAGGCTTAGGCAAGATAGTACAGAATTAGGGGGGACAAGGGAGCTAGTGAGGAAAAAAAGAGCATGGAAGCAGTTTTCTGGAGCCCTGGTGATTTGGGTAGAGCAGTGGGGGAAGTCAGGAAGCTCAGAGGCAGCAGAGGAGACAAGAGATGAAAGATATGAGTTTGGAAGGAGAGATTACAGATCTTTGAAAAGATCTTTACTCTCTGAGTCGTGAGGCAAAAGGCAGAGTTTGGCGTGTATCCCAGAAAGGCCCCTAGGCCAAGAGTGAAGGTATTTCAAATCAGCAACCACTCCCCACTCTCTCCTCCAGAAAACAGACATTAAAGAGGTGAAGGAGAAATTAGTCAGTTGGTAAAAATAATTTATTAGGCACTCACTACATGCCAGGCACTATAACAAAGCAATGGGAATTCCAACAAAGTCAAAAACATCGTTCCTCCCCAAACTGGGGAGACGGCATGCAATAACTATGTATGTACAACATATATGCAGTGTAGATGGAAGATAATTTCAGAAGAAAGGCATTATTAGCAGTGGGGAGGACCAGGAAAGGCCTCCTGCAGAAGGTAGGATTTGAGCGACTCTTGAAGGAAGCCAAGAAAGCCGGTGGGTGGAGGTGAGGAAAGCAGCAAGTAAGTCCGCATAACTGGAGTCTGAAATGTGGAGGTATAAGAAGACTTGAAGGGTGGGAAAAGGTCAAGTGGTGAAGGGCTTTAAATGCCAAACTAAAGATTTTATATTGGATCTTAGAGGTTATGTAAGGAGGCGCTGGGATTTACTGAGAAGGGCAATGGGGGTGACATGGTCAGACTGATCCTTTAGGAAAATCACTGTGGTAGCTGAATAGAAGACAGATTGGAGTAAAGAGAGACTTAGGGCAGGGACACTAATTAGTAGGCTTTTGTAATAGCCTAGCTGGAGAAGGAAATGGTGACCTACTCCAGTACCTTTGCCAAGAGAACTTCAAATGGGGTCACAAAGAGCCAGACATGACTGAAACGACAGAGCAACAATAATAAAGCAATTGTCTAAGCAAGAGGTAATAAGGGCTTATAGTAGGGCAATTGCTTTGTCAGTGGAGAGGGGTGGACTTATATAAGAGATGATGTGAAAGCAGAGGGAGGAGAGAGTAACCTGGTAAAGTAGAAATGATAAAATGTGTCAACTGATTGGAAATGTGGGATGAGTGAGAGTGAAGAGTCAAGGGTAGTACCAAGGACGTAGACCTGGATTGCAGGACTGGGAAGATGGCAGTACCCTTGACAGTAATAGGGAAACTGGGAAGAGAGGGGGGGAAGGGGAGAAAGAAAATGAATTTTGTTTTGGAAATGTTGATTTTGAGATGCCCTAGGGATGTCCAGTTCAACATGTCCCAGAGAGTAGCCAGTGATAATGTAACTGTAGCTTGGTAAGACTGGTGATGGATATATAGATCTGGGAATCTTCTGCATAGAGAAGGTAATTGATCCTATGATGACATCAACAACTGAGATAGTGTGAGAGAAGAAAAGAGGGCCCAGGGCAATATGGTGGGAGACACCTGCAGGTTTTGGACCTGATATGGATGAAGATCTGACAAAGGAGGTTGAAAGGGAGTGGTCAGATAGGTAGAAGAAACAGGAGAGAAAAGTGTTATGAAAACCTGGGGTGGGGGAACTAGAGAAAAGAGTATTCAGGAGGAGAGAGCAGTCTGAGCTCTATCCTGAGGGTATTTGAAATACGGAGGTTATTTTCTGGTTCCTGGTAAGATAGGATATGCACACAGTGAGTACTGCATGAAATGATCTGTCACCACTCGGATGTTACTTATGTTCTATTTCCTTCCAGAGATAAGAAGCTCATGCATACCACATCCAAAGACATGATGGTGCTCATGCTCACCATGAAAGCTGTAAAAGGGAGTAGGACTTTCCCTTGAAAGCACCAAGCTCAGTGCCACACTTCGTACATGCACCTGCCGCCATCTTTGATTAGTAAAATCTGTCCCACTCCAGCTTCAGAGTTCCCTCTTGACCCAAATATCCAAAATCATGATGAAACATTTTCATGATCCTACAATCATAGGCTTTGGGGAATAACAGATTATTTTCCCCTACATCAAGTCAAGTCAGGACACTAAGCATTTATTAAGCACCTGCTACATTCTAGGTGCTGTGCTAAGTGTTGAGGATGCAAAAAAAGGCAAAAAAAGCTCCTGTCCTCAAGGTGCTCACAGTCTGAGGGACTAGACAACACATAAATAAATATGTGCATATAGAATGTATGTGGGGTAAATTGAAGGTAGTCTCAGAGGAGAAACACTAGTTTTAAGGGGGACTAGAAAAAGTTTCTTGTAGAAGGTCGGTTTTAGCTGCTGGATTAGTCATGGCCTGGTCTAATTTTTCTTCACGTAGCTTCATTGTCTGCCTCTCTTGCTGTGGGAGTGTGCCTAACCCTACCCCACGGTAAAGGATCCTGGCTCTTTCTTCCTGTGGTGGGGGCTTCCACCAAGAGCCAGGGCAGGGAAGAGTTACCAGAACCACTCCAGAGCCACGTGGTACCTGGGGAGAGATAGAGAAGGGTTGGCAACCAGCCCCCCATCACTCCTATCCCTGCTCTACTTCTGACAATTAATTGGAGCAAATTTGACATGTTAGTCTTGCTTTTGTTAACTTTGATTTGAATTTTGTTTTCAATGAAACAAGTAGATGTGTTCATTTGGCCGTTGCACTAAAAATTATTCAGCAATTTCAATCACTGCTTCATGCCTTGTCTGTCCCAGGGCTACACTGCTTGGTTTGGAAATCTGCTTAAGACAAGTCCCTTCCCCTTTCTACAACCACAGTTTTCTAATCTATAAAATGAATGGACTGGACAAAGCGAGCTCTAAGTCCAGCTGTAATATTCTAGGATGATCATTTGTCAGATATGTTGTAGAGAGGATTATTGTTTGGATGTGGTTGATGTTAGATGGCCTCCAATGTCCTGCCTAACTCTTAGATTTTGTGATTCTATTAAAGAGGGATGAAGGAGTCTAGTGTTTTCAGATTCCTATCCACTCTAAAAGTTTGTAAGGGAACAAAGAGAGGCAAGCTCTTGGCCTGGGTGTTTGAAATACTAAACAGACAAACAAAAAAGAATTACCCTAAAGAATGAGAGGGGAGGAACTTACTATTTCTTGTAACTAGAACATCACAGGTGAAGGACACTCAAACATAAAGGTTATGGGAGAAGGAGTAGGAATCTCAGAAAATCTCACTCTTATCTGGACTAGGCAAGAGGAGAGCAAAAAAGCCAAAATAAAATTATACAGCGATAGATATACAACAAAGGAAGCTGGAAACTAAGCTGAGATAAGGAGGAGATGGAGGAGGGGAGTTTGAAGAAGAAGGTGGTGTTGGGAAGGGGATTGCCTCAAGCAAAACCGACTATAGCTGCGGAGAACTGCTTATACGTATATATGTATATGTATATATATATATGTATATATATATGTATATGTATATATATATATATACACACACACACACATACACACATATACATATACGTATGTATGTATGCATGTATATTTATACATATATTTTTTTTTTATTTAGTGGCTAAGACTCAGTGATTTGAGTCTGAACAGAGAAGGGATGGGAAAGGTAGAGAACAGGAATGAATTGCTCCAAAGTAATAATATAAACTTAAAATTACCTTTTGTGATTATTT
>CM053583.1:355694361-355712873 GCA_028627135.1 Pseudochirops cupreus
AAGAAATAACAGGATTTGACTGGGGGGGAGGGGGGTAAAACCCAATTGTCATGACTGAGAATAGAAATTGGATAAATTCACCCACAAAATGGAATAGAATGGCAGAATGGATTTTTTAAAAAGTAAAATCCAACAATTCATGGCAAGCAAGACATGCACAAAAACCACAAAGATTCATAGAGTTAAAACATGAAATGTATGACACTTCTTATGCTTTGTCTAAATCCTCCAAAGCTAGAATGGCAATTATGATGTGAGACAAGGTAACAGTAAAGAGAGATGTGGTGAAGAGAGTCAAGCAGGACAATCACACATGCTTAAAGCCTCCATAGACAATGAAACACCATCAATATTGAGTATAAACAGATACAACCCAAGACATCATGGTTGTTCACTTGAGCACCAACCTGAAGCTGCTTAAACTTGTAGGACAAATGCCTAGATTCACAGGTTCACGTTATGATGAAGAGTAATAAAGAAATTGTTGACCTGATACCAGGATTTGATGATTTTACCCAACTTTATCCAATTCTAGATCTGATTTTGGAAGACTCCATTGAGGTTGAGATCACACTTGAAGGAAGGAGGCTTGGCAATCTTGATCAGATTTTGAGATATAGAAATAATATAACAATGCTGATTCTTGGAGGGGTAGAATTTGAAATATGAATGTATGTTCTTTATCATATGCATCACTTAAAAATACGTGTGTGTGTGTGTGTGTGTGTGTGTGTGTGTGTGTGTGTATGTGTGTGTATGTATTATCAGATGGAAGGCTTTGGTCCTCTCCTTTGTAAACTGAGTGGATTCAACAAGACGACCTGAGTTCTCTGCCCATAAAAAATGGGACGACCCTATTGTAGGACCTGGTGGCATCCCCACCCTCTGACTTGTAGATGAAGTTCCCAGAGGGCAGTACCCCCGGGTTCAAGGTACTTTGTGGTTTCCTGTTCCCCCAAACTCACAAGCTCTAACAGTATGGTTACCTTAGTCTGCCAGCATATACAATTAGTTCAGAACAAAAGTGCTTATGAAATGGCACAGTAAAAACAAAAAAGTAACAGTAAAGTATTTCCCCCACAAACATGGCAGGGGGCATTGTACCACAAAAACACACACAACATAAATGAGAAGAGTGAACACAGTTCAGAGACACAAATAGAGGGGCACAGATCAAAGGAACACATGTGGCCAGGGAACACTGGGGAAGAGGAAGGAAGGAAACAAGCGTTTGTTAAGTGCTCACTCTATGCCAGGCACTCTACTAAGCACTTGACAAACATCATCTCATTTGATCCTCATAACAATCATTATTTTATAGTTGAGGAAACTGAGATACACAGAGGAGAAGTTACTTGCCCAGAGTCACCCAGCTAGTAAGTATATGAGCTTGGATTTGAATTCGGGTCTTCCTGACTGCAAGCCCAGCGTTCTATCTCCTGTGCCACCTGCTTCAGGGCACCCTTAGGGAGCTGATGTGGCTCTCCTGCCTCCAACCCTGCAGGACCACTCCTGAAGGCTAGCAGTGTCATTTTGGGGCTTCACCAGGCTTGCTCCCTGCTGGTATTATGGTCTTTGCCTGATGCCACTCTGTTGTAGATGATGGTTGGCCAGATGCATGGCCTCCGCCAAATTCGGCTCAGCTGGACACTGTTTGGCGACTCTTGGAGACTCTGCTAGACATTTCTCTGTGGGATGCTGTTTCGATGGCTGCCTCTCCACTGGGCACGGCTCCATTGAACGCTGCTTCTGGCTCAGCTGAAAGAAATCGTTGGCTGTCTTCTGCTTGAGGGAAAAGTGGGCACTGCCATCCTCTTGTAGCTTTAAACCTCTAGGCATTTTTCTGTTACAGCTATTTTAGACAAGTGAGAAATCTTTGCCCTAGACCAGCAAATATATTTCCCTATTGGAAAAAAAAGACCTAGTTTCTTAGCTTTTTTCCCTGATGAAGTAAATTACCTCGTTCCCCTCAAAGTCTTGGCTCTAGGCCTCTTGTCTCTCCAGCAAGAGATTGTCAGCCCTAGGTGCCAAGCACTTTAGAACAAAGAACAGAGGCCCTCTTAGCTCAGTCCATGGTGCCTTAAGGATCCTTTGTTTTTTTTTTTCCATTTGGACTAAACTTCCTGGTCACTAGGCTTGAGTTCTTTCCTGACGGCTTCAATTGAGCTCTTGGTGAGTATTTCTATAACTCTCAGTTTTATTCTCTCCAAGCTCAACTGTGAGCCCTGTTAAGGTCTATTTACCTAAAAAACTACAAAACAGCTGTGTGATTTGGGGGTCCCTAATTTTTGTACCTTAAGCCTGTTCTGCTCTCCCATGCAGATGAGTAGGTGGGGGAAAAGCACAGAGAGAAAGCAAAGCCCAAGGTGGGCAAGGTTATCATCCCGTCATCTGGCCTGCTTTTTTCACTAGCCCTTTCACAGACAGATGCAGCCAGCCCAACTCTGAATGGTGCTTTAGCCACAACCTTATACAGCAATCTAGAGACTAAGCTGATGAATTTTCTCTGCTTCCATCATAGGAATCTGCTCATACCCACTGCATAGATCCAACACTAACAAACTCTGACTGCTTCATCTTCTACTTTATATCATCCACCTACCCACGCACCCACATACTCTGAGATCTGGTGACATTGGCCTTTTTGCTGTTCCTCAAACAAAACATTCCATCTCCAATCTCAGGGCATTTTGTCTGGCTCTCCCCCATGCCTGGAATGCTCTCCCTTCTCATCTCCATCTCCTGGCTACCATGGTTTCCTTTAAGTCCCAGCTAAAATCCTACCTTTCCTGATCCCCCTTAATTCTGATATTGTCTGCCCCCCAAGCATGTGAAGATTTCACCCAGCAGAGTAGGCAGATGAGAACAATTTGTTCTAAAGGCCACAAAGGCAACTGAAGTAGGCTCTGTGGAGTGCTTAGAGCTTGGTTAGAGAGGGAAGATGCCAAGGTCATCCACTGTATCTTGACTTTTGTCCTGCCACTGGTCTACAGGATTAGAAAGGTATTGACTAAGGTATATGGAAAGATGAAACAGGAGATATATACAGTGTTAGCTATCTGAAATTGTGGGACATCCCAAAGTCCCAAAGAGATGGTTATTGAGGGAGTTATGTGGAACTAGTTATAGTAACAATTGGATAATTGGCTATTGATGACATTCCTCTTTTAGTCCTTTTAAACAGTATCTTCAGTCTATCCCTCACTCACTGTGAAGGCTGTAGACTGGTTCACTAGCTACTGGTCAACACTAATGAGTTTAATAACTAGTTTTCAGGGAACCTAACTTCCTAATAAAACTTCCACATTGTGCTGTAAATATCACTCTCATGGTCAGTGGGAACCCCCAAACCACCCAACCATGATGAGAGTCAAGTGCTACTACTATATTCCCATCCCTTCCTGCTTGAATAACCATGTCTTTTCTGTGCAATGTACGATGACAAGCGAACACTGTCACTTCATACACACAATCACAAGTCCATTTCAACACAATTACACTTCATTTCACCAAAGTTGCTTCCACACAGTAGACAATGTCTCTCAATAAACAGAAGAAAGCAAAGATACTTTTGTATACAATAGAATAATGTTGACCTGAATCAACTTGCCTGACCTGTATTAGAGTCTTCAGTGGAAAACTTGCTGTCAGATTATAGTCTAGTGGGGGAAGAACCCTTCAATGTTGCCACTGGTGAATATGCTTATAATCAAACATATTACCCACTATAGGATGGTGAGGCTATCGGTATAAATAATATAAACTGAAATATAAAACTAGCCTAGACAAAGAAAAAATATATCTCAATGTCATAGCATTGACTCCATAGCTTTAATCAACGCATAGATTTCCTGGACAGTCCCCCACAAAATGTTAACAACTGGTCCCCTAGAAACTCTGAGAACTCTGGATGGCTATTTCGGATAATCATTAAGCAAATCATTGCTCAAGCCCATTACAGTATAGCACACGTCACCAGACCATGAAAAAGTCACCAATTCAATAGCAAAAGCTTTTAAGATATAAAGCAGAGTAAGTAAAAAAAAAAAAAGACCAAGTAATAAATCATTCTTTGTTCCCAAACACAAATGGGGGTAATCTTTCGAATGCCCAAGAGAATTAAAATCTAATTGTTTCTAATTACCCTAGAGAAGTGGTAGAGATATTTGATTACTTTAGAATTCACAGTCTTAGCGGTAAAAGTTAAAAGTTGCACATAGCAATTATTTCATAAATGCATTTTATATTTCATTGCATTGGATTGAGGTTCAATGTCAAGCTGCTTCATGGAATTCCATGGAAGTCTTTGAGGACAAACTGGAAAACTATTCAAGCCCAAGTTCAGACTGGAGAGCTGTGAAATCTCTCACTTTGGCTCTGGGGTGTCAAGATCGTGCTGAGATTTCATAATTCAGTGATGCTTTGGTGATACCATTCCATGTGTCTTATTTTCTGTCCTCCTGTATCAGCAAACACCCTAGCATACCCAGGATGGCTGCTAGCACAGGTTCTTAGATCTGCTTTTCCAAAGGAAAGCAACTCAAAATGGGTTAACAGTCTCACTTTAATCAATCAAACACATATCAATTTACCTAGTTCAGGGGAAAAAGTCAGCACCCTGAACTCTGGAGAATATAAACAGAATATAAACACAAGTTACAAGCAGAGAGAGAAACAGATCAGCAGACGGCTTTCAACCATCTGACCATTACATCAACACCTATTCAGTTACCAGAGAGGGAAGCACCAACATCTGGGTTTTCCAAAACGGGGGGGGGGGGAGGGGGAGGAAGGCTCACATCAGGGTGTATATATAGACTTCTCCTGGATGGGAGAATGTCACAGCCCTCTTGGCCCACTGCCCAATCACAAAGCAACAAGGTGAGGGCATTCCTGAAGAACAAGCCTCCCGCCACAGGCTCCATGTGATCACATTCAGCCTGTTTGGGGGCAGAGTATACTTTCAAATCAGGGAAGGTTCTCAGAGCCTCTTAAGCCTATCAAAGGCCTAGGGGCAGGGAAGATCTTCAGATTCCCATAACACCTCCAGAAATCCCATATAGCTTAATTCCACTCTATAGCTTATCTCCCCATCTCTCCTTCCTTCCATGGCTGTAGAAGCCCCTGCTTTTTAAATATCACACCTCTCAAAAGACACCTCTCACCAATCAGAGTCCTTACCTGCTGATGCCATTACTCTATAGCCACACCCATAGTCTTCTGGAAGATGCAGACCAGGGAATTTCTCCCAATGACCTATATTCTTTGAGACCCCAAGTATCTTAGGAAATGAAGTCCTGGGGACATTTCTACTCAGTCATACACACTACAAAAATCATCTTTGTTTTTCAAAGAATCTTATATGGTCTTTACATATGCATAGGAGACACATAGATATAGAAAGAATGCTTTTAAGACCACATTTTGCTGGACCAAATCAAATGCCTTTTTAGACTAAACAAACGTGGTGAAGCCTTATTTTCTGTACTTTTTAGTCAATTTAGGCTAAAGATGTGATCAGATCTAAAATATCTTTGAAAAAATCTTTTATTCTTCTCATATTCTCATCAAGGATATCCTGTTGTGTAGATCATCCTCATAAAGGTTTCAGAAAGACTAAAAAGTTAGTAAATGAAATGTTGCTAACTATTGAAGTCCTCTTAATTTTTTTTAAGTAGTGTTATCATTCATTATTTTTTCCAGTCATCAGTATCTTCCCCTTTTCAGATATCTTGAAGATAAGTCCTTCAAATGTCCTTAAAATTAGACTGCTTTCAGCACAGACTTTTTCTTTAGATACTTGATCTGGTCAAGTTACTATTCTTAACTTCATCTTTAATGCCCTTTCCATGACTTCAAGTAGTTCCCCACTGGGACTGAGAAGTTGGTCCAAACGTGCAGGTTTCATTGTTATCAACAAAGGAAAGAATTTGTCATAGAAATACTGACAGATCTGTTCCCTTTTTTTTTGTCTGTAATCCAATTTCATCTTTCAATGTTATTTAGAGTGATATGGCTTTTTTTGTTGTTGTTCCATCTTCTTAGTTGTATCCAACTCTCTGTGACCCATTTGGGGTTTTCTTGGCAGTGATACTGGAGTGGTTTGCCATTTCCTTCTCCAGCTCATTTAACAGATGAGGGAACTGAGGCAAATAGGGTGAAGTGACTTGCCCAGGGTCACGCAGCTTTGAGTACCAAGGATAACACAGTCAGTGTTGAATCTACTAGTGACTTTCTGTATGACTTGGGTCAAGTTCATTCCTTTTTCTGAGCCCAAATTTCTTATCTTATATTTGGGGGGAGGAAGGAAGAGAATTAGATGATTTCTAGAGGTATTTTTTTCTTTTTTCATTTCTATGGTTCCATGATCCATGACAGACAAGCTCATTTTTCCTTGTCTTTAGACCCTGAGCTCCAGCTAGTCTGAATTCCTGGCTACTGAGCAAGGGGCTGGGCATTTAATAACAGTGGAGTCCCCCTCCCCAGAAGAGGAGGTTAATTAGAAGCAAATCAAAGTCTTTCTCCAGCAAGTAATAAGCTTGTAAAACTCATCATTCCAAAAGATAATATAGTCATGGAAAACAGTGTCAAAAAAGGGTCATGATTTTTCTCTCTTGTATTAATAATGAGAGACAGTGTGGTATAACAGATAGCCTATCTCAAAGGCAGACCTGGCTTCATGTTCTGTCCCTGATATGTACTGGCCAGATGATGCTGGGCCAGTCACTTAAACTCTTAGACCTTCCAGGCAACTCTTAACACTCTATGCTACAGTGAGAGGTTGATCTATATTGGTAGGAGTTATTTTAGCAGGAGCTCTCTATGCCAACAAAGTCACAAGTCCAGACCAAAAATAAAAATCATCTCACATAGATGTGTTTTAAGACTATATAGTATATATAATATTTTATAGTTTTCAAATTATTTTTATAAACACAAAGTACTTTCTCTTTTTGTCTTCACCTTGGTGAAGATCCCTGGAATATGGGTCTTCAGATCTCAGTCACTTACTAACTGTGTGGTATTGGCTGTTATTTCCCCTCTATGGGCCTCAGTATCTTCATCTGCAAAATGGGTGGGGGAGGATAATGTCTGTTCAGGAGTGTTGTGAGGATCAAGTGAGAAAATGGATATAAGAGGGCTTTGGAAATTGTAATGTGACCTGGGCATGGTGGCAGATGGCTGTCATCACTGCTGCTGGGGAGACTGAGGCTGGTGGATCTTTGGAGCTCACAAGTTCTGAAATGCAGTAGGCTAAAATGATTGGGTGACTACACTACATATTAGTGTGGTGAATCTCTAAGAGAAGAAGAGGGGCACAAAGTGGCCTAAGAAGGGGCAAAGCAGCCAGTCGGAAATGGAGCAAGAGCTCCAAATGGACCTCCTGGGATGGTCAGAGTGGGACTGTAGCCCCTATACTTCAAGCCAAAGCAAGGTAAAGAAACCCAGAAGGAAGGAAGGAAGAAAGAAAGAAAGAAAGAAAGAAAGAAAGAAAGAAAGAAAGAAAGGAAGGAAGGAAGGAAGGAAGGAAGGAAGGAAGAAAGGAAAGAAGGAAGGAAGAAAGAAAGAAAGAAGGAAAGAAAGAAAGAAGGAAAGGAAGGAAGGAAAGAAGGGAGAGAATGAAAGGAAGCAAAGAAAGAAGGAAGGAAAGGAAGGAAGAAAGAAAGAGAGAGAGAGGAAGAAAGGAAGGAAGGAAGAAGGGAAGGAAGGAAGGAAGGAAAGAAGGAAGGAAGGAAGGAAGAAAGGAAATCGCAATGTGTTCTACTACAGTAAGAAAAAGGTTATTATTGCTGTGTGACCTTAGCAAGTCATTTAAAACCTTCTTGGTGCCTTAGCTTCCTCTCCTTTACAATGGACATACATCATCTTTCTTGCCTCCATTGTAAAGCTTGAGGCAGAGAATGGAATTAGAAGCACTTAAACCATAAAATGCTTTAAAGGTATTCAGATTGAGAGTTAGTGTTTCTTATTTATGAGCGTAGTCTCTCCCCCAAGTCAGCTGGATAAAGGTGTGGAGGTGGGCCATGAGTCTGGCTTATGAGAAGCCCTTGAGCACCTGGCTTGGCTGGACCACTTTGAGAGAGTGGGAGTAGGCAAGGAGGTAGTGGAGAGAAGAAGGAAGGAGATTAGGCTGGAAGAGTGCAAGGTATGGGGGTCAGATCCTAAGGGAACCCTGTTCATCAACCTAACATACCTGCACTTGATTCATAGGCCATGGGGAGCTGTTGAAAGCTCTTGAGAAGCACAACAATGTCAAGAAATTAAGTTTTAAGATGAGTCCAGGGGTCGATATGCATGGAGAAAGAATTTCTCTCCCCAGCTCTCCTTTAATCCCTGCAGGAAACTTCAGGCAGACTGGCCTTTGGGCAGTAGCAGTCCCGGTCCTCCTGAGGCAGTGGCCCAGCAGGGAAGGACACAGAAGCACAAGCTGGATCTTTTAGTGGCTGGGTCCTTGTCAAAGCCCTGAGCTCTCCCTTCCCTTCCCCACCCCATGCTGAAGTGTAAATGTGTTTGAATTTGATTTTACTGGCCTTAATGAGTGGCCACCCTCAGCCTGAGAACAGCGAGTCCCCAGCTGACCGGGCCAAAGACAGACAGAGGAAGTGAGGGAGAGCCAGGGAAGTTTATTTATAGCCGGACAGCAGAGGGGTGTTTCAGCAGTTCTTCACACACAGGCCAAAGCCAGCAGCATTTTGACATCTCCCTTTCCCCTACTGTGCCACCTCCAGGTGAGGGCCTCCCCAGGCCATCCTCCCCACCCCACCCCCAACCCTGGAGCCTGCCAGAGGAGAAGACCACTCTGAAGCTGGGCTCCCAGGGTCATTCCAGGAGCTAGCCATTCTGGCCACAGAAGATCCTGACCTCCCATTGGATGCTGAGCCCAGCTCTGTCTGACCATTCCCAGAGGAGGGAGTGGACAGTGTAGCAATCCCAGCTAGTTCTCAAGGCCCCTTTGATTCTGTCCTGCTCTGGCAGATTAACAGCCCTGCATTTTTAAACTATTTGTTCTTAAGGCACTTGGAGGGTTATGAAGCAAACCAAATCCTGGTGGTTCAGAAAGACCAGAGCCCACACACAGCCCTCAGCCCCTCTCTGAGCACAGGCTGGTTCTTTATCTCCTTTCTACCCAGGGCAAAGGTGGAACTCAACTGGTCCTAGCTTATTCTGACCAGAATTTAGAAAAAATTTAAAAATGTAAAAAAAAAAAAAAAACCACAGGGTCTCAGGGAGAGAAGGGACCAAAGAAGGCATCTAAATCCAACTCACACCTAAATAAGAGTCTCCTTTTATAACCTCTCCAAAAAATAATCATCCAACCTCACTGGGAGACTTCAGTGATGGATAACTGACCTCTCAAAGCAGCCCATTCATGAAGCTTGGGGACAAGGATCATTGTTCACTTTCCTTTACACTGAGCTGAAACCTGGCTCAGGCAGCTTTTACACATCACTCCTTGTTAACTCCTCTGGGGCTGGGCAGAACAAGTCGGATCCATCACAAATAACGCACACTTGTATGTTTACACGCAATAGTGGCAGGAATTTGGAACAGGATTGAGGTAGAAGCAGAGGGGCCAGATCCAAATGTTTCTGGAGAGCCGGTTGTTAAATTTTCACCTTAGAAATCAGCAAATGCTACAAGTCAGGGCTTGATTTATTGCTTTGTCGATTGAGTAGGTTTAAGAAAGGATGGAGAAAATGTGAATAATACAGATTAAACTGAAAAGTATGCTGTGAGTACATTTTTTGAGAGCCAGTTGTTAAATGTGTACCAGCGTCTGCTGGATGGAAGACAATGATTTACCTCAACTCCACTTGAGTTTTTTGTCTTATTTTCCCTTTCCCTTTTATTTGCATGGGAGACTAAAAGGGAGGGGGGGGCTCATTCATAAATTCATTCATTCACCAAGCATTTAAAGAGCACCCACTGTGTGCCCTGCACAATACTAGATGCTAGGAATATGAAGACAAAAAGTAAGTAGTCTCCACCCTCAAAGAGCTTACCTTCTGTTGGGCTGGAGGGATGGGGGTGGGAAACAATATGTACCTAGAAAATACATAAAAAACACATTTAAAATATTTTCAAGGAGGAGGACTCTAGCAAATAGGGAGGATCAGGATAGGTTCTCTGTAGGAAAGGACACTGGAAATGAGTTTTAGAGGAAGTAGGGGATTCTACAAGGTAAAGGGAAGGAGGAAGTGTATTCCAGGAACGGGACACAGTGTACCGGGGCACCGTGATGGGCAATGGAGCATCCTGCACAGGAAGCAACAAGTGAGCCAATCTGGCTGGAATGTAGCGTGTGTAAAGGTTAGTAATGAGTAATAAGACTGGAAAATTAGGCCGGAGCCAGACTGAGAGGGCTTTAAGGACCAAGCAAAGAGTCTGTATTTTATCCTAGAGGCAGAAGGGAACCACTGGTGCTTCCCAAGTAAGGGAGAGGTATGGTTCGCTCCGTGTTTCAGGGATACCAACTGGGCAGCTATGGAGGATGGACTGAAAAACGGACAGACTGGCTGCCTGAAGCTATTGCTGTGGCTCAGGCAGGATGGGATCAAGACCCAAACTCGGCAGTGATTGCATGGATGAAGAGAAGGGAACAGAGGCAAAATGGAGGGTTGAGAAAAACCTTGGAGGCTTTGACTTTGCTAACCTTCATGGTTTGCTTCAATACAGTCTCAAGATTATTTTGAAGGTGCCGATTGTCAGTTGGGAACTGATAGATGTTAAAGGCAACATTCTAGCCCTAAGTTAGAATGAGACCTAGGATAGAGACACTGCTCATGGTGAGCAAGAGGGAAGGAGATTTAAGGACCAAGTAAATGCCTGTGAGCTGTACTTAACTTGGTTGTTCTATATTTTAAAAAGGCTTGGACCCTCTAGGCAAGACGCTCCTACTCAAAAGCTTCTAGGAAATGACAGATTCATGTCTCTATGAAAAGACGAGGAGAAAGACAGAGAGAGAGGAAGAGAGACAAAGATGAGGGAAGGAAAGAGGGATAGAGGGAGAAAGAGAGAGAAGGAGAGGGAGGGAGAGAGGGGGAGAGAGAGACAGAGAGAAAGGGAGAGGGAGAAATAGAGGAAGGGGAAGGGGGGAGAGAGAGAGAGAGAGAGAGAGAGAGAGAGAGAGAGAGGGAGAGAGAGGGAGAGAGAGAGAAGATCCCATAGACAACATGAAAAAGCTCTTAGAGTCACAAAGTGTCTTGAGGGTTCAGAGGCTGAAGCTATCACTTCCAATAGAGACAAATGTAATAGTTGACAACCATTTAGCTCTTTTAAGTCATGCAAAGCACTGTACATACATTATCTCTACAAGGACGATGTCTTTGGGGATGGAGTGTTTTTATAGGAACTGCCAATTCTGGGACACTTTCCAACGGGTTTCAGTGCCAACATGTCCCCAGTTGGTTTGACTGTGGCTGTGATGCCAAGGCAGCACGGGGAGTTTGAGTGGGATGGAGAAGAAAGAAATGGGGAGAGGAAAGGGAGGGGAGTGGTACTGGGGCTGTCCTCTGAAAATTGCATTAGCTATGTGCCAGTCAGGTGGTGTGGTGAGGGGGTGAGGAGGGAGGCGTTTAGCTTTTTCTTTGTTAGTATTGGACCAGCACCTCTTTTCAGTGCTAGTGTAGCAGGAATAGATAGGTCCATATGCCAGATCATGAAGTTTGTGGGGATCCAAGAGCCACAGGACCATGGAGCCAGATAGCAGTGGCATCCAAGAGAATCAATGAAAGTTTCTGCAGGGCTCCCTGATTCTGGTGTGGACTTCCTGTTGTGACTTGGCTGCCTCCTTCCTGCTCTCACTTTCCTGGGACACGGGATGCTTGTTATAAGATGCTAAACTTCTAAGATGTCTCTTGCAGTTTGGGAGATTGAAGAGAATGAAAAATGGACTCTGGCCTGGAAAAGCTTGAAATGACTGGGCTGTTGCATCCTATAGTATGCATATCTAATATGTCTTGGTCTTTATCATGCATTTATTAATCTAATTAAATGATTTTACTATAAATTTGAGGCTGAGGTGACCTGAGAACATGTAAGAGGAAATGGGGATTTTTTCAGTCAAATAAAGACACGTAAGCCAATGAGAGCAGAGTCTAAAATTAAAGGCAACCTGCCTCTCCTTTCATAGCATTGTGAGGCACAACCCATTACATCCATTTGATCCACGCAACAACCCTGTGAGGTACAGTAGGTGATAGAGTTATAGTTATTTTCATTTTACAGAAGAGGAAACAGGCTCAGAGGGACTTATCTGTAATCACATAGCTAGAAAGTGTCAGAGGCTGGTTTCAAAGTCAGGTCTCTCCGGATTCCAATTCCAATGCTTTCTCCACTATACCAAATTGCCTCTCCAGGGGAGGCTTCCTGGAGGAGGTGGTATTTGATGTCAGCTTTGAAGGACAGACAGACTTTTGACAAGCAGAGCCACAGGGGTAGGGTATTTCAACCAGAGGAAATGGTCTATGTGAAGACAAAGAGATGGAAGAACCTCAGAGTATATTAGGGGAGCCTTGCATTGTCCAGTTCGGATGAATTATAAGATCTAAGTTGGGAAGAAGAACAAGGGTTTTTGAAGGCCCTTTAAATGATGGGTTGAGTTGACATGGAGCATCCCCTCTGATAGCTTCTCTCACATGGCATTTGGCAAATGAGAGACTGAGGTTGCATTCTCTCCTCTTCTTCCGCTCCACCCAATGCCTTTAGTCTTCATTCTTGAGTATATACACAAATAAAGGTCTATTATTGGGAAAACCAGGAGAACCAACCTTTGTCAATCCAACAGAGACAAATTCAGAATGGGTTGGGGTTCATCCCTAGCCCCCAGTCCTTCTCAACAAGTAAAATGCCAGAATAATTTTTTTTAGTATTAAAAAAAATGGGGCAGCTAGGTGGCGCAGTGAATAAAGCACCGGCCCTGGAGTCAGGAGGACCTAAGTTCAAATTTGACCTTAGACACTTGACACTTGCTAGTTGTGTGACCTTGGGCAAGTCACTTAACCCCAAATGCCTTGCCTTCCCCCTCAAAAAAAAGTATTTAAGGCCCTTAAAACAATAACAATAGCATTTCCTCAGTGGTGCCATATTGCTTTGAATCATGGAACAGCCCAATCTCTAAAGAATCAAGATTTTAGTTGGGTGACCTAAAGGTCGATAAAAAGATGCATAGGGGCTGCAGAACGTGGTCAATGGTGCCTTGCATGGGAGCAGTGACATAAAAGACATCCCCAAGGAGATATGTGGCCAGAAAAGGAGTTGTCCCAATCACATACCAAGATGGATAGACACGACAGATAGCCAACGTGTCGAACTGATAGCTGCTAAATAAGGCAAAGAACAAGAGGAAAGTCTCTACCGCATTGGATGGTCTCCTTTGGAGGTCTAACAGAAAGACTTGGACAGGAAGCACATAGGACAAGAAAATTTGGAGGCAGGAGCGTGCTGGAGCCAGTTCTACCTGGTCATGAGAACAAGGTAAGCCCTACAGATCAAGACTTGATTTATTGTTTATGTTTATTATCTAAACTTAAGAAAGTGGTGGAGAAAATGTAATGATGCAGGTTAAACTTAAAAGTAGGTCTTGCATACATATTGTCCCCTGGAGAGTTGGTTGTAAAACATTTACCGCTTCATGAAGAAAGTGCAATCTACCCTGGAAGAAGAAGTAAACAAGTGAAGGGATCATAGACCCACAGAAATATGAAAGAAAATACGAGAAGTTATCAGACAGTAAAGATCTTCAAGTTCATTACAACTAAATATTGGTCGAAGGAGCTGATAACATTCATCCTGGAAAAGAGAAGACTAGGAGAAGGTGAGAGGTTCTATCATGGAGTCTATTTTCAAGTATTTGAAAGACCGTTGTGTGGAAGGAGGATATAGTTGTTCTATATGGCATCCCATGGGAAATCTAGGAACAATGGATTGAAACTGTAGAGGTGAATTCAAACTTGATATGAGAATAACATTTCCTAATAATTAGAGCTATCCCAAAGGGGAATGCATTGCTTTCAGATATGATGGAGGCTTCCCACTTCCTCCCATTGTTAATCTTCAAGCAAAGGCTGGACAATTATTCATTGATCATGTGGTAGAAAGGATTCTTGTTCAGAGATGGGTTGGAGTGGATGGCACCTGGTGTCTCTTTCATGATTCTGTAACATAGACTGCTTGAGCTAGAAGAGATGTCAGAGATTATGTAGTCCAACCCCTTGTGTTACAGGGAAACTGAGGCCCAGAGTATGTTTAAAATCAAGTACTGAGTTAGCAGCAGAGTCAAAACTCCAGTCCTGTTGTACAGCCTCCTACTTTGACCACTGCACAGTACTGCTTCTGAGGCTGATTGAAAGACCCTTCCTTGGCCTCCATTCATGACCAGGGAAATGGAAACTAAATTTTGAGCTCAGAGTGAGCCCTTCCCTCTTGGGACAGGCTCTTATTCAGAGAGAGTCAGAATGATGTGTGCAGACATGCCAGGCTCTACATTGTAAATGAACGATTTCGCTGTGTTGGAGATGGGCCTCCCCCATGTTGACATATTATCAGCCATGGGTTGAGCAAGAGAGGTTGACTTGTGTTGCTATTTTCCTCCCTTCTTTTGCCTTTTCATGAACCAACTTGGTCCTGACTCCTCCCCAGCCTGGCAGCCTAGCGGCTCTGCATTCTGTAAAGCTATTCTCTATTTGACATGAGCAATTCACTGTTCCTAAGCCTGAGGGCTAATTACATCAAGGGGAGGAAAAAAACCCAAACCTCAAATACTGGATGATTAATGACAGAAGCTTTAACTGGGGCCGTGACACAGAAAATGCTTAATAGAATCACAGAATTTCCGAGCTGGCAGGGACCTCAGTGTCTAGCTGCTCCAACTCCTCCCCCCCAAAAGAATCTCCCTTACAACACACTCGATAAGTGGTCACCCAGACTTTGCTCAAAGATCTAGTGAGGAGAAAACCTGCTAGTTCTGAAGACAGCCCATTCCATTATCAAATAGCTCTAATTGTTTAGGACTTTTCCCCCAACAACCAACTTAAATCTGTCTCTTTGCTTCCACCCATTTGTCCTTACTTCTGCCCTCTGAGGCCAAGAAGAACCAGGCCATTCCCTCTTCCATGAAGTAATCTTTCAAACACTTGAAGATAGTCATCAAGTTTTCTCTGCTCCTTGTACAGCCTGAACTCAAGGTCCTTCACCTTTCTTGCTACTACTGAGCTTGTCAATCCCCTTCTTAAAATATGGCGCCTAGAGTACTCCTTCTGATCATGCCATTCTCCCTTCTTGTTTGGGGAATAAAATTTGTCTTTTCTACTTGGGCCATGTTGAAGGAACAAAAAAAAGGCCAGACCATACAATTTAGGAAGAGGGGTGTTATATAATGAGGCTGGAAAGAGAGATTGGGGATAGATCATAAGGGGCTATAAGAGCCAAACAGAAGAGTTTAAGTTTCATCCCAGTGCCAACAGAGAACCACTATAGTGTTGTGGGATTTGTTTGTTTGTTTGTTTTTAGTAGGAAAATAATATAGTCAGATCTGCATGTAAGGAAAATCACTTTGGCAGCTTTGCTGAGGATGGACTGAAATGGAGAGAGACTAGAAGTAGTGAAACCAAATTAGGAGGCAGTTGCAATTGTTCAATTGAGAGGGAACGATGGCCCAAGTTTAGGTGGTGGCTCTGTGAGTAGAGAAAAGATTCTTTGAATCACTCTTTGTGGTAGCAAGTCAGTGGGTGCCTATCCATCAGGCAACGGCTGAATAAATTGTAGTTTATGAATGTAACGGGATATTACTGCCCCATGAGAAATGGCGAAGATGAGGAATTCAGAGAAACATGGGACAATCTATATGAGCTGACGCAGAGCGTAGAAAGAACCAAGAGAAAAAACATACACAATGACTAAGAAACCATAAATAAAAACATGGCAAAAATGTGGTTGGACTCAGCCAAACTGGATTGACTGTGGTCAGTCCCAGAGAACAAATGATAAATCACATTTCTCTCCTTTTAGTAGAGAGAGGTAAGTGGCCTTTCAGTACAGAATGTTGTATGCATTGTCAGATCCAGCTGCTTTATTCGTTGAGTTTTTACTTAACCTTGGATTCAGTGGAGGAGGTTATATTGGGAAATGATTGTGGTTTTAAGAACAGAAAACTTTTTTTTTAAAATTTCCTAGAAAAAAAAGAAGCAAGACTTGTGAAATGTAAACACACTCCTTGGCCCTAAGGCCTTCAATGAGGACAGAGTATCTTACACAAAACAAACACAGAAGCTTTAACCTCCCTCCTTTGATGGTCTCCAAGCCCCTGTTTAGGCAATGAAAGGGATTTTTTTAAACATCTGACTGCCTGTTTCTCTTTCCTTCAGAGACAACTTAGTGTGGTGGACACGGAGGAAAAGAAAATCTGGATTTGAATCTTGCCTCCACCATTTAACTAGTTCTAGGATTAGGGACAAGCCATTTAAGGTCTCTGAAGACTCAGATTCTTCATCCCATAAAATGGGGATAATAATACCCATAGTACTTACGTTATAGGGTTGTTGTGAGTTCAAATGAGACAATTTTTGTAAAGTACTTGGCAAACTTTAGAGCATGATGTAAATGTCACATTTTTATTCTACAACCCTCTCCCTGATTCTTTTGTTTTTATTCAATTGTTTTCCAGATATGTCCCACTCTTCAGTGACCCCTTTGGGGGTTTTCTTGGCAAAGATATTTGAGAGGTTTGCCATTTCCTTCTCCAGCTCATTTTATAGATGAGGAAACTGAGGCCAACAGGGTTAAGTGACTTGCCTAGGGTCACATAGCCAGTAAGTATCTGAGTATTTACCTATATGCTTTCCTGCTCCTAAACAGCTTTATTCCCACCCATTACCCAGGGAGACAACTCCAAACCAATTCTAAAGCCTGATGCCACAGAAGGAATGGGTAGAGATTGAGGGAAGGTACAGGGTCTTCTATTAGAGTACCACCACTCTAGGGCTGAGGCTGAGAAAAGTAGATGGGACTCTCTTCTTTCAGAAACAAAGAGTCCAGCTCCAACCTTCAAATCATCGAACATCAAACCAGGAAAGGACTTCAGAGACAATCTCCCCACCTTTTCCTTGTATGAGGCGTAGGAGAGGGAAAAGAAGTCCATGGCTACCCAGTGGACTGGTGGCAGAGACAGAACTAAGACCTGCTCTCCTGATTTGCAATCCTGGGCTCTTTTTACTATGCCAGACATTCCAATTTAATTCAATTCAGTCAATTTAGAGAATCAGTTTTATTTCTTGGCAGCTACTACTACTACTACTAATATAGGTTTGCATCAGCTGAAGCATCGACAAACTCACTGGCATCAATAGAGTTCCCTACAGGAGCCCGAACTCAGAACCTGCACAGATATCCCCCAGTCTAAGTGACCGCATGGAAACATGGGGAAAGCTGGTTTTCAGCCCTGCATGGCTAAAGGACTTAAACAGCGTGATGATGCAGTCTTCTAATTAGCTTTGGAGGAGGAAGAGCCAATGATTTAGGGGTGACTGAGCCAGACAACAGTGAGCATATAAAAGAGAAGGCAACACCCCTCCCCCACTTCATTACACTCTATTCCCTTTGTGGCTGTAAGAAAGCAGAACTACTTAGAAATGGTCCCCAAAGACAGAGAGGAGAAGGGAAGAAGACTTGTCTCCCATCCAGCCACGGTGGCTGTGGGTGCATGACTACCTCTTTTTTTTTTCATTCTTGCTATTTCTTGGTTAGTCAAGGAAGTTCTGAAGGAGATAAGTGTCTTGACAAGTTGACAAGTTAGGGAGGTCCAGAGGTCCTCTGGGAGGTCAGAACTGAAGGGAGGCAGTAGCAGTGTCCACCAGACGTAGTAGCCATGGCTACTGGAGCTGTCAGGGTCAACATCAGTGGAAGGAGCTTCTGACAGATGCAGACAGACAGATACCCAGTAGTGGGTACAGTTTCAGGAAGCGCTATCTTCCATAGTGGAGGGAAGGGCTGTCTATGAACTTGAGAAAGGCACTATTCTTCAGAGGCCAGAAGAAAACTCCACCCAGAGAGAATTTCATGAAAACTCCATGAAGGGACAAAAGGATTTCCAGGGCCAAGGGTGGGAAGCATCCCTTAGCCACATGTGTTCTCCATGTGTGACGTCACTAAGATTTATTTTGAGTCTACTCTCCCCAGGGACCTTGTGCTTACAAAAGGAAAGCAGAACCCTGGTTTAGGGGGCATGTATTATACCAACTATTTGTAAAATATCTTCTCAGTACATACCCTTTCTAAAAGTTAAACAAAAGTCACCTGGTTGATAGTTCATGGGGAGTATACTAGTGGAAGCTCGGGGGATGCAATAGTAGAATCTCCTAGAACCATAAGACTACTTGTAGTCAGCAGCCCTCTGAGGATTCCAATTTATGAATACAAGTGCCAGTCCGGGGAAGTGAGCCCACTTCCAGAGTATATTATATATATATATATATATATATATATATATATATATATATATATATATATATATATAT
>CM053583.1:355713373-355770742 GCA_028627135.1 Pseudochirops cupreus
TTCTTTGTCTGCTTGTAACTTCTGTTTGTATTCTCTGAAGTTCAGGGTGCTGATTTTTTTCCCCTGAACTAGGTAAACAATATATGTTTGATTGATTAAAGTAAGATTGTTAACCCATTTTGAGTTGCTTTCCTTTAGAAAAGCAGATCTAAGAACCTGTGCTAGCAGCCCTCCTGGGTATGCTAGCCAACATACTGTTGGCTACCTAGATTCAAGATGATTAAGAAGAGGACATTTTGGAAGACTAGGAGCCACACTAGCCACTTACTGGGAATGGATTCCTTCCTTCCTTCATTCTATTATGCCTTAAACACTTCCTGTAGTGTGCGTATAGTGCTATCCTAAACACTGGGGATATGAACAGAGCTTTGTAACAGAGAAGCAGAACAGTTCTGCTCTGAAAAAGCATTCAGCCAATTTTAATTTGGAGTCACTTAAATTTGACACAGGATGAGTGTAAAGGACTGTTTGGGCACAGGTGCAATGAAGAATTAGAGCCAGACAAGGTTTGTTTGCAGTTGTGAAAGTCAGGGGGGACTTCGCTGAGGAGGTGTCACCAGAGCTGGAGGATGAGTTCCATTCCAGACATGAGGGATAGTGTGAGCAAGGGCACAGAGAGAGAAGCTGGTGGGATGAGAATGGGGTCAGAGAACAGTCTACTTAGGCTGAGCCATAGAGGTTGTGAAAAAGATTAATGTGAAAGAGGCCACGAATGCAGCAAATGTCTCCTGTTAAGGATGCCTCTCTGCCAGCCATGACATTGGCCAAGCCATCTTGACAGCTGTGTCTAATCTGTCTTGCCTTCCTTGGGGACCAAGCTCTGGGTGATCTCTTCCTCTTGGGGGAGGTCATCTCCCACAGATTTATCTTGAAAACTCTCCTTGCCCTTTCCAATACTGTATTGGGGGAGGGACACATAGGTGACTGAATGGGGACGGAAATAGAAGTGGGAGGGAGGTCATTAGGAAAGGTGAGCCAAGCCAAGCCCACCTAGCCCTGGGCCTGTCCTACCTCATTTCCTATACTTTATGGTATGAGGTGGGGAAGGGGAAGGGGGGAGGCCATATGGGACATAGAAGCAGTTCCTTTGAAGACTAGAACAAATGACTTTTTTTCAGTCCCCTAGATGCTCAGGAATGTGCCTCCTAGCCCTCCTGGATCAAGTGCCTAATTTGCCTGAGCCCCTCCCCCCCAATAATCCAGTCCTGGGAAGAGAGCAGTGAATGCTCCAGGGGTTTTAAGTCATTGTTGAAATTCTATCCCACTGAGAAAACTGTGGGCCCATCATTCAAAGTTATCAGCTGGGCTGGAGTTCCTGGCCCCACCACCTGCTAAGGGGAGTACCTTTACCCATAAGCCTCCTAAACTCACCATTTGGAGTAAACTAAACTCTCTATGGGGAGGGAGATATACTCAAATGATAAAGTCTTCTTGAGTCTCAGAACCTCAGAAATGGAAAGGCCCTAGTGTCTAATCCCCTCATTTTCCTAACGGGAAACTGGTGCCCAGAGAAGGGGAGGGATTTAGCTCTATTCTGGCAGAGGTAAGGTTCCAGGCCAGCTCTATGGACTCCCAGTCCAGGCTCCTTTTACTGCTCCTGCTGGCATCATCACCAAGGTCTGACCCATGCCCCAAAGGTTCAGAGAATTGGAATCAGAGCAGCCAGAAGGCAGAAGGTGCTTTACAAGCCCTAAAACACTCTACAATGTTTGGCTTGGTTTGGGTACCAGGCATCCATGATTTGATTGGTCTAAGAAACTTCTAGTGAGGACAGTCCCTCGGCCGATACAGATTGGCCCCCACTCTTCAACTTGGATATGGTTGCCTGCTCCCATTTATTTGGTGACTTCTCCCATTAAAATGTAAGCTTCTGGAGAGCAGATTGCCTTGCTCGATTTTATTTGTAACAAAATCACCTAGTGCAGTGCCTGGTTAATCCTTAATAAATGCTTTATCCATCCATCTGTCAATCTGTCTGTAATAGTGACCATGTAAAAGAGGTCAGGCATTTTCACTGGCTGCTCCCCAAGTCTGGAAGACTCTCCCTCCTAATTTCCATCTCCCAACTTCCTTCAAACCCCAGGTAAAATCCCACCTCCTACAGGAAGCCTTTCCCAATCCCCCTTAATCCTAGTGCCTTCCCTCTGCTGATTATCTCCAGTTAATGCTGTATATAGCTCATTTGTACATCATTGTTGGCTGTTGTTCCCCTCAGCAGATTATGAACCTGGACGTAACAAATGTTTAATTAATGTTTATTGACTACCATAAAGCTGAGCTTGTAACATATGTATAGGTATGGGTATGTGTGTATATGTATGATACATATATCTCTATATCTATGTATATGTATTAGACGGGGAGGGAAAGGGAGGGAGAGAAGGAGAGAGAGATTGAGGAGAGTCAGCGATAGAGAGAGAAAGAGAGAGAGAGAGAGCACGTTGGAATGCCATACCCCAAATCTCAGAGAGACTGGAGTTCCATCTTTGTGGAGAGTAGGAAGAGGGGTATAACTGGGAGGTCTCTTACCAGCTCTTCTACCTGCAAGAGGAATACTGGGTTAGGAATTCTAATGTTAGAGGTTTGCTTTCTAGGGGTATGATTCCTTTGTTGGGACTCAGTATAAAAGTGACCCCCTGGTTACTGAACAGAGAGAAAGGATGGGAATAGTTCTACCCCAGACCTAGAAGGTAACTTTATTTAATCTCAGCCTAGCTTACCTCCCACCAAATGCTTAGTTTACAAAAGACAACCACAGATAGAGAACAAACATTTTTCAAAGGAAGCAGTAAAACATCTATATAGAGAGAATGTCTATTTCTGTATGTGTATACATATACACATATACACACGTGTGTGTACACAACAAAACACATCAGAATTGAGCCTTTGTGATCCAAGAGTTCAATCAGAGAGAAAACTATTTCAGCACAGAAACTGACTTTTAATAGTCTCCTGGGCACAGGTGCCAAGACCACATACAAGGAATATGTTGGGGTACAAGGTCCTCCCCTATGTGCCTCCAGATCCAGGGGCCACCCATTTACCATTCAAAGCCCCCAACTGCTCCATTCTCCCCTTCTCTCCCTCTCCCCTCAGAAGCTTCTCCATTAATCAGAAGTCACATCTGCCTAGATAAATGCAACATCACTGAGCTGCCCCTCGCCTGGGCAGCGTGAGATTAAATGTCTATAGAGTAATTTACAGCCATTCTCTAATTCTATCTTCATAAAGCCCCTAGGAAGCAGACAGGCCAGAGTTTATTGCTCCATTTTATAGAGAAGGAATGAGTCCCAGCCATGGGGAGCAAGTCGGTAGCTGAGTGAGGACTGGAACCTAGATCTCCCGATTCTCAGGCCATAACTCTTTCCCTTGTGCTGCCATATTCTGTAATACAGAGACCCAAATCCCAAGTCACTGCACACCACCTGATTCATGGTCTACCATTAAGCCCCTTTTTGTCTTAGCTTGAAACTGCTTAAGGCATGTCTGGGCATCATTGCTCAAGTCCAGGCAAAGTTGCTCAAGGCCTAGTCCCCTGCCCCCTTCTTCCCTAATCAGCATTTTATATACTCTCTTTGAATCATTATAGTGTATAAGGTTCATTATGGTACAAGGATCTTATCTAGGGACCACCCTGTCCTGTCCCAGCAGGGCCCCTATCCTCTTCGCCCAGAACATGACCCTAGCCTGTTCTGGGGAATTCCAGCCCCCTTTGCCCCATGACCCTCCACCCTTCTCTAGAAAGCACTTTGACCCTCCACCTTGTGCCCTCCACCCTGTTCTAGGAGGGACCCCCATATCACAGGAAGGTTGCACCCTTGTACCCTTGCGCCATATTCCCAAATTAGCCCTGAGCTATGGATCTAACCAAGGGCTGGTTTTTGCTTCTGTACTTCATGGCTTCTGCTAACTCCCCTCTTTGATTGTGGCTTTTGTGGTTTTAGCCTATATAATCAAAGCCTGTATCCCACTGGATCATGACCTGATTTGAGTTTACACTCCAGGTGGTCCCGAGCTTGATCAATAAATCCACACCTAAATTTATCTTGAACCCAGGTCTCTGCTTGCTCTTATTCTCTGCACAACAATTCTACCTTGTACCATAATTATCTGGGACCATGTCAGTTCCCCACTTTGAGGCTGCAAACTCTACAAAGTCAGGGCTTGGTCATCCTCATCTTTATTTCTCTCCTAGGTAAAATTCTCCCCTCCTACAGGAAGCCTTTCCCAAACTCCCTTAATCCTAGTGTTTTCCCTCTGTTGATTGTCTCTAATTAGTCCTGTATATTGTTTATTTGTACATCATTGTACAGCCCAGTCTAAAAGCCTGAACACAGAGGGTGCTCAGGGAATATTGGTCTTTTTGAATTAAATTGACTGTGAGTGTGGAAATCCTAAGAGCCAGAAAGGACCTCACAGTTCATGGAGTCCAATGCCGTCATTTTTCAAAGAAAAGGAAGCTTAGAAGAGAAGGGGTTTACTCAAGGTCATATAGACATTAAAAGGCAAAGCCAGAACCAAAACCCTGGTCTTCTGACTCCAAATTCAATTCTTGTTGTTCTGGTTTTTCCCCCCATCGTGTTGTTTCTCTTGTGTGAGCTAGGAGAAAGGAAGCCTCCCTCCCAGCCAGCCACTCAGCTGGAAAGTAGCACCTCGTCTGTCTTCTCTGTGGAGAGTTTCAAGCCTCTGATGATGTCAGGAACCCAGTGTTATTAGCCAGGAATAATGTGGTCATTTCCTGGAAGCTCAGCTCCCAGGCCATGAACCAGGGTGCCTGACTGGCCTGAGTCCATATATCGGCACTCCTTATATAAGGAATCAGGCCTTAGAGCATGGCCAGGCCTGCCAAGTCCCAGTTTCCAGATAAGTGGGATTACAACTCTGCCATCCCGCCCCCCGCCTCTAATCCTCCCTGACAAAGACCCTTGTTTTGTTGGGGCAGTTGGGAGGGAGATGAAATTATCCCAGTGAGGAAGCCTGGCTATCCCTCCTCAATACTCTTCAAGGTTCTATGAGAGATAGAGAAGGGTCTCATGGCTCCTGTCCCACGGGTGCCCTCAGCCTCCTTGGGAAGACCCACACAAGGCAACAGAAAAGAACAATGACAAACAAACAAATAATAAACAAAACAGATGATAAAAAACTAGTGTTTATACAGCGCTTACAAGTTTATGAAGCATTTTACAAATGTCATCTCATTTTTATCCTCCCAAAGACCGACGAGATGGAGGTGCATACTATTGTTATCCTCTGCTGTAAACTGAGGTAAGTGAGGTTAACAGACCAGGGCCTGTGTGCATAAGTACCTGAGGCCAGGTTTGAACTCAGGTCTTCCTGACTCCAAGTCTCACGCACTGTCCACCGCCCCACCTTGCCCTGCCCGTAATTCTGCCAACTGAGACCATGTGACTAACCAAGCTGGTGAGGGGAGCAATCTGCAATTGCAAGGAAGCATTTTACCCCGAAAGACCTGACTTCCAGGGCGTAGACCCAGAAAGAACCCTTGGGATCATCGACTGGAGGCCATCCCTTTTACAGAGGTGTAAGTGGAAGAAGTACTAGCCCAAGATCAGCCACGCAATGAGTAGTGGTGGCCACGCAAAAATCCAGGGTAGACTTGCAACCCAACTCCTAGGGACCGGGGGAGACAAGACCCCTAAGCTTTGGGGAAACTGGTCAGAACGAGAGAGGCAGGCTTGCCCTCGGGGGCACCCGGCTGGAGGGGGCAAACAGAGCCCCCTTTATTGGGGAACTCCTCCCTGATAGAGAAAACAGCACTTCCACACAGGAGGGAGTATGATGGGAACTAGGTCTGGTTACTCGAGAAAGGCCTCCTGGGGGAGATGATTTATAAAGGTACATTTAATAATGATAGCTAATATTTACAAAGTACCTACCATGTGCCAGGACCTGAAACACTCACTTTATAGACATTACCTCATTGGATCCTCACAACAGCCTTGTGTGGTAGGGGCTATTATTATCCCCATATTACAAATGAGGAAACTGGGGCAAGAAAAGATGTGCCCAAGACCACACAGATAAATATCTAAGGCTGGATTCGAACTCAGGTCTTCCTGACTCCAAGCTTAATGCTCTACCCCCGTACCACTAGCTGCCTCCTTTGGTGACTGGTCTTCATGTAGGTATAGATTGCAAGAAGGTCAGTGTTGGATCGGGACACTGGACAGCTTAGCCAGAGGGGAGACTTCCAGGTGGAGAAGCAGAAAGGAAAGGTGCTTGTGAACAGATCCATAACTAGGAATCTTGGAGCCCAAAGCAAATTGATTTGGGGTGCTGCTGCAGAGAGGATGGTGCCCCAGCTGAGAGAACACCGAGCAGCCCCAGAGGAAGGCAGCAGAGGAGGGGAAGACCCTTGTGGCAGAAGGGAGCTCAGGAGAGGGTCAGGAGCGCACCCTACAGCACTCCCCACTACTACCCCAAGCTGGTGCTCGGAACAAAGCTCCATTAATTACCCTGACCTAGTTACAGCTCTGTTACTGGGGGGAGATTGCTGTCAGTGGAAAGGCTTTGAAAGGCCCAATGAGGCAAGTCATTCCAAGTTTCCAGTAAGGTTGAGCTGGAGGAGATTCCCTAGCAGATACACCCCCCTGAACCCCTATCCTTCTCCTCCTTCATTCTCTGCCAATTGATTTCCCCCAGTTCTGAGCCTTCAGACAGGTCCCCAAGAGACAAGACTTCTCCATGCTCATTAACACTGCTCAGCCTACTCAGACACGGGCTGCATGACTCAGGGAGCCCACACCATCCCCTCACCCTCTCCCTCTCCCCAAGTATTCCTCCACCCCCTTAAAGAGCTAAGGAGACAGGAGGCTAGGATTTGAGATTATAGCATTTCTGGGGATGCAGGGGAAATTGGGGTCTCATCCCTTGGAAGGGAGAACTCTCAGCTTGCCACCCCAGCCTCCTCCTAGAGGTAGCCCCCTCCATACCCCCCTGCCCATCTGTGGCAGGCTGACTCCACTGACCTGCTTAATGAGTCATGGAGAAATCTCCCTTGGGAAGGTAGGTAAAAGGCTGATTCCTCCACAGGGTTTAAATTGGATTTGACACATCCGCCCTCAGCCGCAGCAGTGGCCCTGACTGGGTCCATCTGTAGGAAGCTGCCTCCAATTTACCTGCTTCTCCCCCCAGCTTGGGAATGAGAGAAAGCCTCCAGGAGGTTCCCACCAAGGGCCTGAGGGCGAAACCATGTGGTCTTCTGGAAAGAGCACCAGCCTGAAAGTATGGAGAGACCCAGGGTCCAACCCTGCCTCTCAAACCTCCTGAATGGATAACTATGGCCGAGACAGCTAACCTATGGAGCAGGGCTTCTTCTTCCTTTTTAATTAATTTATTTTTAATTTACAACATTCAATTCCACAAGCTTTTGAGTTCCAAATTTTCTCCCCCTCCTTTGCCTCCCTCTTCCCCAAGACGGCATACAATCCAATATAGGTTCTACATGTACATTCACATTAAATATATTTTCACATTGGTCATATTGCAGAGGATTATAACCAATGGAAGGAACCAAGAGAAAGAAGAAACAGAACAAAACAGAGAGAGAGCAAATAGTCTGCTTCAATCTGCATTCAGACTCCGTAATGCTTTCTCTGGATGTGGATGGCATTTTCCATCATGAGTCTTTTGGGGTTGTCTTAGGTCCTTGCATTTCTGAGAAGGGCCAAGTTCATCAAAGTCAGTCATCACACAATGTGGCTGTAACTGTGTACAATGATCTCCTGGTTCTGCTCCCCTCACTCGGCATCAGTTCATATGGAGCAGAATGTCCTAACAACATGTGGACCCCTCTGGAAGTCTGGTGGAGTCTGTGGACACCTTCTTAGAATAAAGTTTGCTCCCTACATTCATAACTGAAGGAAATACTGAATTTCAGTTAGAGGTTAGTGAAAAGAAAGCTGTCTTTTTTTTTTTTCACCATCCAAGTTCCTAGATCCCTAGAAGTCTTTCTTAGTGGTCTTTGGATCCCAGGATAAGAACTGGCTTAGTCATAAATCTCAGAGACAACCTAGTTAACCCCACACCCCACACCCCTACCCCACCTTGAGCCTCTCTGGGCCCTCACATGATGTGATTTCCTTATAGCCAGCTTCCAAATGAGGAAGAAGAACCTTTCCCTAGAAGAGAGGGGAAGAAGAAACCCCAGAGGGAGGCTGCTGGGAATAAGGAAGCTCAGAAATCCCTGACAACAAGATCTCTTCCACCAGGATGGGTGAGGGGCAGAGGACTTCACTTTCCAGAAATAGACTGAAAGGGGGGAACAAGGGGAAGAGAAGAAGGAAGAGGGTTAGTCTGAGAAGGTTCTTCTTCATTTCAGCCCCACCTCAAAGGAACTGTGGGAGAGAGGGGACAGGGTCCTCGATTGAAGCTCAACATAACTCAATGGGTCTCTATTGTGTGTCCAGCCAGCCTGGCGCTTAGCTGTGATAGGGTATATGACTTAAATCCTGTATTTTGAGAGCTCACAAAGCCAAGGAAATAGCAGGAAGGGCACTCTCAAGCCCTGCCCTTAGCACCCTTCACGTCTGGCAGGAACACAGGTAGCAGAATACTGAACCAGTCATTTGGAAGAGGGGGATAAGGGCCAAGGGATCCCAAAGACTTGGAGAAAAAAGAGAGGAATGAGGCAGGGTGGGCTTCTTGAAGGCAGATTCTAATGAGGGTTTGGAGCATCAGCACCAATGTCACAGGTGCAGAAGGGCTGGGAGGGGGAGGCCAGTGCAACAGGAAGAGTTGGAGCAAAGTCTGGGAAGCTGGAGAGAGGCATAAACCCAAGGTGGATAGGAGAGAGTGGCCACAGAGGAAGGAAGTAAGCCACTGCATTGGGCCCTCGGATGCCACCTTTTGCAGAGCCAGGGCCCTGGGGACATGTGAATCAGAGACATTTTCCTAGAGTCTGGATAAAATCCAGACCTCCCTGGACTTTAATTATTCCAGGGACACAGACAATTTGGCTTCCAGTGCTGGAGGAAAAAAAAGGGGAGGGATATGAGCCAGAGAATTTCAGATACTTCATGTTCTCTCCTCCATGGGAAGGGCCCACAGGTGGCCCTAAGCCTCCAAACCCATGGGGTTCCAGGACACAAATTCCTGCCCTGGAAATTATTTTGTGCAGTTAGTAATCCTGGTAAGATTATCAGGGACAGTGCTGTGGAAAGAATCCTGAGCAGTCCAGGGAGTCAAGAGATCTGGGATCTTATCCCAGCTCTGACAATGAATGACTAAGTATCTTCCTTTCTTCTCTGGGCCTCAGTTTCCTTATCTGTAAAATGGGAATAATAAAAGCACCTACCTCCCTGAGTTGTTGTGAGGATCAAATGAGGTAATATTTGCAAAGCGCATATAGCAGGTGCTTAACAAAAAACGTCTTCCTTTCCCCCATTCCAAACCCACACATGAATAGAAATCCTCCCTATGGCATCCCTGAGGAGAGGTCATCCAGCCTCTACGTAAAGCCTCTAGATTCACCACCTTCGAAGGAAGCCCATTCCACTGCAGGAGATATCTAACAGTCAGAAATTCCATCTTTCTATCAAAATGAGACCTATCTCACACAAACTGAGACCCCCCCCAAATCTGATTCTCCTGTTGTATGACAGGCCTTCAAAGACTTGAAGGTATTGATGAGGTCTCCTGAATCTTCTCCTCTCCGGACTAAAGATTCCTAGCTCCTTCCACCAATCCTCACATGGTACAGCATCCAATCCCTTCACCATACTAATCACCCTTCTCTGGACACACCTCAGCTTGTCAATGGCCTTCCTAAAAGGAGCAGTTCTGGGCCAAAGATGGAGCCCATTGTGGAACACACAAAGAATCATATGGAACAGAAATCAAGGACACGTGCTTTAGCTGCGACATCATCCATTGTATCTGACCCAAATTTGTCTGTCAGTGACATTGTCATGGTCACTGTTTTATGAGATGCTTCAGTAGAGTGGACAGAAGACCAGCCTTGGAGTCAGAAAAACTAGAATTGATGATACATTCCAACTGTTGTTGCCTCCAGGCAACTAACACTCGACAATGGAGGAATGAGGCTCCACCCCCTGGTGAAATTATAGGTCTGGACAAACCCCCCAAAACCACTCTAGATATTGTTCTTTTGGTTCTACTTTCTGTCCTCTATAGATCACTGCATACAAGTCTTCGCATGTTTCTCTGAATTCTTCATTCTTGTTATTACTTAGAATGCAGTAAGATTCCACTTCATTCATAGTTTGCTGGGTCATTTCCCCCAACTTCTGGGCACATGTTTTCTTTCTAATTTTTTGTTATAACAAATAATCCTGCTGTAAGCATTTTTTATACATGGATCCTTTCTTGAGGTCAATAACCTCCTTGGGCTACGGTCCTGGCAATGGTCTCCCAGGGTCCAAGGGTATAAAAAATTGAGTCCCTTTTCTTGCATAATTCCAAATTGTTTTCCAGTTGAGTGGATGAATAAGCAACATACAAAGGGCAGTGTTGGTATGGGAGGGGCACTTTGGACTGGAAAGTTTACAGGGATCATGGGGAAGAGGGAGTCTTGGGAGAGCGGATCGACACACCCCATACAGGAACAACGCTAAAGTTGATTTGCTTATGGTTCGTTGGTTCTAGATTTGGTTGGGGGAAGGGGACCAGGCAAGAGATCCCCCTGGGGAGGAAGAGAAGACGGCCAGAAAATCTAGTGAAGGGAAGTGTAGCTGGGGTTTTTCCTCAAACAGTGGTCCAGGAGAAGACAATTAGGAAGGTAGAGGCCCAGGGTAGAAATTTCTCCTGGGTAGGAAGGTAACCAGAGAAGCTATGGAGAAGAGGGAGGGTTTGGACAAATCACAAGTCCATCTGCAATGAATTAGTGCACTTGTCTTTCAGAACAAGAAAATAGTATAAAGCTGGATGTAATATAATTGTAATATAAATTGGATGTAATATAAAGTTGGATGTAAATAAAGAGGAATGCAGATCAAGTGCTATGTGAAGGTCAGAGAGGAAAGATCCTTAACATGAAGAGATCAAGGAAGGCTTCCTGAAGGAGGCAGTATTTACGATTTCAGATTTCAATAGGAGGAGATGGGGGAGCATATTGCCAACATAGGGAGATGACATGAGCATGACAAGAGAACAAGGGCTACAAATTGGTTACTATCCCCATTTTATAGACTGGGAAAACTGAGGCCTAGCGAGGTAAAAGCAAATGAGTATCAGAGACTTAAGCTGCCATTCCCAGCTCCAGAATGTTCTTTGTTTTTATTTTGTTTAAGACTGGGTCTCTCTGGCCCCCCAGGGCTCACCCCCTTGGTGCCAGACTTAATGTGGACACCCAATCACCTGTAGTCCTACCACAGAATTCCCCAAAACAAGCAACCCACCTGACTCAGCCTCCCCCAGTAGCAGGGAAGGGAAGGCAAGGCAAGGGAGACCCAAGGGGGAAACTGAGAGGTACCTGAGGGGAAGGAAGAGCCCTCCGAGTAAAAGAGAGACAGTACCTCCCAACAGAGGCCAGGCCTAACAGTTCCTGTGGCAGGAAGTACCTGATGCGATGTCCCTAGAGGCACCCGGCACACAGAGCATCACAAATGACAGTGGCTGTTCCCCAGGGCACACAGTGCTGTCTATGCCGAGGGAGACATTACCCAAGTCACCGTGGCAGTCGGCAAAGAACCACTTGATGGAAATGGAAATGTATGCTCTGAAGAAGAGAGAGGCAGGGTAGTACAACGGAAAAGGCCTCATATTTGAAGTCCAAGGACACAGGTGTGAATCCTACCTCTGATGCTTACTGACACATGACCTTGGACAAGAGGGACCCTTCTCTGGGCCTCAGTTTCCACTTATATCAAATGAAGGGATTAGATGATCTCAGAGGTCTCTCTGCCAGATCCATATTCTATGATGTAAGTAGAACATGTTGGTCCCCTTCAAATATCTGAAGGGCTGTCATGTGGGAAAGAGATCACACTTGCTCTGGCTTGGTCCCAGAGAGCAGGCCCAGGAGCAATGGGAGGAAGCTATAGAGACAGATTTAGGCTGCAAGGAAGAAATTGATAAAGACAGCTGTCCAAAGGTGGGAGGAGTGAAGTTCCTCAGTTGGGGGAGTGGATCCTGAAGAATGCTCTAGGGAAGATTTATTTTCAGACCCAGGTTGAGTTCTATGACCTTTGACTTCCCTTCCATCTCTGAGACTTGGTGATTCTTAATCCCAGTGCCTTCCCTCTGTTAATTATTTCCTATTCATGCTGTATTTAGCTTGCTTTGCATAAATTGGTTTGCTTCTTGTCTCCCCTAACTAGATTTGTGAGCTCCTCAGGTCGGGGGATGGGACTATCTTTTGCATGTTTCTGTATCCCCAGACCTTGATCCCGCACTAGGCACACAGCAGGCACTTAATAAATGTTTGTTTGTTGATTGATTGATATTGATTGCTTTTGTGTGATTGTACCTTCTGTCTCCTCTGGATCTATCTTGTATCTGTCTAGTACTTTACACATTTTCACCCCCATGAGAGTGTGAACTTCTGGAGGGTGGGGCTGGCCGGTAGTCAATGAATGTATATAGTATCTTAAGGTTTGCAAAGTTCTTTCCATAGGTTTTACCCTCTCAACATCAATCATCCCTGTTTTTCAGAGATATAGAGAAGTTAAATGACTTGCTCAATCAAGGTCACATAACTAACAAGTGTCTGGACTCTGCTTTTGATTTTCTTTCTATGCCCAGCACTTGGCACAGTGTGTGGCGGATAGGAAATGCTTAACAAATGTTTACTGACTTAATTGCACTGGACAAATGGAAAAATGGACACCAGGTGGGGCACTGAGTCACTCCAAGAGAACAACCCCCTACTTTCATCGACAGGCCTGGGCAGTAAGTCAACCCCATGATGCTTTGGCAGGATCACAGACCACAGAAGGGACCTCAGAGGAAATCCACTCCAACCCCTGCTTTTGAGTGATGAGGAAACCGAGGCCCAGGAAGGTTGTGACTTGCCCAAGGTCATATGAGCAGTAAGGCACAGGGGAGCAAGATGGTGACAAGCATTGGTCAGTCTGGTTTGGCCGTGGTGAAGGCGAAAGAGCCCTTGCTTTGCAGTCAAAGAACCTGGAATTCAATTTCAATCCTGACACTTTCCTGAGATTTCTCCCTCTCCAAGTCTCAGTTTTCACATCTATAAAATGAATCCTAGGGAAGTTTGGAAGAGGGGCAGATTTGGAGGGAAAGACAATCAAGATCAAACTTAGATACTGAGTTTAAAGTGTCCCTGGAACATCCAAGTCAAGGTGTCCAGGAGACAACTAGAACTTTAGGAGCAGGGCTCAAGGGAGAGATTGGAGACAGCTACGTAGACCTGAAAAGAGGACACTGGGGAAGCCATGGGAGAGTGTAGAGAAAAGAGAAGGCTCAGAAGAGAGCCTGGGGCAACACCCACAGAGAGGATGGGAACAGGGAGAGGACCTAGGGAAGGAGACCAGGAAGGAGGCAGTGAAGTAGAAGGAGACCCAGGGGCAAGAAGGCCATAGAAGCCAAGGGAGGACAGTGTGTAGGAAGAGTGGCTAGTCAACTGTCAGATGGTCCTTTTTCCTTCCCCAGTCCTACCCTCCATCCCACCTTCCATCCCACCCTCCTTCTCACCCTCCATCCCACTCCCATTCCACCCTCCATCCCACTCCCCATCCCATCCTCCATCCCACCCTCCTTCTCACCCTCCATCCCACTCCCATTCCACCTTCCACCCCACTCCCCATCCCATCCTCCATCCCACCTTCCTTCTCATCTTCCATCCCACTCTCAATCCTACCCTCCTTCTCATCCTCCATTCCACTCCCCATCCCACCCTCCTCCCCACTCTCCATCCCTACCATTACACAATTCCCCTCCTCTCTCCCCTGGCTTCTATGAAACTGCTCTCTCCTAGGTATTCCCTCTGTCTTCACCTTGTCTGTCTCTTTCACTGGTTTATCCTCCTCCTGCTCCTTAAATGTGGGTGTCCCCCCAAGGCTCTTCTCTTTTTTCTCTTTTCTTGCTCAGTGATCTCATTGACTCCCATGGGTATAATTATCATCTGTGCAAATGACTCCGGAATCTACATCTGCAGCCATTATCTTTTCCTCAGCTCCAGTCTGGCATCTCTACATCTATCTCCTTCCAAGACCCCAAAACGAGCCCAGGGAACATTCTGCTCCCCCTCCCAAATCCTGTTGAGGCTTCCACCATCTTCCTGTCACAGGATTGTAGCTCTAGAGCCAGAAGGGACCTCAGCTGGTAGCATAGGTCATCTCATCCACCCCATCCCCCCATTTTACAGATGAGGAAACCGAGGCCCAGGGAGATAATGTGTGGTACCTTGGCTCACACAGATAGTGAGAGGTGGAGGCAGGATTCTTTTCGCCGTGCCATGTTACCCCTCCTTTTCATTAATCCTAATACCTCTCACATACCAAATGAGCAGTAGGAGTTTGACACTTCCTTCATGTCCTCTCTTCTCTCATCTTGCTGCCCCTACCCTGGTCCAGTCCCTCATTACCTCTGGTTCCAGTTCCCTTCCCAGCATGATTTCACAGTATTCCCCTCCACGCGCTTCGCTTCCGTGCATGCGTTGTAGCCACACTGTGGTTGTTCTCTGATATTGCCCTGCTTCCCCTGCCTCTGGGCAGGCATCTAAGGCATCTGCCAAGTTGGGAGGGCTCCCTCCTCTCTCCGACTGTCTTCCCTCAAGCCTCAGCTCTGGCAACACCTCTTCCATGAAGCCTTCCATGATTCCTCAGCTAAAAGCGCTCTCTCCCTTTCCCGTTTTTCCTCCAGAACTTTGGTTCTTCCCTTTGCCTTTCAGATTTGGAATTGTGTTTATTTGTAAACCATCTCCCGCAGCAGAGTTTCAGCTCCTTGAAGAGAGGGACTATGCCATTTTTTTTCATTGTTATGCCTAGCACAGTACCCTGCTCACAGCTGGTTCTTAAGAAATAAGGTTGAATGACCAGTTGGGGATTGAGTTCTGTTGGATATGTTTGCAAGTATGAGTTGGAATAGATGGGGTCAATTCCAACTCTGAAATTTTGTGATTCTGCAAAACGTCTGTTACATTGAAGAGAAGACAGGTCAGAAAGGGAAAGGGAAGGGGAGTAAGAGAAGGGGGAAGGAAAGGGAGAAAGAAAGGCAAGGGGAGGGAAGGGGAGCGAGGGAAGAGAAAGGACCCTATAACTCTTAAGCTCAAGAATATTTAATGAGTTCCTCTTCCCTACTAAATAAAGCTAATAAAGCTAAAATTTCTCCACCAAGCATTCAACGCCTCCCCAGTCTGGTGCTACCCCATCTTTTTTAGGCTTAGATCCTGCTACTCCCCTCTGCCTAGGGCAATGTGGGTACCATTTAATACCCCTATATCACATCCTGTGCTCCCCTATGTCTGTGCCTTTGTTAGGGAACAGAGCCTACATCTATTTCCTGGACTCTTCCATAAAGCCAACGTGACCAAAAGACCTGAAATGAGCTAGCCCAGATATTTGAACTATAGTGGTTCAAGGTCAAGAAAAAAGGAAGCTGGGGTAGCTAGGCGGCACAGTGAGTAGAGCACCGGCGCTAGAGTCAGGAGGACCTGAGTTCAAATCCAGCCTTAGACACTTAACATATTTACTAGCCATGTGATTTTGGGCAAGTCACTTAAGCCCAATTGCTCTCCAAAAAGCAAAAAAAGAAAGAAAGAAAAAAGGAAGTCCCTCTTGCCTAGGCTGTTCTTGACCACACTCTCCACTCTATATGGAATGAACCAGCATGGAGAGAACTCTCCATACCAGAAAGACGTCAGTAGGCAGTATCAGCAATTACTGTAAGGATGGACTGTAAATAAAAACTAGTAGCTGATATCAGTAGCCACCACACCTGGGTCCCTGGTTCCCAATCAGCAAGCATTTATTAAGCACCTACTGCATGCCAGGGTCTCTGCTAGACAACAATGAAACAGCCCTTGCTCTCATGGGGCTTACATTTCATACCGTGACCCTCTAGGAGATCATGAGTGGATGAGTGTTTGCTAAATACAACATTTGGAACCCAGAGCAGCTGAATCTAGACATGTGAACTTTATTTGGGTTTGGGGTGTGCCTAAAAAATGGCTCTGGGCCACCAGGGTCTGGGCAAGTAGACTTCAAGACAATTATTTTAATGCATTTTTATTATATTCCCTTTATTTCTTTGGTCATAAGTAAAGACTGTAAATAGTTAAGCCATGTTTGTGGTCAGCTCCATTATCCCATGGTCAAGTGATTAGGATTCATTGAAATACAGCATCAGGGAAGGGGTGGAGTTTTCCCCAAGGGGTTGGAGCTCAATCCAAGATTCTAATTAGATAAAGCTACCCTGACCCCACCCCTAGACTAACGCGGCCAGCAGCTGCCACCCACAAAAGCCTGGAGCTGAGAGCTAGAAGTAAGAGCTCTCTGAGAACCATATAAGACTGGTATTCTCCCAGAGCATCACCTGGTGTTGGATGGAGTGCACAGCCACTGGGGTGGCCCCTCCAGTACCAGAGTTCTCCTCACGGAAAAGGATTGCACAACTACATGGAACACCATTGTTTCTGTTGTTCAGTCATATCTGACTCCTTGTGACCCCATTTGGGGTTTTCTTGGCAGAGATATTAGAGTGGTTTGTTATTTCCTTCTCCAGTGCATTTTGCAGATGAGGAAACTGAGGCAAATAAGGTTAAGGGACTTGCCCAGAGTGACACAGCTAGTGTCTGAGGTCGGATTTGAACTCTGGTCTTTCTGACTGTGCATTATGGCACCACCTAGCTACCCAGTGGAACACCACTGAGTGGGCTCAACTCATTGCTTCAGCCTGAGGCATTTTCCCTCTCTGCATTCACCTGTTGAATGCCTGTCTATCCTTTAAATCCCCCAAACTCCATGGAGTTGAATTGTAAAGCCTCCAGGAGGCCTTCCTTGATTCCTTCTGCCATTAATGGTCTTCCCCCTTGGAATTCACAGAGCGCTTTATTTTAAGCCTCTGATCCTATTGTGGATGAAAATGATCTTGTGTCAGAGTGTGATAACCATGGAGTACCACAGTTCCTGAAGAATTAAAGTTACAGGTAAATGTAAAGTCAAAGGTCAAAAGAGAAAGACATGGCGAGGGGAAAAGAGGCGGCTATATAGTACTGGGTTTAGAATCAGAGAATTTGGTTTTAAACCCCAGCCTTGCCTCTTGCTCTCTGCGTAACTTTGGGCAAGTCACTTAACCTCTTGGCCCCAGTTTCTTCATCTACAAAATAAGAGGATTGGACCACATGGCCCCTAAGGCCAGTTCTGGACCTATGACCCAAGAATCTTGTGACCAGTGAATGACTATAAACTAGGAGCAATATTAAAGATATTGCCAAAAAACAGGGCAGAAAAGATGAACCTGTCATGTAGCCAGAACAAGAGATGATAGAGAGACAGATGACAAATGGATAGATGGATGGATAGATGGATAGATGGATGATAGATGGATGGGTAGATAGATGAATGGCTAAATGGATAGAGAGATAGATGTATATATATATATAGAGAGAGAGAGAGAGAGAGAGATAAATGGATACATAGATGGATGAATAAGTGGGTAAATAGATGAATGGATAACTAAAGGAATAGAGATGGATAGATAGATGGGTAGATAGATAAATAGATCAGAGATGGAGAACCTGAAACCTCAAGGTCACATGTGGCCTTCTAGATCCTCAAATCCGGCCCTTTGACTGAACCCAAACTTCACAGAACAAATCCCCTTAATAAAAGGATTTGTTCTGTAAGTGTGGTTTCAATCAAAGGGCCACACTTGAGGACCTAGAAGGCCACATGTGACCTTGAGGTCGTAGATTCCCCACCCCTGGTAGATGGATAGATAGATAGATAGATGAATGGATAGACAGAGAGAGATGGAGAGAGAGAGAGATGGATGGATAGATAGATAGATAGATGAATAGATAGATGTAGAGAGAGAGATGGATGGATAGATAGATAGACAGATTGATAGATAGATTAATGGATAGACAGAGAGAGATGTAAAGAGAGAGATGGATGGATAGATAGAGAGATAGATAGAGAGATAGATAGAGAGATAGATAGATAGATAAATAATCCATTTGTACCTATTGACTAGTGATTAAAGGAATGAGCCCAACACATTGGGCAGGTAGACCTGGGCAAGGATCCCACAGGATGAGAAAGCATGCATGGGTTGTGGTCTTCCACAGCAAAGCAGAAAATACCCACATCGTTCATTAGATTGTGAGCTCCTAAAGGCCTAGAACTGTCCTGCCTTTCTTGATATGTCCAGTGCATAGCACAGTGGCTGTTACATAGGAAGCCCTTGATAAATGTTGACTGACTGACATCAATAAAATTATGATGCACTGAAGTGTTATTGTGTTATCTTATGCCGGATAGTAAGCTCCATGAACTTTTTATCTAAATTTCATCTCCACTACAGCTATCTGGTGGCGCTGAGTCTAGACTCAGGAAGACCTGAGTTCAAATGTGACCTCAAACACTAGCTGTGTGACCCTAAACAAGTCACTTAACTTCTGACTCTGTATTCTCAACTATAAAATGGGACAATAATAACACCCACTGCTCTTGATGTTTTGAGGATCAAATGAGAACATATCTGTAAAAGCACTTAGCACAGTGTCTGGCACATAATAGGTATTTAATAAATGCTTATTTCATTCTCTTCCACTTCCTACTACTGTTGAACATGGTGCTCTGTACACAGTAGGTATTCAATGTTTGCTAAATTAAATTGGAAAAAAAAACCTATCTCCAACCAAACAAGATGAGAGTTGGGGTCCAATTGTCCTGGGAAAGGCAGAGGACCACTACCCATCCCATAGAAAGAGAAAAAACTCAGAGCTACATAAGACCAACCTCCTATGCCCTTGCAAGAGGCATCCCTGACAGGTAGACCTCCAGCTTCTGCTTGAACACTGTCAGTGACAGGGAGCTCACTACTTTATGAAGAAGTCAGCTCCATTTGGATTTTGAGACCATTCAAACTGCTGGCCAACTGACCCATTCATTAAGAGAAAGTGCTGCCCTTGCAGTAACCAGCGTAAGCTCTCTTGTGTCTTTAGATAGCACATTCAGATCTATTATCATAGCCGGTGCTATACCAGGGAGTCAGTGTCATATGCAAAGAGCAACTCAGTTATGGAGTGGGATGTCCCATCTTCTTCAACCCAGAACTGTTGTGTGGGGATTGGAGGTGCAGGACTCAGATCAGCCGATATTCACTTTGTACAAGAGTCCTCTTTGTCTTTCCTGCACCCTAGATGCACACCAGGCTTCAGAGAACCCAGGAGACCATCTAAACGAGCGCCTCCTCACCAGTCAGGTAAAGAGAGCCAATTACAAGGGTAAGGACTATAGACAGAGAAGCCAAAATCCCCTTTCAGTGAAAATGGAGAGGGAGTGTGTGACTTGGCATGTGTATTACTGGTGGGATTTCACAGAATTTCAGAGGTGAAAGGGGTTTCAATGGCCCAACCAATATGGCAAATATAATACCCTCTGTTATATCCTCCACCGGCAGCCATAAGGGCTCTGTTTGAAGACCTCTAATGAGAAGAAACAACCTACTTCTCTAAGCAATCCATTCCACTGATCTGCAAGCTTTTCAAACATCAACCTTCTTCACAGCTTCCACCCAGGGCTCCTCAGTCTGTCCTCAAGAGCCAAGAAGAAAAAGTCTACTCCCTCTTCCATATAACCACTCATCAAATATTTGACGACAGCTCTCATTTCCCCTCTGAGTCTACTCTTCCCCCTTTTTTCTTCAATTGATCCTCATTTGGCCTGTGCTCAAGGCCCTGGACCGTTAGAATGTCCTCTCTGGGTCATCTCTAGCTTAACCACAGCACTGCAAATGGACACAGTACGCTAGCTGCGGTCTGGCCAGGGCAGAATGCAGCAGAACTCCCACCACATCACTCCTGAAAGCCTTTTTTTTTTAAATTAAAGCAGCCCAAGATCACATTAGTATTTTTGGCTGCTACATCTGTTGGTTTCTAGAGAAATCATAGTCCATTAAAATGTCCAGATCGTTTTTTAGATGAACCCATGTCTAAACATGCCTCCCTTATCTTGTACTTAGGACGCTGGTTTGTTTGTTTTAACCCAACTACCAGATTTTACATTTATCCCTATGAAATGTCATCTTACAAGATTAGCCCAATGCTCTAGCCAGCCTGTCAAGATCCTTCCAGACCCTGATTTTATTATTCAAAGTATTAACTATCCTTCCCAAATTTGTACCATCTACAAATATGATAAACTGGCTGTATCTTCTGCAAATATGAGGAGCACACCCTCTATGCCTTGATCCAAATCACTGATAAAAATTAAATGGCAGAGGGCCAAGCCATAATTCCTGGGTTGCTACACTGAAGACCTCTCTCCAAGTTGATGGAACTTGGTTCGTTGGGTTTGGCCATCCAACCAGTTCTGAATCCATCTGATGGTACTACTGTCTGACTCATCTCTTTATCTTCTCCATAAGAATAATATGAGATACTTTTTATCAAACACTTTGCTAAAATGTAGGTCATGACTGCTTATTGCTGAGTATTTGGGAAGAAGGAGGGAACCAGCATCATAGAGAGAATCATGATACCCAGGTCTAGTCCTCATTCTGGGGAGCTGGGAACAAGGTTCTTTCTATCTCTTAGCCTCAGTCACATCCTCTGAAACAAAGGGATTATGATGTTACATTAAATTAAATGCTGTTTTCTTTGCTATAAGGGAGGGTTCACTATAAGAGTTAGTAGAAATGAGTATTGGGTAATACCAAAAGGCAGTAACAAAACCTCGAGTAACAAAAATAAAGTGATGGCAGTTGTATGAGATAATCCTTAAGATCCAATCCAGACTGGATGTTCTATGGTTCCATGAAATAACAATCATCATAATTCAAGTATCTTTGGAAAACTATACAGAGGAGTATGGGAGGCAAAGGTAGGGGTGCCTTTGACTGTGTGCTGCTGACACCCACCATGTGTGACTTGAAAGGCAGTGTGGTATCATGGAAAGTGCACTGGACTGGTATTCAGGAGACCTGGGTTTGAGTCTCAGGTTTGACACTAGCTCTGTGACTTTGAACAAGTCACTTCTCCCTTTCTTAGATTCAGTTTTCTGATCAATTCAACGGGGATAATAATATTCTAAATCCAATGCTTAACATAGCACCTGGCCCAGAGTAGGATTGTGTGTGTGTGTGTGTGTGTGTGTGTGTGTGTGTGTGTAATTATTGTCATATTCTATATATAGGTGATTAACAAATGCTGGTTGACTTGAATTGACCTGGCTTACACTAGCTATGGGGCTATTGTGAAAAAATAGATAATGTTCCTTATAGATAATAAAGTGTGATATAAACTTCAATTATTATCATTAATATACTAACTCAAAAGAAAACTTAATTTATTGTCATCCCTCATTAAAATATCACATATTCAATGTTAATTAAGGGTCTATGCTGAGAAGAACACTGGCCTCTGTGCTAGGGGGAGATTAAAAATTTAGGATCTGCTCCTTTCCAGGGATTTGGGTTCAAATCTTGGCCCTTCTACTGATAACCTGGGTGACACTTTCTGGACCTGGGTCCCTTATTTGAAAACTGGGAAGTCTGGCCTGCATGATCTCTAGAGTCCCTCCAAGCTCAAAATCTATCACCCTGCCCCTAAAGATTGGAGGCCAGACAGAATCAGACCTGGAATACCAGCCAGAAGATTATGGATAGCCTCCTTGAGTTCGTGAGGAACGTGGGGAGAGGACTCTGTCTCCCTCCCACCACACCCAGGCAGACGGACATAGAGATAAAGATCACCATTGACAGGGCGTCTTCCTTCCTATGGGAAGCCCAGAGGTGGTTCTGAGCAAGGCCGGTCCAGCCTGGGTGACAAGCAGACGTGAACTCCTCCAGGGATCCCTGCCCTCAGGCAGGGGACCAGCCTGCCCAGACTGGTTATCTCTACAGGCAGCTGACAGCTCCTTCCTGCTCCTGGGGCCATGCCCTGGGCTAGTCCTTTATCTTCCTGATAGATGGTCATCCTAATAAATGACTGAGCTCTGGGAGGTCCCTGTCACTGGCCAACACAGCCTTCCCTGTCTGGCAGCAAAGGATAAATGGGGAAATATTCAAGATTATTGGCACCTAAGCCAGTCCATTGAAAGGATAGCCTATTGACCTTCATGGACTTCATTGAAGAGAACAGGTGTAAGAATCTATGAAGATATCTCCTGAGATCTGAGGCCTGTGAACTCAATCCAACAAGCGTCTATTAAACACCTATCAGGTGCCAGACAAAAAAATAAAAACAAAATAAAAAGGAGCTGCCCTCAGGGAGATTTCATTCAAATAAACACAGTCTATATCCAAACTACTTACACAAGAGTACTTGTCAGCAACTCCAGAGAAGCAGATTCATTCTAGACAGTCACCCCTTAACCTGATTCCCCTGGGACCTTAGCTTGGGAGTAAGAAAAAGAATGAAACCAAAGAAAGCCCCAGGGTGGAGGAGGAAAACCAAGAGGTCATCTAGTCCAACACAGTCTTTTTTTTTTTAACACATGAGGAAATTGAGGCACACAGGAAGTAAAAGTAGTTATCTTGGCCCTCTACGTTTTCTCATGTGCAATCTAAAAACCCCCAGTTCCTCCCATGAATCCTTTTAAAACATGTTCTCCAGGCCTTCGGGCATCCTATTCACCTTGGTCTGGAAGGGTTCCAGTTCATCTTTCCATTTCTTAAAATACAGTGCCCAGAACTGAACATGATATTGCGGATGTGGTCTGACCAGGGCAGAACATAATGGAACCTCCGGGCTCTCTTAACATGGCCTTGAATAACATGGTAGTCATGTCACATTGTTGACTCACCTTGAATTTGAAAGCTGCTGAAAACCCTAGGATCTTTTCCACTGGAATCATTATTTAGCTATATCTCTTAATGAACCCCTTCTCACCTACATTCTAAGGCTGTGATATTGCTGAGGTCATTCTCTATTTAGCTCTAAAGCTGACAGGCCCAACCAATATTTCCTTTACCAGATCACACCCAGTGATCATGAATCCAAATCATTTCATGAAACAAAATAACTGGAAAAAACACAAGGGACTGGATTTTTTTGTTGTTCAGTTGTTTTTCAGTCAGGTCTGTTTCTTTCTGACCCCATTTGGGGTTTTCTTGGCAGAGATACTGCAGTGGTTTGCCATTTCCTTCTCCAGCTCATTTTATAGATGAAGAAACTAAGACAAAAAGGGTTCAATGACTTGCCCAGGGTCACACAGCTAGTCAGTGTCTGAGGCCAGATTTGATTCATCTCAGGAAGATGAGTCTTCCTAACTCCAGGCCCCAGAGTTCTATCCACTGTGCCCTTAAGCAATGTGGTTCCCATTCCCAAAGGCCATGAAGAAAATACTTGATCTCTCAGGCAGTACTGGGAAAACTAAAGGAGAATTACAGGAAGACCCAGTTCGGTCTAATACAGAGAAGTTTCTCATAATCAGAGCTGTCCAGAAAAGGAACAGGCTCTATCAAGAAGTCAGAAAAGCTGTGAGATTGGTTGTGTTTTTTCAGGGGGGCGAGGAGAGGGTCTCTCTACACTTTCTTCTTCTCAACTCTTCTCTTTTCTCCTAGAAATTATAACCTTCCCCCCACTCACACACAACCAGACACCCAGCCTGTGGTGCTCTCACCATAGAGCTTGCCCTCAGCTGATTGCCAGTTAAATCCCCCTAAAATGTGAACAGATGCTGACAAAGCTTTGGGAACGATCCAGGGTTTTGGAATAGGACATGGCTAATCCAATGAAGAAAACCAAGGTGAGGTCAGACAGGTATTAGAAGAAAGAGGAGCATCGAAACAGTGACAGTAACATTGCTTGGGGCACATGGGACTCTAATGGATGCTGAAAAGGAGGCAGACCTGGTCTTATTTCATTTCTGTTTTCCCTTCTGAGGATAAAGATCTTTGGATTGTAAAGGACTGAGCAAAATTGGCCAATAAGGAGTGATACCGCAGATAAGTAAGAAGGTAATTGGAGAGCAGCTTGCTGCCCTAGGGGAGTCCAAGTCACCAGACCCAGCTGACCTGTATCCTAGGGTACCTAAGAAATTAGCAGATGTTCTTGATAAATCAGTCAGCTTTCTTTGAAACATCATAAACAATAGGAGAGTTACCACAGGATGAGAGGAGCATGAATGTTGTTTCAACTTTTCAGAAAGGGAAAAAGAACAGAGTCAAAAACTATAGGCCAGTGAACTTGACCTCAATTCTTGGCAAAATTCTAGGATGTATTATTAAAAGGATGGCTAGTGAACATAGAGAAAGGGAAGCAATGATTACAAAGAGCTAGGATGATTTCATCAACAAGAAGCTTTGGCAAACTCATCTCATCTTCTTTTTAAAAAAAATAAGATTACTAGACTATTAGGTCAAAGGAATACAGTAAAGTTTACCCAAATTTTGGGAAAACATTACACAGTCATTTATACAATTCTTATGGGTAAGATAGAAAGATGTAGGCTAGATGATAACATATTTAGGAAAATTCAGAGCTGTTTAAATGGCCAAAGCCTAAGAGTAATCATTAATAATTCAATGTCAACTTGACACTGGAGGTCTCCAAAGGAATACGGCAGGATTTTGCATATGGCCCCCTACCATCTAACATTTTATTAATGATTTAACAGTCATAGCTGTTTACCAAGTCTGTAGCTAATACAAAGCTGGGAGGCAAAATTAACCTAACGGATGCCAGATTTTGGACCCCAAAAGGTCTTGATAGGGTTAGAACATTGAGTAAGGTCAAAGAAGATGAAAATGAACAGTTATGAATGTAAAATCTTGCACTTGGGTTAAAAAAATCAACTGCACAAGCTCAAGATGGTGCCTACATGGTCAGCAATTTGTCTAAAAAAAATCTGGGGAGTTTAGTGGATAGAAAAGATCAATCTCCTTCCAGAGTGACCTGGCAACTAACAGAGTCGAATATTATCATCTTAACTAGCACTGAGAGACATAGCCTCCAGGATTAAGGAAATTGTTTTCTTGCTGTCTTTTCTGCCCTGCTCAGTCCACCCCTGGAGTGCTTTCTCTGTTCAGCTCTTGGCCCCATAGCTGAGGAAGGACGTGATACATTGAGGTGTATCCAGAAGAGGGAGATCAAAGGACCTCCAGCTCATGCTGTAAGAGTATCTCATGAAGTATTTGCAGATCCTGTACATGATTGCATGCCAACCTGGGGGATGGGGGAAGGGAAGGGAGAAAATCTGAAACTCAAGGGATTGTGGAACTGAATCTTGTAAATTAAAAGTAAATTTAAAAAAAATTTTTTAAAAAGAGTATCTAATGAAGATTCTGGGGGTTGGAGAAATGTTTGGCCTGAAGAAGAAGACTTACTTGGAACATGATAGCCTCCTTTCATTATCTGAAAGGATGTCCCGGAGAATGGGGATTGTATTTGTTCTGTTTGACTACAGAAGGCAAAGTTAGGATCAGTGTGAGGAAGTTGTAAAGAGGAAAATGAAGGGAGGCAGAGAAGAAGCCGCTGAGTCAAGAACATCTGAGTTCAAGGGAAGCCTCTGTAGGAACCCAGGAAAGTGACTTAATTTTTCTGTTCCTCCCAGGGAGTCCTTTAAGAAGAGGTGAGTTGCACTGGCCAATCTACATTGGTAGAGGATGTTTCCTCATCAGGAGCTCCTTCCCATGAATTCAGAGAAAGCAGAGGAGGAGGAGGAAGAGGCAGAAGAGGAAGAGAAGGGGAAGAAATTCATCAATAAAAGTATCTGCTATGTGCCAAGTACTGTGCTGGGGGTTACAAACAAACAAACAACACAAAAATCCCGGCTCTCAGGGAGCTCACAGTCTAATGCAAACAAGATACAGGATAAATTGGAGATAATCTCCAAGGGAAGGCACTAAGATAAAGGAAGACTGGAAAGGATTCCTGGAGAGGGGGGGATTTTAGCTGGAACTTGAAGGAAGCCTTGATGGTGGTGAGGCAAAGATGATGGGGGGAATGGGGGAGAATTCTAGGCAGGGGGAAAAGCCACTAGAAATGTCTGGAGTCAGGAGGCCTGTGTTACTCCATTGTGGAGAAGATGGTGGAGCGTAAGATCCAAGAAGACTGGAAAGGTGGTAAGGGAAGCGTCCAGATTAGGAATGGCTTTGAATTTTATATTTGATCCTGGAGGTAATAGGAAGCCACCAAAATCGATTGAATAGGGGGTAATATACTCTGATCTGAGCTTTCAGATAAATTTGACAGCCAAGTACAAGATGGACAATAGTGGAAAGAAATTTGAGGCAAGAAGACCAGCCCGAAGGTCAGTGCAATTGTATGGGCATGAGGTAATGAAGGCCTGCACTAATGTGGTGGCAGTATTGGAGTAGAGAAGGAAGGTGGTGTATATGAGAAATGTTACAAGGTAGAATCTCTAGAAAAAGGGAGAAGAGGAAATGGTGCAGGCAGAAGAAGAAGAAAAGAAGAAGGAAGAGGAGAAGGAAGAAAAAGAAAAGAAAAGAAGAAATTTCTTAGTCATTAGAATGATCCAAAGTATATTGGAGAGTTTCAGGAGGCAGTGGGTTTCACCACCCTGGAAGTCTTCAAGCAAAGGCTAGATGGCTACCTGACAGGTGTGTTACAGAGATTATTAGATAATATCATTCTATAGTAGACTACAATTGGTAGGATTGTAATAGTCCACAAATAGAAGCTGAGAAGGTAGGATGGTGGAATGCTGGGAGTAACCCAGCAATGAGTTACTCAAGGTTATGAGACAGTATACAGCTAGTTCCTAATTCATGCACATAATGAATCCCATGAAGTGGTCAATTATTCAAATTCACATTGAATATTTCCATTGGCTGGAACTGATGACCATATTTGACATAATTATAAGTTCAATTAGTATAAATTTTGTATGCATATGGGATTCATTATTTGAACTAATACTATATATATGGCTCTATATAGCTGAACTGGTTAACTAGTTAAAAGCACAACTGTGACAGGGTAAAGGGAAGGGGTTGAGGGAAACAGGGAAAAGTAGAGTAACCTGGGGAGGCAAAGATTAGGTTTGGGAGAACAGAGGCAGAAGCAGCTCCCTTCCAGAGGGAGCAAGGTTTCCATGAAGAAGATAAGAAGAGCATGAGAGGAAGAAGTCTATGATAAATGGAAAGGTGTTACTGAGAGAACGGGTTCCAGAGGGCACCATGTGTAAGAGAGGAGGACAGAATAGGCACCCAGGAAAGGTAAGGATGAGCCATCTGAGAGAAGTCTCATGAGAAAAGCTTTGCTTCAGCAAGCAACAACCCTGAATCTAGAGATTAAAGCAGAAGGGCGCCTACTACTCATAGGAAGAGGAAGAACCAATGGACAAGGGCTCCCACATTCAAGGGTCTCGTGACTATGAAGCATCTGTCCCTCCATAATCCTTATCAGCTGCTGAAGGAAGTAATAGATGGTCCCCTCTCAAATGTCAGGGAAAAAGGGACTGAGATCAAAGGGAGATTGCTCTGGCTTCTGAATCAATAAGTAGCTAGTAATTGGGATGCCAGGGAGCTGAATGTATTCATACTCAATCCCTGTTTCTTTGTTCCATCCAAGGATGGCATGACATGACACTCAGCCAGACAATACTGTGTACATGTAATGTGCACTTGACTCCTGGTAGGGCCTGGATCCTGAGTCCTGGTCCTGTACTGGTAGGGAGAACTTTTGGTGCCTGAGGGCTTGATGGTCACTATGGGTTAAACCATGATGGCTTTTCTCAAGTAATAGTGAGAAAGGGGCTCCTCTAAGATGTGGCAGTAGACTTTGCAGTGAGGAGGCTTCTAAATTCAGTCTCTAAAAGGGCCCAGATCCCATCCTACCTGGCCCAGTAATAGACAAGGAGATTCGGTTCTGGGCCAAAGGCTTAATTGTTGCCAATGGCCTCCAATGACAGGGATGGTGGTTATGAAAAGCTGAGGAAGTGAAGGCTTGGACAGGTAGGAGGGAAAGTAGAGAATACTTACTGGGCAAGATCATGGTGTAGATTTGCTAGTCTTCGAACAAAGATGTCACCTCTATCCTAGCCCCAAGGAATCTCTCACTTGGCCATCAGAGAAGAGCAAGAAAACCAAGAAATATCCCTGTGTCCTTTGGGGAAAAGGGATAAGTGCTTGTCCAATAGGAAGGAGAGAGATCATATAGACAAGAGTTTCTTGAGCTTTTTTGTGTCAGGGACCCCTTTGACAGTCTGGTGAAGCTTGCAGATCCATTCTCAGAATAATATTTTTAAAAACATAACATACATAGGATTACCAAGGAAACTAATTATATAGAAATACAGTTATTGAAATATTTTTACAAACCAAATTCCCAGGCTTCAGTTTAAAATCCCTACATCTAGTTCATAGATTCTAGAACCAGAATGAACCACAGAAATCATCCAGGCCAACCCATTCAATTTACAAATAAGGAAAGTAAGACCCTGTGGGATTAAGTAACAGTTACTATGGCTAACCCAACTCTTCTGACTCCAAATCCAGATGGAGAAACTCAAGTTGGGAAAGGAGAAAGAGCTTGCCGTAGGTCACTCAGAGTCAGGACTACAAAGAATCAAGGTCTCTTGGCTCCTAGCCTAGGCCTCTTTTCACTGCATATCTGCCTCTCCAAGCAGATGAGTTGCCAGTGGGACTGGGTCTTGGCCACACCCCTGCTTGTCTCTCTTCCATCTTGACTGCCGACTCCACCACGATGGCATGGGATGAGACGGGACAGGACAGGACGTGTCAGGCAGCAGGACGTGGCCCATCCAGGAAACAAGCCCCGTGGGGCTCCTCACGAACACTGAGGAACTCAGGAGCCTAAAGAGGAGTGAAGAGAGCCCACCCTGACAATCAGAGACAGCATCACAGGCTCACATCCGGCAGACGAGGGCGGAGAACAGTGCCCTCCCGTGGCAGAAAGCCAAGATCTCCCCCCATTTCCCACGCCCTACCCACTGTCCTGGACAGTCGTGTCAAGAGGCTTGAAGAGGTGAATGAATTCAGAAGAATTTAGACTCCAGGAAAAACAGCAAGCAGGCCCTGGGACAGAAACAAGAGCTCTAATGTCTAGTAGGTCTGTGGCTGTGGCCAAGTCCCCATCCCTCTCTGTTCTTCGGTTCCTTCAAATGCAAAATGAACATCACAGTATTTGGCCCTGAATCATTTTTTCGAGGAAAGTGCTTTGTAAACCTCCATGTGCTAAATCATAGCTGGCATTTATATAGTGCCTTAATACATGCTATCTCACTTGAAGCTCACCCCCCTGTGAGGCAGGTGCTATGGTTTATCCCTGTTTTACAGATGGGGAGACTAAGACCCAAGGAAGCTAAATAACTTGGACAAGGTCACACAGCTAATAAGTGTCTGAGGCAGAATTCAAATCCCTCTCTCGATAGAGTCCTTCCCACTCTACCATGTCACCTCACAAATACCAAGGATAGCCATTATTTTTTTAAAGAATGTTTTTCAAATTTTTTTCTCAATTATATGTAAAAATGATTTTAACATTCATTTTTAAAATCATTTTTGAGTTCTAAAATCCCTACCTCACCACTTCCCTCCCCCCTCCTTGTACAAAGGCAAATACTTTGATGTAGATTATACATGTATAGTCATGCAAAACATATGTCCACATTAGCCATGCTATAAAAGAGAACTCAGACTAAAAAAAGAAAAATAAAGAAAGTTGTTGTTTTTTTTTTAAGTATGCTTTGATCTACATTTAGATTCCATCAATTCTTTCTCTGGAGCTAGATAGCATTTTTCATCATAAATCTTTTGGAATTGTCTTGGATAATTGTATTGCTAAGAATAGCTAAGTCATTCACAGTTGATCATCATTGCAATATTGCTGTTGCTGTATACAATGTTCTCCTGGTTCTGCTCATTTCACTTTGCATCAGTTCTTGTAAATCTTCCAGGTTTTTTTGAGAGCATCCTACTTGTCATTTCTTATTGCGCAATAGTATTACAAGGAAAACTCTCATGGTAAATGCCCACAGATTCCTATGCATGCAGACTGAGTTGAAAACAGATTCTAAAGAAAGTTCATCTCTCACATCTGCCACAAACCCAGTACAGGTCCTTATTACCCCCAACCTCTATTTAATTTTAATAGATTCTACAGGCCTCCCAATTCCAGTCTCTCTCTTCCCATCTGCTCCTCCATGTAACCTGGTGTCCAGAGCTCTGGGCTTATATACCACAACCATGCTGGTCTGTGGCTCTTCTTCTTTTTGCTCCTAACTCATAAAAACTTTTCTTTTAAAGATCGAGTCCAAAGGCTAGCTCAGGTTCAGATTTCACCTCATCATTCCTACAGAGCTTGGAACTTAGGTCAACTACAGATCAAAGAACCAGGTCAGCTAGCTCCTAGGATAAGATAGTACCTTGGGGAAGAGTTCACACCTTGTCTTGGAGGCCCCGGCATTCCAGACCCTCCACAATTTAGTGCTACACAATCTTTCCAGCTTTCTCTCATGTTATTCCCATTCACACACCAATCTCATCTAAACTCGACTAGTCTCTGTCCCTGAACATACCACCTACATAACTTTGCTCATACTATTTCCTGTGATTGGAATGTTGTCCTCTCCATCCCCACCTGTTGAAACCCATCCTTTAAATCCCTACTCAGATATCCACTCCCCTCATGGATCTTGATCCCCTTTTCCTGGTCTTCTGGCTGGGGAATGGCCCCCTGCCCATGACCTTACAAATGAGATAGATTTGCATTTTGCTAATGCATTTACTGACAATATAGAGGACTAATCTTTGAGTTTGGGAAACCTGAACTCAAGTCTTAGGATGATGTACCAGGACAAGTCACTTGATCTCTCAGTGCCCCGGGCAATTCTCTAAGACTTAACTAGAAACTCCAGACCAGCACCCACCAACACAATCAATTCCCATAAAGCAAGTTCCCTATACCAACAAAATCACAGGTCCTGATTTTTTTTTTAATTTACTACTTTTGGTTTACAAGATTCAGTTCCACAATCCCTTGAGTTTCAGATTTTCTCCCCTCCCTCCCCCCCACCCATGGTGGCATACAATCAAGTACAGGCTCTGCAAATACTTTCACATTGTACATTAGCCTGGTTATATAGAAGGGTTGTAACCAATGAGTGAACACTGGGAAAAAAGAAACAAAACCAAACATGAAAAAGAACAATAGCGTGTATCGCCTCAGTCTCCATTTAAACTCTAGTCTTTCTAGATCTTTCTCTGAATGTAGGTATCTCCTTCCATCCTGAGACTAGTAGAGCTGTCTTATAACTGTGCGTTGCTGAGAAGAGTCCAGTTCATCAAGGTTGGTTGTCACACACACGACGTGTCTGTGATTGTGTACACATTTTACCTGGTTCTGCTCTTCTCAAGGTCCTGATTTTTTAAAGCATACTTATTATATCTTAGTTTCTTATTCCCTTTCTGGACTCTAAGAACCATGAAGACAGAGACTGTGTTTTATCTAAGCCAGAGACAAGAAACTTTCTTTTTAAAGGTAGCTAGCTCCCACAGTGGATAGAGATCGAAGCCTAGAATCTGGCCTCAGGCACTTACTAGCTCTCCTCCCCTGGAGAAATGGGGTAGAATAGGGGCAATGATGGCACCCACTTCCCAGAACTGTTGTAAGGATCAAATGAGATCATCATTGCAAGGCTTTAGCCAGGGCCTGGTACGCACACAGTTGGTGTTTAATGAATGTTTGTTTCCTTGCTCTCCTTTTTTTGGTCATAGACCCCTTTGGTAGTATGATGAAACCTATGGACCCTTCCTCAGAATAATGTTTCTAATAACTGAAGAAAATGAGAAATGTGAATGCAAGATAAGTGAAAATCAAGATTTCATTTTTTTTTCCCTTCCAAGTTCATGGACCCCTTGGAATTTATTCATGGACTCCTAGTTGGGTTTGTGGATCCCAGCTTAAGAATCCCTGACTTAAACCTTAGATCTCTTCCAGCATTAAGCAGAGGGCTCGACACATAATTTTGTTTTGTTTAGTTTAACTAATGAATAAGCATCCCAAATGTCATCTTTGGGGAGGGACGATCCCTTTCATCCCCATACTAGAGGCCAGCAGGCACCCCTCAGACAGGACAGGGACAGCAAGGGCCTGAGTCAGGATTGGCCCCCTGGGGATGGCTATTGGCCTCAGGGGGTTGGGCTCTACCAGGGCCTCTCTTCAGCCCTTTGATTTCAGACTTGAACAATCTGAGCAGTGTCAGTGGGCTTCAGGCAGGAAGCAGAGAGGGAGAAGAGGCCCTGTGTTTTCACCAAGAAATCCAAGGCCAAGAGGAAACAAGGGCTGTAATTTAGGAAGCTAATTTGGTCTTCGGTTTTTGAAGGGCACAGTCTATTTAAATGCCACATACACCCTTCACATTGTACTCCGTCCAAATAGGCTCCCTGGGCAGGAAGTGTTCCCTACCACCACCACAGGGCCTGGGCCCTCCTCCTCCTCCTCTTCTTCCTCCTCCTCCCCTCTCCACAGACTACAATATACTCAGTAACCTCCTGAGGCCCAGGCCAGGTCCCTTGGAGACTTTCCACCTGGATCACCCAATAAGTGACCATCATTCCCTCCTCTCAAGGACAGTTAAAACTGCTGCCAGGAGGAAAGCCCTCTTGGCCCCTTACCCTTGGTGGGTCCATCCCTAAGTGTATTAATAGGTGCTGTTGCTGGTGGGGTGTTGGGGTGCCTATATTTGTAACATCTAGTTGTAACTTCAGTTTGTAAAATTACACTTGTGTTTGGGTACCTATGTTCGTAATATCAGTTTGTAAAATCAAGTTGTAAAATCACACTTCCCCCAGCCTCAAAGCATTAACTCTGCCTCTTCCCTAGGCCAGTACTCTGCCTAGCTACAATTCATGAACTGCTTTATCCCTACTTGGTACAATAACAAGCTATACCTATGAATCCTTCACTCAACCATCTATAAACAATCCTTTAGCTTAGAGAAATGTATATCTCCCTTGTTCTAATGGCCAGCTGCACCTATGAATACTTCAATGTACTATCACTAAGCTAACTCCTCTCCAATTAAGCACATCCTGAATCCCCAATTAGTCTAGTTTCCCAACATCCATCTTGTCAAACAGGACATTGATGGGTAACAGATTGGATACCCCTCAGTCAGCTCTGACCATTAGGTGACCCAGTGATGTTTCAAGCCTATAACCACACCTCCATGTAGCTCCCGACCATGGGCTTTTTCCCAATGAATTATGGGCAATACACTTGTGCAGTAGATATGAAAAGTGCATGTCCCTTTAAGCACTGATCACTCCTTAACTCCTCCCTAATACCACCCTTACTCACCTAGTTAGCATAATTGAGTCCTGATTTACAATCTTATGGCTTTATAATCTATACCCCTGACTCCTCTAAGTTTGCAGGTTCCCTAAGACCTCCTACCTGCTACAAAGCAAAACAATAAACTTTTACAATCCTGACTTACAAGATTGCTTGAGTCCTAAGAATTCTTTCCAGACTAGAGCCCTCTAGGGATCCTTTGGGGACCCTCAAACACCTACTTTTCTCACCCTCTTCATTGTGAGACTGTGGCTTCTGACAATATGAGACTGCCAAAGAAAAAGATGAATCACCAGGACCATTAGCCCCATCCAAAGCCAAGAATCTTTCTCAGGAGAGCAGGTTAATCTCCCCTCAGAAGATAGGCTTTGGGGCTGAGGGCCTGAGGACTCAGTCAGACCCATGCCATTTCCCATAACCTCAAGGAAGAGGTTTGAGTCAGGCAGAGGTGACTGATACCAGAATGAACAACTGAACATCCCCATTGGGCCCCATCCAGCTCTTTGATGGACTTCTCTGTTGTTGACCTCAGCCAGGCTTTATTTTAACTCCTGGTCCCTTCCAGTGACTCAAGCTCTATACTGGTACCAGCCCCTATAACCTGACTTTCTATGCATCCACAGCCTTCAGCATGGCTGGAGAAGATGCTCTTAGTGGAGAAACCAAATAGCACAAAATGTTACCCCCTCTACTCTCAAACCCTTCCCAGCAGGCCCTTGGTACCCACCAAAGGGGCTGGGTTGGGGAAGGGATGTTGCTGAAAACAGTTTGGACACTGAAAAGGCAGAACACACACACATACTCACTCACATACACAAAGTGGACAGTAATGGCCCTCTAAGGCCAGGGCTAATCCTTGCAGTGATCCATTCTCTCTCTAATGCCCCCCAGGGTATCAAGTCAGCACCTTCTGCCAATCTGCTATTGCCCAGAGGGGAGAGGAGGATCCCAAATATTGCTTCTAGGCCACCCTAACACCTACTGATTGAACCCCCTTTTCCTCTCCCCCCATGCACCTCCCCATAGCTTTTCTATTGCTTCCAGGAGACTAGAATCCCGGGACCCCCTCCCCCCACCAAAGACTTCCTCAGCTTCTTGCACGTGCAGGCTCCCATTGTCTCTCACCAGAGCTGATGACTCACTCCCTGCCGGCCTGCCTTGTTCTTCCCTCCTCTCTCCTCCCCTCCCCAAGGGAAAGGGCCTAATTATAGCTCCTCCTCGGCACTTCTTTTCCCCTTAAATTTCTCCTTTTAAACAAAAATTTCCTGGGTTGTGGGAATGAAGTGCTGTGCTGGCTTTCAGACAGCTCGAGTGGATGTAGGTTTTTGGGGGATGTGAGCCCCCATCCCCTTGGCTCTGCTGGTGTTTGGGAAACAAAAGGACCCTCAGTAGACGGGATAAGAACCTAGAGCACCAAGGCAGTTTGATCACCAAGTGGGAGTATGTGTGGAAGATCTTAAATATTGGGGGTTGTCAGATCACCAGGCACTCTCCTGGCTGGCTCCCCTAGCACAAGACCTAGAGAAGGGTAGCCCTGACCACAGATTCCTCTTTTCCCTAGAGGTAGCTTGATACTAAGGAAAGAATATCAGCTTTGCTGTCAAAAGCTTTGGATTCAAATTCTGCCACAGCTGCTTACTCCCTGGATGACCTTGGGTGACTTCACCTCTCAGGTCTCATTGTCCTCATCTGTATGTAACAGGGGAGCCCCCTTACCACCACCTCCAGCAGCTGAACCAGAGAGCCTCAAGGCTAAGCCTGAGCAGGAGCCTAAACTTTCTGTTCCAAAGAAACAGCCCCAGTCTAGGAAATCCAGAGACTCCTCCAATCCTGTTCCCCTCTGCATGTAAAATGAGGGGGTTAGACCAGCTGACCTCTGAGACCTCTTCAGCTTCTAATCTGCAATCCTTGAACAAGAGGATTACAGTGTATTCATTCCATCTGACTCTCCAAACCTCCCCTATACCCGCATTGGCATTTGTCCGCAGCCCAGGCCCATCCCCGTTTGGGTCTGTCTGGCATTTGGGTCTGTCTGGCCCTAATTCTCCATGGTATGGGGTTTGGAAGAATTCATGAACCTCTGGCCCCCACAGAACTTTCAGTCTGAACCCCCCCACACTCCAGCTTCAATTCTCTCCTGAATCAATCTATGAAAGCAGATGCTGTTAAGGCCAGGGCCCCAGGGACCACTCCCAAAGGGAACAGGCAAGGACCCTGGACAGAGATCAGAAAGATGGGGCTGTGAAGGAAGACCTTGGTTACAGACAGTGAAAGGAAAACTCTTCTTCACGAGTGGGCATCGATAGCCAAATCCTTTGTCACACATGACATTCAATGCCCTTTGGTAAAAAACAGTCAATGTGAGACCCTTAGAAAAGCCTGTAACTCAACCCTGTCTGCCTTTCTCTCTCTCCTTCTCCCCCCTTCCCTCCCTCCCTCCCTCCTCTGGGACCTCGGGGAATCACATCAATTACCTGGGAAGCCCGCCAGAGGCCTGGCCTAGAAGTGTCGCCTGATCTCTCAATGCTCCCCCAGCTAATGGCAGGGCTGTAGGGAAGGTCCCCACGTGGGGAGCACCATGGTGACACAGACACAGATGCAGACCAAAAAGAGGAAGGGACAGAGAGGGCCACAGACCCTGAGACAGAGAGAGAGAGAGACCCACATGTGGAGAGGAAGAGAGGGGAAGAAGACTGGAAGCAAAGTCTTCCACCAAAGGCTTTCTTGGGTGCTTCATTGGGTAGCATGATTTCTGGAAAGGTGTGCTAGGGGAAGCCCTGGGGTCCTTTCCAAGATACAAAAGCTCTGCATAAAGGATCCAGCAATGCCTGTCCCAGCTCAGCTCAGAGAGAACAGTCACCTAGGGACCCACAATCCAAGTGATGAGGTCTTTGGCCATAACAACTCATGAAACAGTCAAGGGTCCTGCGACCTGAATCAGAGGAGGACACTGTTGAAATCATACAGTACTGAAGCATATAAATGCTACAATGACATACTAACTCTCTTACCTGGCCAGGCACAGAGTGGACCAAGTCTTACAAACTGGGTAGATAGGGAGACAGACAGAGACAGACACAGAGAGACAGACAGAGAGGCAGATAGGCAAACAAATCTATAGATAGAGACAAATAGAGCCTTTGTTAAGTATTTATTATATGCCAGTCACTGTGCTGAGGTCCTTTTATTAAGGCGATTTGTTCTGTGAAGTTTAGATTCAGTCAAAGGGCAGCACTTGAGGACCTAGAGGGCCACATGTGACCTCTAGACTGTAGGTTTCTTACCCCTGGACTAGAATAAGTGGTTCTCAAAGTATGGTCTGAGTGTCCCTGAGACCATTTCAGGGGGTTCACAAGGTCCAAACTATTTTCATAGTAATTCGAAGATGTTTTCATTTCTAATACAACTAATATCAATAGATATCATCCATATAAATAAAAGCTTTTTTCTGTGGCAAGGGGAGGATCCTCAATAATTTTTTAAGAATATAAAGGGGCCCAGCAGTACCACCACTAGGTCTGCACCCCAAAGAGATCATTAAAAAATATTTACAGCGGCTCTTCTTGTGGTGGCTAAGAATTGGAAATTGAGGGGATGCCCATCAATTGGAGAATGGCTGAACATGGTGTGATATATGAATGTAATGGAATACTATTATTCCATAAGAAATGATGAGCAGGCAGACTTCAGAAAAACCTAAAAAGACGTACATGAACTGATGCTGAGTGCAGTAAGCAGAACCAAGGAAATGTGTACAAAGTAACAGCTTTGATAGCCTTGGCTCTTCTTAGCAATACAATGATCTAAGACAATTTCAAAGGACTCATAATGGAAAACGCTATCCACATCCAGAGAAAGAGCTATGGAGACTGAATTAGATCATGCAGTGCTGAAGCACGCTATTTTCACCTTTTTTGTCTTTGTTTTTTCATTCTCTTGGTTTTTCCCTTTTGTTCTGATTCTTCTTTCACAACATGATTAAGGTGGAAATATTTTTTAATATGATTGAAAAAGTATAACCTATTTTGCTCTGCTGTCTTGGGGAGGGAGGAGGGGAGAGAGGGAGAAAAAAGTTTGGCACTCAAAATCTTATAAAAGTGAATGCTGAAAACTTTCTTTACATGTAATTGAAGAAATAAAATATTATTAAAACAAAAAAAAGAATATAAAGGGGTCAGGGTAACTAGGTGGTGCAGTGGATAGAGCACCAGTCCTGAAGTCAAAAGAACCTCAGTTCAAATCCTGCCTCAGACACTAGCTGTGTAACACTGGGCAAGTCACTTAACCTCAATTGCCTTTAAGAAAAAGGGGGAAGGGATGCAGCTAGGTGGCACAGTGAATAGAGCATTGGCCCTGAAGTCAAGAGGACATGAGTTCAACTACACCCTCAGATACTTGACACTTACTAGCTGTGTGACTTTGGGCAAGTCACTTAACCTCAATTGCCTTTCCCTGCCCCCAAAAAAGAGTATAAAGGGGTTCTGAGACCAAAAGGTTTGAGAACCATTGGACTATGATCCCAAGAAGCAAAATCTCGGGGATTAGGATTTTTAGGGTTGGGGGCTGGGGATGGGGGTGGGGAGAGGATACAGGAAGAAGGAGTAGGTCTGGGAGAGTTGCTGTTAGAAGTTGGATGGCTTTCCTTTAGGAAGGTGGTAGAAAGAATTGCTTTGAGCACTTCCACCGATGGAAGCCCTTTCTATGGTGACACAGCTCTCTCCAGGTGTTAGAAAGTTAAGTTCATGCTAGCTATGAAACCAGCATCTTCCTTCCTAACATTCCCTTCTCTCAATCTTTGTTTTGCCTTGGGCCATGTGAAGACAGGCATAGCTTCCAGGAACAAGAAGGTAATAAAACCCTTTGGCACTCTGCCCCTGCCCATCCACACCTAGAGTATTGTCTTCAGTTCTGGCCAGTGGCAGTTTAGGAAAGACAGTGGGCACAGCTAGGTGGTGCAGTGAATAGAGCACAAGCCTTGGAGTCAGGAGAACCGAGTTCAAATATAGCCTCAGACATTTACTCTCTGTGTGACCTGGGCAAATCACTTAACCCCAATTGCTTTAAAAAAAAAGGCATATGAAAGAAAGAAAGAAGAAAGGAGGGAAAGAAAGAAAGAAAGAAAGAAAGAAAGAAAGAAAGAAAGAAAAGAAAGTAAAATTTGAGATAGTCCAGAAAAGGACAACCAAGACAGCAAATCAGGGCCCTGAGGCCAAGCTATAACGAGTATCAGTTGAAGGACCAGGGCATGTGTGTTGTCCTGGAGAAGACTCAGGAGGCACATGATAGCTGTCGTCATGTATCTGAAGCCCTATCATGTGAAAGAAGGATTAGGCTTGCTCTGCCTGACCTTCCAGGGCAGAAACTGGCTCTCAGCCCCTAGGGATGTTCTCTGGCTCCCCCCACGCCTGGAATGCTCTCCCTCCTCATTTCTACCCACCGGCTTCCCTGACTTCTTTTAAGCCGCATCTTTCACAGCAAACCTTTCCCTACACCTCTCAATCCCAGGGTTTTCCCTCTGTTAATCATCTCCTATTTAGTCTGTACCTAGCTTGCTTTGTACATATGTGTTCATATGCTGTTTTGCCCATTAGATTGTAAGCTCCTCGAAGGCAGGCACTATCTTTTGCCTCTTTTTGTATTCCCAGCACTTAATACAGTTCGAGGCACACAGTAGGTGCTTAGTAAATGTTTTATCGATTAATGGATTAAACTGAGAGCAATAAGCAAATTAGGTTCGATGTTAGGAAAAATTCTCTACCAATCTGAGCTGTCTGGAAGAGGAACAGCTTCCTCACAAGGCGGTGGGTTCTCTCCCATTAGAGACTTGGGAGCAGAGGATGGATTGACCACGTGTTGAGGGTTTTTTTTTAGAGGGAATTCCTTTCCAATTTGGGTTGAATTAAATGACCATTAAAGTGTCTTCCCACTCTGAAATTGTGTGACTGTGACTCTGGCCTCTGGAGCAACCTAGAGTGCGTGCCATCCTTCTTCCTCATGACAGCCTTTAGCTATTAGAAGACAGAGATTACATCCCCAATACATCTTCCTCTGAGTCTAGCACAGGATCTAGAGAGAAAAGGGAACAAGCCTCTACCATGCACCAGGCACTGTACTAACTTCTCACAAATAATATTTCACTTAACCCTCATGACAATCCTGAGAGAGAGGTACTATTATGATTCCCCCAGGTGAGGAAACTGAGGCAAACAGAAGTTAAGTGACTTTCCCAGGATCATACATCTAGCAAGTGTCTGAGGCTGGATTTGAACTAAGGTTCCCTCGTTGTTGTTTTTTTACAGAGAAGGAAACCATGCTCCAGGGCAGGTAAGAGGCTTGTCCAGGATTTTATCTTCAGTTTTTGCTACTGTTTCTCATATGATAAGATTCCAAGTCCCCTCACCAATCTGGTTGGACAGCCACTGTCCTTCCCAAAATGTGGTACCCAAAGTTCTAGACATGCTCTGACCAGAATGGATGCCTTCAGAGTGCTCACCTCTCCCTCTGAATACCAGGCTTCTGTCAATGGGATCCTATGACTTTCATAGTAGTCACTTTCTGACAGATGTATAGTCTCACGTGCCTGTAGAAGGGAGGGACGCCGGAATTATTCATCATACTTTCCTCCTACAGACAGAGCTAAAGGAGTTACTTGATGAGCCAAAAAGGGAAGATACCCCCAATACCAACCTCCCAGGTTCGGCTTCCTTGAAACTGGAAGTGGGCAATATTTGTTCATAGCATGAGCCTGTAGGCAAGGAGCTGCAGGGGTATAGACCAGGTCTGAGGTCAAGTCTGTGTCTCCCTTCTCAGACCAGGGGCTCCCTGAGTTTAGGGCCATCTCCCCTGGCTCCCTGAGAGTGAGGGAGACAGGGCCTCCTCAGGGTGGGGCTATGAAGCAGACTCTTAGACCAGAGTGGTTCATGCCTAAGAGTGGGTCTGGACCTTCTCTCTCACCCCATCGCCATCAGAGGCACCCTCAAGGCAGCAGCTGACATCCCCCTCAACCCAGGATCTCCCTGAGGACACGGAGCACATGTCTCTCCCTTCTTCAGATTAGGGATCCCTTAGAACTCCCCTTCCCCTACTACTCAGTCCTATTTCTGACCCCCAGTTAACAATAGGCTCAGAACAACAGGTGTAGACAATCTGATGGACCCTGTCAGCGGCAGCTGCCCTTCAACTATACTGCTGGCTCAGGTGTGAGCAGTCACCTCTCCTGACCTCGAGGAACACCAGGTTCCTGCCCTAACATCCCCCAGGGTCACAGCCCTGCATTCCTAGGAGATGGGCTATGTCAGGTCATCGCCAGGATTTCCGATGCCTGTTGGTATGGATTTCAAAGGCCATGATAAATCAATCCCATTGGGAAACTGACCAGGGCCAAATTTCATCCTCCTGGCTATTTGAGGATTTTGTTCTCTAAGTAGGTGGTGAAACTGAGCTGTAGCCCAGCCTACTTGTTCTAAACCTAGACTGCCATGGGAAATTAAGCCTGCAGTGAGTGTCCCCAGGGGATCAGGCAGCACCTGGCATGAAGGAGAGAAGAGTTTTTGCGGTTACCTCCTGAGAGAACCATAGAAACAAAGCACAGTAACACTGTAAGAGAGCTTGGAACATAGAACACAGCCTATAAGAGCTGGAAGCAGCCTTAGAACATAGAACAACATAGCCTGCCAGAGCTAGAATACAGGCTGACAGAGCTAAAAGGGACCTTAGAACATAGAACCAGGCTGCCAGAGTTAGAACACAGGCTGCCAGAGCTAGAAGGGGCCTTAGAACATAGAACCAGGCTATCAGAGCTGGAAGGGGCCTTAGAACATAGAACACAGGCTGACAGGGCCAGAAGGGCCCTTAGAACATAAAACCAGGCTGTCAGAGCTAGAACACAGAGTGACAGAGCTAGAAGGGGTCTTAGAACATAGAACCAGGCTGTCAGAGCTAGAACAGAGGCTGACAGAGCCAGAAGGGGTCTTAAAACTTAGAACCAGGCTATCAGAGCTGGAAGGAACCCTGGAATGTACCAGAAGAGACTTTCGAACAAAGAACCGGGCTGTCAGAGCCTAACAGAAGACGGACTGCTAGAGCTGGATAAAACCTTTCCCTTAGTTTCTTCCTATGTAAAATGAGGAGACAGGTCTCTGATCTCTAAATGCTAGGACCCCAGCTCCTGCCTGTGCTGCTGCCCAGCTCTGACTATGAGGTTCTGAAGGAGAAAGGCAAGGCCTGAGGGAGCATAGCTGGGGGAGGAAGGCAGGGGGAGGAGGCAGGCATGGGGAGATGTCCTGCCAAAAACCCTGTTATGGACCTTTTTTTAGGCCTGAGTGGAACACAGCGTCCTGCAGCGCGGGTGGCCACTGGTATTATTAGCTCTACCGTGGGAGGTGGCCCCGGGCCCTTCCCAGCCTCTATTCACAGGGTGCCAGCTGACCAGGCAAGCCCAGGGGATCAGCACTAGCTTCGTCCCCAGACTCCACTGGGGGAACACTCACCCTGGGAAAGAGGAGGTGACTTGTTAGGGTGGAAAGGAAGAAGGAGATGGGGGTGAAGGGGCATTCTCTAGTTTCACCTGTCCCTTGGCCAAATACCTCCACACTCAGTACTACCCTACTTAGAATCTAATTCCTACTCTTCTAAGCAAAAGTCTCAGTTCTCAAATCCCACCTCCTCCAGGAAGCCTTCTCTGGTTAAACCCAAGGAGAAAAAGAAGGCTCTTTAAACACAGTAAGCACTGAATGAAAGAATCAGTGAATGAATGAATGATTGCTTTGGCCTGGACACAAAGCCCCAGGATTGACACAAAGCCCCAGGATTCACCGACAGCAAAAATTCCAGAAAATCTTCCTACCCCATCCCTTTTGGGCAGTGACCAGGACCATAGGATTTGGAAAATCCAATACTTTTTCCAACAAACCACATTGGTATGATCCCAGGACACTTTCATTCACCCCCCACTTCACCCACTCCTGAACACCAAACCCAAAGCTATAATTTGGAAGGGAGACGCACTTCTAGGACCCAGTTGGGAAGGATAAAGCTGGCACCAATCTCCATTCCCAGTGGGAGAAGAGAAACAATGAGGCCTGTAATGGGGCTCGTGCCACCCCCAGCCCCCAGGCACACTGTGCACTGACCTCTCATTCCTGTACCAACCCCACATGTTCAACCTCCCACCCCTACCCTCTGGGCCTCAGTTCCAAGGCTCCCATCCAAATCTCTACCAGCAGGAGCAGTACTAGAGATGCGGCTTGGCCTGATGGAAAGAACCCTGAATTGAGAGTTAGGACACCTGAATTCTAGTTCTGGATCACCCTCTGACTTGTTGTGTGACCTCTGGGCCTCAGTTCCCCCATTCAACTCTAAAGTTCTAGAATTCTGATCATTGACAATGGAATTCTATCCACTAAGTTTTCCCAACTCACCGTCCCTCATTACTCAGCAAAAGCTGTCATGGTTAACAGGGGTCAGGAAAAAAAGAAGAAACTTGATATCCTAGAAAGATTACTGGATGGAGAGTCAGAAGGCAAGAAGGAAAGAAGGAAACAAGCCTACCACATAGCAGGACCTATGCTCAGCACCTTATAAATATCTCATTTTGTCCTCACAACACCTCTGGAATGTGGGTTCTATTATTATCTCACACTGGAGGAAACTGAGTCAGAAGTTAAGTGACTTGCCTGGGGTCACATAGCTAGTGACTGTCTGAGGTCAGATTTGAATTCATGTCTTCTCCATTCTGCCTCTGACTGTGCTAGCCAGCCACCTCTAACAAGAGACAGAAGACTGTCAAATCCCAGATCCATTACTAGCGATGAGACTCGAGATAAGTCACTTCACCTCTTGGGTCCTGAGCTTCTTCAACTATAAATTTAAGAGACCGGACGAGAATTAACCTGGGTCCACAAACTTCTTTTAAAAAAAAAACCTTTTAGGTATTTCAAGATAATTTATTTCATTTTTTATTTTATTCATTTAAAAATATGATTCTGAGAAGGAGTCCACTGGCTTCGTTAGACAAAAATGTTCAGGACCCTTGGATTAAAGGCTCTAACATCTCTTTCTTCTCTAAAGCCTTTAGAACAAACAATGGTAGGATAGTGGGAGCTAAGTGGCACAATGGCCAGAGCACTAGCTCTGGAGTGAGGAGAAAGGACCCTAGTTCAAATTTGGCTGTAGGCACCTACTAGTTGTATGACCTTGGGCAAGTCACTTAACCCCAAATACCTCAAAAAAAAAAAGGAAAAGGAAAAAAAAAGAATGAACAAGGAGGAGAGACCTGGGGATTCCAACCCTTTCTAGGTTCAGGGAATCCCTGCATCCATTTAAAGGGGAACCTAGCCCTAAGCAACCCCACAAAGCCCCCTTCTTCTACCCATCCCCACACATATACCCTGACTTGCAGAAAAGAAAAATAGGTTTCCCAGTCTAACCTTCTTTTTCTTCTTTTATCCTTACTCCCCACAAGCTAGAAACCACCCAAGGTTGCTATGGGATAGGCTACACAAGACCTTGACTATGCCAGGGTTGTGCCAGCTTGGCCATAGGAAGCCATGGGCACTGGGCTGGGCCAAGATCTGACCATTTAACACCCTACCCAAATCCCCATCATTTGCTGACTGAGAAAAATATGTTCGATGTGGTGAGGCAGGCATGGACCCAGCCATGCAGATCAAAGGGAGTCCCAGTCAGCAGGAAGAATGTTTGAGAATTCCCCAATGCCCTCCCCCAACTAGGCCTTTCCCTTCCAGCCATTTACCTCCCTTCCCCAGTTGACCTATTTTACTGCCTGATAGGGAAAGGTTTCCATGCATCTCAGGCTTTTCCACTTTTGAAAGAGCCTACCTTTGTATTCTCCCCTAAACCAGTAGGACAGGCAGGGCAAGAGGTTATTATCTCCATTTGATAGATAAAGACCCAGGGTGGGAAAGTGACCTGCTCTAGGTCATACAGATAGTTAGCCACAAAATCAGGCCTGCTCATCCAATCCCACTAAGTGCTACTTTTTTCTCAAGGCAGTTCATGATACCCCTGCCACCTGCAGAAGTTCTGTTCCCAAAGTCTCAGAGAATGACAGCCAATAAAAAAGAAGATACAGGGAAAAGAGAGGTCAAGCTATGAGGTCTGCCTGCAGCTCATTGGGTCACCTTATGTCAAGTGAGAAGAATAGTGGTTCCCACCTCCCTCCCAGATCCAGTCCCAGAATGAGTCAATCCCACACCCAGAGCCTGATTGAGTTCTGACCCTGACCACAGCCTGAGCCCTGACCTCGATCCCAAACTGAGCCTGACTTGGGTTCTAGAATGAGTATTAATCTCGATCCAATCTAGAACCCTGATCCAGGCCCCAGGCTAAACCCCTGACTCTAGTCTCACAATGAGCCTTGAACCCAGATCCAGATTGAGCCCTGACCCTGGTCACTTCCGGAGCTCTGGCTGTGTGACCTGAAACTGATATTAGACAGATCCATAGATACAATCCATTACAGACTCAGCCTATACCCTAAGAGCTCTATGGTCTGGAGAGAGGTTAAGGATTATACTGGGATCTAGAATTCATTTGAATTCGATAAACATTTATTAAGTACCTACTCTGTGCCAGGCACTGTGCTAAATACTGGGGATGAAAATGAAAAGAAAAATAATCCCTGCCCTCAAGGAGTTTACAATCTAAGCAGGGAGATGACACAAAAGAAAGCTGAATGGGGTGGGGGGACACCGAGGGGTACCTGAGTAGGAGGCATCTTATTACTGGAGAAGAGAGGAAGCTGGTGTTTCTAGACTCATCCTCTCCTGGGGGCTCTGGGGTCTTGGAAAGGATCCCCCAAATACCAAAGCTAGGGGAAGGCAGGTGGGGTTAGGGCTGAACGGCTTGCCCTCCCCCTTTCCGAGCAGAGGAGGCCTCCCTCCCTTCCCCTGAGCTGCCCTTCCCTGCCTTCCCTCGCATTACCCACTTCAAAAGGCTTTTCTATTCCCTCCTTCCACCCCCACCCCCCATTTTTGGAGGAAGATGACACATTAACCATTACGGAGTGTGATTTATGACTCTGACGGGAAAGGAGAAACACAGACTATTTCTGGGCTGGCTTTTTTTTTATTGGTTTTGGCTTGTGGCAGAGTTAAGGATGACGGAGAGGAAGGGAAGGGAAGAGAGAGCCACAGACAAATCCAATCACATACTGATGTGCAGTAGCTGGCACGTGGAGAAACACGTACGCTGGCATGTAGAGACACACTGGCCAGAGTCACAAGTGCACACACAGACACTATATACACTCAGTCCTGTACTCTAGAGCAGTGGTTCTCAACCTTCTTAATGCTGCGGCCCTTTGATACAGTTCCTCATGTTGTGGTGACCCCCAACCATAAAATTATTTTCGTTGCTACTTCGTAACTGTAATTTTGCTACTGTTATGAATCGTAATGTAAATATCTGATATGCAGGATGTATTTTCATTGTTACAAATTGAACATAACCCATAGGTTGAGAACCGCTGCTCTAGGGAGACACATTCGCTGACATATGCATGCACGGTCACTCACTGAGACACAGCAAGGATGTCATTGTGTGGAGGGTGCAGGAGGCACAAGTGGGAAGACCTGTGTTTGAATCCCGTTTAAAAACCAGGCATTTGACCCTGGCCAAGTCATTTAATTACTCTGAATCTAAGTTTCCTCATCTGTAAAGAATAGGGGATAATAACAGCACTTACCTCCCGGGATTGTTGTGAGGATAAAGCTATTTGCCAACCTTTTTGTTATTGTTCAGTCGTATCAGACTCGTCATTACCCCATTTAGGGTTTTCTTGGCAGAGATAATGAAATAGTTTTCCATTCCCTTCTCCAGCTCATTTCCAAATGAAGAACTGAGGCAAATAGAGTGAAGTGACTTGCCCAGGGTCACACAGCTCCTAAGTTTCTGAAACTGAATTTGACTCTAGGCTAGACACTCTATCCACTTCTCCACCTAGCCACCCAAATCTTGCAAACCTTGGTGCATTATATAAAGTTAGTTACTATGATTGTTATATATTGATGGATTCAGGGAAGGAAAGAAGAAAGGGCTAGAGTCAGAGTGGACTCCTCTCCTCTCCTCTCTCCCCTTGGCTTCCCTTTGCTCCTCCTCTGCTTCTAATTCCTCTTGTCTCAGGAATGTTGGATAAGTTCATCACCTGGGTGGTTAGGGGACTGAGTGTATGACCCATGTCAGGAGGGGCTGAGTTTTTAAAGAGAAGCCCAGAAAGAGCAGTGTCACAATGGAACAGGGCTCTTAAAGTGACAGACCAAAAACTGACCCCTTTACATGAGGTTGGACCTATCTGAACTCTCCCAGAAGATATTGGCCACTGCTTCCAGAGGATCCTTCCCTCTTTGGCAGCCTTTTTATCTGGCTAACCATCCCTTCCATCCTTCAACCAGTCTTTCCGAAGAACCCTTGTGGACTGTCTAACCCTCAGAGATAATCAGAGATAAAGGCTATACCAGAGGAACAGATCTAGGTCCTGCCCTCAGGGAGGTCACAATTAAAAGTGGCCCTTTAAAAAAGTAAGACATACTCCACAGAGTCAGCACAGGGTGGAGACACCTCTGATTGTGAGCTCTGAAAGCTGAGAAGAAAGCCAGCTATGGAAGAACCCAGCTCCTGAGAGGGAATTGTTCTTTTGACTCTTAGGGGAAAAGGGGATTTCTTGCTCCTCCTTGTACAGCCAGCTCACAAAGTCTTTCCACAAAGGAAGAGGCACCATGCTCAGCAGGAAGCAGGTCTAGTGAGCTCAAGGCATGAGCCCAGAAAAGCTTGTGAGTCAAGAGGGTTGGTTGGTTGTTGTCCTTCATTCTCTAAGAGGACCAAAATGATATCACTATGCTAGAGTAATTTACAGTGTGTCCAACTGTGGTTGATCAGACCAATATGAGCTCAGAATGCTCTATCACAGGTCGGCACAAATAGTCCGTGTGAACATTCGGGGTGGATTCTCTAAATTTGCGCATCCTGTGTTTCCTTTGAGCTGTTTCAATTCTGCTTTGCTCATAAAGCACAGCACCTTCTCTGATGTGGGCATGCCATGCCAAGCAGTCTTGTGCCAGTGTCTCCAATGTCACATAATCAGTTCCAAAGTCTTAAAAGAGACCTTGATAGTGTCCTTGTACCACCTCTTCTGACTACTATGGGAGCTCTTGCCCCGTGTATGTTCTCCATAAAATAGTCTTTTTGGCAAGCATATGTCATGCATTGGAACAATGTGGCCAGCCCATCAGAGCTGAGCTCTCTAAAGCAGAGTTTGATCGCTTGACAGTTTAGTTTAAGTAAGAACCTCAGTGTCTGGTACCTTATCCTGCCAGGTGATCTTCAGAATCTTCCTAAGACAATTCAAATGGAAACTATTTAGTTTCCTGGCATGGTGCTGGTAGACTGTCCAGGTTTCATAGGCATGCAACAATGAGGTCAGCACAAAGGCTCTGTAGACCTTCAGTTTGGTAGTCAGTCTAATACGTCTTCTCTCTCACACTTTCCTTCAGATCCTCCCAAATACTGGGCTAGCTCTGGCAATTCGCGTACGTCAATCTCATTATCAATGTGTACATCCTTGGAAAGTACACTACCAGGAGCTATGGAAAGAATTAGGCTCAGGAAGCCCAGCTGAACAATCCTCCCAGGTCCTACTGGAAGCAGTGTGATGCTGCCTGAAGGGGACTAGCGTGAGGCATCATGAGAAGGAAAAGGGGATATTAGGGCCCTGTGGTGACAGAGCTGTTCATTGCCTTGGCTACTTGTATTTCTTAGATGGAGCATTTCTCTACTACTACATACTACATATGTATCCACTCCTTCCACTGATGGGAGGGAGTTTCCCAGAGGGGGTTTACTCTAGAACTCTTCAAGTGAAGGCTGTAGGACCACTTGCCTCCTCACTACCCCCATTCCAATCATCTCAAAGACCATTGGCCCTGGCCCCTCCTTCCTTGTTTCCATGAATTTTTTCAGCCTTGCAGTGTGAGATCCCAATCCAAATGTGTGGTAGAGAACATCAGCCCACCAGGGAAGGGTTGAGGCAGGGCATGGTGGATGATAGCCAAAATCCCCATCTCCCCAGCCTATGTCTGAGACATTCATTACCCTTAAAAAAAAAAAAGTGGCCTGAGGGAAGAACTAACTTCATTGTGTAGAGAGCAGAAACCCAGACCATGTCAATGCTTTTTTGCTGTAGGGGTTCAGCTAGAGAAGATCCCTTCCCCCAGGGGTCCTCTGACTGGTAGATTATCTTCCTATGTCTGCTGAGAAATTCTTAACCCTCCCCTCATTTAGAATCTCAGGGCAGAAAGGGAACTCAAGCAGTCTAGTCCAATCTCTAGCTGAAAAAGAATCCCATTTATGCTATTTCCGACAAGAAAGCATCCAGCTTCAAGACTTTTAGGAGGACAAGCTCACCACCTCCTAAGACAACCACTTCCTTTTGGAGATAGCTCTAATTGTTGGCAAATGTTTCTTTGTATCAAGCCTAAATTTGTAGTTTCTACCCATTGCTACCCTCTGGCATCGAAAGAGACAAGGCTAATCTTTCTTCCACGTGAGATTCCTTCAAATACTTGAAGAATTGCCTTAAGACTTCTCTTCCAATGACTAAACCTTCCCACTTCCTTCAAGCAGTCTTCATGTGCATGGAAAGAGGGCTGGGTCCTGAGATAGAAAACCCAGATTTGAATTTTGCCTCTGATGCCTACCACCTGTGAGACCTTGGGCAAATCTTTTCACTTCCCTAGCCTTAGTTTCTGTACTTATAAAATGAGAGGGTTGACCTAGAAGTAACTCTTAGATCTAGGACTGTAATGCTATGGCATGAAATCTAGGCCTTTCATCATTCTATTTGCCCTCCTGTCAAATCACAGACTCTTAAAAACAACAATAACAACCACAAAAAACCTTCTTTCCCATTCCTCCATTTTTGTTTGGGACTCATGCAAGCCCAGAGTGAAGTGTATGTCTCTGCATGTATTTGGGGGAGGAGGATGGTAACTTTCATTTGTGAGGGCTCCTGTTCCTTTGGGAAGAGCCCAAATCCTTGGGAGAACTCAATCTACGAATGCATCAGCTGGGGCCAGGTTTACAAGTGACTGATTCCTTTGGGTTAACTAGCAGCAGCCTTGAAGCCCTCAAGGCTGTGTTCTATTACCTTGGGATTTCTTAGAGCAAATGTACCTACGCTAGAACACAAGAGATTTTCCTCTTAGGTTCAAAGGTAGGGTAGAAATAAGAATGTCAATGGAGAAACGAGACAGAAATAGTCTTTGGAAATTTCCTTGGTGTTTAAATAACGGTGAGGGCAGAGGACAAGCTGAATTTGTTATTGATCTAGGCATTAGTCTATGCAGAAGATTCTTATATATGTAAAAACCCTAAGCCAAGTCTAGAGGAACCTGGGCCCAGGGTAGAGAGGCGAATGTTTGCTGCGTTTCTAACTCTCCAACTGCCAAGTGGAAGAGACTCTCTCTTAGTTTCTCTACCTGCCTTTAAAGATGGTCATCTTTATGAGGTCCAATTGTCATCAATATATGGGGCATAATTATCATTATCCCCTCCACATATAGAACCATGGAGCCAAGGAGGGCCTTGGAGATCCTCTCATCCATCTCACCCAACCCATTCCCTTTAGGAAGGAAACAACAACTGAGGCTGGGAGAGGAGGAGAGGATTTGCCCCAAAGTACCACCTCCCTGGCTACTAGCCCAGGGATCTTTCCTACACACCACATTGTTGTTCAGTAATCTTCTGTCTGGCTGACTCTTCACGACCCTTTTGGGATTTACTTGGCAAAGAGATGGGAGTGCTTTGCCATTTCCTTCTCCAGTTCATTTTACAGAAGAGGAAACTGAGGCAAACAGGGTTAAGTGACTTGTCCGGGATCACACAGCAAGATTTGAACTCAGGAAGATGAGTCGTCCTGACTCCAGACCTGACATCCCCTGTGCCACCCAGCTGCCCCTCGAACCATATTACTTCCTCTCAGTTCAATCCACTCATTATTCACTGAGGCAGGTAGGTTGGGGTAGAGGGGGGGCCACCAAGGAGTCGGGAAGATCTGAGTTTAAATCCTGCCTCAGATGATTAGTAGCTGTGTGACCCTGGCCGAGTCACTTAACCCCTGCTGGTCTCAGTTTCTTTTCTGTAAAACGAGACTGATGATAAACTTTACTTCCCACAGCTGTCTCAAGGATTAAATGAAATAATAATTGTACACCTTACCTCAGTGTATGGCCCATAACTATATAAATTAGCTACCGTTATTATTCATCAAAATATGTATTAAGTACCTACTACCTACCATACTAGGCTCAGATGTGAAAAGTGAAATTAAAAGACTATGGAATCTGTGGGGAAAAGGATGTTCACAACCTAAAGGGTCACGGATTTAGAGCTAGAAGCTGATTTTAGAGAACGAATCTATCGCCCTTGTTTGGAAGATTAGGCAGTAAGGAGCCGAGCTGAGGCACTTAATCACATCTACTCACTACACTCTGGATCAGGGAATGCTTCACAATGGAGGTGACGAGAGTCAATAACCAATATTGTCTGGCCACTGTTCCCCTCATCTTTGAGGCGTCATCATCAAGCACAAAGCCTAATTGTGCTTAACTAATAATTATTTAATTAATAAGCAATTAATGAATTATGTAGTTAATGTTTGTTGGTATTAATAATGAAAATTAATATTAATAGTAAAATCAAACTTAAGAGACTAGGTACCCGATAACTGTTTGCTGACCTGAACCCGGGGAGATAGAACTGAAAAGCTGTAGGTGTTGGTAGGGGTTTGCCTGGCCCTAGTCCTTGATCTCAGGCCTGGGAAAGGTGCCATACTTGCCCTGGACCCCACTGTGGTCACATGTCTGGCCCAGGGTGATATAAATATATGGGAAAGTTGGGGGGAAGAGTGTGGCTCTCACAGGTGATTCCCAGATCCTGCCCCCCGCAAAAAAAGAAGAGGAGCTCCCCAACCAAGACTATGGAATTGTGGAGGGAGGTGTCTCCAAGTCTCCCTCCCCCCCCACATGGATTGACTTTGGCTGGGCCAGGGCATAGTTGACCAGTGCCTGAGTTGGCCTCATTTTCTAAGGAATTCCTATTTCCTTTCTGGCTCATGTTCCCTGGAAAACTGTCTCCAGCCTTCTCCAGCTCATCCTCAGAAGGCCAGACTTCCCTTGCACTGCCTGCCCACCCCCTCAGGAAGCTGTCCCACCCTTCCCCCAGCAGCCATGAGGCAACCTGGAACAGTCCGAGGCTCCCAGGGAGGATCGTGGGCTATCGAGCCAGAAGGGACGGGAGAGCTGGGGTCCAGCTCCCTCATCTGACAGGCGAGGAGGCTGAAACAGCCACCTCCAACCTTCATATTACACCTTTTACAATTCAGGAGAACTGGCCTTCAAAGGGCCTGGAGTTTCCAGCAGCTCTCAGTAATCTGGAGTGGATTCTCCCAAAGAGTCTCCAGAATGCTGTGTTAGGAAGACTATATGGCTCATATCCACCCCCGATGCTGTGTGACCCTGGGCAAAGCATTTAAACTCTCTGAGTCTGTTTCACTCCCCTAACGCTACTTTATTGTATTCTATTGTGACGCAGATTCAACTACAATCCCAGGACCTCCCCAGCCCATCCTCTGTAAGACCCCTCTAGAAGCAAACCTTCCCAATGGGAAGGTCATCAGCCCTCCCTGCCTACGGGACCCCTTTATAAGATGACTTTTATTTCTCAAAATGCAAGACGGGAGGCAGGGACTCCAAAGTGACTCTGGCCCTAACCCCTCATTTATAGGTGAAGAAAGAGACCCAGAGAGGAGAAGGTTCTTATCCAAAGTCCCCTGGTATAATTATTATCCTTCAATTCAATTCAATTAACACTTACTATTTCGACGACTCTATGGTGTTAGACCATGAGGAGACAGCTGGGAGTCACTGGGGATAGAGCTTTGGACCTGGAGTAAGATCTGAGTTCAAATCCTGCCTCAGATACTTTTTAGCTGCATGACACTGGGCAAGGCACTTCTGTCTGCCTCCGTTTTCTGGGGATCATCATGGTACCCACCTCTCAGAGCTGGTGTGAAAGTCAAATCAATCAATATTTGTAAAGAGTTTTTAAAATCTTAATGAGCTATGTAAATGCTGGTTATTATTATTGCTAAAATATACCTAATATTCATATAATATTTTAAGGCTTTTAAAACACTTTATGAGTGACAGCTGCTGATGAGGCGGTTGTGCCAGTGTTATTATCCCAATTTACCTATGAAGAAACTGAGAGCCAAAGAGAGGAATGGACTTACCCAAGGTCACACAGCCGGTTAGGAGCAGAGAAGAGACTTATGGTTGCGGGCTCTTTCCACTATGATTCCCGACCTCTTCCTCCATCACTTGGGAATTATCTAGGTCAAGACTTCCCTTTAGTGATATTTATCACTGAGAGAGGATTGTATTTTATTGGACTTTATTATCCTGAATAAAATACCTGGAAATAAACTGGGACTTGGACCCAGAAGGAATTTGGGTTCCAGATCTAGTTCTACTCCTCATAAGCCATGGACACCAGGAAAGTCACTTTCTCTCTCCCCCAACCTTATCTGTCAAATGGAAATAATAACACTACCTACTTCATAGAGATGTTAATAAAGCAATTTGTGAATCCTAAAGTGTTATATGAATCAATCAGTCAATCAATAAACATGTATTAAGTGCCTACTGTATGCTGAGGGCAGCTAGGAAGCACAGTGGTTAGAGCGCCAGGTCTGAAGTCAGTGAGACTTCCTGACTTCAAATTTGGCCTCAGACACTTATTAGCTGTGTGACCCTGGGCAAGTCACTTCACTCTGCCTCAGTTTCCTCATCTGTCAAATGAACTGGAAAAGAAAATGACAAGCCACTCCAATATCTTTGCCAAGAAAATCCCAAAAGGGGTCATGAAGCACTAGAAACAACTCGACAACAACAACTATATGCTGGGATGTGCAAGCACAAGGTTCAACAATTCCTTCCCTAAAGGAAGATCTTAAAGATCTTATGGGGGGGGGCAGGGCGTGGAGAGCAGAACAGCATATACAAAAGGAGATTTAAAAAAAAACATATGCAAGGTAATTTGGGGGAGAAAGGCAGCTAGAAGGGATCAGGAAAAAAGGAGGTGACTGTGAGCTGAGTTTTGAAGGGAAAGAGGGCGTCTAAGAGGCAGAGGAGTGCACTCTAGGCATGAGGGACAGCCTGTATAAAGGACTGGAAAATGAAGATGGAAAGCCGTGTGTAAAAAATCAGAACTATTTGAATGAGGGAAGGGAGGGCACTTACAATATAAAGACATGAAAGGTTGAGGATCTCAAAGCACTCTTCTGCTGACCCACCCTTCCCACCTCCACAGGCCTTTGAGCCCATGAGTCACAGAAAGCTGGTGCCTGCCTGACAACCAGCTGTGATTTCCATCCATCTCTGTCCCCATGGGGACTCTCTGGGAATGACCAGGCTCCCTGGTGGTCCTGGCGGCTCCCAATGACTTTTTGCAGCCAGCTAATTGGCACAGCATCCGGGCGCCTGCTAATTGGCTTCATTAGCCAATGAGCCGCTCAGGGACCCAGAAAAAAGGCATCTCTAGGAAAACATTAGAGAAAGCCTGGCATAGCAACAGTCCCACCCCCATGTGAGCATGGCAGGGGTGGGGAGGGTGCCAGCTAATTGCCCATAGAATAAGACAATTAGGTCTGCTCACTTTGTTATCTACTAAAGCTAATTAATGAGAGAGGGGAAAGAAAGACAGAAAGGAAGGAAGAAGAAAGAGGAGAAAGAGAAAAAGGAGAGAGAGAGGAAAGAGAAGAGAAGAGGAGAGAGGAAGAAGAGAAGAGAGAGAAAGAAAAAGAAGAGAGAGAAAAAAAGAGGGAAAAAGAAAGGAAGAAAGAAAGGAAGGAGAGAGAGGAGAAGGAGAATGAAGAAAGAAGAGAGGAGGAGAGACGAAGAGAGAAAGAAAGAAAAACAGGAAGGAAGGCAAGAAGGAAGGAAGTAAGAGAGAGGAAGAGACAGACAGAGACAGAGACAAGGACAGAGAGGAGCTAAGAGCTTGTTTGCACAACCTTGACTTGGAGGTAAAATTGGCTCATTCCACGCTGGCTCACCATCCCAAACACTGAAGGAGACCTTACAGGACCCGGCTCAGGCCCCATCTACTCCAAGAAGCCTTCCATGTCTGTACCAGTCCATACTGATGATTCTACTTTCTTAGATTCCAGCTCTCTGCGATATTCATTTGGATACCTTATCACACCCAGTTCTACTAATTGTCTTTAATTTCCCGTAACTCACTTGATCACACGTTATCATGGGGACTCATTGTTTCCAGTGGGGGAGCCCTGCATTGTTCAGACTGGGAATTTCCTAAGGACAAAACAGTGGATCTTCTCCTTTGTCTCCTTCATGGGGAATTCCATGAGGGCAGGGCCTGGGTCTGCTCCTCCTCTGACCACCATCTCCCTGCCCAAATTGAGGGGGGGATGGGGTGTGAAGCAGTCCCTTGGGTAGAATTTGGAGCTAAAAGTTAAAAGCAGAGATGGGATCCAAACTCAGGACTTCTCCCTCAGATTATTCCTCTTCTTTACTAGAGAGACAACCTGATATCATAGAAGAGGCTCTGGGCTTAGAGGCTCCTGCCTCTGACCTTTACTGGTGTTATGTCCATGAGGAAGCTGTCAGCTGAGCTCTCTGAACCACAGTTTCTTCATCTATGAAGTGGGAATAGTCTCATAGGTTGCCTAAGAATCAAAAGAGATCATGTATGTAAAACATTTTCCCAAAATACTATGTAAATATCAGGTATCATTGAGGAGCTGAACAACTAGAGAATAACAGACTTTGAGAACTGGAAGGGGCCTTAGTGTTCATGGAGTCCAGCCCCCTTTTATTTTATAGATGGAGAGAGAGGAAGGTCACAAAGCTCACATAGCAAATATGGGACTAAAGCCCAAGTTTCCAACTCTCAGTTCAGGGAGAAAAGGCAAGTAAAGTGAACTGATCAACTATCAATCCACAAATATTGATTAAGAACCTGCTAGGAGCCAGACCCTGTGTTAGGCTCTGGGGTCACAAATACCAAGGACGATGAGACAAACCCTGCTCCCAAGGAGCTTGCTGGGAAGGAGAGGACTTGGGGTAAGGGGAAGGTAAGAATGATTGATGGCTCATGTCCCATTCATATCCCAGGGCTGGGCCCTTGGACTTGGCCATGAAAAGAGAGAACAGAGACAAGAGAAAGAAAAAAAGAGAAAGAACAAGAGTTGGAGACAGAAATTTGGGGCTGCACAGACTCAGACTCAGTGCCCTAGGGGTGGGGGAAGGCTTAGATATCTGCACACATGGCACCAGGACCCATGAGGCCCCCCAGGATGGCTGCAGAGAAGCCGTAGAAGGATCACAAACTAGAAGCTACAGGAATGTTTGCCAAGAGAAGCAGTATGGTGGTAGGAGAGGGGAAGGAGGACTCCCTGGACAAATGGGGAAATTCTTGGAATGAGCCTGCTGGACACAGAAGAGATGTTTCCAGATTACATGGGAGCCATAGCTAAGGAACAGCGAGGGATAGAGCCACGACGTTGCAGAACCAACCTAGGATTCATCTTCCCTTGCTGCCATGAGGCCTAGGGAGGAGGATTAACTTCTTCTTTCTAACATCTCTGATGAGAGGAGCTTCAACCCTGGAACTCAGGCCAACTGGCTGCACATCAACTCCTCACCTTTGCTATCTGTGCTGAAGGGGCAGAGGAAGACCTAAGCTGGGGGCATTCACATCTTACCTCCTCAAGGGAATTTACCACCTAGTTAAAGAAAAGCAAGATAATGGAGAGAGAGAGAATAGGGTAGCTGTGTAGAGAGGCAGCTGAGAGACAGAAAAATTTGGATTCAAGTCTTGACTCTGACCTATGCTGACTGTGGGACCCTAGACAAATCCACTCAACCTCTCAGGGCTTAAGGTAAGACTATGGCTTTCAGAGTAGTTGCCTGTCTGCATTGGTAACAGGAGTTTCCTCTCTGGGAGAACCCTAGCTAGATGAAATCCAAGTCCTGAATAAAATAGACAAATAAACATTATTGTTGTTCAGTCATTTCAGCTGTGTGTGATTCTTTGTGACCCTCTTTGGGTCAAAGACACTGGAGTGGCCTGTCATTTACCACTCTAGCTCATTTAACAGATGAGGAAACTGAGGCAAACATGATTAAGTGACTTGACCAGAATCACGCAGCTAGTAAGTATCTGAGGCCAGATTTGAACTCAGGGAGATGAGTCTTCCTGACTCCAGGCCTGCACCACCTAACTGCCCCAAAATAATGAACATGAGAAGTATTAAAAAGGGGTTTACCTGACATTTATATAGCAGGTTCCACCTCAGCACACCCTCTATATACTTACCCTTTCCCTATTGAATTATAAGTTCCTTGAGGGCAAGGTCTGTGTAGCTTTTCTGTCTTTGTTTCATCAGAGCCCTACAGTTAGATACAAAATCAATGTTGAATTGAAATAGGAAACAGAATAATTATGCCTGTTTTACAGCTGGGAAAACTGAAGCTCAGAGGAGAGAAGGAACTTATCACATAATAAGTTAAAGGCAAAATAGGGATTTGAATCCAGTTCTCCCCAACCAGAGACAGGACTGGGAATTCCAACTTCTAAGGCCAATTCATTGGAGGGAGTGGGGGATGGGGGGTGTTGTTCTTCAGTAATTGTAGTCATGCCCAACTCTTTGTGACCCCACTCAGGGTTCTCTAGGCAAAGACACTGGAGTGTTTTGCTTCTCCATCTCGATCCCAGTATACCTTGATTTCAGGCATCTGGTATGCCACCATATTTTTCTGATTTCAGGCATAATGGACTAATACAAGTTCCCAGGTGTCATGAAGACAGCCCACTCTGGTCCAGTAAAGTTGTGCCAGGACAGCTGGAGGAAGGAGGGTGTGAGGGATAATTTATAG
>CM053583.1:355777978-355811144 GCA_028627135.1 Pseudochirops cupreus
GGTGCAAAACCTCTGCCTTTCGCTTTTTGGCTCTGGAGGCCTTCTGGCTGGACTGCTTATCTCCCCCTTTCACAATTCCCATTCACAGCTGCCGCTAATCCGCTCACCTGAAGCTCCTCAGCTCCTAGCTCCTCCCCTCCAGCCGCCCCCGGGGCACAGCCACGGCTTCAGGCTAGGCTGGTTTCGGTTTCGCAGTGCTGATATGGTTCCTCGTAGCCGAGCTGACTTTAGTGGGAAGTATCTTTGTGTGCGTTTTGGAGTTCTAGGATTGGTTTAGAGTCCTATTTTATGGGTATTTTGGGGTGGCTATGTGAGAGCTGCGATATGTTGCTGCTGCTACGCCGCCATCTTGGCTCCGCCCCCCAACTTGCTTCATTTTATAGATGGGAAAACTAAAGCCTAGAGAGGTTAACTTGCCCTTATTTGCCCAAGTAGAAACGGGGGAAACCAGGATTTAAACTTGGCCTCCAATTCTAAATCTAGTGATTTTTCCAGTATATCCCAACAAAAGTTTTTCATTTAAGTTAATTCCTGTCATGGGGCACTGGAGAGAACGGAAGGGTCATGATTGATTGGACCCCTGATCAAAACATTTCCAGCCGTGTTATCAGTTCTACAGCTGAGAAGTCATGGGCTCTTAAGTGGTCATTAACTCTGAGCTTAGAAACCACCTAACTACCACCCCTATTTATGTTACAGTCTCCAAAGATTTTTAACCTAATTGGTGAGCTCACATAACAATAGCTTACTATTTGGTGTAGAGAAAGTCCTGCTGGTGTTGTTGCTGGTCCTTTGTTCTCAAAGAGGACCATGACACCAGGGAAGTGATGCTATGACAAGCAAGTGAGTTGTGTTTAAGTGAAGAAGGGCTGTACAAAGTCATCTGCCTCACTCTCTCCTCTGGAGTCATCTGGGGCCAGTGGTGAGATATAAATCAGGATAACGGGAGATGCCCCTGGATGCAATGGGAGACTCTGGCCTTTTTAAGCTAAGGTCTTTCCCAGGTCTCAGTTTGACTGAGGCAACACCCATTCAGTGATTAAGGCTAGGTAAATTTAGAGTCCTACATTGAGAAACCAGACTTCAGACCCTGTCTCTTACACTTACTAGTCACAAGACCTACCAAACAGGGCTGTGGTGAGGGTCAAACAAGACAGCACTTGTAAAGCATTTTCCAACCAAAAAGTACTACAGAAATACTAGTCGTCTTGATGATATTATAAATATGATTGTGTTAATATTAAATGTCATTGCAACTGATCAATAAGTAAACACTTATTAAACACCTACCCTGTGTGCCAGGCATAGTGCTACCCACCAAGGGTACAAAAAGAGGCAAAAACAACTCCTGCCCTCAAGAAGCTTACAGTCTAATGGGAGAGACAACACCCAGGTAAATATGTACAAAGCTAGCTACATACAGGATAAATAAGAAATAATTAAGAGAGGGGAAGCATTGGAATTAGGAGGGGTTAGGGAAGGCTTTCTGTAGGTCGGAGGTGGGATTTTGTGGCGGTTGTTGTTCAGTCACGTCCAACTTCTCTTGGCAAAGATACAGGAGTGGCTTGCTATTTCCTTCTCCAGATCATTTCTCAGATGAGGAAACTGAGACAAACTGGGTGAAGTGACTCACCCAGGGTCACACAGCTAGTAACTGTCTGAGGACAGATTTGAACTCGAGTCTTCCTGACTCCAGGGCTGGCACTTTATGCAGCACGGCATTATCTAGCTGCTCACCTTATACTCATTGCCATTACTAAAAGGAAATGAACACGTGATGTGGTGGCAGGATTGCCGCCAGCAGGTGATGGCTGTTTTTTATATGGCTTTGGCCTAATTAATAACAGAGCTGGAAATATATTGATTGGCTCAGAGGGCATGTTGGCCTGGGGAAATTTCACTCTACAGGAACTGTAACAATTTATGGAGGCAACAGATTTAGGCTCAGCAGCACACAGCAGATGGCAGTGGCCTCCCCAGACAAGTGGCAGCAGATACCGGGTAGAACATCAGTATTAGAACTGTACAGAATTCCAGTCAGTCAATTAATGAACAATTATTAAGCTCCAGCTGTGTGCCAGCCATTATGCTAAGTGCTGGGCATACGGGGAAAGGCAAAAATTAAGTCCCTCCCCTTGAGGGACTTGAGAAGCTCACAGTCCATAACCAAAGTGAAGGTGGAGAATTCCTGGGTCAAGGGAGCCAACCAGGAACGTGAGTTAGCCATAGAGCCCCTGGATCATGACAGAAAGTTGCAGTTCAGTCTGAAGACAAGGAAGACTGAAAAAAAGCCAGGAACAGAGTCAAAATCCGGAGAAGCAAACTTGAATTTTGTCTTTCATTTGTCATTCTCGTGAACTGTGCAGACCTAAGGGTGGAAGGGCAGACTTTCCAGTAACCCTACCTAGAGTAGTCCTATAAGTCTGGAAGCTCCCAGGGAGGTAATAAATCATCTGAGAAGGTTGTCTGAACCTCTAGAAATTCTGAATTTGCAAACAGACGGAGAAGCAGGGAGATAATAGTAAAAATTAGAGGGAGTGTTTGGATCAAGAGAAGGTTCCCTCATAACACCAAGTTCTTTTCCATTACGGAAGCAAAGGAAGACACCCAGGATAGTAGTAAAATTTAGATAAGAAAGAGAAATAGTATAAGTATTATTTTCCCCATTTTACAAATGGGGAAACTGAGGTACAGAGCAATTAAAGTAACTTGTCCAAGGTCCCATGGCTAGTTAGCAGTAGAGCCCAGCTTGGGATCCAGGTCTTCTGACTACAAATCTAGTGTTCTTTCCACTATCCCAAACATCTTTTTACATAACTTAGTATCTAATGATCTGGAATTTCTGGTTTGGGTTTTGTGGCCAGACTTGGGGCAATGGTTGGGTCTTTCAGGCACCAGCAAAGTATATCTTCTTTCATCAAAGTGCTGAAATTGAAGCAGAAGCATCATTAATGAGGGAATCCTGGAGTTAGAACTGAGATGTACCAGAAATGAACACAGCCGATAGTTAGTGGGAGGAGTTCAATCTGTTAAATAGTCAGTCATCCAAAACACATTTAAGCACATACTCTGTGCTAGGCACTGTGCTAAATGTTGGGAATACAGAGTCCCTGCCCTCAAGGAGCTTACAATCTAACGGGGAAAGACAACTTACAAAAGGAAGCTGAAAAGAGGGGAGAAGGAAGTCTGGCCTGGAGGCATGGTGAAGTCCCTAGAAGAGCAACAGAGCAAGAATGACAAAGATCCAAAGATCCTAATGGACGATCGTTATTGACCAATAATCAATACCAGGCCTATAACTGGCATCTGTCAGAGAATCAATATCTGAGCTGGAAGGGACCTCAAAGGCCATGTAGACCAATGAAGCTGGAATCTGCTCAAGAATATCCTTGACAATTGGTCTTCTGGCCTTCCTCTGAAAACCTCTAAGGAGGAGGAACCTATTCCCTCCCAACTTAGCCGATTCCATCTTAGCACAGCTCTTATGGTTAGCAAGATTTTCTTTATATCAGGCCAAAATCTGCTCCTCTCAAACACCATTCATTGCTCCTGGTTCTGTCTTCCTGTACTTTGAATATGAATAAACTTCCTTGAGGATTGCTTTTGCTATCTTCATGATTTTAAATGGATAACACACTTTACTTCACCATAGTTGTGGATTTAAATGTCCACATGCGTGTAAACATATTTTTAAAAATCTGTCTAAGCCTTGTTTTAAAGGATTCACTTCAATTTGCTAAGCATCTACTACAAGAAAAACTTTGGGGACACAAATGACATCATTCATCCCTGCCCTCAGGGCACTTATAATCTAGATGGTTGAAGAAGGACACCTCATACATACAGAAAAGAGTAATGCCAGCTAAGACTTGATGGGGACAAAGAAGAGATCCAGGCAAAATGGTTTAGGAAAAATTGGGAATGGAAAGCAAGGAAAGGTCACAAATGAGGGAGGCAAGAGGATGGGCTTCCCCATGTTGCCCAGAACCAGGCAAGTAATAGGAATTGTTTGCCCAGGCTCAGCCCTTGCTCAGCTTGACCCTTCCTAGAATGAAGATTATACTGACTTTTGCGGCTGCTACCTCCCCCCCATCCCAGGCCAATGGGATTGTAGGATCATAGTTCTGGGGGAAGGAGACGTGGTCCTTAATTTTTTTTGGTGTAACAGACGCCTTTGGCAGTCTGGCAAAGTCAATGGACCCCTTCTCAGAGTCATATAAAATGCATGGGATTGAAAATCCTGTTAAAACAAAGTAATCATTTTTTTAAAAAACAAGTTCATGAGCCCTAGGTTAAGAATAATTGTTCTAAATTCAGAGATCACCTTGTCCAATTCTTTCTTTTTATAGATGAGGAACCTGAGATCCAGTGACTTGTCCAAGCTCCAAGGTCAATCAGGTAGTAAGCTTCAGAGGTGGGATTTGAAACCAATTCTTTTGATTTCAGGGGACAGCTAGATGGAAAAGTAGATAGAGCACAGGTCTTAGAAGACCTGAGTTCAAATGCGGCCTCAGACACTTACTAGCTGTGTGACCCTGGGCAAGTCACTTAACCCTGTCTGCCTCAGTTTCCTCATTTGGAATATTAGCTGAAGAAGGAAATGGCGAACCATTCCAGTATCTATGGCAAGAAAACCCCAAATGGGGTCACAAAGAATCAGATACGACTCAAACAAGGACAAAACTTCTGGCTTCTGACCAGTTCCATTCCTTTGCACCGAAAGTAAGGAGACTCTGCCTGAGAACTTTCCTTCTTTCCTTCTGGGGTTGGAACAGGAGGTGTGGGAGGGGAGGGGATGACATAGACTGAGAGGTACCTCAAAGAGGACAGATTGTCCAGAGTGGCTGCAACACGAGAAGGACTGGCAGGGTTTCAACCCCCTCCAGGAGGGAATTGCAAGGGAGGCCTGCCCCCTCGTGCCAGCTAGGCAACCCTGAGGGTCATAGGGGTATGCAGTCCTTGGAGTTTCCAGGCACCTCAGAAGGACTGACACTTGGAAGGAACCTCAAAGATCCCCTAATCTAAGCCCCTCATTTTATATAGAGAGAAACAGAGGCCCAGAGAGGTCACAAGATCCCAGATTTAGAAGAGGAAGGGACCTTAGAGGTCAACTCAACCCCCTCATTTTACAGATGAGGAAACTGAGGCCCAATGCAGTGAAGGGACTTGCCCATAGTCACAAGGCCAGTAAGTAGCAAAGGCTGTTTTGATCCAAATCCTGCAAATCCAGATCCATTTGACTGTGACCCAACGTCACAGCGGCAGAGTGAAGATTCCAGCCCTACCTTCTGACTCTAATCTAAGACTTTTTTTTCCTACTACATCATACTACTGAAGGCATCTTGCCCAGCCTGAGCAAAAATTCCTTCCACACACAACATTCCGCAGTAGGATAGATCCAACCTCTCCACTGAAGACCTCCAGTGACCAGGGGACCCTCTACCTCATGAGGCAGCTCATTCTACTTTGGGTACTTTTTTGGCTTTATCTCCTTCTCTGTAGCTTCTTGGCCTCAACCTTCCTCCCAGCAATGCAGCCCCTTCCTTCCCCTTAACTCAGAATGCCTAGAATCATGGCTATGGAGCAGAAAGGAACCTTGGAGTTTCCATAGGATCCAATACCCTTATTTTACAGATGAGGAGTCTCAGAGGGCTAAATGACTGACCCAGAGCCGCGTGGCCAGTAAGTACCTGAGGCAGGATTTGAACTCGGTAGACTACACTCCAAGCATTTGTGCCACCTAGCTGATCCAGCGATGGCAATCATCAGCACCATAGGGATGATGGATGCTGGCAACATGGGTGTATCAACCCACCCAGGGCCTTCATCCCCTTCAATTTTTAGTTTATTTTTAGTTTTAATTTGATTTAATTGTTTTAATTTAATTTCATTTTAGTTTAAAATTTGCTTTCTATACATAAGTCTTCCATGATAATTGACTCTACCCTATTCTGGCTTTTCCTTGGCCCCATAGGTCCCCAGCACTTATCTATCCCCGTGGGAGCTAAAGAACTTTGTCCTCCTTGATATGTTTGTTACTCATAGTCGTCATCCAGCTGTTCTGAGGAGGCGTCTCCTGCCTCCCTGACTGATTACAGATTCCAAGGGTAGGGATAAGAGTTAATAAATGTTAGTTGTTACCAATAATAAACACAATTTTGACTTCATCTACAGCCTGTGAATCCTAGACCGTGACAGCTGTCAGACTGGCTGGGGTTAGAGACCTTCTGGGCCAAGCCTCACCCTTCAGTTCCACTTCGCAGATAAAGTAACTGAGGCCTCCTTCATTCCAGCTCCTTCCCTCTGTAGATAATCCCCGATTTGTCCTGTATGTAGCTCGTTTGTGCATGGTCATTCACAAGTTGTCTCCCCCGTTAGACTGTGAGATTCTTGAGAGCAGGAACTGTCTTGTGTCCCCAGCTTGGCACATTCAACAAGTGTTCATTGACTGACTTGTAGATAGTTATACAGTTATGAGGAGGCAGAGTGGGTCTCCCCACTCCCAGGCCAGGGCTCTTCCCACCAGGAAGATGAACCTTATACTTCCCAAAATGCTTTTTTTCTTTGATCTTCACTACATTTCCCCTAGGAAGGGACCTAAGGCCTTGGAGGCAAGGGACTTGGGACTCTACTGCTAACTTACTATTTGCCCTTGGACAGGCCTTTCTTTTCTCCAGGCCTCAGTTTTCACCTCTGTTTAATGAGGACAATGTTCCCTTCCCAGGCTCTCTCTCAAGGTAGTAGGGGGGAGCTTCTCTGAGACCCCTAGAGAAAATGCCTTGAGGGAAAAGTGAACTCTTCCCCTTGAAGAATTCATTTTCTTTGGGGGAGATACTGTTTATACGAATGCCAAGTGAATACAGATCAAGAAAGGCCTGCTGTAGGAGTTGGCACTGGAACCAAGCTTTAAAGGAAATTAGGGATTCCGAGTGACAGAATTGAGGAAGGAATGTGTTCTAGGGGTGAGGGACAGCCTGGACAAAGGCTCAGAGATGGGAGATGGACTAGCGTGTGTGTGTGTGTGTGTGTGTGTGTGTGTGTGTGTGTGTGTGTGTGTGTGTGTGTGTGAGAGAGAGAGAGAGAGAGAGAGAGAGTGACAGTAAAAAGAGATGGCTTGGTGAAGAGCATGGAACATTGGATTTAGAGTCTGGAAGGCCCGAACTTAAATTTTGCCTCTGGCAAAGTCATTTAACCCGGCAACCTCAGTTTCTCCACCTGTAAGATGGGAATAATAACAGCACCTGTCTCACAGGGATGTTGTGAGAATTAAATGAGATAATATAAGTAACGCTCTTCACAAATCTTAAAAGCCAGATTTCTCAACTTGGGATCTGTGAACTTTTTTTTTAAAATGTCTATTTTGACAACCATATTTCCATGTAACTGGTTTCCTTAGTAATCTGACGCATTTAAACACATTCACCAGACATTGCCTGATTGGTCCATGTCACCAACAAGGTTAAAAAGTCCTATTAATGCATTATATAAACGCCCTCTATTAGCATCAGCACTTAAAAGGTCGGGGTAACTGGCTATTTTCTTTCAGTGCTTAGTGTCACACCAGTATATAAGGACTGGACCAGGGGCGAGGGAGCAAGTTGGAGATTCTGGCTGATGGAATTCAGGGTGGGGGCTGGGGCTGGGGGTAGGCTGTGACCTGATCTTCACCATCGCCCTCCAGACCTGGCCAATCCTCCTGGTGTCTGGTTTCCTGACCCTCTTGGATACTCTGTGTGATGGTATCAGGATTTCTACCCGCCTTCTTCCACACCCCCTGAGGGTTGGGGAGAGGGGGGCAGCTGCCCACAGCTCCAGCCTATGGGGAGAGGGGTGGGGACCAGGGAGCAGAGCCAAACACCTGAGAATTGCCCGAGTACAGGGCAGCTGAGCGTCAGGGCACTTTGGGCAGGGAAAGGATCAGGCTAGAAACACAGAGGAGATGGTGTGGCATGATGGAAAGAATGCTAGATTTGGGGTCAAAGGATTTGAGTGGATGTCCCTCATGTGCCACTTACTAGCTATGTAACTGTATGACCTTGAGCAAGGCACTCTCCTCTCTGGGACTCAGTTTCCTCACCTGTAAAATTGGGGAGCTGGACCAGATGATCTCTAAAATCCTCCCAGCTGTCAATGTGTGATCCTATGATCTCCTGGCCCTCTCCCATGCCCCTAGGCTTATTTCTGCCTCTTGGCTGGCCTCTGAAAGCTGCTTCCTTTTCCCTCCCCCCTCCTCTACTTCAGGTTTAGCTCAATGAAGTTTTCCTACTCCCTCCCTCCTGTGCACTCCTCCACCATACTGTCAGGGCCACTTAAGGACAAATGTTCCCTAAATTCAGTGATTCACACCTTTAACTCTTTCCCATCATCCACCCCCAGTTAGACTGAGGCTCTTAAGGATAAGGATCCTGCCTCCTTCTATCTCTCCTGACATTCATTCATTCAACAAACATTTATTAAGCCCCTGCTAGAGGCAGGGCCCCGTGCTAGGCATTAGAGGAGATAATAGGATCTGAAACTCCATCTAGTTACATCGTTAACCTCCTCATTTTACAGATGAAGAAACCCATGCATTGGGAGGTTAAATGATGTGTCCAGCATCACATAGATAGTAAGTTTCAAAGGCAAAATTTGAACTTGGGTCCCTGATTCCAAAACCTGTGCTCTTTCTGACATACTCAGCGGGACTAGATGTAAAACATCAGATAAAATTCAGTCCCTGCTCTCATGGAACAGACAAACTAGTAGATGATTGGGGTATGGGAGGTGACAGTGTCACAGCTAAGTCATGGTCACTATTCTTTCTCAGGCTCAGACATTTTGTGGGGCCGGTCTTCTATTCACTTGTGGAGAGAGTCCCAGTTCAAGTTTTAGACAAGGTGGTCTGAGATAAAAAGCTCGTGAGGATGAAGCCCACCCCTTCAGGACAGAGATAGTCCTGGGACAAGCAAGGTTGAAGTCACCAAAATCCCTTCCACCCGCAGACAGGGAATTCTGCAGAGGCTCCAGTTCTCTCTCCTGGTGTGATACTTTACAGTGTTCAAAGCATTAAGATATCTAGACATCTAAATATTCCTCTGGGGAGGGATATTTCTTTGGACCTTATTCATCCATGGGGGAGATACTTCAGAGTCTCTGATTCTCCAGGGACAGGACTGAAAGTACTGGAGAGAGGTAAGGAATGCTTCCATAGACCCTGCAGTTCCCATCTGAGGGGGCACTTCAAAGGACATGAACAGTGGGCAGCTGGAGATAGTCACCCATACTCAAGATCCCCCACTCCTGCCCTCACCATCCCATCCACAGCTGAAGTGTCAGAATCTCTACTAAAGTCTCTGGGAGATGATTCAGGCTTTATAGCTTCAGGGAACTTGGTATGACAAGTTGATCTGATTGACTAATCATTTTGTTTCCCCTTAACATCACATTTGGAAAAACAGCTCAGCAGAGGACAGGTAAAGTTACAGCCGACAAGTTTGTGACTCACCTAACTGACAATTTCCTTCTTCGAAAGGTAGAGGAATTAGTGAAAAGAACTGCTAGCCTGGACCTGATTGCAACTGAAAAGGGGTAATTGGATGCATTGGAATGAATGGTGGAAGAGGCCACTCAGCACTCCACACACACAGCCACCACCCTCATTCCTGGGTCAGGTTTTCTTTGAGTCTCCTAGGCATCTCAGGCTCTGCACATCCCAAACAGAACTCATCACCTTCCCACCCCAGCCGCCCCTACCCAGAAGAACATCCAGTCTCCTAGGTTCAAGGGCACCACCCGTCACTCAGGTTCGAAACCTCGTCACCCACAGATCTTCACTCTGACTCACTCCAAAGTCATTCAGTTGACAAATCATCTTCTTTCTTCATGACTTCTCTAAAGTACATCCTCTTCTCTCCACTCACTCAGCCACCTCCCTAGTCCAGGCCCAGATCGCCTCTCCACTGGACTGTTACTGTAGCCTAATTGGTCTCTCCTTCCCCAAGCTTCTCCCCATTCCAATCCATCTGCCACACAGCTACTGAAGGAATTTTCCTAAAACGCCAGGTCTGACCACGTCAGCTCCCTACTCACTAAACACCAATCGCCCCTTATTACTTCTAGGATCACATTCTCCATTTGGTAGTCAAAGACAAAGAGGTGGTGTAGTGGATAGAGCACTGGCCCTGGAATCAGACAGATGAGTTCAAATCTGAACTCAGACACTTACGACTGTGTCACCCTGAGCAAGTCACTTAACCTTGGTTTCCTCAACTATAAAATGGGATAAATTATAACACCTGTCTACCATGTAGACATTTAGTTGTGAGGATTCAATGAGATGATACTTGCAAAGTTCCTGCCACATAGTAGAAACTACTATTAACGAAGGGATGGTAATAAAATACAACTGAGAGGAGTCAGAGCTACTCAGCTCCACTTCTGTGCATTTTCTCTACAGATCTTTGAACCTGGTGAACACAAATGGTGAACAGGGATTTGAAGCACAAGCTATGTGATCTGTCCAGTCTGGCTTTCACCTACATTTCCAGGTTTGTTTCCTTAACATTTCCTCTGCCATATCCTTGCACAGGCTAATCCTCTTACCTGGAATTCCCTGCCTCATCTACCTCAGCTGCTTCAAACTCCACCACCATCTACTAGAAGCTTTTCCTGGTCCTTTTCCTGGTCCTTTCTCCAGACTCAATTAAAATGTGAGTTCAAAAGAGAACATCGTACACAGTAACAGCAACATTGTGCGAAGACCAACTTTGATAGACTTAGCTCTTCTCAGCAATGCAAGGAGCTAAGGCAACACCAAAAGACTCATGATGGAAAATGCTGTCCACATCCAGAGAAAGAACTTTGGAGTCTGAATGCAGATCAAACCAGACTATTTGCTCTTTGTTTTTTTCTTTCTCGTGGCTTTTCCCTTTTGTTCTGATTCTTCTTTCACAACATGACTAGTGTGGACATATGTTTAATATGATTGTATATGTATGGCCTATATCAGATTGCATGCCATCTTGGGGAGGAGGGAAGTGAAGGAGGGAGAAAAAGATTTGGAATTCAAAATCTTGCACAAGAGAATGTTGAAAACTATCTTTGCATGTAATTGGAAGAAATAAAATACTATTAAGTGGAATTTTATTTAAAAAATAAAAAAAGAAATATGGGTTCATTTTGCTAAACTTTTTTTTTATTCTCTTATTTTTTTGGTAACAAAGGATGGTTCTGTAGTAGAGGCTCTTAAGTGTTCTGTAAACTTGTATGCGTTTTTAAAAAATATTTTGATAATTGTCTTTCCCTATAGTTTCCTTTGTAATCCCTGGGTATTTTATTTTATGCATTTAAAAGCATGATTCTGAGACAGCATCCAGAGGCTTCACCAGATACTCCCCAAGTGGTCCATTACGTAAGAGTCCATGAGATGGTGAGCTCCTTGAGAGTAAAAACTGCATTTGTAAGCCTTTTTTAATATTCTTTGGCTTTAACCCAATGCCTGGCACATAATGTTTAATACATGTGAGTTGATTTGTCAAAAAAAGGTTAAGGATCCCTGCTCTACAGAGAGGAGAGGGAGAAGTGGATATCTAGAAATAAAGGTGATGTTTAAAAAAAAAAGATATCCGAAAATAAGAATTTTAATGGTTTTTAAAATGTTTAAGGGAAGCTGGGCCAGGCCACATACCCATTACTGAGAATGGCTTCTCAGAAGATCTCCAGAGAAAAAAGGGAAAGCTCATGGCTGCTCCAAGAAGCCCCATCTGTGACCCATAGTGAGAGTAGCACACTTAAGGAGAGATATTCGTTGCCTACTGAATGGCAAAGCTGAGATTCAAGCCCACTTTCCTCTTCTCTCTACACAATACTACACTGACACTCCAAGTGGAAAATCCAGGAAATGTAGACAGGGCCCCTCTCCACAGGCTGGATATAGCTTAGAGCAGGCCACAGCTTCCCCACCCTTGGCTTAGAGCTTTCCAAGCCCAAATTCTCTTACCAGCCATGAAAATGCCAGAGTGAAAAATGCTCAAGACGTCCTCTGCCTGAGAAGGCTGAGAGGAGGGGATGGGGATGGGGGAGAGCGGTGATTGACTAGGAGCTCTGTCCCCTTAGAAGGCTTCCCCACAACTCTCCCTTCCCTCTCATTTTTTCAGGGAAACGTGGCCTTTCCTTCAAGCTGTTAATCGCCTCCTCCTCCTCTTCCTTTGGGCTCTCTCCCCCCGTACCCGCTGGGCATGTTGTAATTGAGATTATTTTTAGACAGCTCTCAGGCTCTGGGGGAACTGCAAATCTGTGAGACAAGGGAAAGCCGGTCCCCCTCCCACCACCCAGTTGCTGATGACAGAAAATGGTTGATTAAGAGCCAAAGGTGAAAGGTTTGGGGACAGGCAGTGGGGAGTCCTGCCTGCCCCCACCTTGAAGCCTCTCCCTGTCATCTGATTCAAACATTCCCTTCCACAACCACACCACCATCAGGTTCCCTATCCAGGGACTAAACAGCTGACAGATTCTCTTTACAACACATTTAATAAGTGGTCATTCCATCTTTGATTAAAGACCTCTAGGCAAGTGCTTGATAAATGTTTGCTCACTGACTGACCACCTCCCAAGACAGCCCATTCTAACTTGCGGCTACTCTCACTTTTAGGAGGGATTTCCCCCCCCCCCCTTTTGTCAAGTTAAAATCTGCCTCTCCACACTTTCAACCCATTGCTCCCTCTCAGGAGCTAATCTGTCCCCAGCATCCCTAGATCATCTAACACAGGTGCCCCCATTCTGATGTAATCCAACCCCTTCATTCTGAGAACTGGAAATAGAGGCCGGGAGTGTTTAAATGACTTGACCAATGACAGAGAACTCTTAAATAACAGAGGTAAGATTTGGATCCTGTTCTTTTGACTCCAAATCCAGGGCCCTGTCCACTGCACTGTACTGCTCTTGAGTCCAAATCTGTCCCCTAATCCATGGCTCAGACCAAATGGATCCTTGGGGGGAAACCAGTCTACCCCATCTAAGTGCTTCAGAATCCTTGTTGAATACATTTTCTAAAATGCAACTAAGAAAACCTCCTTTTGTAAACTGTGGAATGACCTCCAGGTATTTCATTTCCTTTCAGTCCTAAACCTAAACTAACTGGAGATCCTCAGTCCTTTTATTATACCTACGTTGTAGGAAGTTAAGAATCAGAGATAGAGGGGCTTTACCATCTACATGTTGTCCTACAAACATGTGTTGTCTGGATTACACACTGCCCATTGGTGGCATGGAAATCTGTAGGAAACTGTGCTCCTGTAAAGGTGAGATTGGGGTGGAGGGGGATTTTCCTTATTATTTAGTTCATGATTCTGTCTTTATTTTGAGCTAATGTGTCCTCTGGCTTGGTCTGATTTTTAAAAAAAACATGGTTGGATGGGCACTGCTGAACTGTGCTTTTGAATAGATGCTACTCCAAAGCATGCCTGATGCAGGATATAGATCCTAGGGCTCCTCATTTGAGGGTGTCTTCACCACAGGCACAAGACAGACCATCAGATCAAACTACACTTTCCGTTAGATTATTACCAAGCAGCTTGGCTTTTAGGATGTACCCCAGAAGCTTGCAACCAATCACTGATGCTCACTGTAACTTCTGCAGTCTTCTCCTGTACCTACATAACTGTGATTTTATTGTACTATTCTACCCCTACATAAAAGTAAATTAATCTTCTGGGGGGGAGATTGGTTTTGTACTTTCATGGGGTAACAATAAGGAGGACATAGTCTTCCAACCTCGTCCAGGGCACATATTTGTCTTATCCCAGTTCAGAGCCTGGTTGTGTCTTGGTGCCTTGTTAGTATTGCCCCAGCCACCAGTGCTGGTTGGCAAATTGCCCCTGGGAAAGGGCTCCTTGCGCTGCCTACATCCTACACATGTGGGTCCATGCCTGGTGATCTCTTGCACAATATGTGATAGGGCCATCCCTTCAGTTTAAAGGAAAGGAGACACTCAGCTGGCTAATTGAGCTTCCTAAAGCACAGGTCTGACCATGTCACTCTTCTAGTCAATAAACCCTACTGGCTCCCTATCATCCCCCAAATCCTAGCCTCTTCCTGGGCAGTTAGACGGTACAGTGCATACAGTGCCAGGGTTAGAATCAAGAAGACTCATCTTCAAGAGTTCAAATCCAGCCCCAGATACTTAATAGCTGTGTGAGCCTGGGCAAGCCACTTAAACCCATTTGCCTCAGTTTCTTCAACTGGAAAAGGAGCTTCAGAAAGAAATGGCAAAACCCTCCAGCACCTCTGCCAACAAAACTGTAAGTGGGGTTGGGCACAACTGAAAAACAACTGAACTATTTTCCCATTCTTTTAATGCTTTACAGCCCTCCATTTTAATACCTTATGCCTCCTTACACACAATGTTCCATTCCCCAACTCTGGGCATTTTCACATGCTGTCCCTCACATCTAGAACAGGCTGTCCCCATGTTCCTTCCTCATCTTTGCCCCCTGGCTTCCTTCTAGTCTCAGACAAAGTCTCACCTTTTGCAAGAAGCCTTTCCCAGATGTCCCTAGCCTTAGAGCCTTCCTCTTGAGATTATCTCTAGCTTATCTTCATATATCTCCTTTGAACATAGCTTTTCACGTGTTTTCTCTACCATTACACTTCGGGCTCCTTGAGAGCAAGGCCTATTTTTTTTTTTGCCTTTCTTTGTATTCTCCAGGGCCTCACAGAGCCTGGCACAAAATAGGCTCTTAGTAAATGCTTGTTGACTCGACTTTCTGTTCAAGGACCTGTCTCCCATGTACTTGTCACCACTGCCAGGGATTCCACCATTTCTCTGGTTTAAGACCTTCATACCGTTTGTGCTAATGATTTCCTAAAAAATCCATTTCAGATCCTTCTCAACAAGAAGTATGATGGACAAAAGCTCTCAGATGCTGGACCTGGAACCTATGAGACCTGAGTTCTAATCCTGTCTCTGCTGCTTGGGTGACCTCAGATGGGTCCCTTCATCTCTTTGGCCTTTGTTTCCTTTTCTGTAAAATGAAGAGATTGAACTAGACATCTTAAAAGGCCCTTCCAGTTCTAAAACCTCTGGTCCCGCACAGTTAACTAAGGGTAGAGTTTGGTAGAGAAAAATCAAAGGAGAAAAGACCTGTGAGTTCTTTCTCTTCCCGTAAAATTGTATCTTTTAACCAGTTCATTCCTGCCTGCTGGGAGCAAAGCCCTTCCAGGAAACTTCATAGCAGGCTCAAGGTGAGATGGGAAGGAGAAAGCAACAAACGAATCTTTGCGTTCATACTCTCTGTCCTCATAGACCCAATCCCCTCAATTGCTGGGAATTCTTGATAGAACTTGATGGCTTCCTACCCTATTTTTCCTTCCCTTATGGCCTAGAATGAATCAATGCAGCCCTATGTACTTGCATGGCCCCACTTGGTCCCAGAAGGCCAGGTATGGGGGCCAAGTGTCCAGAGGCCGCTACAATCCCTGATTTTCACCCCGTTATCAGGGGGCACAGCCCTTCATTCTACAGCAAGCCAAAATGGCCTCCTTATACTCTCATCCATCACCACGTATCATTTCTTAACTCTATTCCTTTGTATAAACCATTCCCTATGCCTGGAATATATTCTCTTCTCACCCCTGCCTCTCAGAATCCCTGGTTTTCTTCAAAACTCAGCTAACATGCCTCTTCTTCCATGACACCTTGCCTGATCCCCAGCTGCCAATCTTCCATCGTGTGCATTACCTTGCATTTATTTTGTATACATGTTGCATGTACTTATAGCTGTATGGGCAACCTGTCCCTCCCCTCATAGAATACAAGCACCTTGAGAACAGGCATTGCTTCATTCTTGTCTTTCTATTCCCTTGCTGCTAGCACTGTGTCTAACATATACAGTAGGCATTTAAGAGACGCTTCTGGATGAATGGATGGGTAGGCTGAAAGCCTGGATGATTTCAGGTATATTGCAGGAAGGATGTTTCAGGCAGGTGCAGGCGGTACTTAATGGCTTCTGAGGTCCCTGATGATTTGGTGAATCTCTGGGTCTGATGAAGAGAGAGGGGTGAGTTGCCATGGAGATGACTTTGCAAAGAGCAGGCAAGCCAAAGGAGGCTATTTGGGGGAGAGAGAGATAGGGACTATACTCCTCTTTATTCATTCTTTTTCTGTTCCTCATTGTTTAATGTTTTTTTAAAAGTCCCATTGAAATCAACTGGTTAAGTCTCATTTTCATTCAAGGTTAGCAGTCCCTCCCAACCGGGGGTCAGGAACCCTAGTGGGCAAGAGTTGCTTGGCAGTTCTGGTTCTTTAATCTTGCTCTTTCCATGTATCTCTCATTCTCTACCCAACTCCCTTCCTTCATTCAGACAGCACAGCTTCTACCTCCTCTATCTACAGGGCCACTGATAGTTAGCCCTGGAAATCCTACTAGGAGCAGGAAGAGAGATGTCTTTGGTCCTGTTCTCCAGGACAGCGAACAGGCTCTATGTGGTCAGAGCCTCTTACCTTACCCCCACCCACCCTCCAACTCCTGCCCCTTTCTGGACTAGAGCAAGGAAGAAGAGGGACTCGGAGGCTATAAGGGCTATAGAGAGGTTATTTACAAAGGTGCTGTCCGACCCTCTGTCTGGGACAGGGAAGATCATCAGGAGGTAGAAGACACGACTTACAAGGCCTTTCCCCTTTCTGGGCCCTTAGTTCTAATGTAGGGCTGATGGTTTCTAAGGTTTGTTCCAACTTTGGCCTTCTCTACCCCCATCCCATTGCCTCTTTCCTAGGAGCCCCCAGCTCAAAGACCACCAGCTCCTGGAAGTTTGACTCTCTTTGACTCTCTCACTGCATTGTACTCTGATCTTATGCATTTATGGCTCATATCTACAATTCTGTCCACATATCTGCCCATAATTGGTACCATATTCTTTTGTGTTCCTGTCTTATCTCTGACTGGTAGAGCACAAGGTCCCTTAAGGCAAATTCTGTTTCTTATTCATCTTTATATCCCCAGGGCCAGTATGGACTCTCAAAGACTTTCTGGGCCTAGAAATATTTGCTAAATGAACTTTGATGGCAGTTTCACTGCTGGCGCTTCCCCTCAGTTCCCAGACCTCCCTGGGAAGAGGATAGGTAGGGACACCACCTCCCATCCAAGTCAAAGCTGCCAGTCTCAGGTTCTCCCAAAGGCCCAGCTTAGCCTGGAGCTTTCTTCCACCTAGAATTCCAGACTTCTGCGGTCCAATCTGGAACATAAAGCTTTAATGCATTTTCTGAGCTTTCTTGCCCCCTCTCCTCTATTCCTAGGACTGGGGGAATTGGTAGCACACAAGGAAGGGGAATAAAGACACAAAGAAGGAGCAAGCCTAGGCCCACATAGGAAGGAGCAAAGACCCAGACTTCACAGATTACTCAGTCTGCCACAGAGACTGGACTCAAACAGGAAACAGTGAGAAAACATAGAAGATAGGACCCCAACCAGAGGGAAAAGGGTCTGTTCCAGACTAGAAGGTTGGAGGGCAAAGTGAGGGATTCCTCCCAAAGCCTCCATTTAAAGAGGGCTCTCAGGACAGGCATCTCTTTATTTCCCACTAGCTTGTACTCCTCTGGACTGGATTCCATCATGCCCCCAGCTGGTACCTTCCCCCCACCCTTTTCAGATTCCTTTTATGTGTTATCTTCCCTCATTATATCTTAAACTCCTTGGGGGCCGGAACTATCTTTCCTTTTTTCTATTGCATCCCCAGCACATAGTGGGTGCTTAATGTTTTTTGAGTTACGGACTGTAAGTGCTGTCAAACTAGGAAGACTTCATAGAAAAGAGTCATCTTAATTGGGGGGTGGGGTGGCGCGGAATGTTGTTCCGGATCTGAGATTTAGAATGGAAAATGATCTTTGCTAGGGATCATCTGGTCCAATTTCTTCATTTTACAGATGCAGAAACTTGAATCAGGGGACAGCTTACATAGACATAGCTTCTGAAATTCTGAGAAAATTCATTTGGCAAGAAGCAGTGATCACTGACACCCAGATACAATTCCTGATTTGATTCCTGATTTCCAGACCATTGATCCTGTGTTAGCCCTCTCCCCAGACTGATTGCAGTGCCAAAAAGTATATCTCCCTCCCCATCAAATCCCTTGGGGTGCTCCTTCCCCCTGGAGTGAGCACTGAGAGGCCCCAGAGGGACCTCTCTCCTATGTTTTGTCTAAGGAAGCCTTCCCCAGCTCATAGAGCAATTCCAACCTGATCTCAGGAGGGCTAGAGGTCCTTTAAGGGATTGGCATCATAAAGTTAGAGCTAGAAGGAGCCTTAGAGATCAATTGAGTCCACTGAGCCCAAGAGAACTTAAGTGACTTGCCCAGGGTCACATAATCAAATGTCTCAGTCAGAATTTGAACTTGGATCTTTCTCACTTCAAATCTGGTACTTTAGGACGTCATGGTGCCTCTCAGTTCCATAGGCTATATCTGGCCTTGAAGATCAGCACATTTCCAGCTGACTCCTATAATTTCCTACTACCACTCCTTGGACCTTGAGTTTTCTCATCTCTTCCCAAGGAGAGAGGACCACATAACCAAGGCTTGTCGAACTGAGCTGAAGAGGTTCTATCCCTAGCTCTTTCCATCCATCCTGTTCTCCTCTCTCCTTGAAGGGCCAAGTCCATGCTAGCCCAGGTAGGAACTGCTCTGATATCAATCAATCAGTCTTAATGTGGTACCCTGGTCCAAGTGATCCCACATTTTATTAAAGAACCGATCTCAGCAAGACATTGACACCTAGTGTTATGGAGATGAGAAAGGAATTGGGGAAGGTCTTTCTAGGCTCCTCTTAGGCATCTCCTTTCAATTATAAGTTCCATAAGAACAGGAACTTGGTCATCTCTACTTCTGTATCCTCTGTCCGTGTGCCCTCTGGACTTTGCCACCATGACTCAGCTGCCTTCTCACCCTAGAATTTCCCTTTCCCAAGCCTTTTATCTACTTGGTGAGTTCCTTGGAAAAGGGGTGTCCATTTGAGCATGGCCTAGACTGGACATGCTTCACTCTCCCCCTGATTGTGCTTCTTTCTGACTCTCCAGACTTTCCCAACATGGCCTACCACGCTTCCTTTTTTATGGGCTGTCTTCTTTCATTAGAATGTAAGCTCTCTGAAGGCAGAGGCCATCTTTTTGATTGTACATACCTTCAGCACTTAACAAGAAGCTGGGACACAGTAAGTACTGAATAAATGCTTGTTACCCATCTATCCGTACTTAACAGGTGCTCAATAAAGGTCAGTTTAAATTGTTGGATTTAATCCCATTTCAGTCATCTCTTTCTCTTTTCATCAATGTCTCTGTCTCTTGATCCATCCTTTCTTGTCTTCCTGTATTTTCAGGATTTCTATTGGAAATTTTTTCTATTTCTATTTCTGTGAGCCAAGAAAAAAAAAAAACCAAACCTACCTTTACCTGAATTTCATTTCCCTAGGAGGGATTTCTTTTACCTGATAAAAATCAGTAAGAGCAGGAGTTATAACAGCACTTTGCACATAATAAGTTTAAGGAATGCTTGTTGATGATAATTGATTGGTCTCAAAGACTTGCTCTTTCCTGCCTGAGGGACTGAACATTGGTGTTTGGCTAGTAAGATGGACTCACTGAGACCTGTGAGACCCAGACCTAACTTCCCAAAAACGCTCCTCCCCCATCCCAACACTACATTTCCCACAAGGGTTTAGAATGATGAACGCTTTACAGCTGTGTTGATCTTCAGAGTTCAAGGGATACTAGCTGAAACCAGCCTAGCCGTGGAGTCTGCCTATTATAGGATTTATAACCAAAGATAGACCCCCAAGAAAGAGGGACTCTCTCAGGAGCCTGGACACAGGAGTTTAACTCTGAGCACTCAGGAGACCAGACATTATCAACTAGCCTGGTCCAAGAAGGCTTCCTGGGGGTGTGGCTTTGAAGAGAGAATAATGTGGTTTAGATAATTGGGACAACTACTTCCCCCATCCCTATTCAGAATGGACAAGATCTGCTCCACCCTTCAGATTACCTTTAACCTCAAGTATTGTTTCTGAATCTCACTCTTAGTGTTTGTGAGGAAACCCTAGAAAACATGGTGTGGGGTAGGGAACATGTAGGGGAAAGGAGAGCAGAACTGAGGGCTGGTATCTATCTCTCTCCCACCTCAAACCCCAGCCCTAGACTATCACAGTTCAACATCAAAGAACCTCAGTTCAACCCCCTTCATTGTACGTATAGGGAAAGAGAAGCCCAAAGTGAGAAAGTGGATCAAGTGCTAGGCCTGGAGTTAGGAAGACTCATCTTCCTGAGTTCAAATCCAGCCTTAGACACTTACTAGCTGTATGACCCCAGACAAGTCACTTTACCCTGTTTGCCTCAATTTCCTCATCTGGAAAATGGGCTAGAGAAGGAAATGACAAACCACTCCAGCATCTTTTCCATATGGGGTCACAGAGTCAGACAGGACTGAAACGACCAAACAACATCCCCAAGGTTATACAGACGGTCAGTGACAGAACTCAGAAGAGAGCACAGGTCCTTCATGCCCAGCCCTGGTCTTCAGCAGGCTCCTATGTTCATTTAGAAGGCTAGTTCCTCCCCTTGGAAATAAGAGTGATCTGGACTTGGCTCTGGAGAAGTAGAAGTGGGTGAGACCTCTACCAGTGTAGTTAGAGAACAAAGAACACTCAAGACCATGGGGGGAACTCTAGCTCCTTCAAAGTGTGTTATAGCAAGGGGGAAACCCTGTGGTTTATGGGAAACAGGATGTCAGGAAAAGCTTTCTATCCAAGGCAGGCCTGAGATGGATCCTGAAGGATGTGCACAGAATGGAACAGGGTCAGAGATGAAGGTGGAGACAGAGAGAGAGAGAGAGACCTCAAAAGGTCTAGGGGGTGCATCTTAGATACTGTGCCTGGGATAATGAGAGAAGGAAAAAGAAATAGAAGCAGAAATTGGGGCGGGGAGTGAGGAAGACAGAACAAGGTAGGAGAGAGGCCTAGAGAGAAACAGAGACAGCATTTATCAAGCTCTTACTCTATGCCACACATGGATATGAAGACCTCTTAGACCACTAAAATGCTGGATTTGTGAAAAGCCTGAACCAGGAGAAGGGAGCCACTACTAGAGCCTCAGATGAAAGGTTGGACTGGCCTAGGGCCCTAGAGGTCAGAGAGACAGCTACACAAAGCCGGGAGTTAGAAGCTTGGGCTTGAAGGGAGTGGATACGAGGCACTCCATTCCTGACCCAACACTGCCACCAAGTGAGGAAACCAGAGCATGGATAGCCCCGCCTGGCATTTCATGTCTAACCATCTACCTCCCTCCTACCCATTGACCTGACCAACAACAGGGCTTAATCTCCACTTTCGGATTGGGGGCTCTCTGAAGACAGAACTGAGTGTGTCTCCTCAGACTAGGGACTCACTGAGAATCATCTAATCTTAGAGGTGGAAAGACCCTCAGTGGTCATTTAATCCAAACCACACTCTAAAAGAATCCACACCATAAATATACCAGACTGGCGGTCAAGGAGAATTCACTACCTCCTAAATTAGCCTAAATTCTGCTTTGGGATCAATCAACTTCCCTAAAAATATCCCTAAATTATTTTATTATAAGTCCACTATTTCTGGTTCTGCCCTTCCAACCAAATAAAACAAATGAATCCCTTTTCTACTAATCAGTCCTTCCAATGCCATTATTCTTCCTTGTCATCCCAAACTCTTCCAGGTATCCTCAAGTCTTGTCTTCTCAGGGCAAACATCCTCATATGATATGGACTCAAGACCCTTCATAACTCTGATTGCTTCCTCCAGACACTCTCCAGATTTCTACTGTCCTTCTTAAACTGACATGTGGGACTACAAACAACACTCCAAATATGGTGTGACCAGAAAAGAGGACAAAGAGAATATCTCCTTTTTGCTTTTTCCTGGAAACTATGGCAGAGTGGATAGCGCTCTGGAACTGGAGTCCAAATTATCTGAGTTCAAGTCTGGCCTCAGACACATACTAGCTGTATGACCCTGGGCAAGTCACTTAACCTCTCTCCCCCCTAGTATCCTCACCTGTAAAATGGGGGTAATCACAGCACCCCCTGCCTTGGATAGAAAGCTTTTCCTGACATCCTGTTTCCCATAAACCACAGGGTTTTCCCCTTGCTGTAACACACTTTGAAGGAGCTAGAGTTCCCCCCATGGTCTTGAGTGTTGTTGTGAGGATCAAATGAGGTGACATTTGTAAAGTGCTTGGCACAGTGCCTAGCACACAGTAGGTGTTCAGTACAGGCTTGTTCCCTTACCTCAAGGTCAGCCATGATCCCATTTGCTGACTCACATTGGGCCTTAAGGTCCACCAAAACCTCCAGGTCTTCCTTCTGCAAACTGTTTTCTAGCTATGCCTCCATCATCTTGTACTTGAGTTCAAGATAGTTAGCTTTGCACAGGCGAGACTTTACATTTATCTCTGTTGAACTGCATCTTATTGGATTCAACCCAATGCTTTCGCTTGTCAAAATCTTTTGGGATCCCCACGCTGACATTCACAAGAGTATTCCTTATTCCTCCCAGTGAAGAGGCAGTATGGTGAAGTGGGTAGTGTAAGGAAGACCAGAGCCTGAATCTCCCTTCAGATACTGACTAGCTATATGAGTCTGGGCCTCACGTGACTCATCTGTAAATGGGGGGAGCTGAACTGGACTTTCAAAATCTAGGATCTTAGGACTGACTCCCTAAGAACAGAGGCATTGGGACCCCTTCAAGGTAGGGGGTCTCTGAGGACAAGGGCTGTACCCCCTCAGATGAGTGTCCTTGAGGACAGGGACCACATCACCTTCTCCCTCATATCAGCTTGCCTGGGCAATTCTACCAGAATCATAGAACCACATCCAGCTGAACTGTGCATTGCACTGGGGAATTGTATTCAAATCATATCGTGTCAGAGACAAAAAGGAGGCACCTCAGCAACCACCTGGCCTAACCCTGTCATGTTACGGATGGGAAAATTGAGATCTAGAATGGAAAAGTACTTGAGGTCATACATTCAGCAGAAGAGCCAAAAGTAGACCCCAGTGTCCCTAACTTCCTGGAGCAGCCCCCGGGGGACCAGGGGGTAATAGATTTAGATGTGGAAGGGACCTTAAATGCCATCTTACCTTTTACTGTACAGATGGCATCAAAGGCTTTTCTTTAACAGAAAAGGGGTTCCACCTCTGGATACAAAGAAAGGACAAAAAGCAATTACTGTTCTCACAGAACTGTCTAATGGTGTAGACCACCTGCAGACACCTAAGTACAACCAAAACCTGTTACAAACATAAATAAGCAGAGGGAAGGCACTAGAATTAAGAGAGAGGTGGAAAGGTTTCCTGTAGAAGATGGGATGTTAGCTGGGACTTGATGAAAGAGAAAGCGATCCAGGCATGAGGCCAGTGACATTATATATGGATGTGGTCAAATACTATTGTTCTACCTGAGAAGATTTATATGAGCTGATGCAAAGTGAAGCAAACTTCAGGAAAATGATTTCTATGATAGCAATACTTTGAAAGACTTAGGCACTCTAATCCACAGAATGACCAACAGTTCCCAAGGACTCACGGTGATGCAGGCTCCTGATAGAGACAGCAGACTCAAAATGCAAATTAAGGTATATACATGTATATATATGTGTGTATGCAGATACACATACCCATATCTGTGGTTTTATCAGCCCAGAGTTTAACATGGGTCATTGAGGGGCATAAGTATGTGTATGGCCAATGTGGGAAACTGTTTGCTTAACTCTCCATACTTGTAATGGTTTTTTCCCTTACTTTCTCAATGGGAGCAGTGGGGAAGGATGTGGACCTGAAAATAAAACTGAATTTTAAAAATCAAAATTAAAAATACGATTATCAAGTTGGAAAGACAATGCGGTACCAGACTATAGAAGGCTGTAAGTGCCTAGGAGAGGAATTTGGACTTTATTTCCTAAGCAAAAAGAAACCTCTAAATATTTTTAGTAGCATGCCCGTATCTATACCCAAGAATTGGGGACTTTCCCTTTCCCCCCTGAGTCATAGGCCCCTGCACTGGAAGTAGCCAACGAAAATTGAGTTCTACTTCTTCCTCCTCCATTTTGGTGAGCTCCAAAGAAGCGGCTCCAAGTAGTTGTACAACATGGTCCAGCTGGCCTGGAGGAAGACTGGAAGCCTGAGTGCCTTTCCAAATTCCAAGAGATTCCATGGGGCCAGCTGGCATGATCAGGAGGCACACAGTCTAAGCACCAAGGGACAGAATCTGCTAAACATCTCTGGCAGTGGTTCTCAACCTTCCTAATGCCATGACCCTTTAATACTTGTATATGGGTGTATCTGCATGTGGACAGACCTTCCTGGAGACGGATAGAGGAGCAGTGTCTGGGTTCCTAAGACCATCAGAAATATGTGTTTCCCGATGGTCTTAGGCGACCCCTGTGAAAGGGTCCTTCAATCCCCAAAGGGGTCGTGACCCACAGGTTGAGAACTACTAATCTATGGACTACTATGAGGAGCCTTAACATGAAAAACAGATATCTGTTTTATTTGACAAAGAAAGAAACATTCTCACAACCAATCAAAACTTTTGAACAACCAATTGTGCAACCACCAATTTAAAACAATTGAAAGTTTAAATAGGCTAGACACACTTGATGCTCTAGAAGCACAGAAGAGTTCTAAGCTATCAGCTGGTGATGCTCTGGCTCTGGTACCCAGAGAAGAGAAAAGTGACAGACTCCATCTGCTGGAGGAGAAATGAACATCAGGCAAAAGCAAAGTAAAGCAGAGACAGTACTTGTTACCAGAAGGATGTATGTTGGATATTTATTGGGAATGGAGGCCAGGATAAGAAGCAAGGACCAGAATTAAATGCTATTGGGAAGACATTTCATCATAGAACAGTGAAGGGGGGAATGCCAACCTTCTCCTTCAATGAAGCCCTAATCTTGCCAGCCCTAGAAGTCATCTGCTCTGTGCAGATTTCTAAAGCAGGATGGCCTACTGAAGACAGGAGGGATTCTCTTGACTCTCTGGGAACCCAGATACAAGCCCTTTAATTGTTCTATGATGAAATGCTTTGTGAGCCTGAGTCATTTTAAAGGGAGCTAGTGGCTTTCCTCCAGTGAGTACCATAAATTAAAGTTCCCAGATCCCACTTGAGTGGGGACAATGATGTAGAAAAGTGAGAGACCTGAAAGTGTATCCAGATTCTTAAGTTGAGATGGCATTGGAACATCTAAGTGGAGATATCTATTGGATTATAAATTCTTTTGAGTGCAGGGACTTTCACTTTTCATGTTTGTATGTAAAATTATCTGGCACATAGTAGGTACTTAATATATGGTTTTGCATTTACTTGATTAGAAGCTTTTATATAGCACCTACTGCATGCCAGGCCCTGCGCTAAGAGTTTTACAAACGTTCTCTCATTTGATGCTCACAAGTGCTCAAGGCAAGTGCTGTTATCCCCATTTATAGTTAAGTGAACTGAAGGAAACAGAGGTTAAGTGACTTGCCCAGGGTCACATAGCTAGGACGTGTCTGAGGCCATATTTGAACTCGGATCTTATGGATTCCAGTTGCAGCTCTCCATCAAGCCACCTAACTGCCTTTAAGGTAGTTAGAGATGTGGGTCTGAAGTCCCACTCTGGTCTTTCAAAGATATATGACATTTACATACAGAGGGTAATAGCATCACCAACTCCACTTGGTCCTGCCCTTGGGCAGAGGGGGAATGATACAGGATGATGACCAGGATGGCCAATGAAGCGGAAAGAAATGGAAAAGAATTTTCCAAGCCCAAATCCCTCAATAGGCTAGGGTCAAGGAGTGGCCACTAAGGCAGTGATGGCCTGTTGTTTCCTGTCCTTGTGGACCAATTCACTTATCACCTCAACCACAGATCTCAATTTCTTTATCTGTAACACCCTCAAGATGAAACTGACTAGTTTCATTCCTTCCCCGCTGGTGCTGGCAGGGGCAGGGCACAGCCCCACGCTGACATGGGGTCTGCGGAATATAGGGGGGTTTTGGGGGGTCCCCCCAGCTCTGACGCTCTTTTGCATTTCTTGGACTGGCCTCGGCAGGGGGAGTACAAAGTTCTAATCCTGCCATTTTGCATCTTCTGATAAACAGCGAACAATTCCTAGTTCTCTATGGAAATGTTGAGTTTTGGATTCGCTGTGGATTCTGACTGTCCGCGGGCTCCGTAATGAAGAGTGGAGGTTAAGTGAAGGGAGGCAAAGAAGTGGAGGGAGACCCCTGGATGCCCCCGAATAGGGTCCTTCCTAGACCCTTTCCACCTCTGGAAGGGTGCTTTCCCTGATCGTGGAGGTAAAATATGGCCTGTCACTTAGAACACGGAGCCAGGGACGCCGCGACAGGGAAAAAAAATAGCTGCTATACCCATTTCACAGATGAGGAAACTGGGGCAGGCAGCGGCGAGGCGACTCGCCCTGGGTCTGAAGCCGACCGGATCTCCCTGATTCCAGGTTCCAGGACCTGACTCCAGAACAGGGGCTGGGAGCCCCTAATCCAACCCCTCATTTAAACTGGGGTTGGGGAAACTGAGGACCAGCTAGGCTCGTGGACAGAGCTGAAAAGAGGCCGTCGAGGCCAATTCGTTCTTACACCCATTTTGCAGATGGGGAAACTGAGACTCAGAGCGGTTCATACGTAGCCCGGGGTCACACAGTCGGTGTGTGCCTGCGGTAGGTTTCTACCGTCGCTGGGGGCTCAAGCCCTGGGACCGGGTCGCTCGTGACCCTCCCTTCGCAGCCATTTTACGCAAGAGACAGGAAAAGCGGGACCGGCTTCCAAGACTTCCGAGGCCACGGCGCAATTCGGTCCGCCGGCAGAAGAGCGCGGTCCGGACCCTTTCTTCCCGGAACCTTTCTGTTGAGGGCTCAGGACTCTGAGGGGGAAGGTTTTCCTATGGGACTTTCCTCCCACGCAGCCCTTATTTCCCACACTGCCCCGCGGTTTTTCCTTCTTTCTCTCTCTCCCTTTGGCTTCTTCCGGTTGGTGGAGTGCCTGTTAGCTCAGGCTGCGGGTGAGAAGCTCTGGGGGTCGCATCCGGCGCCATCCGTGGCCTGGATGGGACGTGGGGGGTACCAGCACATAATTCTAGGGACAGTGGAAGAATCCTGAGCCGAGGGCGGGAGGCAGGGTCCGGGCCAGCGGGCGAGGGAGGGCAGGTGAGGGCTGAGACCAGGCCTGGTGGGAGGGAGTCGGGGGAGGCCCGGGCCCCGGAGTGACCGAGAGGCTGGGTCGGGGACTGTCAGATCCAGGTTCCAGAGTGGGGGGCGAGGACCGGGGCATCGAGAAGGGAAGGAGAGGGGCACCCAGGGCTGTGCACCCCGTGGGGCCAGCAAAGGCAGCGTCGGGAGTGGGACGGGAGTGGAAGCCCACGCGGGACACCCATCCCCGCGGGGGAGGCCCGTGGCTGAGCGTCCCTGTCGTCATGGTGTCCAAGAGCTTGGAGGACCAGGGGTGCAGACCCACCCTTACCCGGGGACCCTAGTTTTTATGTCTCTGGCTTCCACCACCTCTGCTCTGCTCACTCGGGGCCAGTTAAAGCAAACCCAGTCCCTCTTTGCTGATACTGGAAGGAAGGTTTCTCCAGACTAGAAACTCTAAGGTCCTTCAACTATTTCTGTTTCCTATGACAATCTCCTAATTTCTTCTCCATCCTGTTTCATCGTAGTTAAGAAACATCAGTGAGAGAAGCTTTAAAGTCCAGTAGTAATGTCATTCTGCCAGTTTTATAGACGAACTGGAGTTTGGCATCAGCCTTCCCATGGCATGGCACCCAGAATGGATCACAGCACTCCCTCAACTTTTGTGACAACCATGCTCTGTAGAACCTGCTGTCCAATCCTCCTGCACGTGAACTGTCGCTGATTCTTCTCTCATCTTGAGCTTTTACATTCTGAAAGCCTGAGTTTAAAAACTCATCTCGATTAAATTTAATCTTCTTAGATGTTTTGGGGCCTGATTGAAGATAAGCACTATCAATCAGCAAGTATTTATTAATCATTTGCTTTGGGTGCTGTGCTAACATCTGGCTAAAAGAGGCAAAAGACAGTCCATGCCCTCAAAGAGCTTACAGTCGGTTGGAGATGACATGCAGGATAAATAGGAAATCATTAACAGAGGGAATGCACTAGAATGAGACATTGGGAAAGGCCTCCTGTTAAAGATGGGATTTTAGGTGGGACTAGACTTGGAACTGAGAAACAGATTCAAATCCTGCTTCATAATGAGCCTTTCTAGCTTCATAACCCAGGAAAAAAATTGCATTTAAATAAGCTGAAAATGAGGGGGTTAGGCTTCATGAGATCGCAGATTCATAGCAGTATGGTTAGCACTTTGAATCCTAATCTCCTTTTCATTTCTCCCCTACAGGTATAAAGATGGCTAAGTCTAAGAACCATACCACCCACAACCAATGTAAGTTCTCCATGGGTATATGAGAGGTAGCTATGTTATAGCTGGATTGAATGTTAAGACCATTTGTAAGCTCTGTAAATTTGGACAAGTTGCTATCCTTTTTTCTCCTCTTTTAAATAGCAATAATTGTGCCACTTTACAAGAGTGAGGAAAAACAATCTAAATGCAGAATACTGTAGCTGTGGGAGGTTATTATTTGCTGTGTTAAATCAGACTGCCTAATTTGAGTCTTTTTCCCCCCCTCTTGTCTATAGCACGAAAATGGCACAGAAATGGCATCAAGAAACCTAGGTCACAGAGATACGAGTCTCTGAAAGGGGTGAGTGTACCCATATTGTGTGAATATGGTTCATTAATGAGAGACTTAGGTTGCTGGTCTGATTCTTTAAATCAGCGGCTCTCAACCTGTGGGTCACAACCCCTTTGGGGATGGAATGACCCTTTCACAGGGATCGCCTAAGACCATGGGAAAACACATATTTCCGATGGTCTTAGGAACCCAGACACCGCTCCTCTATCTGTCTCCACATGCAGGTACACCCACACACACGAGTATTAAAGGGTCGAGGCATTAGGAAGGTTGAGAACCACTGCTTTAAATGGTCAGTTTTGTTAAATTGCTTTCTGCCCACAGCCCACCTGACACCTAGCCATCTCACCTTCAAAGTATGGGGAGGCTGTGTCAGGCTTGGCATAAGAGAGGCTTCTCTAAAAGTTATATAGGAGTTTAGACCATACTGTGATACATTGGCAAGAGTGTTAGCTCTGGAGGCAAGCACTTGGATTCGAAGCCTGGCTCTGTCATTTGGTGCCTGTGACCTTGGGCAAGTTAACTTTTCTGGACCCAGGTTTCCTTACCTATAAAATTCAGAGCTTAAGCTAGATGACCTTTTAAGTCTCCTGACTATAACCTGATCTTCTGCAGGACACTGGCCTGTCAGTAGGAAAGGAACACTTGCCGGCCCTAAGAGTTCACAGTCTACTTAAGGAGAAAAGGCAAGATGTACACAGCACCGTAGGACAAAGCCCAAAGTATGCAGTTTTCCAATACTTTTCTCCCTACATGTGTTCATGCAGGCTTCATCTTTTTTCTGATGTTCTTGGCTCGGTGTTGTACACATAATAGGGGGCTTGACAAAAGTTTGAATTAAATAGATGGCATTACTTCTAGTTGTTGCCAGAATGTGGTTAAATGTGTAATCTAGGTGTGCTCCTGTTGGGAGCATAGACCATCCAACTTATCGGTCACATGAGCTACATTTGGTGCTGGATTTGAACAGTTGGTATTAATCTTTTAACCACTCATCAGTCATTATGCTTGTTGTGTTCAATGATTTGAGCTGGTAGGGGAGATATATTCACCAGATCTGACCCATACCCTCAGGGATCCAAAAGTCCAGTAGGAGGTAAAAATCATTTACTCAAATAACTATATAGGTATGCAGTATTCATGCAAACTGTCTTAGCAGTTTCTCCAAAGGTAATTTTTAATTTCTTGATGAGTATGTACTTTAACAAATGATCTGCCCACTGCAGGGCTGTATAAAGGCCAAACTGTCCTCACCTTTGGGTACCAGTCACTTAGCTAAATGTCCCTGATTTGTTTTGTTTTTCAGTTTTAGTTCTCAGTTCCAAATTCTTTCCCCCAGCCATTGAGAAGGCAAGAAATATACCCATTATACATATGAAGTCATGCAAAACATTTCAGCTGTGTTCTGGAAGGAAAATAAAGGGAAAAAATACATTTCCATCTGCACTCTTGAGTCCACCAATTCCCTTATGGGGAGGTTTTTCATCTTGAGTCCTTTGGAGTTGTGGTGGATCATTGTATTGATCAGAGTTACCAAGATACAGATTACAATATTAGTATTGCTGTGTCATATAAGTCTTTCTAGGTTTTCTGAAACCATCCCTTTTTATCATTTCTTATAACACAAATAGTATTCCTTTACAGTCATTCACATACTATAACTTGTTCAGCCATTCCCCAATTGATGGGCATCTCCTCAGTCTCCAATTCTTTGCCTACCACAAGTAGAGCTAGTATAAATGGTTTTGTAAGTATGAGTTCTTTTCCTTTTTCTTTGATCTCTTTGGGATACAAACCAAATACCAGGATTGCTGGTTCAAAACATATGCCATTTTATAACCTTTGGGGCATAATTCCAAATTGTTTTCTAAAATGGTTAGACTAATTGCCGCATCTTTTCCAGCATTTGTCATTTTCTTTTTCTGTCATCTTGTCCAATCTGATAAATGTGAAATAGTACCAGAGTTGGTTTTTAATTTGCAATTCTCTATATGGTTTAGAACTTCTATTTTTTTTTAATTATGAAAAATGCCTGTTTATGTGCTTTGACCATTTATCAGTTGGGGAATGGCTCTTATTTTTGTAAATTTGGCTCAGCTCCCTATATGTTTGAGAAGTGAGACCATTTTGGCTGCATTGGTTCTGTTTGTACAAAAACTTGTTAATTTTATGTAATCAAAATGATCTATTTTGTCTCCTGTGAGCCTCTATCTCTTGTTTGGTCATATACTCTTTCCCTATCCATAGATCTGATAGATATTTTTTTTCTTCCGTGCTTCCCTAATTTCATTATAATATTGTTCTCTATGATTATATCATGTAACCATTTTGAGTTTATCTCAGTGGTATGTGGTGTGAGATGTTGGTCCGTGCCTAGTTTGGGCCAGACTGTTTTCCAGTTTCTCAGAAGTTTTTGTCAAATAGTGAGTTCTCTAACACTAAGTTGCTGCACTCATTTTTTTTCTGTGTGTCATGTACCTAATCTGTTCCATTGAACAGCCATTTTATTTCTTATCCAGTACCAAATTGTTTAGGTGATTACTGTTTGTAATATAATTTGCAATCTGGTACAGCTAGGCCCTTGTGAAACAGTTTGTTGTTTGTTTGTTTGTTTTTTTTAATTCTGTTCTTCCAGATTTGGCCATTAGTATTTTATGTGGCTCTAGAATTCATGATGATTACACATAGAAGGGACCTTAAAGATTATGTAGTCCAAGAACATCCAAGTTTTATTAGTAAGCCATATGATGAGAAATCTTTTTGAACCAAAGGTATCTAAAGATTACATTCAGCTTCAGTTAAAATGACTAAATAATTGAAGCTGGCTAGCATGGTACCTGATGGGCTCTTCTACTGCCTTAGTAGTCCTTGGGCAGGTACTTAGGACCATTCGATAATTTATGAGCTAATTTAGTTAAAATACTTAGGTGAACCATGTATCGGTCACTGAACATCTAGTCTAACTCCTTAATCTTGTAAATAGAGAAATGGAGGTTCAGGAGGGGCTTGTCTCGAAGACAGACAGCACCTTAGTCCAGACCTGGACTGGACCTCAGACCATTGCTGAGCATTTAAGTACTTAATTCTGTGCTAAGCACTGAGGTTACAAAGAAAGCAAAAGCGCTCCTGCCCCCAAAAGACCTCACATTCCCTGGCTGGAGATGGACATAAACATGGAGATCATGTAGGTCTGTAAAACAGGTGTACAGAATAAATGGAAGGTAATCTCCCAGAAGGGAAGACACTCATCAGTAAACACTCTGACCACCTGCTGTTATGCCAGGCACCATGGTACTAGCGCTGGGTGAAAGTCCCTGTCCTCAGGTTGCTCACAGTCTTTTGGGGGAGACAGTATTGCAAACGAGCTTCATACAGGATGAATTGGAAGTGAGCTAAGATTTGGAGAAGGTGGGATGTGAACTGAGTCTTGAAAATAGGAAGGGAAATTGAAGAGGCAGAGGTGAGGAGGAGGAGGAGCATTCTAGATGTGAGGGACAGAATGAAAAAGGCCTGGAGGTGAGAATAGAATAAGTATAAGAATCCTGGAGAGGTAGAAAGGGAACAGATTGTTGTTTTTAATTGCCAAAGTAAGATTGAGACAGATTTGAAGTTTTAAATGCCAGGTACAAGACTTGACAATAGATCTTGGGGCCACTGCACTTGAGAATATCACTGTGACAGCTAATTGGAGTGAGGAGAGACTTGGAGCAGGAGACCTGCTAGAAGGTTGTTATATTTTGCATTAGGTAGGAAAGCAAGGATATCTGTACTAAGGTGGTGATTATAAGAGGAGAAAAGAGTTTCTGTGCAGGAGATACCATGAAGGTCTGGTCTGGTCATGGTCTGGATATGTGAGGCATTAGTCCCACATAGAAGGATGACAGACTGCTGACTGGAGACTTGTGCCTTGACAACAACAGAACAGTTGAAGAGAAGGATGAGTTCTGCTTTGGGGAGGTTATGTTAGATATGTCCAGAAGGCAACTCGTGATGTGATACTGGAACTGCAGAGAATGGCTAGGCCTGGGTCATTTGTATAGAGATGATCATTGAATTCCTGGGAGCTGATGAGGCAGTCTGAGTATCCATGGTTGGTAGGTGTGATATGGGTGAAGATATTTAGCCAAGGAGATGGAGTAGTCAGGGTGGGAAGCCAGGAGAGAACAGTGTCACAGACCTAGATGAAATGATCCTAACAGCTCGGGGCTTCTTCTGTCTGGGATGAAAGTAGTAAAGACATTGTTTGTCTTCCAGGTTGACCCTAAGTTTCTGAGAAACATGCGCTTTGCCAAGAAACACAACAAGAAGGGGCTGAAGAAGATGCAGGCCAACAATGCCAAAGCCATCAAGGCCCGAGCAGAGGCCATCAAGGCCCTGAGCACCAAGGCCTCCAAAGCCAAGCTCCTCAGG
>CM053583.1:355811644-355832628 GCA_028627135.1 Pseudochirops cupreus
CCTCCCTCCCTTCCTTCCTCCCTTCCTCTCTCTCTCCCTCTCCTTGCCTTCCTTTCTTCTTCCCATCCTTTTTTGCTGCTCTGATGTTTTATCCCTTTAACATGTTCATTGTGATTTTTGCCTTCCTGATTCTCTGACTTAACACCTGTGTAACTATAAGCAAGTCGCTTTCCCTCTCTTGCCCTTAGTCTGTTTTCTTAGATGACCTCTGAGCCCCTCCCGCTCTGAAGCCCGGGGCGTGCGCCTTTCTTCTCTCCTGGCTGTGCTGGTCTCCGTGGAAGTGTTCAGAAATGTTGTTATTCTTTAGGTTTCCCGGTGGGGAATGGGAATGCTGGGTGTGTACTTGACTGCCCAACTTAGCTGCTGTGAAAATACCACAATGAAGGGATTGTTTTAAAAAATTAATTTTGTCTTTATCCATTTGGTTCTCCAGATTGCATTCATTATATCTTTTTTGAATACCTGTCACATATATCACACTGCTCAGAGGGTGCTTTGGGGAACACAGTGATATGTTGAATAAGGTCCCTTAGTGTTTAGCTTGTGAGATAGAAGACAGATATGTGTAATCATAGCTAAAGAAAAAAATATGAATTAAATTAATTAAGAAAACAGTTGATAGAGGCCTAAGTCTGGGATATATAGTGTATGTGCATGGAGAAGATTGTTCAGTCCTTGGGAGGTGATGAAGTTGCCTAGAGAGTGTGTAGAGGGAGAGGAGAAGAGAGTATCTTAGACAAAACCTTGGGGAACACTTCCAGTTAGAGGGCATGTTGTATATGATGAACCCCAAAGGAGAGGTCAACAAGTAGGAGGCAAACAAGGATAGTCTCACAAAAACCCACAGAGCAGGGAGTATCCAGGAACAGAGAATGGTTAACAGGGTCAAAAGTAGGGTCAGGAAGTCAAGAAGAATAGGAGAAAAGACCTTAAGATTTGGTAATTAAGAAGTTATTGGTAACTTTATTTAGAGAGAGCAGTTTCAGTTGAGTGATTAGATCAGAAGCCATAATCTGATCCTGGAGTCCTTAAGTGCATGAAGGGTTGAGGAGTATATGAAAAAGAAAGGAACTCAAAGTAGCAAGTACAGACTTCTTCAAGAAATTTGGTTGAGAAAGGGAGGAGAGATATAGGACTGTAGTAATTCACACTACCTAATTTTGAGTCACAGATCCAAGGTGGACTGAGGACAAGATTTATACCCAAGGATGACATTCTAGGAGCAGTTGAGCATCCTAAAGCTGTGGACTAAACAAGGAGCAAGTTCAAAAGCAATCAGCACCAGTGTGGCTCTGACCCCAAGAGCAGAGCAAGGTCTCTGTTCCAGCTTCCAAACCAGTCTGGAGCCTGTGGTAGAATAACCAGGATCCTTAGACCAAGAGGAAATTTGCAATTTTGTCAGTCTGAAATAGAAGAACGTTTATCAGCTAGGTGATAATGTCTGACTCCAGCAAAAGTCTACTGGCATTCCAAATAAGATAGATCCACAGGCATTTTCCCCAGACCCAACCCTAGATCAGGAACTCAAAAAGCTTAGACCAAAGGGGCAGTGATCAGACTTTGCACTACATCCGACCACTTTGGAAGTACAGAAAGCTTGCAGGTCCACAGCCTGTGCTGTCTTTGAGATCCTAGAATAATCAAACATTTAGTACCCCCCCCCCAAAACAAACAAACAAATAAACAAAAATAGCATGATCAGTACATTCCCTCCAGAAATGTGCAGAACATAATATAAAGTCTGAAATTTGGATGTAGACTGGAAGAATAAATAAAAAAAAGAATTCTACCATAAAAAGCTATTATTATAATAGCAGTGATGCTCAAGAGAATGTTTTCAAAACATTTACAAGAAAAGGCTCAAAGAAAACTACAGTTTGGGTACAAGTTCAACTAGAATTCCTGGAAATAAGGAGCAAGTATTTGAAAAAAACCCAAAAATGGTTTTATAAATGAAATGAGATCACCAGAAGAAGCAGTTGGAAAAGAAATGAGAGTTGTGGTGGAACAGATTGGAAAGAGAATTAACAGCTTGGCACAAGAGAAAAATCTTGCCCAAGTAACAAACCCCCTGAAAATTAGAATGGCTCAAATAGAAGTTAGTGATTCCACAAGACACTGAGAAATACTAAAACAAAGTTAAGAGCCTGAAAAAATTTGGAAGAAAATGAAAGGAACCTTATGGCAAAAATAACAACCGTGAAACAGTTTGAGGAAAATACGTTTAAGAATCATTGGATTGCCTGAAAATTGTGGCCAGAAAAAAAGTATAGACATCATATTTCAAGAAACCATAAAAGAAAACTATCCAGATCTCTCAGAACCCATCACCTCCTGAAAGAAACCCCAAAGGAGCCCAGAAACATTATAACCAAAATCCATGGCTTCTAGATCAAAGAAAAAGTATTGCAAACAGTCAGAAACAAAGAATTTAAATACTGAGATGCCAGGATTACACATGATTTAGCAGCTACCACTTTAAAGGGCTATGGAGAGCTTGAAATGTGATATTTCAGAAGGCAAAAGATACAAGTTTACAGTCAAGAATAACTTACCTTGCAAAACTAAACTTAGTCCTTCAAAGGGAAAAAATAGATCTTTAATAAAATAATGGACTTCTAAGCATTCCTGATGAAAAGACCAGACTTGCATAGGAACTTTGACATGCAAACACAAGAATCAATAGAAACACAAAAAAATAAACACAAACAGAAGGAAAAGAACAAGGATAAATTGTTTACTTTTTAATATGGGCAGATGATACATGTGTCTTACCTGAACTCTATCATTGCCAAGGGTCGTAGAGGGAATCTGGAAATAGACAGAGAGCCTGGGAATGATTCTGTTATGTCTTGAGAGAACAATAGAAAAGAGAGGGAAAGAAGACTAAATTGGGGGAAGGAGGGGAGACAAAGGTTAGGGGGAAATTATCTCATATAATTGAGGTGCTCAAGTAGAAGTCTGTATAATTAGGAAGGGGTTTGCGGGGAGCTGATGATACTTGATCCTCTTATCTGAACTGCTCAAAGGCAATAAGGGTATACACAGAACTGGGTACAGAAATACATTTCACTCAACAGAAGGGAAAGAGGAGAAGGGAGGGGGACATTTAGAGAGAGAATAAATGAAAGGAGAGATTAAATTTAAGCATGGGCAGAAATCTTTATAGCAACTCTCATTTTGGTGACAAAGAATTTATTGGTTGGCTGAACAAATTATGTTTTATGAATGTGATGGAATATTATTGTACTGTAAAAATGATGGCAATGGGAGGTTTCCTCTTGGTCTGAGGATTCTGACTTTGGTGATTCCACTGCAGATTAAGCTAGAAACTGGATTTGAGACCCTACACCATCTTCCCCATCCCTCAGGAGTCATCCTGAATTCCTCACTATCTCTTAGCCATCATATCCAATTTGTTGTCAAGGCCTGTCAATTTCACCTTTGCAGCATCTCTCAGATGTGCCCCCTTTGCTCTCTTCTGACACTGAGACCACTCAGATTTAAGTCCTCATCACCTCATGTCTTGATTATTGCAATACTTCTGGTAGCTCAGCCTGCCTCAAGTCTCTCCCCACTCCATTCCATTCTCCATTCAGCCATTAAAGTAGAGATCTAAAGTACAGGTCTGATCATGTCCCCATTCTCCCCCCAAAACAAAACAAAACTTGAGTGTCTTCCTATTGCCTCCAGAAACAAATAGGAATTGGTGTTCAAAGATCTAGCCCCGTCCTACTTTTCTAGTCTTCTTAGACTTTACTCCCTGATATATGTTCTTTGATCCAGTAACATTGGCCTCCTGACTGTTCCATGCCCAAGATACTCCTCTTGGTTCTGAGCATTCTCTTTGGCTGTCCTCCATGCCAGAAATACTTTCCCTCCTCCACTCTGATTACTGACCTTCCTTGTTTCCTTTAAGTCCCAGTTAAAATCCCACCTTCTATAGGAAGTCTTCCTAATCCTGAATTCCAATACTTTCCCCTCTGTTATTTCCTATTAATCCTGTACAAAGTTTGCTTCATATGTATTTGTTTGCATATTGTCTCCTCCATTAGATTGTAGGCTCCTTGAAGGCAAGGACTATCTTTTGCCTCTTTTTGTACCCCCAGCACTTAGCATAGTGTCTAACACATAGGAGGCGCTTAATAAATGTTTGTTGTTTGGTTGATTGCTGTGCTCTTGGGGTCAGAGCCACACAGCTACTGATTGCTTCTGCACTTACTCCTTGTTTAGTACACAGTTTAGGACGCCCTGGTTGCTTCTGTCTGTAGGTATAGATAGGTCTTTTCCTCAGTTCACCCTGGATCTGTGGCTCAGAATTGGGTAGTCTAGGACAGAGCTTCCAGGTAGAACCTGTTCCTGTTCCTTGTACAAGTTTTGGGATCTTTATGCTGGATCTGGGACCTCTTCTTGCCCTGGTGCACAGTATCTCCCTGTGCTAGAATGATTCAGGCAGCAGGTTTATGGCCAGACCCTTATCAGCAGAAATGTCTGTCTCCTTGTGCCAACCTGGACTGGAAAAATGACTTACTGTGATTTTTTTTTTTCTTGGATCTTCTGAGCAAGATTTGGTCTGGTACATTTTCTAGATCTGTTTGGAAATGTGGGCTCCAGGGCACGGGGAGTTCGTGCTTCTTCCTGATACTCTTTCATCTTGACTTCTCCTCAAAGAGCAAATTTAATTAAGTAGGCACAGAATCAGCATGCCACCATGCTTTGTGGCTTATCTGAAGTAAGATTTAGGGATAAGTTAGGATAACATATATACTAGTTGTGTTCCAAAAGTTTGTTTGAGTTTTGAGTGTCTGGAATGCAATGCATTTTCCATACATTTCTGAGTACAAGCAGTATTTCAGTAGCATTGTCAATTAAAACTTCTGAAGGGCTTGCCCAGGAATCTCTTTTACAGGAAGGAAAAAATTAGGATCCTGGAATGACTCCATCTCGCTCTTTGCCTTGGCCAGTGCTAAGTCTTCCTTTCTTCTCCAGCCTCAGATGCTGACTGCTTAGCCAGAAGGGGACATAGGAATGTGGTGGCTTGTATAATGGATAGTGCAGTGGACTTGGAGTCAGGAAATCTGTGCTCAGATTCTGCCTCTGCTATTTCTTACCTTTGTGTTGAAGGGCCACTCTGAACCTCAGCATCTTCATCTGTAAAATGAGGATAAAACCTAGAGTTCCCAGTTTATAGGATTGTTGTGAAACTCAAATGAAAGTAAGTAAAGTGTTTTTGCAAATTTTTAGAACTTTAAATGTCCGTTATCATCATCATCATCATCATCATCATCTAGCTCAAGAGACCCCCACTGTAACATAGGTGATATCCAACTGCTAACATGAACAGGGCTGTCTAAAACGGAGAGTGCCTTGGCCTGTGTGCTTCCCAGAGCCCGTATTTATGACTTCTATGAACAAGTACCTATTATAAAATAACTAGTGGCCATGTTAGTATATTTTAGGGATTAAAATGCCATGGAAAAAAATTAATTCTCTCATGTTGCCATGAGAAGTTTCCAAAAGTTACAATTGAAATTTCAGAGACTCCCCTGGTGATCCTGACTCCTTATACTCTGGTCTGATATGATCATACAGAGACACCATTGTTTTCAATGAAGGAGGGGAAACCACAAGTCCAGGAAAGCTTAAGCTGTTCCTAAGATACTTTATTTCTGGCCCCCACAACTATTAAAGAATTGGAGAGGCTTCAGAGGAGACCCTCTGAAGTGGTGACAGGGTGGGAGGATCAGATCTGTGAGAAGAGTGAAATAGAAGAAAAGGCTTCAGGGCAACCTGATAAGCAGAGACTGGTGACCAAATGTTGATGCCAGATAGCCAAAGGCACTTGCGGGAGAGCTTCTCATTATGAGAGACTGGGAAGCACTCTAACCACTTGCAGTTTCTCTTTGAGGAATAGGTTGTCATCTAACAAACATAAAGGTGAGTATGGATCTGCTTATAGCTCATATATGACATTGGCTTCCCTCCTAGCTGTACACCTGATTTTTTTCACATTGGAAGACTGTACTTCCATTGTTTTTGGAATGAAGATTTGTGGGGTGTGGAGAATCTGACATAATGAGGGAATGTTGGATTCCCATTTTCTGACATTTTTATATTTGTGTTTTTTGCTTGGTTTCTTTTGAATTATTTGAAATATAGATTCACCTCATCCAGTTTATGGTGGTATTGAATAAGAAATGACTTTTTCTTTTTCTAACAGCCAGAAATGGATTTCTCAGAGACTTCGCTCAGAATGAAAGCTCAGGATTCTATCAGGAGTCCACAGGCAGATGTAATCACCCTTCCTCCAACCATTACCACCACCCTGGAACATATTGTGAGCCAGTTGGATGTCCTCACCCAGGTAGGAAACAATTTTTTTATGAGGGGAGAAAACTCTACATTTAGTCTATTAGAAGAACAGTTTCAGACTCATTTACTTTAGTGAAATATTTAGCAACAAACAAACCCCTTCCCTCTCTTGCTTCCCATTTCCTAAACTCTGTTATTTTGTAGTGAAAAATCTGAACCCTCAGAGTTGAAGTGCAACATAGAGTACTCCACCAGGAGTCATAAACCCTGGGTTCTTGTGATGAGCTGAGGCTAATCCCTAACTCAGTAACAGTGATAGAGCCAGTGCAGCGTTGTATGACTCAGACTGAGGATTTCCTCACAGTCAGAGGTAACTGGGATGCAAGGTTGCCAAAAGGGAAGTCCAGGAATCATTTACCAGACAATGAAGTCAGTAAACATGAGGGTCAGCATAACTTGTTGTCATCAGTGGCATTGTTGGGTCACTCAGTAGCCTGAAGGTCACTGCCAGCTGTTAAAAATACACTGCTTTTCAGGGCCACACACAAACTATAGCCTGTACTGTACAGTTCTAACCTTGGTTCTGCTTTTTTAATTGTGTGACCTTGGGCAGATCCCTTTCCATGTCTGGGTTTCAGTTTCTTTTTGTGCAAATTGAGAGAGCTGAATTAGATCATCTCTAAGGTCTACCTTAGCAATTCTGTCATTTTCCCCAAATCTCACAAGCTATTGTTTCCAACTCGGTGCTTATTGTTTTAAGCAAATGTACCTTTGTCATGATGGATATGTGACTGAATTCTATAAAATGTTTAAAGAAATACCAATACTTATGTTGTGCAAATTATTCTCAAAAGCTGAAAAAGAAAACAAGCAGTGATTTTGAGAAATGGTAGGGACCTCAGTGGCCATCTAGTCCAACCTATGTACAAAAGAATCTCTGATATACTATACCTGACAGGTCATCTAATCTCTGATTAAAGACCTCCAAGGAAGGGCATTTCACCACCTCTACAGACAAGCTACTTCACTCTTGGACAGTCCAAAGTGACCAGGGTAGGGAACCTGTGGCCTTGAGGCCACATGGGGCCCTCTAGGCCCTTTGGTGCAGCCTTTTGTCTGGGTCCAAGTTTTATAGAAAAAACCATTTGTTAAGGGGGTTTGTTCTGTGAAGTTTGGGTTCAATCAAAGGGTTGTACTAAAGGACCTAGAGGGCCACATACAGCATTGAGGCTGCAGATTCCCCCCGCTGGGCCAGACGGAACTAGTCTAATCTCTTCTATACATGATAGTCCTGTAATTATGAGAAAACTGCAATTCTATCCCTCTTGCATCATCTTTTCTCCAAACTAAATATTCTCAGTTCCATATATGTCATGAACTCAAGACCCTTCACCATTCTGGCTGACCTCTGTACACTCTCTCTAGCTTATCATTTTACCAGGCTTTTTTTATTATGAGGTAAATATAGTCCTAATACCTAAACCTAGAAGTTTAAAGCAAAGTTATTTATAGAGCAACATCACTTAAGTATATCAAAGCAAAACTTTTGAATAAAATCCTAGCAAAGAAGACTTTAGGAACAGTCAGGTTGGACTTATCTCAAGTGTGCAAGGATGGTTCAATATCAGGAAAGCAATTAATATAATTAGTCATGTTAAAATAAAAACAACTAAAATCACACGATTGTATTAATGGATTTTTTTTTAGCACATATTTATGCAATAAGCCTAAAAATCCTAGGCATAGAAGGGTCCTTTTTGGAATGATAAAATATATATCTAAAGCCAAAGCCAGTGTCATTTGCAATGGGGAAACACTAGAAGCTTTCACAAATAATAGGAGTAAAGCAAGCTGCCACTTTCCTTACTATTACTTGACACAGTTATAGAAATTCTAACAGTAAGACAAGAGAAATTAAAGCTACAAACGTTGACAAAGAGACAGTCATTCTTATCTGTAGATGTTATGATGGTTTACAAAAGCAAATAGATATTTTCCATGTCATGTCTGCCATTCGGCACTTTATAGACATCTCATTTGATTCCCACAACAAACCTGTGAGGTAGATAATAGCATTTCCCCTATTTTGTAGATGGGGAGACAGAGATTAAGGGCGGATAAATGGCTTCCTCAAGGTTATGTAGCCTGAAGCAGGCTTTTAAACCCAGACCTTTTCAGAGTTCAAGGCCAGTGTTCTTTGTACTATATGCTTTCTTCCACGCTGAAAGTTCTAATTTTGTGTCCACCATTTACTCAATATGGCTCTAGCTGTCATTGAGTTGGTTTTAAGTTCTTTAGGGTGTTGTGTGTGTGCATGTGTATACACATATGCATGTGTATTATATAGTCCTTCCTAAATACTAAATATTCATATGAATGACTGCTAGGGACAGACTGAGAGTGTGTATTTTTTTAAACAAAATGGATAGATAGATTTCTTATTTTATTTAAAAGCATTTTTGATTAGTTAATCATTAAAATAATTTAATAAATTAAATGCTCTGGCATGTGCAAGATATTGTATTAGGTACTTGGGGGCTACACTAAATAAAAATGATAACCAGTCTTTGAGAAACTTTAATTGGGGAAGCATCATTTTGGTTTAATTTCCACAATCATTCATTAAATACCTGCTGAGTTTAAGACACTCTGCTAGGTGCCAAGGACGCTGAGACAAAAATGGAACAGACCCTACCCTTTTGCAGATGTGTAATACAAGATATACACAAATAAATATAATAGAAAAGAAATTGAGGTGTGAGAGAGTCCTCACAACTGGGAGAACTCAGGGAAGGCTTCATCTGAGTTGAGCTTTTAGGGAGCTATGGATTCAGAGCATCATGGGGAAGGCAAAGTCTAGTCCAGGCCAAGGGAGAAGTCTCTGTGCATAGGCACATGGGTGGGCTATAATAGTGTATTGTGTCCAGTAAAGTGTCTCTGGAATGTAGATTGCATGGAGACAGGGTAATGGGAAGTCAGTTTGGAAGAAGTCCCCTGGAGCCAATGAGGTGAAGGAAGGGGTGTTAAAAAGCCCTGTTACCTGCAAGGTAAAGAACACTGGGGAGCCCCTGAAGATTCTTAAGAGGGAAAGTGACACCAGTACATTAATCCATAAGCATTATTTACTGAATGCTGTGACAATGAATGGGATCAAGAAGATTTGAGTTCAAGGCCTGATAAATCATAGATAATGCCTAACAGCTTTGGCAGAGAAAGGTTTTCACCAGGTGGTCCTCAACCCAGTCGAATCTCAGGTCTTGTTTAAAAAGAAATGTGCCCAGGGCTGGGCTAAATGCTCAGGATACAAGTCAAAAGGAAGATGGCCCCTCCCCTTGAGGAGCTTACATTCTGCTGGCCGGACATGTTTTAGGAAGATTATATTGGTCAACAGAGAGAGGATGGATTGGAGAAGCGAAAGCCTACTAGTAGGGAAACCAGTTAGGTGACAGCCAGTTGACTGGGAAATAGGACGTGAAAGTCAGAGATGTTGTCATGGAACTTTAATTGACAAGACTTGGAGAGTGAAGGATGATGACCCCAAGGCTCTGACGCTGAGGGACTAGAAGGATGAGGGTGACACTAACAGACATCAGCAGTTTTAAGGGGAGAGAAGGTTAGGGTTCTGTTTGGAACATGTTGAATTTAAGATGCCTCTGGAATGTCCAGGTAGAGAGAGATACTTAGCAGGACTAGAACTCAGGAGAGAGATGGGTTTAGTTGCCCACTTCCCATATGGAGTCAGTTTTCCCCTGCAACCCAACTCTGTTCTGAAATACTCCTTTAGGATTATATTTTAATTTTGTAAATGCCATGATTTGATGTTATGGTGGAAACATTCAGTGGGTCAGGACTCATTTCCTTTTCTATGATACGTAACAGAGTTGATTGGAAGAGGAAAAGCCTTTAAGTTTATGTAGTCTATTCTTGATGAATGAAAAAGCCAGGACTCCCTCTTAGCCTTTAATTCTTTAAATGCAGACCACATCTTTTCTGACTTTTTAAAAGCTTCTCCCAGGATCTATCTAGCACTGGATTGTGCACACAGTAGATAATTGTTCCTTGTTTCTTAATTGATTGCCTATGACCTCATTTATCCTTTATTAGAAGAAGAGACCCAGAAATGAATCTTAGCAATATTGTTAGTAGGATAACTGGGCTCCTCCTGAGTTGGAATGAATAAATCCCTAGATGAGAAAACAATTTTGCCAACTGAAGAAACCTGGAACATCACATTTTTTTTCTTTTTTTCATTTTGGAGGGGGGAGGGCAGGACATTTGGGGTTAAATGACTTTCCCAAGGTCACACAGCTAGTAAGTGTTACATGTCTGAGGTCAAATTTGAACTCTGATCCTTCTGACTCCAGGGCTGGTGCCCTGTTCACTGCGCCACCTAGTGCCCCTATCACATTTCTTTAGACTCTCACTGCTTATTATTTAAATGTCTACTTTTGATACCTGGGGGCATATCGGTCTGCTACTTGTTCCCCAAACCATCAGCCCAACTAAGGCAAGCTAGACTAGTAGTGAGGGCCCTTTTTAGACTTGGAAATGTATCTGGAGAAACCACTGCCTCTGTTCCTCCTTCCCTCCTACTGCTGTGATTCTGAAAAGGCTCCAGAGAGCAAGGGTTTTAGAATGGATTGCTTTCCTTGGCATTGTCAAATTGCCTGGCTCCTCCCTGTCCTTCAAGGCTCTGCTCAAGTACTTTCCCTCCTCCAGGAATCTTTCACTGACTAACCCCAGCCCACTATGAACTTCTTAGCACTTACTTCTCATCCCACTCATTTGGCTTTAGGGGTAGACTGACTTTGTTGCTCATTTCCTTTTGTGGATCCTGTCTCTCAACTAAATTGTAAATTTCTTGAGGGCAAGAATTGGGCATTAAATATTTTTGTAATCCTAGTGCCTGGTAGTCTATGGTGGGTCCTTAGTAAAGGTTTATTGGTGCTGTTACTGATGTTGGTCCTGAAGGCTAAGTCAGATGACTTTCTTATATGCTTTGGTTTGCTATTCGCTCAGGTTGTCTGGTCTTACATTTACCTCCCTTTATGGATGGGCACTATGTACATGTCCTAACTGCTTTTATCCTGATTTTGCTTGGGCATTTTCTCCCCGAAGGAATCTAAATAGCCCTAAAAGCTTCAGTATTGTCAATTTACCCTTGTTTTAGTCCTCTCCCCTAATGCGACTCTCATGCAGATCTGAGTGGTTGAAGAGTCCGTTGATCCTTTGATGTTCAGGTCTGAGGTGAATAGTCTTTAGAACCCTAAATGGTGCTTTTAAAAAAGCCTTCCTTTTGAAGCATTTAAAATAATGTGGTTTCTATTTAATTGCCAGTTATGGGTATATGGACTCATATGCCTTTATCACAGCTTGTATTGGCAGATCAAAAATATAAAATTAAAAAAAAACATGTACACACATAGACAAAAAACAGCTGAAGATTTAATTAACGAGTTTAGAATCTAAACTTAGGATTCCTCAAGTCTAGAAGATGAGACAGTGATCTTGAATAATAAAGTCTTTCATTTGTGAGATACAGTGTGTAGAGGAAGTAGTGACTATTTATAAGAGTTGTGATGACTAGGTCTGGGTTCTTGATAGAGTGCTGTAGGAGGGTCCAAAGCCTATACTCAGACCTTTGGAGAACCTGCTAGAAAATCCAGGTAGGAAAAGACAGTTACCATATTCATTTCCTTACGTCTCCCCTATTAGATTGTGAGCTCTTAGAGGGCAGAGACTATGTTTTGCCAGCATGTTGGCTGGTACCTGCCAAATAACAGGAATTTAACAAATACTTATTGACTATCTTCTGCCCAGCTAGCCTAGAGATAAGAGGGAGTGAGTAAAATAGTGAATCCTGTACTTTTAGGATATCAGTTTGGCAATTGTCTGGATGATGGGTATGAGGAAGAGGTAAGAGTTGAAAATTACTCAAGGTATCAGCCTGGGAGACTGGGAGGTTGGTATTCCCTCAACAGAAATAGGAAAGTAAGGCAGGAGGAAGGGTTTGAGGTAAATGCAATAAATTTTGTTTTGGACATGTTGAGTTTGAGATTGCTCCAGGACGTCTGTTTGGAAATGTTCAAGGCAGTTGGTGGAATAAGACTGGAATTCAGGTCCCGCCTGGATGCCTTGTTCTAGGAGTTGAGCCCAGTGGAGCCAGTGAGGTCATATGGAAAGAGAAGAAGGGTGCAAGGCAGGGGTGGGGAGAGGTGGTCCTCAAATGCAATCTTTTGACTGAATCTAAACTTCACAGAACAACACCCCTTAATAAAAGGCTGCAGGTTCCCCACCCCAAGTCCAAGGTAAAGTCAGTCATAGGAGAGTGAGAAGGAGCAGCCAGACAAGTTTGGGAGAAAGGCCACCAGGGTGTGTAAGTAAATAGAAGGGGAATAGTTAATGGTGTCAAATGCTGCAGAAAAGTTAAAGAGGGCTGGGGGCTCTGGAAAGGCTCTCTGATTTGGCTATTAAGAGATCTGTGGAAACCTTGAAGCTTCAATTGAAAAATGAAGCCAGAAGCTGAATTATAAGATGTCAAGGAGTAAAATGTAAAGATGGGAAGGCAACAAGTATGGGCAGTTTTTTCTGAGTTTGTCCATGAAAGGGAGGAAAGAAAAAGGATGGTTATTTAAGGGAATGATAGGAGTTGGAAAATGAGGAAGAGTGGGTGATCCAAGAAGCAAATTGAAAAAAAGACAAGATCAAAGACACGAATAGAGTGATTTGGCACTTGAAAGAGGAAGGGCCTCAGGCTCCAACATGAGCTGTGGGGAGGAGAGACCATGGATGATGACACACAGGGTAGCAAAGGTGTCTGGAACAGAGAAGAGAAAGTATGAAGCAACCTCCATGGGGAGCACAGTGGAGTCAGGGCACAGTCTGGGTTGACTTTGGATGATGGATGCCATCAGTATGGAGAGTAGGAGAAGAAGATTGGGGTGTGAAAAACCCAAGGTACATGCGTAGTCTGCTGAAGGTGCTGACATTGCCTCATTAATGGGATGGAGTGGGTCAGTTTCTTATCTCACTTTGAGGCCTAGCTCTGGATTATTGAGGCAGCTTTGTGTCTCAGTGTGAGTGAGATCAGGCCAAACACTGCACAGCAGGATCCTGCTTTAGTTGGCTGATCTTTGATAGGAAGTGCCACACAATTTGAAATGGCAAATAATTTATGTCTTCTGGATTGACTCCAGGACTGACGGGCCTCTGCTTCGTGGGCATTTTTCCTAGAGGAAAGAGGCCACGTAAACAGTGTGAAGAAACTTGAGGCCACAGAAGTCTGCAGCCCTCTGCTAACTACAGAAACGTCTTCAGGTTGTTCTTGACCCAGTAAAGTGAAAGATCAGTGGGCGTGGAATAAATTAGAGTGTAATAGGATAAAATTGGAAATAAGTCTGAAAAGATGGTAAAAATAGTTAGACTGTAGAAGACATTTTCCTAACAATATCAAACCAAGGTTAATACCAAAAATATTATTTTTCATTATTTTGCGGGGTACACTGGAAAGTCCTATTGTGTGTTAGCATTTGGAACTGATAGTAATTTTTCGAGTACTACTCATTGTTATCAATAAGCATTTATTTAGTGTCTTCTATTTACTAAGCATTGTGCTAAGCATTGAGTATACAGAGACAAAAGTGAAAATAGTCCTTGCCTTCTGGATTTAGAAGGGGGGAACAACATATACATAAATAGGTTGTTTGCCCTTCTTTCTTGAAGAGGACCATGACATCAGGAAGGTGATGCCATGACATGCAAGTGAGTTGGATTTAAGTGAGGGAGGGCTATGCAAAGTCACTAGCCTCACTTTCTCCTCGGGAGCCATCTGGGCCCAGTGACAAGATACAGATCAGCACAACCGGAGATGTCCTTGAATGCAGTGGGAAATCTTGGCCTTTTTAAGCTAAGGTCTTTAACAAATCTCAGTTTGAGGCAATGCCCATTGAGTGATTAAGGCTAGGTAAGAAATGAGGCAGAGAACGGCCTCCTTTACCTAGTCCAAAAAAACAAATCTGGGAGGTGAAGATTCTCAGGTTTCTGGCCAAAACAGAAACAATTGCTATTTACATTCACTCTGGGCCAATCTGGACCCAAGCAATGACCAGGTGGGACTTGGCCACGCCTTAAACCCAATTCACTCTGGCTCTTGTTGATTAACCAACAATAAGTCCCAGGCCAAGCCCACTTGATCGCTAAATGGACATTGCCTCAGTAAAACTGAGACCTGTTAAAAACCTTAGCTTAAAAAGTCCAAGCTCTTCCACATAAATATGAGATAAATTGATTAAGGGGGACACAAGGCTCTAGCAGTGTAGGGGGTCAGGAAAGGTTTCATGTAGAAGTGTCACAAGCAGACTTTTCAAGGAAGCAAAGGATTCTAAGAGATTTTCATAAAGAGCCTTTTCTTAGAATGCTGGAACACATGCTTCCATTTTTTGAGAAGGGTGGGAAATAGCATCAAAATTATATTGAGCAGCTCTCACACACTTGGCGTGCTCGCCAGATCATATATTTTTGTATGAGGCTTATACTTTGTTTTATTAATTTTAAAAAATACACCCCAAGCCTTGTGTTCAATGCAAATGACAGTTCAAACTCAGGGACTTATCTTTTGGGAAACAATTTAAAGATTTCTCTAAGTGGAAATCATTTCTTTGAGTTAAATTTGGTTTATAGCAAACCAAAGCTGCGAAAGGAATTGGTCGTTGGAAGCACCTCGACGGTTCTCTAGTTAGATCCTGAGAAAAACATTGATGGTCGAAGTTTGATCTCGTAAAACATTTACGCGCCTACTGAGCTAACTCTTGATCCGAGTTATTTCCCGTGCCGCGTCGGACTCCTTTTTGTTTAGTAGCCCTCGATTTTAATTAACAATAATAATGACATAACAGTTGTATGTGGTGTTTTATAGTTTTACCAATAGCTCAGTATGTGATCTCCTTTAATCTTTACATTTGCCCTAGGAAGTAAGTATTATGGTGTTGTTATCTCTATTTTGCAAACGAGAAGCTCAGACTGAGAGGAGTTAAGTCACTTGCCCAGGATTTCACAGCTCCTAAGTATTGTGGGCAAGAATTATAGGCCATTCTTCTTTAACTCAAGTCCTCCCCGCTGTCCATCCTGGTAGGACCATTTCTTCCCCACCATCACTTCACTTATGGTTGAATGCAACTCCTCAGAGTCTCTTCTAGTTGCAGGGGAGCTTTAATAAAAGAAATTTTAGCTATAGATTACAGACCTGGGACTAGTAGCATATTTTGAACTGAAGATGAAGAATCCTCCCCTCTCTCTTCCACTGTGATGAAACTGAGCTTTAGATTCTGCAAATGGCTATCTCTGGGTTTCCAAGACTGAGTTTCCCTCCGCTGCAGATGTTTCAGGCTTCTTACTTAGCCTAGTCACCCACATTTCTGTGATAACTGCCAGGGCAGGTCTCTCAGTGATTAATGAGGACAATTAACTTGTTAATGTCAAATATCATGCATTAACTTGGCCCCCTTATGTGTCCTAGCTTGTTTTAGATGCATTCTCCCCAAGTGTTCCATCTGTTGCTGGTCAAGGGGGAGAACTTCCTTAACTTCCCCTTAACCCTGAGTCACACTTTAAAGTGATTGGAAGGAATGTCCCCCTCATACTCTTCTTCTACATATTTCCCACCCTTATATGTTCAATTTCTCTGCTAGGAACTGTATTTAAAAGCATCATCCTTTCTGGAAGGCCTTCATCTAGGCCTTTTCCACTTTAATAGGCATTAACTTGGGAATCAGTTTTAGGTGAGTCACTCTGGTCCAGCAGGATTACTTAAGAACAACCAGCCTTCACATTACAGGTATCTAATCCCTCCAAATGTAAGCATTTCATATTAAAAGATCTTATTTGATCCAGTTAGCATATGAGACAGGTTTTAGACCTGTTCCCAAATCAACATTGGTGTGAGGAAGCATTTTGTATTTTCAAGGTTCTTGGTGTGGTTTGTATCATTATCAAATTCTTTCTCATGACTTAGGACAGGCAGAATTTTCCATACACACATTTTATAGAAATTAAGCCTTACAGATTGAAGAAATTACCTAAAGTTCCAGATATGGGCATGACAGGTCCAAAACAGACCTGAATTCTTTATTCCCACCTGCATTCTATAAGTCATCTCTTTATAAGTGCACAGCTGCTTGATCCCCCCAGATTTGGGGACAGGGGTAAGTAGTGGTGGTTGACTAATCAGCACTTGCCTATTTCCTCTTGTAGAAATTCTTGAGTTCCACAGAAGCCAGGTAGCATTCCTTATTTAACCTGCCTATCTTCCCCAGCACCTAGAAAGGTACTCTGTATAGAGGAGGCACTTAATAAATCTTGGATAAAGTTTAATTGCTGGTACCTTGAATAGGGAAAATTGGATCTTGAGTATTTTCTGAGGGGTAACTTAATTCTCAGTGTCTCCCTCTCCAGCACCTTTTTGGGCCCTCCTTAGCTTCTACTAGCTAGCTCTGCTTCCAGAAATTACTTTGATTTTATCGTATTGCTAATTTTACTAGTAATGGAAGGGACCCAAAAATTCATCTGTTCCCTATACCCCTTCTTTTATATGGAATCAGGAGAATTGTCCTAGGTCACCTAACTAGTCAGTAACTGCACAGACACCACTAGATCCTAGACAACCTGACTCTTAAATCAGTCTTCTTACTGTACAGTTGCCTCTGAAATTTTATTTTTCCACCTCCCAATTCTACCTAAGTGTCTAGGCTGTCGCTTCTTATTGCTAACTAGACATTTCCTGTGAATGTTGTATTAGCACTTCCAACTTTCCACTCCTCCCCAGTGTCTCTGTCTCTCTTAATAACACCTCTACCTTCGCTGTCTCCCAGCTTCTTCTTTTACTCTTCCCTTTCTGTCATTTATCACAGGTGCTAAGTTCTACTGTTTCTAACATCTGTCCCCCCCCCCCCCTTTTTTTGCACTTATTTTTTTTTTGGAGGGGGAGAGCAGGGCAATTGGGGTTAAGTGACTTGCCCAAGGTCACATGGCTAGTTTTGTGTTAAGTGTCTGTGGCTGGATTTTAACTCAGGTCCTCCTGACTCCAGGGCCAGTGCTCTATTCACTGTGCCACCTAGCTACTCCCAGTCCCCTTTTCTATTCCCAACTTTAACCAGCCTAGTTCAGACTCTATAGTTTCTTTTTACTTAGACCATTTAAATCCCTCTTAATTCTATTGGCATTCCTCTGTTAATTATATTTTATTTATTTTATATGTATCTTGTTAGAATATTAATGTATGCATATTTGTTTGCTTGTTGTTTCCCCCATTAGGCTGTGAACTCTTCAAGGTGAGGGACTGTCTTTTGACTTCCTTTGAATCCCTAGTACTTACTTAATAAATATTCTAGGCATACATTAGTAAGCATTTAATAAATACCAACTGACTAATAACCGTCAATTACTGTTCTTCTTAATCAGACTGCTGCCCTTCTTCTTGTTGTTCAGTCACTCAGTTCACTCAGTCCTATTCTTTGTGACCCCATGGACCATAGCATACCAGGTCCTTCTATCCTCCATGATCTCTTGAAGTCTGTCCAAGTTTATGTTCATTGTTTCCGTGATGCTATCTATCCATCTCATCCCCTTTTCCTTTTGCCTTTAAGCTTTCCCAAGATCAGGGTTTTTTCCAGTGAGTCCCATTTTCTCATTATGTGACCAGAATACTTAAGCTTCAGCTTTAGAATTTGACCTTTCAGTGAATAACTTGAATTCATTTCTTTGTATTGACTGATTTGACTTCTTTGCTGTCCAAGAGACTCCCAAAAGTCTTCTCCAGCATTCTAGTTCAAAAGCATCAGTTCTGTTATATTCAGTTTTCCTTAAAGTCCAACTCTCACAGCCATACATTGCTACTAGAAAAAACCATAGCTTTAACTATACAGACCTTTGTTGACAAGGTGATGTCTCTACATTTTAGTATGTTGTCCAGATTTGCCATAGCTTTCCTTCCAAGGAGCAAACATCTTTTAATTCATGGCTGCAGTTGCCCTCTGCGGTGATCTTTTGAGCCCAAGAATATAAAATTTGACACTACTTCCATTTCTTCTCCCTCTATACGCCAGTAAAATTGATATTTCTCCCAGCAGCCTTAATTCTAGCTTTTGAATCATCCAGCCTGGCATTTCTCGTGATGTACTCTGTATACAAGTTAAATAAATAAGGTGACAATATATAGCCTTATTGTACTCTTTTTCCAATCTTAAACCAATCAGTTGTTCTATGTTCAGTTCTAACTGTTGCTTCATGGCCTGCATACAAGGTCCTTAGAAGAGAAGTAAAATAATCTGGTACTGCCATCTCTTTGAGGGCTTGCCATATCTTGTTGTGATTTACACAGTCAAAGACTTTTAGTGTAGTCAGTGCAGCAGAAGTAGATGTTTTTCTGGAGCTCCCTTGCACTCTCCAGGATCCAGCAAATGTTGACAATTTGGTCTCTAGTTCTTCTGCCTCTTCAAAAACCACCCTGCTCTTCTGGTAGTTCTCAGTTCACATATTGCTGAAATGAACTCTAGCTTGCAGAATCTTAAGCATAACTTTGCTGGTGTGTGAAATGAGCACAGTTGTTCAGTAATTTATTGCTTGGCAATTGCCTTTCTTAAGGATTGGGATGTAAACTGATCTTTCCAATCTAGTGGCCCGTGTTGTTTTCCAAATTTGCTGGCATATTGAGTACACTTTAACAGTGTCATCTTTTAAGGTTTTAAATAGCTCGACTGGAATTCTTTTTAAAAAAAAATAATTTTAGCTATTATTTATTATTTTATTTTTTCCCACTTGCATGTAAAAACAATTTTTAATATTCATTTTTAAAACTTTGAGTTCCAAATTCTCTCCCTTCCTCCCTCCCCATCCCCACTCATTAAGAAGGCAAGCAATTTGATATAGGTCATACATGTGTAGTCATGCAAAACATTTCCATAATAGTCATGTTATGAAAGAAAACACATACAAAAAAAAGCAACTCAAGAAAAATAAAGTTAAAAAAAGTATGCTTCAGTCTGTATTCAGACACCATCAGTTCTTTCCCTGTTGATGGATAACATTTTTCATTGTAAGTCCTTCAGAGTTGCTATAAATATTTTTGTATATGAGTCCTTTTCCTTTTTATTTTTTATCTCTTTGAGTATGTAGACCTTGTAGTGCTAGGTCAAAGGATATGCATAGTTTTATTGCCCTTTGGGCATAGTTCTAAATTACTCTACAGAATGTTGAATTAGTTCATAACTCCACCAATAGTGCATAAAATCTCATTTCTCCCACATCCCCTCCAACATATACCATTTACCTTTTCTGTTCTGTTAGTCAGTGTAATAGGTATGAGGTAGGACCTCAGAATTGTTTTAATTTTCTTCAGTTAATAGTGAATTAGAGTATTTTTTCATATAGCTCTAGGTAGCTTTGATTACTTCATCTGAAAACTAATTATATCTTTTGTTCATTTACCAGTTGGGTAATGGCTCTTCTTTTTATAAATTTGACTCCATTCTTTATATGTTTGAGAAATGAGGCCTGTATCAGAGAAACTTGCTTAAAAATTTTTTTTCGCAGTTACTATTACTAACTGTATTTCCTTCTATCTTATCCCCTCCAAACCTATTTATTCCATTCTCTCTCTTCTTTTACTCTGTCTTTCCTCAAAAGTATTTTGCTTTTTACTACCCACTTCCCCAGTCTGCCCTCCCTTCTATCACTCCCTCCACCCTTCTCTTATTCCTTCCCCTCTGTAATGTTAATGGAATATGAAGATCTTCCTCATCCATTAATAGGCCTTTGTGACCACATGTGTCGCCTTTTCCCTTGGAACAGGAGCCGTGTTCCCAGGTCTAGAGGTACACAGGTATTTAAATCACAGCTGTGATACATCGTGAGTCACATAGAGCCCATTGGGGGAGGAACTTGCCTAAGGAGGAGGTTGCTTAGGGGGAGATTTGCTTGTAGGAAGACTTTCACACTTTTTGGTACTAAACTAATTAGGCACTGAGTCATAAGGGTTCTGGTGCCTTCTGGCTCTGATCCTATTAGTTGAAAACTATAACTGGGAGGTTGGTATTTTACTTTGGGGGCTGTCTCAGGAGAAGGACCTTTTGATTCCCTGGATGGGGCTCTTGAGTAGCCAAGTAGCAAGTAGCAAAGAATTAAAAGTTGAGGGCATGCCCATTAATTGAGGAATGGCTGAACAAGTTGTGGTATGTGATTATAGTGGAACACTATTATACTATAAGAAATGATGAGCAGGATGCTCTCAGAGAAACCTGGAAAGACTTGCATGGGCTAATGCAAAGTGAAATGTACTGCATACAAAGTAAGAGCAATATTGTAAGATGATCAGCTGTGAATGACTTAGTTGTTCTCAGCAATAGAATGATCCACGACAACTCTGTATTTGAAAGTCAGATTTTCTATTCAGCTCTGGTCTTTTCACAAGAATGCTTGAAAGTCCTCTATCTCATTGCATGTCCATTTTCCACCCCTGCTACACTCGGTTTTGCTGAGTAGCTGATTCTTGGTTGTAATCCTAGTTCCTTTGCCCTCCAGAGTATCGAATTTCAAACCCTCCTATCCTTTTTTTTTTATGAGATTCTTTATTAAATTTTTTTGAGTTACATCTTTTCTCCCCGTCTTTCCCCCGCCCACCA
>CM053583.1:355833128-355850680 GCA_028627135.1 Pseudochirops cupreus
ACATAGGAGAGAATAGACTGGGGGAGGGGGGAAACACTGGGATGGCTGTTTTGGGGTGGTGGGCGGGGGAAAGACGGGGAGAAAATATGTAACTCAAAAAAAATTTAATAAAATAAATTTAAAAAAAAAACAAACAATGGTTCTTTCAGATCTTTTGCTGATTACAGATAGGTTAATATCACCAAAAGCCAAATGAATTAGTTAGTATCTTTCATTCCACAATTCTAAAACAGGAGAAAGTTACATAGACACAAGTGATGAAAACTGCATATTATCTATGATTTAATGAAGAACAGAGGGAAAACAGAGCCCATTATTCTCATCATGAATGATTAGGAAATGGTTTTGCTTTTCAACATGAAATGTGCCTAAAAATAAGTTGTAAATTTCTACTCACATTTGAAAATAGCTCCATCCAAAGAACTGAGTACTGTTCAGAGAGTGCTCAAAAGACATGCCTTTCATCCCAAGAATGTGAGATGGAACTGCTCATTCAAGGTCCATAGCAGTATGGTGAAAAGTGTTAAGTTGATAGGAATTTTTCAGAGATAGAAGGGACCATTATCTCCCACTCATTTCTTTTTATATAATTTTATATAATTTGTAGGACCAAACCTAATCTTGGGGTCCTCTGTTCTATTGGTTTAAATGAGCCTGCTGGAGCCAAATTAGCTAGATGCTAAACAAAGAATTTACTAAACTGGATCATATAGAGTAACACCTCAAAGTCTGTGCTTTTATCATTCAATCCCACAATAAAAATTCTGAGGTAAGGGAATTTTAGAGCTGGCATACTAGACTTATTCAATGGGCTCTTCTGAACCACCCTAAACATAGATATAAAAGGCAAAAGTTATTCAAGTACCTGTCAAAAGAAAGCAGGAAAACTGGGAAGTTCAACAAAGTTCCACTTCCTTCTGTCCACCCCCTAATGCCTAAACATACAAAAAACACTTTTCCAGATGTTCTTCTGGACAGAAATAAAGAATAAGAAATACAAGGTTCAAAGGGAAAATATCTGAAGCAGTTTACAGCAGGTAAGAAGAGAAAGTTCTTTCCCTACAGGGTCAGTAACAGCACCACACTCTTCAGAATTCACATTCATTCTAGGTATTTCATCTGATCAATAAAACAGCCCATCTTGCAGACCTTAAAGCTCAGCTTTGAGGGAGGTTTTCCCTAATTATAAAAGACCAAAAATGAAAGCTTGAGATTTAGAAACATCTTAAGTTCCCAATATAGGTGAATTTTCTTCTATTTCCCACCAAAACAGATGTCATTCAGAAAGGACTATGGGTGGAGATAAAATTAGGTGCCCGTGGAGTTCTTAAGCATTCATCATAGTTTCTACAAAGAGTATCTGAAATCTGCTACAACAATTACATGAATCTGCAGGAAGCCATTCAATCACAAACCGGTTATCAAACATGCCACCAGTGATACTAACCTAGAACAAAGAAAATTCTAATCCCTTGCCATCTTTAAAAGGAAATGCCACCAATGAAGACAGACTCCCCCCTCCCAAAAGATGATTTGGGGATTAAATGTATAACAGGTACTTTAAAGGAAAAATTCTTAAAGATTAACATTGCCACACAATCTAATGGGGCCTACACTGAAATTACACCCGTAACTCCACATGGCAATGTGACATGGAGATTTGGCCATTTTCTTGTAAATGTCACCATGATCAATGTAAATGGAGAGCAAAGATGATCCTAAGTCCAAAATGACTATCAGAATGAATTATTCAGTGTAATTTTGCAAACAACTAATGTTCACCAGATAAATGCACACTCCTCTCTCATTAATCCTCTCTGTAGTAATCATCCACACTGCATTTTTTCCCATTTATTTTACGACTATGATAGGCAAGTGGGAGATTGCACCCCACTGCTAAGCCCTTTTTTAAAAGAAATTCCTGATCTGCTCCTACAGACACAGACATACCAAGACTCACATTAACAAAGCCACTGGAGACAAGTAGGTAAAGAACTACAGATCCTGCAGCCATATAGCTGAGATTTTAAGATTCCCCATCATCTGGAGAAAATAAGATTCTGCCCAAGAACTAAAATTATAGTCTTGGAGTTCCCCAAGATCTCCAAGGCCATCTAGTTTAACACAGCTTTAAAAAAAAGGACTCGCAGTTATATCCAGTCTTCTGTTTGAAGAACTTTAGTGAGAAGGCCACAGACCTTTTGAGAGCAGCCTTTTGAGGCTCCTCTTCTGGACAGTTCTGAGTGTTATGGAATTTCTCCCAGTATCAAATCTAAATGCTGCTCTGCAACTTCCATCCATTACTCCTAGGTCTACCTTGAGGGCCAGGAAGAATAGACCAATCCTTCCATAAATGCTCACATATGCATACATGCACATGCGCGTGCGCACACACACACACACACACGTGCGCACACGCACACACGCGCCTCTCACCTCACCTCAGTATAGAATCCATCAATTTCTCTCTTTCCAGGAGTACATCCCCTCCCTCTCAAGTGAGGAGAGACCTAATGTAGCCCAATTTTAGTACGAATTTGCTAAGCAACAGCTGCATATAGACCCATTTCCAATATGTTCACACAAATAATGTGATCTCTTCCCAGGCAATTAATTCTTAGATTTAATTACAGGCATTCTCAGAAAAATTTTCTGATTTTTTTCACTCATCTATTCATACTGACTCAGATATCCAACCAGAAGTATGAGACTGAAGCTACTGAGCAGAGATTCACTGATATGATCAATAGATCTTTAAAACTGAAACTGGAAGGGGAATAGAAAAATATTATCAGGATAAAATAATAAAACCTGATTCCTTGGAAGACAATCAGTGTGAATTATAAGTAGTAGACAAAGAATCCAGTTGTTTTCAGGAGTAAATAACAAAGTAAAAGATCAGAAATATTACTTATGCTCACAGATAACAATAAACAGAATACAGATAATAATTAGAGTGAAGCTGACATTTCAGATACAAGGTAGTAAAGAAGATCTCATAAATGTTGTTGATGCCTGATGGGATGGAAATTATAACTGAAATATAGCAATGAACAGGTAGAATACGTTCCAAAGAAACAGATCCAATAGCTTCTCATGCTTTTGGGTGGAAATCACAAACATAAAGGTAGAAGCTAAGGATTTGAAAGTCTAAAGAACAAAATTCTAACCACATAACTAAAATTTTTACTGATGCGGAAAAAAAAGACAAGAAGGTAGAGTCTATGCTTAACTGTACTTCAGAAGGCAGTGGGTGGCACAATGGCAAGAGTGTGGGCCTCTGAGTCAGAAGGATCTGAGCTCAAATCCAGCTTCAGACACTTACTGATGTGTGACTTGGGGCAAGTCATTTCACCACTATCGGCCTCAGTTTTCTCATCTGTAAAACGGGAAATAACAGCACCTACCTCCCAGGGTTGTTGTGAAGATAATATCTGTAGAGCACTTTGCAGACCTTAAAACATTACATAAATGCTAGTTATTATCCTTACAAGGAAGGATTCTTGGGGGGAGGAGAATCACTGAGAAGTGACAAAGATATTTTAAAAGGGTACCAACAAAATATTTTAAAAGAAAGGAATGTGGATGGCTATTCAGGAAGTTCCTAAAAAGCTTTTCATTGCTTTTCAAAGAACAATAACTCATTTTACGAATATTTATAAAACATTTATTGTGCATGAAGCACTATGCTTTCAGGAAGAAAAAGATGAAAACATGATCACTGTCCTTGTGGAGCCATGAAGGAGAGAATTTAAACATGGCAGAACATCAAACAGTGACATAGACCTTTAAGATTAGTCTTAGGAAGACTAAAAAGCCCAAAATAAGCAGGTTTGTAGGACATTCTAAAGACAATAAAAAGGTTTTATTTAAATGCTACATTTGGAAAAGATGAACAAGGAAGGAATAGGCCTATTGCTTAGGGTAATAATAATAGATGGTGTCATGATAACAGTTGAAAGAAAAAGAAAGCAGAACCATTCAACTCTCTGAGCTTTTTATTTTGTTCCCATCATTCTGTTCAGGAAGAATCATCTTCCAAATTAAAGAGTAAGCATGAATATAACTGAAGTGCAAAATAGTAAGGGGATCATATGAGAATGTTTAGCCACTTTTAAATTGGATCAAGTCCCTAGCTCCAGAGAAATTACATTCCAGAATAATGAAAGAACCTGCTGATACAGTCTAAGGACTACTGTTAGTCATCTCTGAAAAATGAAAGCAAACTGGAGGGATGCCAGAAAACTAGAAGTACCAGTTTTCAAGATGGCAAATTCTGGAAACTATAGGCCAGTGAATTTGACATCAAACTCGAATGCAATTCTAAAATTGGATTATTAAACAGATGTTTTATGAGGACTTTTCTGAGAAGAATAACTAATGTAACAAATGTACTGAAGATTTAAGCGATCTCAACAGGTTGTGAAATGAGAAGCCCAAATATCATCACCAAGCGTGAATTTGTATACTTTACAATGCATTTTTACATCCATTACCACAAGAACTCTGTGGAAGAAATGGAGAAAGAAACACCTCCATTTTACAGAGGAGGAAATGGAGGTCCAAGGATGTTTGGTTATGTACCTGTGGTCACACAACTAGTTAAAGTTTATGACTAGATCAAGATTAGAAGCAAGATTTTCTGACTTGATCTAAAGTTCTCCTCATTTCATCTTGTTAATGAAATTAGCTCTAACAAATGTCAAATTCCAATCAAGAGCAGAGAATAGTGTATTACTGAACCAATTAACAGGGCATGATTGGGAAAGGCTGATGGCCTGAGAGGGTGATGAGAAGTGGAGAAAGTGAAAAGGAGAAGGAAGCCCAGCAAGTACCAGTTTAAGGGCTCCCAAATGATGCCATAGGAATACATAAGGAAAGAAAGTATCAAAAATTCCTGTTTTCCTAGAAACTTCCTTTGAGGGTGATAGTCAAAGGCCCTTGTTAGGGAAAGGCTAGTAAAGAGAAAAGTCACACATGATACTCAAGTTTGACAAGTCAGAAATGACTTTTTAAAAATTTAGGTATATTTACAATTATTGAATTATACATGTGAAACAGCCATACCATGTTGAAATACACATGAATACAACTTTGTGAGTAATATATCTGCTTTTATAAAACAAACTTTTACTATCTTCCCCCAGCTGCCAAATCCATCTCTCCTCTAAACTTCCCTATCCCTAATAAAGTTAACACTACCTTTCCAGTCAATCAGTTTCCCAATCTTGGAGTCCTGCTCAATTCTTCAGTCTCTCTCCTCTTCCCCTCCCCTCATTATATAAGAACAGCTGCCAAGTCTTGCCAGTTTTACCTCCACATGCCTTGTATTTATCCTCTTTTCTCCATTTACATTGTCACATCCTCATGCAGCTCATCACTTCTTGCCTTAACTATTGAACAGCTTCCTAACTGGATCCAGCTTCCCATCTCCTCTCTCCATTTGTTTTCCTTACTCAAGAATCTTCAGTAGCTATCTAATACATTTAGGTTAAAATACAAACTCGTCAGTATGGCAATTAAAGTGCTCATAATCTGGCTCCAGCCTAACTTTTCAAGGCTTATTGAAAATTACTCCCCTTCTTCCACCCTCCATTTTAGTCAAACTGTCTTACCTGCCGTTCCCCAAATTTAGCATCTCCCACTTCTGTACCTTTGTACAAACTGTGCCCCCTGCCTACAGTGCACTTCCCTGCCTCTCAGCTCTGCTTTTTAGAATCCCCAGTTTCCCTCCAAGCTCAGCACATGGGCCAGATCCATCTAGAGCCTTTCTAGACACCAGCCGTTCTTAGTCCTCTTTCCCTCCTCAAATTATGGCATGTGGCATGTGTGTGTGTGTGTGTGTGTGTGTATGTGTGTGTGTGTGTGTGTGTAAAATCTCACACATATATATATTTGTGTGTGTAAGCACACACACATACCTGTTTACAGATAAATAAATGCACTAGAGCAGCAGTTCTCAACCTGTGGGTTATGTTCAATTTAAATACATCCCGCATATCAGACATTTACATTATGATTCCTAACAGTAGCAAAATTATAGTTATGAAGTAGCAACGAAAATAATTTTATGGTTGGGGGTCACCACAACATGAGGAACTATACTAAAGGGTCGTGGCATTAGGAAGGTTGATAACCACTGCACTAGAGGATGTCAACATTTTGATATTTGCTTAAACACGGTAGCCTCCCAGTTCCTTAGTCTCTTCAAATCACTTGGCACTCTTTTATTCCATAAGGACATTCACACTCTTTATCTCACCATTATTCACATATACTATATATATTCACATGTTCTATATACATGATTAATTCCAAAATTCCCTTAGATTACCCTAACTTCCTCTCTCCCAGGAATTTCTTCCTCTCAAATCTGCCTGCCCATAATGTGACCTTTAGTCTCCCTCCCCCCCCCAGTAATCTCCAAGTAATCTCCTACCCCTATTCTAACTTCATTTTTCTGTCCTTCTCAATCCTTTTTTTTTAAAGAACTAAGATTCTTTATTTTTTTGCTTTTGGGGGGGGAGGGCAATGGGGTTAAGTGACTTGCCCAGGGTCACACGGCTAGTTTTTGTATTGTGTCTGAGGCTGGTTTTGAACTCAGGTCCTCCTGACTCCAGGACAGGCGCTCTATTCACTGCACCACCTAGCCGTCCTTGTCCTTCTCAATCTTGACCCTACAGTTAACCAGTTTGACACTGCACTGTCCTCTACTCATACCTTGCGCTGTGCCCCCCCCCATCCTACCACCACTCACGTCTTTCCAAACCCCAGCTGTGGATTATTCCCACCATCTACCTCCTCCAATCTTATTCATATGCTAACTGAACAGTGCCGGAGTCATGTGTCCAAGGTGACTGGGTATACTCCAAATTTCAAAGTTTGGCTCAAGCACCACCTCCTTCATCAAGCCTTTCCTGATTGCCCAGCTATTAGTATCTTCCCCCAAATTACCTCATATTTATTTTATACATGCACATTTATATCCTGTCTTCCCTATTAGAATGTAAATTCCTTGAGGGAAGGGACTGTTGCCCTTCTGTCTGTGTCCCCATCACTTAGCGTAGTGCCTGACACATGCCAGACTTTCAATAAATGCTTGTCCAATTAGACGGTTAAACTAAGGATCTCTAACTTAATTGCCAGCTTTCTTCAAAACTCAGTCACTTCTTGTACAAGGCCTTTCTCTGTTCCCTGGCTGTCAATGTTTCCCAGACCTCCTAATATGACTATGGTTATCAATGGCATTCATTTCACTGTGCATGAGTGGTACCCTCCCCATAGAAGTAAACTCCTTGAAGTTAGGAACTCTTTCTTTCACCTTCTCTTTGGAGCTCCTAGCACAGAGCTTGTGTCGGGGAAGACATACAATTCTGAACTGCAGGAGAGTCTAACTCCTTCATTTTACTCAGAGAAGGAAAGAGAGACCCTTGCCCACAGTCACACAAGGCTGGTGTCTGGGACAGAGTTGGAGGCCAGGTCTTCCAGTCTCCAAGTTCAGTACTGTACACAGTAAACCATGCTGCCTGCAAAGTGATGAATGGATGATCGTTGGATGAATGAATAAGCATACTCCATTCTATATCTGGAAAAGACACTCAGTTTTGATTGACTCAAAATCCAGTAGTATGATACGGTTGCTAAAAAAAAAAAGTATAAACTCAGGCTCTATTATCAGAAGTATAATATCTCAATCAAGAGAGTTAGGAGGCCCTCTGTGAACTGGTCAATTCACACTTGACATGTTGTTCACCACTGCATGCCACATTTTAAGAAAGTTCACAACAAACTGGAACACAACCAGAGAATGGTAATCAGGATAGCAAAAGGTCTGGAAACCACCCAGTTCAATGACAAACTGTTAAAGGGATGTTCAGCCTGGAGAAAGGATGGAAATAAAAAGGGGCTAAATCTGAGGTCAGCAGATCTAGATTCTAATCCTCGCTCCAACAGATAGTGATTACATGATCAAGGACAGTAGAATACATGCAGCCTCTCTCTCCTTAACAGACACACACTGTGTCACACAGACTCTCCTCATCTGTAAAGTTAAGGTACTAAATAGGCACCTGTGAGCATTCTTCAAACGGTGAGAATTATTAGCATCTCCTTCTCAGGCTTGTTATGGAGATCAAATGACATAATATAGAAAGCGCTTTATTATTAATATTATTATTTTTTTTTGAATGTTTAAATAGCTGTTACCTAGAAAAAAAGGTTAAATTTATTCTGTGTAGCTAAAGAAGGCATAATTAGGACCAAGTAAACAGAAATTATAAGGGGGAAGGTTTAAGCTCAATTAAGAATTTCCTAACATTTGTTGCTGAGGTCAAATAGGTGGCATAGTGGCTGGGCCTAGAGTTGGGAAGATTCATCTCTCTGAGTTCAAATCTGGTCTCAGATACTTTATTAGCTATGTTACCCTGGACAAGTCACTTAACCCTGTTTGCCTCAGTTTCCTCATCTATACAATAAACTGATGAAGGAAATGGCAAACCATTCTAGTATCTCTGTCAAGAAAACTCTTAAATGGGGTCACAAAGAGTCAGAAACTACTGAAAACAAATGAACAGCAACAACAAAATATATGGAATAGAGGCAGTAGATAGAGTACCAGGCCTGGAGTCAGAAAGATCTGAGTTCAAATCTAGCCTCAGACACTTATTAGATATGTGATCCTGGGCAAGTCACTTAACTGCTATTTGCCTCAGTTCCTCATCTATAAAATGGGCACACACTAGAAAAGGAAATGGCAAAACACTCCAGTATCTTTGCCAAGAAAATTCCATGGACAAATCCTTGGGGTCACGAAGCATGACTCAATGACTGAACAACAACAATATACAGAATGGGTTGCTTTATTAAATAGTAACTACCTCCTAACTGAAGGTGTTCAAGCACAGTCTGTCAGAGATATTGTAGAAGAGATATCTGCAAAAGGTGGGAGAATAGACTAGATGACTCGACAATAAGATTCTACAAGTGAAAACTGGAAGATATAAAATCAGGGTGAAGACGGGCATAAATGTCTGACGGGTCATGAATAACCCCCTCAGGCCATGACTGGAAGATATTTTACTAAGCACAAGCCACTATCATGAAACAGCCACACACATACTCCCAGTCACTTTCATAGCAAACTAAAAACACAGAGAGAAGGGGGACTGGTCCCTAGAAGGGAAGAAGAGAGAGTAGCTCATGTGCTAGCTGGCCAGACAGGCCCGCCTAAGAAACATCTTCCAATCTCAGCTCTATGTAGTTTGGGCAGAAGTCAGAAAGTGGGTGAAACAGGATTAGAGGAAAATGGTTGAGAAACAGATCAGACAGTCAAAGAACAAAGAGGGAAATCAGAAATATTCCATGTTATTTTGTTGACTTTTGCCAAGATTTGCTATGTAACCTTGGAAATATCACTTCCTGGTGAGTGAGTCAATTTCCTCATCTGTTGACTGCATAGTCAGCTAAGGCTTGAAAGCATGACAGACTTAAATAGGTCTATAGGCAATCGCACGTAAAGTACTCAGAAAACACTCTGGGTAACAAATTCCACATATCAATACTTAGCTTCAGACATAAATATCAAGGCTTTAATGAATGAGTCACATATTAATTGTACAGTTTTAATCTGAACACTGTGCATTTCTTAAAGACACCTTCTTAAACTTACTGGAAGTAGTTTGGTAATAGATGGGCTTCCTTCTGGTGGTTTTCAAAACTAAAATGTTCTGAAATCAGGACAACCTTTTAAGTTCCACAACTGCTGGTGCTTCAGTGAAGCCACTGGGTCTAGCCTGGTTCTACCACCAGAAAAATCACAACTTCCTGAAGCCTCCCACAAAGAGACAATGTACCAAGGAAAATTCCCTCTCGCACCCAGGTTAAATAGGGCACAAAGCAAAGTCAGATCTCTGTCCACAGAAATCAAGCACATATTTTTGTCTAATCATTTTTTAGGCCTACCTGTTTTGCATAACAGAGAATTTCATTAATAAATAGCAAAACTAAAGTATCCAAGCGTTCTTTGTGCTTCAGATTTTGTAATAAAAATTTTCATACACAGGAAGCCTAACATTCTGCTACCTCAACTTTTCTAAATCCTGTTATGCCCCACTAAGCCCAACTCATTGACAGAGTCCAAGACTTGAAAAGCTACTTCTGCAAATTTACCTACCGGACTCTTGGCATCACCCCTTGCACTGCCAGATCTGTGGGTCTTCAAGGTATCTCCATAATCCATAGCATCAAAATTAGACTTCCATACCATCACCTGAGGAAACAAATGTATGTATTATGTCTGTGTGTACATGTATATATGCACATACTTGTATATGTATGTGCACATATCTGTGTGCATGCATACGTGTATATCAAACCATATGTGAGTCTTATTCAGCTGTGGAAATAGACCTCTACCTACCTAAGAAAGAGAAGAAAAACTGGGTAGCAGACACAAAGCCAGGTAACCAGTGGGCCTAAACAAAAGAGAAAAATGTGTTTGCTATTCCCTTGCTGTTTGGTCTTCCTAGAATGCTGTGTATTTTTAGCAGTTAGATCCTTGGGTTTTCTCATCCTAGTGACTGGGGAATAGGGGCAGAACGTGGTCTGAATTACCAGAGGGTGGTAATGTTAAGTGCAGGAAGAATCAATGCATTTGGTAAGATGAAGGCGACTTTTACAAGCTTAATGACTTTTAAAGGTATGGCTGGTCCATACATTCATTTGGTTATTCATTCAAAAAATGTGAGCTCACTAAGAGTTGAAAAGTAGTAACACAACAAGAGCGCACTCCTTTCTCAGGATTATGTCAGTTCAGAAAGTCATGAGGATTGGCCTGGGACTTTAAAGAAATATGCACAATCTAGAGAGTCACTTCAATTAAAGTAAAATAGTTTTTGACCAGTCAAAACATACCAGAAACTGGACTACATTGCAATGGAATGGGGATTCAGAAAATACTTTATATCTTTTGCAATCCAATCTCCGATGAATTAGAACCAAATGGTTAAAAAAAACTCAAAGGAGAGAAAAAGAAGAGAGACAAATTAAAGTAGTGTGTGTTTTTAATACAAATACACTGGGAATTTTTACAGGTTTAATAAATTTTTAAGCTATGGATATTTGCAAGGCTGGTGCTTACATAAATGATTTTAAGATTTTTGTTAAGAACTCCAGCATGTGAAAAAAAACTAAATGTGCATTTAAAAATTCCCATCTTTATACTTGCCATGTTGCATCAAATCTAACCTATATTCTCAAGTACTTGATTTCCTCCATACAACAGACAAAAGAGAAGAAACCACCAAAAATAAGAACAATGGAGAAGACTATAAGTACAACACACCTTGTTTTACTAAGTGGAAGCAGCTAGCTCTAAAAGCTGCCATTTTTTCTAATTAAAGAATGCACTTCATTTTAAAGTCCACATGTCTCCAAACACAAAGGACAAAGAGTGGCATGGCCTCACCATCTATAGCTCAAATGTATGCCCAACAGATGTTTATACTTACTTGCTCATCCACACCTCCAGAAGCAAATAATTCCCCTGATCTTGAAAAGGCAACACAGGTAGCTGGCCCCTATTATGAGTTGGGAATGGAGAGGGAAGGAGGAGAAAAAGAAAGAGAATTATGTTAAATTATAAACATAAATAAAACAAGAGAAGTTTATGTTTAAACTGGTGCTAATACAAAGCCGTTAAAATATAAGTAATTCTCTCCCCAGGACTGAATCTTGAACAGAAGGATGGCATCCTACTATGCATCTCTCCGGATAACTTGTAATTCCAGAAAAATACCAATAATCTCTACCTACTCTCCTCACCCTACCCTACGCCCCCCACACACATTTGGTCCCCTTCTTCTTCCTGCCAATATCAAAAAAGTTGTCCATAAGCCATTAGCTATCCTGCTTCCAAGAGATTCTTTCCCATCTCTAACTACTTTCTATCTAAAGGATGCCCACTTCTGTTAACTCTCTAGTAAGGCCTAAGGCCTTATGACTAAAGGCCTTAATGACTCCTAAAATCTACATATACAGTCCTAGTCTCTCTCCTGAGCTCTAGTCTTACACCTCAACTGCCTATTGATTATTTTAAACTCAATACCTCAAATTCAACATGTCCAAAACCTGAATTCATTCTCTGCCCCCTGCCCAAACCTTACCCTCTTCCAAACTTCCCATTTCAGCCAAGGGCAGCACTATCTTTGAAGTCACCCAGGTCTTAATGTTATCACTGACTCTTCATTCTCCCTCATTCAGCATATTTAATCAGTTGTGAAATCCTGTCATTTCTACCTTCACAATACTTTTCATATGTGTCTTCTTTCTACTTACATAAGTGCTATTCTAGTTCAAGCCCTTATGTTTTGCCTAACATGTGATTCAGTTTTCCGAACTGCTTTCTCCGTCCTCCCCCATTCCCCACTCCCCCATCCCTTTGCATGTTCTTTATTGCTGGGGATGGTTCTCTGGATAGGAAAAAGTTATACATGAAAAGGAAAGTAATGGGTTTTTTTATGTAATTTTTTTAAACAGCCCATGTAGCATCCTGTGTAGTCTCCAGTCAAAGAATAAGTTATATTTCAAGTTTCCAAGCTGCATAGGAAATTAAAGCAAAGTTCACCAAAGTGCAAAGCTGGACTATCTCTAGCTTGCCTAGCAGAGAAAAAAGTGCCAACACTGCTATACTCAGTCAAGCCTGCAAACATCTGGTTCAGTCTCTGACAGAGGACAAGAAGAAAGACGTAGTGTCCTTCCTTGATATCCACCTCAAAGTTTAGGAGCATCCCCCAAACAGCCTTGTTTCCCCAAAGTACACCACTGTTTGTTTATTTGTGCGGTATTACTCTCAATCCTTCTGACCCCAGGAATACTTTCGCCTCTCGGGCATCTTGGAGATTTCTCTGAGTAATTGCTGGCACTGGAGAATAACCAAGACATAAGAAAGTTGGACTCTTCAGTCAAAAAGAAATGGAATGGGACAGGAGTGTCACAAGGTAGTATTCTGGTAAGACTGAAAAGTATCCACTATTTTAGCTTCTTCGAATATACCTACCCCACTTCTCACTAAATGATTACAAAACTCTGTGGATCTAAGGTGCCAACAACATCCTACTCCCTCTAACCACAAGCCAAACACACACACAAAGAAGAGTGGAAACCAAAGCTGGATGAGTTACTATAGTGCAGAAAACAACAGAGCTGCCTCCCGTCCATCTGCTGCTAAGGTGGCTGGCCTCAAGGGGCAAAGGTAGCATGGCACAAGAGTTACCAGAGCACCTCACTGTTCATACTCGGGGCTAAAAGAGAATCTGGGACAGTTCTCCCACTGGAACACCCCAGATCAGATGTATTTGGACAACCATGTTTTTTTCAGAAGTATCATAGTAATAATAGCTATGTACTGCTTTATATAATTCTTTTACGGAGTTCTCAGAACAACTATGGAAGCCAGACAGGGAAAAGAATTATCATCAGATAAGGAAACTGAGGGGAGAGAGGTGAAGTGACCTGTCCATGGGCACACAGTGAATACATGGCAAAGTCAGAGTTCAAATGTGTCTTCAAACCTAATATACTTTCTATTTCATCATGTTATCCTATACAGAAGGAGAACTGAGCACAAAGTGAAATGTATAATTGGGAAGGGAAGGGGTGTGGGGAGGTCAGGAAGAAGGAAAAAAAGTATATGAAACCTAAATAAAGAAAAGGTTGTCTCAGCACAGGTTTCTAACTAGGATTAATTTCTAAGAAGCTTCAGTAACAAAAAAATGACTAAACAAATACTTGCGAGTTCAGTTCCTTGCCTGACCTCACTCAACCATAAGCACAAAATGTCAAGTTGGATACACTATGTATAGAAATCAAGTTCTAAGAGTGGAATCACAACAAGAAGGCGATAAGAAAACAAATGGAATCCTAATTCTCTAACCATTTTCAGGATCATATCCTATTCGGGAAGGCCAAATATTAGCCAGATGTTCTAGGAAGATCATATGAGTTCCCCAAAAGTGGCCCAGCTAGACACTAACACCCTGCCTAGACCAACCCACAACTATAGCCACTAGGTTTTTTATTTTTTTCTTTTGACAAGAGTCACTCAAATTCCATGATCCTCCAATTAAGAGCTAATTGTGCATTAAAAAAAGTGTGAGCCTCATTCCACAAACATTTGGTGATAGAGCTGTGCACTCTGTGCCTTGCTGAGTGGGGTCAGCAAGACAGATCAAGTGCTCTACTGTTTGATGAAAACTAAAACCATGAGTTACTAAATTCATTCCTGACTACTGAAATGTTTATCAAATTAAAGTCTTCATGTCTCATATACAATGAAATAGAGTTCTTTGAAAAGAATAACAGGTATTAGAAGAAAGCAGCCCACCGAAAACAGTAAAATACTAACCCAACGTCTGTAGGTAACAGCAGTTGCTTTCAGGTACAGAGGCAATCAGATCTCCAAGGCTGGATTGCCATTCTAGATTTTTATATGACCTTTCAGAATCAGAGGCATGATTTACGCTCAGGACCAATCAGGACAGGTACTCCTAGAGACTCAAAGAGCCAGCACCTGACCACACTCATCAGTCAATAAAAATTAACCAAGTACCTAATACGTGCCAGGCGCTGTGCTAAGTGCTGAGGATACAAAAAGAGGCAAAAGACAGGCCCTGAAGCAAACAAATATGTACAAACAAACTACGTATGGGATAAACAGAAAATAAGAAAGGAAAGACAGTAGAATTAATAGTGGTTGGGAAAGACCTAGTCTGCCACTTGAGGGTAATCTTTAAAAAATTTAGTTTTGTCATTTTGGAGATTCCTGTTCAAGAACTGCAGGGTGCGTTGGATTAAGTATATACTGTTTTTTTAGTAGACAAAAAATACATATGGGCATGAAATTGAAAATTAACCTCCTAGAGATACGTTGTAATGGTAGCATCAGAATCAAGATCCCGTAGCAACTTTGGAGCAGCTTGTGTGGCTTCTGTAACAGCAGAGAAAAAAAACCTACCTTGGGGCTACAATACTGTACTATGGCTCTGCTAGGTCATCTTGGACTGAAGCTAAAAAACATTTGTTAAGCTAAGCCAAATTTGATCCATCATACAGAAACATGGTCCCCCCCACCCCTGCCTTTGATGTTTCACTGACTTCTCAGGTTTTTGTTTTGCTGTAAGAAATGATGGATGCAATGACTACAAAACAAGGAAAAGTCTGTAGGAACTTATGTGGAGTATGTTAAATGCAGCCAAGAAAACAATATACCCAGGAACTACAACAATGTAAATGGAAGGGATGCATATTATATACACATAAATGTAACAAAATTTAAAAGATCAAACAGAACTTAAATGATGCTATGAGAAGACACCTCCAACCTACCCCCTTGTGGAGGTGGAGGGCCCACAGGTAGTAAATATTGCACATATTTTGGGACTTTTTCAATTTATCAATTAGTTGTGCTAATTAGCCCTCTTAAGAGGGGAGAGGAAAGGGATACATGGGTTAACTATAGTGATGTAAGAAAATATCAAAGCAGAATAACAGAAAATATCCATTAAAATTTATTTTAAAAAAACATACTCCTAAAACCACATGTCTACTTTTCAAAGAATGAGGTAACCTGACAACTCACTCTGGCCCTGAGCACATGGTACTTGAGGGGTGCACGGCCTACCCATCTGACTCTGACTCCTTGGCTTCCAGATTGGCACACAGGCTAGAAGTCCCAGCACTGCAGGCAGATGAAGGATGTTGATTTCTACGAATTAGTCTTGTCTCCCCACCCTGACTGCAAGTTTTCTAATGACATAAAATCATGTCTTTGCTTCATTATTCTTTAACCTCTCCCATGACATCAAGGCACCTGATAAATACTTATCTGACTAATCAAGTCTAGGAACAGTGACTCAATTTGCCTGTTCTTTGAAGGCTCAGAGTTCTAACCATCAATTTCTCTTTAAAAATCCCTCAGGAAGGGGACAGCAGAACTAGACAGAGAACAATTTCAAGTGTGCATTTGAAGTGACTGCTGGATACCAAAGCCTTTAGCTAGATATTTTGGGACAGGAAGAGCTCTAGATGTATGTTTCAGGCTAGGAGTTCAGGAAGGCTTTTAGTTACCAGAGGTTCAGTGCTTGTTCAAAGACAGTTATGGACAGACCTAATGTTTCACCTTTAACATACCTTTAGAAGATCTGTCTCAAACCACACATACCTACATACACATATGGAACCAAATGACAAAAACATGCATGTGTAGACATACAGATACTAACGTCTCTTTGTCGTGGGGTTGTTGCGGTTTTTTTTGGGGGGGGGAGGGCACCTGGCAATAGTTTCATCTCCTATGGATCTGAAGAGATATTTTTGAATAATCATAAACACAGGGGAATAACAAAGCCAGATTAAAGCTGCACCATCTCAAAATAACATCCCAGCCCAGAAGACCTAAGTTGGGTTCCACACTCCCCAGAATTCCCAAGAAACCAAGACAGCACTCTACATACTAGAGATTTATTTAATAAGCATTTGCTGTTGAATTCAACTACTTAAAACAATTTTATCAATTATTTTCATCTTCTTCACTGTTGTTCTCAACTTCCTAACCTTCCCACATAATTAACACTAGCATCCACTGCTAAGGATCCAACTGTAGGTCTCACTGTTGTTATAGCCTGATTTGGGGGGAATGTGGCTAATATTCAAAGTGAGAAGACAGCTTACTGATATGCCTTTCAGAGACCCTGTCTGAAATCCTAATCTGGAGTCCAATATAAACCCTCCTTCAAGCCTTAATGCATAGCTGAAGATCAAGACAAAGCTCTGGTTGGAGTGGCAAATGAGACAAGAAGTCAACCAACTCCAATTATAACAGCTGTCTCTTCTCAGAAGTGTGATTTTGGAACCTAAAAAAGGTGAAACAAAAAGCTGAGAAGTCAGTGAAACATCAAAGGCAGGGGTGGGGGAACTATGTTTCTGTATGATGGATCAAATTTGGCTTTGCTTAACATGGTTTTTTTTAGCTTCGGTCCAATATAACCTAGCAGAGTCATAGTACAGTATTATAGCCCCAAGGCAGGTATTTTTCCTCTGCTGTTACAGCAGCCACACAAGCTACTCCAAAGTTGCTACGGGATCTTGATTCTGATGCTTCCATTACAACATATCTCTAGGTGGCTAATTTTCAATTTCATGCCCATAGGTATTTTTTGTCTATTAAAAAACAGTATACACTTATTCAAAATCACACTGTAATTCTTGAACAAGAACTTCCAAAAATGACAAAATTGTAAATTTCCATTAGTTTCATTTAAAACACTTTGATACGGAAGTACAAAATGATTGCTCATATCCCTTTCTAAAGATTTTGATTTCCATTTATTTTTAGATTTTGTAGATGTTTCTGCTATTATTCACTATTATTATTTCCTTATGATTTCTTTTTCCTGTTTACCTTCTCATGCTTCTTGTATTTGAAAGTCAAATTTTCTGTTCAGCTCTGGTTTTTTGATCAAGAATGCTTGAAAATCTATTTCATTGAATGACCATAT